>JANRMT010062792.1:62231558-62358693 GCA_026402145.1 Polypterus bichir lapradei
ATATATATAGTGAAAATAATGGGACTGTACCGCTCCCTGAACTTGGATTCACAGAGGCACAGAGACACAAGTCCAAGCACACTCTTTTTAATTTTTTTGTGGGGCAGCTCTATTCCCCAGCTCCCCACTTTAGAGCACAGTACACAAGTAAACAGCACAGAATATTGCTCAGCCCCTTCTTTTTCTGCTGCCACCTCCACTCCTCTCCACGCATGCTTTGTCCTCTACCTCCCAACTCTAGCTCCTCAAACGGAGTGAGGCGACCTCCTTTATAGTGCACCCGGGAGTGCTCCAGGTGCACCCGGATCCTTTTCCAGCAGCACTACTGAGTGTGGCGGAAATGCTGCAGTCCAGGGCTCTGGGACTGTTCAGGTACCCCCTGGCAATGGCTACGGGCCCCAGCAGGATGGAGGAAGCCTGTGGTCCTGATACAATCCAGGGGGGTTGCCCTCTTGTGTTCTAGGGGAGGTATTGCCTAGAACCTTTCCTCTCTCCCATCCTTCCCGGCTGTTCAGAACTATATTTATATATACAGACAGACAAGACATCATTTCAAGTCCAACACACGTTTATTTACACAATAAAATAGTGCACAAACCCAGTGCCGCAGCACCAATCACCCCAACAGTCCAGGCCTCTGTCCACAATGCCTTTCCTTCAGACCGTCTCCTTCTCTCTCTATCCAGACCTCGTCCTCTTCCACCCGACTCCAGCCCTGAATGAAGGGAGGCGGCCCCTTTTATCCCCCCCAGATGTGCTCCATGTGTGCTCCGGCAATCTTCCGGCCCCAGTGTGGCAGAAGTGCCAGCTGTATCCCCGGAAGCAGTCTGGGTGTCCCTGCTCCTCTTCCCCCCAGCACTTCCTGGTGTGGCAGAAGTGCTGAGGTCCAGGGCTCTCCAGGCATTGGGGCGCCCCCTGGCAGTTACCACGGGCCCCTACAGGGTTGAGCTTCAAAGCTCTGCACCCGTGGCCCCCAAAGCAAGCAGGGCAGTCGCCCCCTCATGGTCTGGAGAAGGCACAAGCCCTCCTCCGGTCCTCCTAGGCGTCCCAGCTGGGCACCACCCCCAGCCGTGTGCCACAGAACCCCACCACAAGCTGAGACACCTAGGGGCCAGCGGCCCATCCCGCAAGGGCAGGTCTTCCACGGCAGGAAGCCGACACGCTCCAGTCCAGGGCCCAGCCCTGTAAAAGACAAAACAGAACAAGGGGCGGAGGCGTTGCCCTGACGCCACCAGTCGATATCTCTTTGCCTTGAATAGGGGCAAAGCCCCCCCCCCCCCGACGGGCACCCCGGTGCGTGTGACCTCGGCCCCCCTTTCGAGACGGACGGGACCACACACGCCTCCGTCACCTCAGCCAGCTGTGGGGTTTCCCTCTGTACCCGCAGAGGGCGGCCCTTCTTTGGACGTGAGCGTCCTGCCTCACGTCCTCCCTTATTGGAGGAACTGGCATTCTTCCCTCGATTCCTCCTTTTCCTCTGGGACGCCATGACAGTCTGGGGCTGATCATAGCAAAAGCACAGCCCCTGATCCATTTGCGTCCCTGTAGAACGGTGTGAGGCTGCGGCTGGCTCAGAGCGGAGGGCGCTAGGACCTGGGTCATGCATCAGCCCGCGTCCTGCCAGCCCTCTTGCTGTCTCTCCCCTCGCGCTGCACGCAGCATCCGCCACCGTGTCCACTGTCGGAGAACCCCCTACTTGTTTCCGTACACATGGTTCACGGGTCTTTTCAGTGGGTACTCCTTCATGCTTTACGAGGTCGGCTGTACTCACCTTTCCCGCCGTACTACTCCAGCCAAAGGCTCCAGCATTGCGCCATTCTGCTGCAGCACGCAGCGTCTGTGATGACGCGATCGCCTTCCCCTTCAGCTTCTGCAACTCTGCACTGAGAGCACTCAGCACCTGCAATAAAGGCGACTGTACGGGCCGAAGGCACTCCTCCGGCTCACACAGAGCCACCGGCAAGAACAGGAAGACAGCCGACGGTGAGCTTACCTGTCCGCCAGCAACACATGTCGGCTGCTTCCTGTGGGCCTTTCCCTCCATCCCAATCGGGTCTCTCGCTGGCATGTGATGGACATTCCTTCGTCCTGCCTCCATCCACTCATCGGCGGGCCCGCAAGACACACCATCCAATCGCGTGCCTGTCACAGGGAGGGACTTCCGGTCTACGGCCATTTTGGCTCCTTTCCCCCCTGGTGCGGTGGCATGCTGGCTCTTTGGGTTGCAGCGTGCCCTATAACCCAGAAGTGCGTCATAGTCAGAACGACGGCAGAAGTGACGTACTTCTGGGGTGAAGAAAAGGAATTGTACCTGACCCGGAAGTGATAAAGAATCACATGGACTGGGGATTGGGAACACTTCCGGGTCAGGGAATATAAAAGGACTGTGGGAGCTCCCAGACGGAGAGCTGAGCTGGGTGGTAGGAGGACAACGCGTCTGGGAGTGGAGGATTGTATTATTGTAGCATTTGTGAGTGATTTATGAGTATAGTGGAGGAGAGGGTGCTTTGGGCACTGTGGCATAAAAATAAAGTCAACATTTGGACTTTTTCCTGGTCTCTGGAGTCTTGGACAAGGGTTCAAAGGAGCGATAGCGCCCCCTATCTGTCACTATATATATATAGTATATAAATCTCTATATATAATCTTCATTTGGATCTTGATCTTTGTTTGTCCGCGAATGAATTAGAAGAAGCACTAGATGGCAATAAAGAGACAGCTAAAACATAGGCATTGCATTTAGAATCTCCTCCAGGCTTATACTACTGAAGACTGTAGTACGCCAGTCACACCTCAAAACACAGACATTCAAACTAAACAAATTGTTGTGCTTTAAATTAACTAAAGAGATCTTCATTTAGATCTTGATCTTTGTTTGTCTGCGAATTCCATGCATGCGTAGACCACCTTCCAGTTTAGTACGTTGTTGTTACTCACGGATGTCAACAATGTGCCGGAATAATGAAAGGGGTGGTGGACAGTGTTACGCTGGTTAGCTCCTGAGGCCTGGTTAGAGAATGAGATTGCCGAAGGTACGTGCCTACGTAACATATAAATGAAAGAAAGACAGTGGGTAAAATGAATGACGACGTAACAGCACGTTTCCGGAAATTATTATTGTTACGTTGTAGCCGGTGAGTGCTGCGCGTCTCACAGTTGTACCGTGCCTTGCTCACATGTCAGTGAAGTGATCCCTATTTATGGCTTTACAGAGCCTGGATGCCTATGTGTCCCCCTTTTATAACCATTGCTCTGTGTATATTGCCTTACTCTTTGGATTGCCACAAAGCAACCTGCGAGATTGGAGAAAGGTTGAGAAGACATCGTGAGAGGAAACGTTAGCGTCATGAAAACGAGATGGACTGTGAACGGACAGAAGCAGAAATGCTCCTACACCACCATATAATTAGTATTCGGACAGTGATTCCGAGTAGGCCGTTCCTATCGAATCAATGTCCAAGGGTTTTCTTTTATAATTTTGTTTCCCTTATAAAAAATCATAATACTGTGCGACGAAGGGCCCAGTTCACGACTGGCAGCCGTGTTTAAACAGGGAGCCCTTCACAGACAACTTTAACACGCGCAACGTAGTTGGGCGCACATGGCTAGTATATATATAGTCATTGATCCTTGGGGAAAGTGCATGTTGAAGCAGACTGTATATAAAAAACATACAGTACATACTTAAATTGTAAGCAGTAAAATAAATAAGAAAACTCAACCTTAACAATATGTTCTTAAGTTATTAAATATTTACTTATTAACGTGGTAGTAATTGTGGTCTAGCTAGGGACTCTGTTGTCTGTTAGCATTCCTTGGAGTACGGCAAAAATTGCCAGAAGGTTTCCCTGCAGCTTGGCAAAGATGCCATGTAGAGAATTTTAAACATCATTCATGATAAGCCAGCAGCTCAGCCAACACTCTTGTCTTTGCAACAGAGTTTAGAGAGATCAGGCTAGATCCAGGAACTGTTGTGTGTTTCATCAAAGCATTATAACACTAAGAAAAGCCATCTTAAGACTGATTGATAATTTAGGAATATTTCTCTGAACCTATCATAATTAAAGTAGTAAGTTAAATTGTTCATAATCTATTTATGTTCTGACCCATTCATTAAACTGTAAGTGATTCTCCTTAAATGGGCTAACTCTTTCACCACTTGTAGCAACAAACTGTGGTTGCCAGACAGAGTACATTAAATTTACATCATGACAAATATCTGAAAATTTAGAATACTAAGATTTATACTTCACTAGGTGATACAGTATATGCCATTTTGAAATACAGTAATACATTTGTAGGATTATATCATATAGATAAATTGCTAGATTTTGTAATTTTGACTATTGATAATTACAAATTTATAACTTGATGATATTTCTGTATTCTGTAAAATTTGGAAGAATCTGTAGTTTAAGGCTGAAGCTTTGTTTACTTGACATAGACATTTTCTGCATTGGTTATGGAGAGAAACAAGAAAAGGGGAGTGGTACCTTAGAGGAAATAGTATCGCTGAAATGCAGAAAACCTTACTTTGAATATCCAATGAATTCTGTGTTTTACCCTCTGAAAACCAGAAAGATTCCAAACCATAATGTAATTTAAATCACTGGGTTATTGCTGATACCCATTCATGTTCCCAGGCTCCTAGAATCTAATTACACCTGCCATAAAGGTTCTTGAATTTGAATGTGCAGGTGATTCACAATTGCCAAGGACTATTTATGGAGAAAGATAGAAAGGATGGTAATTGGAAATATTAACATTTTTGATATTAGAACACGTAGTGTTTATCAGATTACAGCAGTCATCAATATTACTACCTTTACACAATTATTGGTTTCAATCAGTTTACATTTCATTTTACTTGGGATATTCCATACTGTATATTTTTAAGAATCAAAAACACAGTTTATAGTCCTAAAGAGTGTGGGAATTTTTTCTTCATCAGAATTGTGGAAAAAAACATTATATCAATTAAAATACATAAACAATTTACAAACTGCCTCCAGTTAGTCCAGGTGGTTTCCATGTGTCTGAAAGAGGTTGTGGTGTACTGGCGCTCTTTGCTATCTTATCCCAATTCAGTTTCTGCTGACTTCACAGGCTGCCTGTTCCCTTAGTAAACAAAAATTCCCTGTTTTCATCTAACAAAAGAAACAAGCCTTGTCTTAGAAAGGTGTATTTTTCTTTTACTGTGTGCATTTGCCATTTCTATTGCATTCATCTAAGAAACCATAAGTGTCTGGTTTTATATCTATGTATACATTTTGACTTATTTATTTATTATGTTATGATGTCATATTAAGTGCATATTACTTTCACAGCTCTATGTCCTCGCCAAAAGGGTCAAAAACATCACCATACAATGAAAGCATTGTCAGTTGATTGATTTTCAGACTACTTATGATGCTCTTTATGTAGGTGACTTCCAGGATGTGGTTAACAAAGTAGTCTTTTATACTCATACTGTAAAGTTGGCAATTAACAGACATTTTGGAAAACATATGAAAAAACCAGCTTGCACATTATGTACCTCCATTGCAAAGTTGCTTGTTAGTCTCTAAGAATAACTGATTTAGAGAAGTATGCCTCAGAGTCAGTCTTCCTGATTAGATTGTAAAATCTATTGGCATCTCCTACTGTATATTCATGCTACTGCACCAATATACCATTAAATAAAAAACCACAATTGCAAACCTAGACTTATAAAAAATATTTAAAAATGCACCTCTCACACCAAAGGACCAGAGCTTGTTCAAAGAGCCCTGTTGACATTATACCTTTCATACACATGTTCAGTGTTTGCGACCCAATTCATATTTTGTCCAGGGGCAACAAGGGTATCTGAACCATGTCATCTTCTATGTCCTGGAAGGTCTTGTTGGTTTTGATAAACTTAAATGGGAGATGGTTTAACCATCTACAAAGATATTCACCATTTCTCTGTAATCTTCCTCCTCCTCTCCTCAACTCATAACCCCCATGAGATGCAGAGTCACTTGAAAACCCCTGCAAATGACATGTTTCAGAATTGTGCTTGAAGGCTGATGTGTATAGCATGAACAAGAAGGGAGCAAAGACAGTTGTCTAGGACCCTTGTAATGGCAACCAGCAATTTTTACTGCCACATACTTAATATCCTATTGAATTCTAATTTTAGTCATACATTAAAGTTGATTAAGCAAAGAAAAGCTAGTGATTATTTTAGATTGCATCATTATACAAGTGACTGTTAGTAAGGATGAATGGATTGATATATTAAAAATGCAATGTAATGTAATTACATAGAAATGGAGTAAATATTACCAGTATATTATTGTGAGTCGACAAGAGCTGATATAATGTAATTGTAAGGAGGAGTAATGAAAATGAGATGTTACAGTATTAGGTTAAGTCCAACATAAAATCTTTAAATGTTATTCCTCAACATGGATATTTCCTAAATCCAGATTTTTGTACTATAAGCATGATATTCCACACTAAGGATAGCATTTGCCAGAGATGACTGAAAATAAGCAAGGTAAATATTCAAAATATCTTTGTTTTTTCATGTCATCATACACATGTCTTCCATAACTGTTTATTTTTCCCCCAACCCTGTGAGTAACCCCCTCACCAACTGGAAATGCCTGGTACAATATCTGTAAACTAAAGTGAGGGGTTAACTCATAGCACGGAACCCTGTCTGGTGTGAATTCTAATCACATTCTCTTTCTTTTTCTTTCTTTTCCCCTGCCATTGTCTTTTAAATATCCCTTCTTTCTTTTTTCTCTCCATATGCATCATGCATCATAAACCCATATTCTTTCTTTCTTTCTTTCTTTCTTTCTTTCTAACACCTGGTGGTCATTCCTCCCATGGCCAGAACTCTACCACCCCTGAGCCACCTGTTCTATCTATCCCCTTAATAGGAATGATTATTATAGTGGCCCTACTTTGGTGCTGGTGGGCGGAGTCTTCAGCCTAGAGTTGACAAGGTACAAGTATTCCCTCCTTTTATTTTTAAACAGCCCTAAATACATTATACATAAAAGTGAAAATCCTGGAATGTGAAGGGATTCCATGCCTATACTTATTTATGAGAAGCTTTTCAGGGTGACATAATTCTTGTTTAAATATGCAATAAAGTTTCACATTAGGCGGGAGTAATAACTGCTTTATATATTAAAGTATAACTTCACTGTAACTGTTCAGTCTATACTTAATAATAAAGTTTAATCAACTCAAATCAAACCAAAGAAAAAAAAAACAACACATGATCAGTATCAAACAATGCATACTTTACTGAATAAAATATATCTAAATAATTTTAAATTCCAGGCATAATTCATTCACTTTAATGCATTGATTATTATTGAACCATCTGCAATATTAAGTAAATGAATAAATGCCCAATAGTCATAATGAAAGAATGTAAATGAGGATTACATTTTAAATATGTTTTTCATTTCCATACAATAGCAGGTTATCAGATTCATGTGAAAAGACTTGCATCAAGGCCTTCTACCTTCTTTGCATCATAACTATTTAATTTTAAAAGTTTATGCTGTAATTAAATGTAAAAAATAAAAGGCTGCTCCATAAGCAAAGTAAATAATTGTTTAAATTCAGTGAAATAAAGAAATTCTAGAAAAGAAAGAAAATTAATTTTAAAAACTATGAAAGTGCCAGGGTTCAAAAATGGCAAGCACACATTTTATGTTGCACATTTGGCTTTCAACATTCATAATTAGTCACATTATTTCTATTTTTTTTCTCTCTCAAAAGATTAATATATGTAAGTTTTCTGAATACATGGTTGTATTATAATATATTTTTATTAAATATTTTGCATTACTGTATTTTTTAATCAGGTATTCATTTTATTATAGTTTTGCTGACATACTGTATACTTTTAATTGAATATTTTTATTTAAAAAAATGGCATGAACATATTTATAAAGTGGGTAGGCGTGTCTGCTTCAATATGTGGCAGGGAAAGAATTCAGTCCCATGTACTGCAGGTGTTGACGCCTCAATAATGTGATTACAGAATGTTAATGTCTTCTTGTGTATGAAGGTTGTGAGGGAGTGGGATAGGATGTGCCTAACAGTTGTTGTCTCACGTTCACAGGGGCTTGAGGGAGGTTGGAGCCCGCTAATGGTGGTGGCTGTAGCTACAGCTGTTGTCTTGATCTTCCCTAGCTTGACTAGAGCTCTCTCCTGAGGATCCAACAGGGTCTCCTGGCAACACCACACCTACCAGGTGCAAAATTTCCTCGCACTCTGCCTGCAGCTATAGAGCACTCTGCTTCCAGACCTAGAATTCTCATGTAGTGATGGGATGGATCTAAGACACAACCTGTTGCTTATGTCTTAGTGCACGGAATATCAGCCTCATATTGACACAACTTTTAGCTGGTGTAGCATTTTCTTTGGAATATTATGGTTGGATTTATCTTCTCACCATTTGTTTCATTTACTTCTCACAACACATATCAGAAGGAGTCATAGTGTTTGTGATCTACAGATGTCTACAAACAGGATAACCTACAGGACTGAATGTAAAGATAATACATTATGTTTATTAATATGGAATCGTGACGTTGTGTGGTTTCAAAAGGCCAGTGATGTTCCAAAATGTCACTGCTACTAGAAGAATTACAGTACATAATAAAATTTTTATAGAAATCTATTTTGATTAATGTAGGAGGTCAGTAAGAAGAGGATTCTCCTTTATTGTTACAGATTGATACTCAGCACTTTCAACAAACCTGAGTTAAATGATGGGTGAACAGTGCCTCAATTTTATTTTGTACTTAGCCTTCACATGGAAACAAAGCTATTCACTTCTTTGAAAAGGTGTCTGGTGGAGCCAGAAAAGCTCACCTATACCACTTTATGTATTCAACCAATCCTTCTCCTGGTTAAAATTCTGAAATTCTGAAGTTTGCTCCATTGAACGTTGACTGCCTAGAAAAGCTCGTGTCGCTCGTCAAACCAATAATATACTCTAAAGGGGTGTGCGAGCAGCCCAAAGTAGCAACCCTCAGGCTGAGGGTTTTGTTCTCTCTATCTGCTGCATGTCTTTGTCTGAAGACAGATTGTTCTGCTTTTGTTAGTTTGTTTTTCTCCATAAACCTATGGACTTCATTTTTCTGCTTCTTTCTCTCCATAGATACATGTTGTATACCAAAAATATTCTATCTACTGTTTGATTTACTGACCTGTCAGTTTTTGTCTCTGTTGCTAAGCTGCACTGCTGAGCTTCTCCATTTACAAGGTATATATATATATCTATGTATATATGTCAATGTGTAAATGTATGTTTTAATTCATGTTACTGTAACAATTTTCATTAGATGTTTTCACCCCTTTGGATTCATGTTTTCCATTAAAAAAAAATTACACCGTTGCCCATGACTCATACGAGAGTGTTTTGTTTCAGCTCAACTAAGAGCAGAGGTTGTCCACGTCACTTGTGACTCCTGGACCCTGGCTGGATCTGACCTGCCTGCCTTCCCTACCTGCAGCCTAATCGACATGACACGAACAGATCAACTGATGGTTTATGATGTTGCTTTGTAATGGCTACCTATGTACAGCAGCAAAATGGAATGTCGACTGATGTGGCGGATTAAAGCAATTGTATCAATGTAATGCAAATTGATTACACATAATGAATTACATAGAATTATTAACCACACATGAATGGGCAAGAAAGGTTATGCCACTATCAGATGTTTACCAGTGTCTTATTAAATTGGACTATGGTGTCAAAACTGTTAAGTTATTTCACTTAAAATGTCTTTATTTATAAATACCACTTCTTTAAAAATATATGTAGAGCTTTTTTTTACATTTGAATTACATTGTCATTTAAAAAACAATGAGAACACAGAAATGTATAAAAGTAAACATTGTCAGTTAAAGAAAGAAATAAATGTGCATTGAACACTTGAAAAGAAGTCATTCTGTTCAGTAGAAGGAGTCGACGAGAATTTTTTTTCATAAATGAATACAAAAATGTTAACGTTTGTTGAAAAGTATCATAAAGATGCTGAGGATGAGTTGAAATTTGAAGTTCTTGTTCCGCTTTATACTGCATAAGCTTACATGTTTTTTTGATATAATATTTTGACCAGTTTGTTTGTAGAATTTTCAATGTTTCTGATTGTTGTATATTTTTGGGCTACTACATGTTAATTAACCAGTACCATTAACATTAGAAATTACAAATCAGCATATTTTAATTCACTGACACATTGATCAGATGTAAATTGGAAATTAGTTTAGCATTTCATGTTAGTTAGATTTTTTTATAAATTATTTAGATTTGTGTACAAGCAAAGTGATGCTAATGTCTCTTTTTAGAGCTATCCTTTAGTGAGCCCAACAAGTTACCTGTCCTACAAATCTGCAAAACACAAGCCTTACCTGATTGTTACAACTCATAGGGTAGAGTTATGTCACGATTAATCAAATCATATTTGGCAAGCTGCATTTTGCTGCCACTTAATTTTTCTCAACACTATTATATTTTTTCTGGAAATAGAAAAATGCTGTCAATTACTTGTACATATTGCAGAATAAAAGCTGCTATTTTCTGGACCCAGTAATTCTTTCTATTTCACATTGTACATCTGAATGCCTCTGAGCTATTAAAGTAAAATGGCACAAGCATTTTCAACATTTTTTTGCCAGCATTTGACAATTATATTGCTACTAAAATGACAGGAAGACCTCCTATGTTAAGTATGTTGGTAAGCAGTGAAAAAAACTCTCATTGTAAATGTATTCCAGAGAAGTTGAATTTGAGTGCATAGTTAATGTGTTTCAGCTTATCAATAATCAGGCACTTGGAGGACAGATGTTAGTACTCCATGAATTGTGAGCTAGTATAACAGTCTTACTGGAACTTAGTCATTTCACAGTTATACAGGTAGAAAATTATACAGTTATGTGAATTTATGAAATTCAGGGATAGCATTGAACACATGATTTCTAAATACTAGCAAAACACTGCATATCGCTTAATCATAAAAGAATGTTTCGCAATGTTTAGTGCACGAAATATAGCAATTAATAGGAAAAGGCAATCTGACAATCTTTCTGGCAATTATTGCTTGCCTTATTAAAGAAGAGAATATGTATAATTCATCTGCAATTAGTATATATACAATCATATATCAAATTAGAAAGAAGTCAAAAGTAATTCAGTCCCTAGGTGAGATTAGATACAGGTTCAGGACCTTTGCAGGGTATAGTTTATATTGTATGGGTTACAATGTCAGCTACTATTTTTTACTCTGCAGGTTGCATATGTGAGAATCAGCCATTGTGACAATTACTATCATTCCTGGTTTACCAGTTGGGCCATTACAGTACTACACTGAATCTCACTAGTTCTGCTCCATTAAATAGCCAAGAAATTCTGTACATTAAATACAATAGGGATTTGAAATAGAAAATTTCCTTTTTTTAGCACAATACAGAGCTTTGTGAAGCATGAATCAAGATTTTCATTTACTGAACACTTAATGCAAAAGCAATAACAATAAAAGCAAAACAATCACAAACCATGATGAGCACGCCTCATTGTATTTTCCCACGTAATCTTGGTAGAGACATGTTTCCTATTACACAGATTGAGCTTTTCTAGTGCCGTGCCTAAAATTATTACTCCGTGACTGCCTTGCTTTGTTACCTAAAAGTGCTTGTGTGAAAGCATGTTTTCAGTTTAGTGACTCTTGCCGATGCTTGAGCTTTCTTTCTAAAGACTGGCATGCAAAATTTCTGTCACGTCCTGCAAAGCAATAATGAAGAAATTACTTGCAGTAATGTAATGTGATAAGCCACAAAATGATTTGTGGTGTTTCTTGTGATGTGTTGTTGAAAATAATACTGCAGAAACCTTCAGCATGTTTTTTAAAGAAATTATTCCATTTAGTGGAGGACTTTTAAGTAAAAAACACAAAAAACAACAAAGAAGAAAAGGCATATTTGAATAATTATATTTATTTATTAAATAGAGAAAGAGATTTTTTCACAAAAGTGAAAACTGATTGCTTTTTGTATTTGCCCCATATGCAGTAACACTGGTCATGACACTCATCTATGTCTGACAGTTTTATTTATAGGTTTCTGGGTCATTATATCATTGAATTATACCATTTTATAAGCCCACTTAACCCTATGGCTGCTGGGATCATTTAGTCATGTTAAGAATTATTGGCTAATTAATAGCACACTTTTAATTAATTAATTAATTAATTTATATGAATGGAACAGACAGGTTAAGCAGAATTTTTAAGTTCACACAGTGATATGGAAATTTGAAGTACTGTAGACTGTAATTCCATTACCCTGCATTTCATTTACAATTCCAAAACCTCTAGGGCCCATTGCAACTCTAAAATGTTCTTTATTCAGGAAAAATGTCACTGGTATGCTGTGTAATCAGCTTTGCATTTCTCCACTCTTCTGCAGTTCTCTGGGGTATCAGCACACTCTCCAAAAAAAAAAACCCTGCCTCAGTTCATCAGTTCATTATACTAATCTGTACTGACAATAAAAGTACCAAAAATCGTTCCAACTGGGATTGTAAATTTGAGAAATTTAGAATTTTAATTGAGGTTACTAGAAACATCTTGACAGTACATTTGCAAGAAAGCCAGGCAAGTTTGATTACTGTGTTCATACACCGTAAACTTTATTATTTGTACTTTTGTCTCAGTAAAGCTTACAATGTATAAACATAACATTTTTGAATTTGGAATTTTAAACACAAATCAGATTATTTATTATTATTCCTTTTAACGGTTTTATGTATTTGTCTTATTCTAAAATCAAAAGATAATTTTTCCTAATCAAAATTACAGGAACCATGTGTACAGGAAAAGGTATAGTACATTTACACTGTACTTTTACTCTTATAACCTAGTCATCATATATCTTTAAATTATTTTTGTACTGTACAGTACCTTTGCTGAAGATGTATGAAGCTTTTATCAGAAAGGGTCAAGGGGAAAGACAACCCACATTCAATTAAGTCTGTCAATGTCATTTAAACCTGGTGACGCCCTCTCCAGTCTCAGTTCTGTGAACAAAGGTGGGATTAAACAGTCTCAGTCATCAGCCAGGCTAGGTCTCTCACAGAAGAGCTGCTGTCTTATTCAAATTCTCCATTTTACTAGTATTACATTTCAAGAAAACATTTTAAATATGTTTGTTATATTATATATTACAGCTAGGCCCATTAGTCAAAGAACTTCTTCATTTTACTAAATGTCTTCAAAAATTATATTAATAACTTGCTTCATCCAAACTGAGCTTGGTGTAAAGTGAACACTGTTTTATTTTTAAATATTAAAAGCTGTTGTTTTTATAATTTATATTATGAGTGATACATTATGGTACACTAAGCACAGATATTTTATTCCTTTCATTAAGAGTGTTTGAAACACTTTACTTGGTAAAATATTTGGAATTTTCTGTTGAAATTTAGGTACTGTGCAACACTGAAGAGCTTGTTAACTTCCACCTGTTTGATTTCAGAAAAAAATGCATGTATAATGCTGTCATTCTAGATGTGATAAACTAACCATGTTTTTGTTACAGATATAGGGCACAGGTTTCAATTCTCGACACACATTTGGAGAATTTGCTCCTTATGACAAATTAATTTCTGGTGGAGGACAGGATTAAGCTATTGAATCAAACTGGTACTTGTTTTAATTGTGTTTTCTGTAAAGAATATTTTTATTTTTATGTCTTGCATAATATGATCCATGGTATGGCACCCCACATAAGTGCTCTTTTAAAAGATTATTATCACAAAGTTTATCAAATACAGAAATATGTGAATTCACACACAGAGGAAATAATAGTTATCAGTGGAATACAAAGATGTTTTAGTTTGGAAAACCACAAAGTAAAAGTGTACTGCATGTAATTATGCTAAATTGGAGATGTACATTTAAGGGTCCACACATTTTTGTAACTGCATGTTCAGGATAGAAGATTTATTCAAAAACATTTTAGTACATTAAAACTAATTCTTAGTTATTTTAGTAAATAAAATGTTACATGTTTACAGCTTTTAATTTTGAAGAAAGCGATGAAATTTGAAAATTTTATTCTAAAACTTCTTTTCATATTGTGTAATAACTGTCAATTCCAGATTAAAGCATTAGCCTTACTGAAATTGTATACCAGAGTTTATTTTCTCTGATGTAATGGTATTTTTTGGTATCTACAATCATGCATGGTAGCAACTAAAACATTGAGAATATTCTGAATTAACATTCCACCTACATTTACTATTCTTATTAATAATAGTTATTTCCCACTGGATATGCATAGCAGGACAGGTGCAACAGTACCCTGAGGTCTTAATAAGTATTGTGTTGCTAGTTAAAAATCTCTAAACACATTTCATCGTTTAGTATACTTAAGATATGTAAAAGTCATTTAAAACAACTTATGGGGGTTATCTTTTTGTGAAGTATTGATGTAAAATTGTATGAACAAACAGTTGGTGATAGTATGTGTGACATAATTTATTTTACTGTGTTTTCTAAACAAAGGCTGTATGCTTTTTAGATGGCTTTGTTGTTTTGACAAATTGTGAGTATTTTGGTAATGAGCTGTATATTTTGTAAAAGATTGCAATCAATAAATATAACAGTTTATCCTTCAAAGATGATGCACTTTTTATTTTTAGCCTTTTGTCCTTTTGCAATTCAAAGGCCAGGCATGTAGCTCGGAGCTCGGCTGCTCTAAGTCCAGTTGCCTGTCACTGATTCCTGGCTCAGTCACTGATTTTATGCCAACTGCCTTTTTTCAACATCTCTTTGCAGGTTTTCTCCTAGTACTCAATTTTCCTCATACTTAGAAAAGTACTGCAAGGTGTGTATGTGTGTCCAAGAGTATAGTCTACAGCGATCCAGGGGGTTTCTATATTGCCCTGAATGGTGTAAGAATAGACTCTAGCTCCTTATGGCAATGTAATGAAAATGAAAGGTTCACATTTGAGTGAATGGGCATGTACCTTTAACCTGCTCTTAAGATACCCACAGCAACCCTATACAAGGCAGACTTCAAGTGTGCACTGATGATAATTTACTTGTTACTTAACAAATATTTTTAATCACAAGCAGCATAGTGATTATTAAACAATTCCAGAATTTTCTATTACAATATTAAACTGACATTTAGGACATACAGTATATAACACACAGGGCATTAAAAAAGACATTACTTTTTTATTTTATTTTATTGATTTTATTAAAATCAAATAACATTCCATACAAATAAGTCATTTTACAAAACTAGGTTTCGAACCTAGTTTTGCAAAAAAGACATTACTAAAGACTTCAGTCTTATGGCACAGCAACTTTCTCCACTCCTAATTTTTTTGGCAACTGATACAGGAGTACTGTCATTCACACAACTAAATTTAGGGATAGTTTTTACCCACAGGTTACCCAATAGCCAGTCATACTGACAAATGCATGATTATTTCTTGTATACTATAGTACTCTGTATACAGGTTAAATCCCATTATGGCGAATGATGAAGTAACATATTTTCAGAATGTTAAACTAATCTCATTTTAAAGAAATGTAAATCTCAGTATAACAAATGTTCAACCAAAAATGCCCACCAAAGATAACAGTACGATGCAAAAAATGCTTAATGCCACTCCTACCCTTTCCACACCAAGTCTTAGGAACCCTGTAACAGGTTGTGTCAAAGAGAGAGTCAGTCTGTTCTGAAATTTCTGGTCTCGGGCAGGCTCAGCGAGAGTGTGGGAGTAATATCATACACATAGCCAAATTCTGAGTCAGTGCTCCACCAAATGTCCGAGTTGGTAGTTGCGTTGCATGCAGATACCGTGCTGTTCAAGTTTCATAGTGCTTCTCAAAGTTTTCTTTGAGACAAACAAAAAAAATTGAGAAACTGTGTTAGTTTATGCTGAAAAAAATTAACAGTCCTTAAAAAAGTTGATTCTGGAATGAAGAAAAACGATGTGGCAAAAGCACTTTGGAATTGTGCCTTCATCTTCATCTAACAACTTATTTAAATTCTGTGTTCATACCTGTATTTCTATAAAAAAAATACATCTAGCGTCTCTTTTTCATTCTGTGTTTGTACCTGTTATTTCTATAAAAAATACATCTAACGTCTCGTTTTCATTCTGTATACATAGTACCTGTATTTCTTCTTAAAATAAAATACATCTATTGTCTCGTTTTCAATTATGTACAGTATTTTCATACCTGTATTTCTAGAATAAAAAGTTACATTTAATGTCTCATTTTTATTCTGTATTCATACCCATATTTAAATTAAAAAAAAAGTTACATCTAATGTCTCATTTTCAAATATAATATTTTTTGCAGTTTAAGAATCATTGTTTTTTTTATACAGGTATTGTCAAGCTCAGGTCTCAGGGTTGCACAAGATACAGGAAGGTGAGTTCAGGTTTTCAAGTTAAATACAGGTATTTTATTATTGTATAGAGAAGGTAGGTACAGTCTCAAGACTTCATTCAGAATAGAAGTTGTTGAGAGCCACAGCATGGGTGATTGTCCTGCTTCATCTCCCGTCTTCAAATTAGAAGAACACCAGTGGATCAGAATCACCGCTGTGGCAGACGTGGTCTGGAGAAGAGAGATCAGGAGAGTGTGAGGAAGAGCAGATCAAAGTCTGGTGTTAAATGTTAAACATTGGGCGACAAACATGGTATGTAGTAACCCTGATCCTGCAGAGGACAACCAATTACTTTACCCTTCCTTGGTTCACTGTTTATCAGATGCAGCAGAACAACTACAAAGCTGTCCTTGCCTTGTTGCCATTAGACAACACTCCGGCAACACACCACCGACACTCTGGTCATAATACAATATGTATTTTCCCTGTATTTGTTAGAACGATATTTCCGTTATTACTAAATATTTTTATGGTCCTGTTATAATAGGATTCCACCTGTATATATATATTTTAATATTAGGGAGGCACTTAAATGGGTGTAAATGTTCTCAGCCCCTGAATATGTTGAATATACTGTACACGTGACATGACAGGCAAGAAATTTTGTTTCATTTACAGCATTTTTACTAATGTCACAAAGTATGCAAAGTTTTAGAGATAAATGATTCATTATAGATTCAATGTTGGTCACTAGTATGCAAAATTAAAATGCAGTGCCTCTGCAGTCGCTAAATAGCATTCTACTGTGCTTTTTCTGATAACAGTAAATCAAAATTGCATTGCACAACATTACAGTTGTTAACTAGGAAATGTTGCCACTGTGCAGCAGCAACAGTAGATTTTCTACTTTAAGAAAATATCTTCCTGTGCCTTTCAATTGTTTGTAGAATGTATTGTTTCTGCTCCTCATCAGTTGTTATCGCTGAGTTGTAAGCCTGAATAAGTGCAATGCCTCTTTCTGCAAAATTATTTACAACTTGCAGTTCTCTGACACGACACACAGCTGCTTGATAGTCTGGGCAATCATTCCATTCATCTGGACTAAAAGAAAGTCAGTTAGAAGCATCAAACTGTTGATCAAATGCTTCGCAGACTGCTTAACAAAATTGTGTCTCCACTGGATGGTAGCTTATGACCACTTATATAAGCAATTGGCTCACCAACCAGCCATACTGCACTCTGGCTATGTGTCAAAGTGCATCAGGAATAGTAAAGGGGAATTAAAACATACAGACAGTGAAACAGCAGATGTTCTAAACTGCTATTGTTCTGAGGTCTAAATATGTGAGGATGCAGATAATCTCCCAGAGGTAAAAGGGAATACTAAGGAGATACTGAGTGATTTGGAAAATGTAAAGGGAGAAGTATTGCTTAGATTAAATAGGCTAAAATCTAACAAATCACCAGGACCAGATAATATTTATTCTCAAATTCTTAAGTAGGGTAGCAAGTATATTTATAAACACTTGACACATATTTTTAGAAAGTCATTGAGCACTGGGGGAATTCCTAAGGACTGGAAAATGGAAAATATTATCCCATTTTATAAAAACATCGATTGGGCATATCCAAGCAACTATAGGCTAGTAAGCTTAACCTGCATCATAGATAAATTAATGGAAGGAATTATTAAGTAAAATATTGAGCGACAAATGGCAACAACAGAAGTTTTAAAGAACAGTCCAACATGCTGGAATTCTATAAGGAAGCAACAAAAGGATATGATCAAAGTGGAGCATATATTTATTTATCGTGACTTTCAGAAAGAATTTGCCACATGAGAGTTTGGGCATCAAACTAACAGATATGGGAGTTAAGGGTCTTGTATGTAGATGGGTGCAAAATTGGCTTAAACATGGGAAGCAGAGGGTTATGTTGCAAGGAATCTTATCAGAATTGACTGATGTTAAGAGTGGTGATTTACAGGGATCACTGTGAGGGCCTTTGCTTTTTATAATATAAATTCATGATTTGGAAAGGAATATAAGTAACAAGATGGTTAAGTTTGTAGATGATACCAAATTAGATGGATTGGCAGATAATCTGGAATCAGTTGAATTATTACAGTGGGACTTGAACAGAATACAGGCTTGGGCAGATATGTGGCAGTTGAAATTTAATGTAAGTAAATGTAAAGCTGGGGTGCCCACACTTTTTCGGCTTGCAAACTACTTTTAAAATGACTAGGTCGAAATGATCTACCTACATTAAAAATGCTATACATATATATATATATATATATATATATATATATATATATATATACTGAGTATACTTTATACATGAAATGTATGTTGTTGTACCTTGCATAACTGAATAACCTTTATGGCACAATAACAATTCAATACATTTATGGTCACTGCAGTATTTGGATTTAATAATCGTCATGTGGGAAAAGACTGACTTGCATAAATAAGTAGAGCCGAATAATGCAGTCAAGGAGCTTTTGAATTCAGCTGAGTGAAAAATGACGGCTGTCCGATTAACTGCGATTTTAGTTCCCTCTGCTTTCTCTTTCTGAGATCGCTTTTTGGAAGGACGTCAGTTTCGTAGTTTTTATGAAGAGTTCGAAAGTCCCTTTCCACATTTTCCTTCTTTGGAATAGCAATAATAGATTGACAGATCAGACAAATGCACTTCGATTGTGACACTGTGAGAAAAAAATTCTCTTCCAATTCCACATCCAGCCCATATCCCCCCCAAACAATTTTTTTAAATCCCTTCTTTAGTCAATATAAATTGGAAGGTTAACTAGATCACTGAGATAGCTGGAGTTTTGCAGTAGCTCACATGTTTGATCGTGCGTGCAGGGTGACAGAAGAAAAGAGATCTCAGACTGGCCGCCCTGTATGTCAATCAAGTGGCAAATGCCATAGGGAGGATATATGATAGACTAACGTTTAAAAAAAAATTTTTTTGAATAGCAACGCGATCTACCAGTCGATCACGATTGACGCATTGGGCACCCCTGATGTAAAGCATTGTAACAGCGGTACTGGAAACTGTGGGAGCAGTGACAAGCACAAATGCAGTGTCATCTGGACCGGAAAACTCATTGCGGTATTCAAGTGGCCGTTATGTAAATGCAAAACACATCAAAAAAATCCTGTGCAGAGTACCCTATAAAAGGGGAACATTTGCACAGCCATCTGCCTTTCAATCTAACACTGACAGTTGGGTGAGCAAGTCCTTATTAAGATAGCGAACCAACAAAACAGCCATGAAAAAGAGTGCTGATCCATTTGAATCACATGTGCTTGCACTGTATTGCTACAATATTATAAGTTGAAAGTAAAAATGTTAGGCTTGAATTCACAATGGAAGGTCTGAAAATTGAAAGTACACCTTATGAGAAGGATTTAGGAGATGTAGTGGACTCAACACTCACAACTGCCAGACAGTGTTCAGAAGCCATTAAGAATGCTAACAGAATGTTAGGTTATATAGCAGCATATGTAGAATACAAGTCCAAGGAGGTTATGCTGAAGCTTTATAATGCAATGGTAAGGTCTCATCTGGAGTACTTTGTACAGTTTTGGTCTCATGGCTACAAAAAGGACATAGCAAAGCTGGAAAATGTCCAGGGAAGAACGACTAGGCTGATTTCAGAGCTACAGGGGATGAATTATGAGGAAAAAATAAAAGAGCTAAGCCTTTTCAGTTTAAGCAAAAGAAGAGTAAGAGGAGACATGATTGAAGTATTTAAAATTATGACTGGCATTAGTATAGTAGATTGAGACTGTTATTTTAAAATGAGTTCATCAAGAACATGGGAACACAGTTGGAAATTAGTATTTCATTACACAGAGAACCATAGACACATGGAAAAAGCTACCAAGTGGTGTGGTAGATAGTAGGGCTTTAGGGAATTTCAAAACTAGTCTTGATGTTATTTTAGAAAAATTAAGTGGATTGGACTGGCAAGTTTTGTTGGGGTGAATGGCATTATTCTAATGTTGCATTCAATGTATGATGTTGCACTCGTTGCCCTTTTTGCCTTTTTTGGCATTATACTACTGTCACTATTATAAGGGGGAGCTTCAGCATACTTTGTATGCATTTGAACTTGAATTTCACAATAATTTTTCAGTTCCTCTAGAAAACAGCATTCTTTCATAAATCCAGATGTACCGGTAAATATAATTATGCTGTAAAAAATGAACACATGGCACATCAGAAGGATCAACACAAAACACAAAAACATGTGGAAGAAAAATTAAATAAATAAAAAACCCATTTATGAAACAAGTAGATATGATGATCATTTTTGCAGCGCAAAAATAATGTTACAATATAAACATAATAGTGCTGTAAAGTGTATTCTGAGGGAACACAGATAAGTTAAGGTAGTTATACTCACTGACCATGGCTCCGGACAAGTGACAACATACTGTATGTTGATTACCACATACAAGCAAGAAATTCACTTTCCTCTGTCCAGATGACAATAATGACCCTATAAAGCAATCAATATGTAGTAAATATATGTTTGTCAATGCAGTATTAGAAACAGTAGCAGTATTTAATGTAAATGAGTGTATTGTACATCTTTATGTACGTTAAGCTATTAATTTGTGATGTAGTGCAAGAGGATTAAGACTTTGTCATTGAAGAAATTAACAACAGCAATCAATACTCTCTTTGCTTCTTTTTCTATTGCTGTTTAATTTCTGAAGGATGTTTCTTGACATCTTATAAACAAGGACCTCCAGTTATAAAAGTGGACTAAATGCTACAACAATTAATTCATTATTGTTTTTATAGAGGACTGCAAAATATATTGTACAATAAGGATAAGGTTAACAACATATACCATATATCATACATAGCTGATGAGTATATTTGTATGTCTTCATACAAACAGCAAAGAGAGTAAGAGATTTCATCCAAAATGTATTTGGATGTATTCCTAATGTGAACACTCACAAAATTATAACAGCTGGATGCTTTAATTGTATTTTAAATCCAGACCTGGATAGGTCTTCAACTACATTGGTGATAACATCTAACACTGAAAAAATAATCACACAGTTTGTAATGGATCATAACTTGTCAGACCCATAGAGATTTTTAAATCCAAACTCAAGAGCATATTCCTTCTTCTCATCAGTACATCACAGTTACTCGAGAACTGATATCTTTCCCACAAGAATGAATTGGAAACCAAGAAGGTGTCAGACTTAATCAGTGAAATTACCAGATTAGATCAAAAATACGGCAGGTCTCCAAATGAGGAACTTTACAGGAAAAGACAATCAGAATCTAAAGTTTTGAAAACAAAACAAAAGGAAAAGCTTATCATTGATGTAGCTGAGCAACATCATTACTATGAGCATGGAGAGAAGGCTAATACGATCTTAGCTTACATGCTCCTCTCTAAACAAATCCACAAGCAGGAAGTTTTCAATGCAATAACAAAAATTACCAACACGAATGGAGATAAAACATTGACCATAAAAATATAACAAACAGATTTAGAGATTGCTATAAGTCCTTATATTCTACACAGTTTAAAGAAGATAAGATAAAATCTAATGAGTTTTTGATGCATTACAAATACCACAGCTAGTGTAGAGAAACTGGATAAACCACTGACACTCTCACAATTACTAGATGATATAAACTCACTCTAGTGTGGGAAAGCAGCAGGCCCTGATGGCTACCCAGTGGAATTTTATTAAAAAAATTCAAATAAGTCAACTACTATTAGCAATGTTTATACAATGTAGAGACAAAATTCTACCTCAAACTTTTCTCCACTGCGGTGGGCTGGCACCCTGCCCGGGATTTGTTCCTGCCTTTTGCCCTGTGTTGGCTGGGATTGGCTCCAGCTGACCCCCGTAACACTGTGTTAGGATAGAGCAGGTTGGAAAATGACAGACTGAATGACTGACTTTTCTCCAAGCATTAATTACCATCTCCCCAAAGAAACATAAGGACTTATTAAATCATATATTATACAAATAAATTTCACTTCTGAATAATGATGTTAAGATACTCTTCAATGTTCTAGCTAGAAGGATTGAGAAAAGTGCCTTCCTCTAATATCACAAGACCAAACTAGATTTATTAAAAACAGACAATTAGGTTCTAATCTCAGATGTTTCTTTAATGTAATATATCCACCCACAAAAACTAACACGCCAGAGATCTTATTATCTTTAGATGTAGAAAAAACATTTAACATGGTTGAATGAGACCTGTTCACCACATTACACAAATATGGGTTCGGCACAAGCATATGTGAATGGATCAAACTACTTCATACCAGTCCAGAAGTTTTTGTTTCTATTAACAAACAAAATTTCAGACTGCTCAGACTAGAATGTGGTACTTAATAAGGATGCCCCCTATCACCATTGATCAGTCTTTGCAATCACCATTAGGCCATTGGCCATTCACTTTCAAAAAGTATCAGAAATAAAGGGGATTACCAGAGAAGGACTTGGACAGAAAATATAATTATATGCAGATAATATGGTACTATATATATTAGACCCACAAACTTCTGTACCAGCAGTTTTCAATGAACTAGCAGAATTTCAAAATATATGTGGACTTGAAATTAATTTGAATAAAAGTGGTTTTTCCAGTGAACTCTCACTAAATATAATGATATTTTTTTAACAAGATTTTGCCATCTGCATGAAAAAAAAATAAACAAGATGTGAATAGATGGTCTACCGTTCATCTCACATTAGTGGGGAGAATCAGTACTGTCAAGATGAACATCCTTCCCAAGCTTCTTTTTCTATTTCAGTAGTACATGTTTAATTATTCCATCCATCTGTCCTTCCAGTGTTGCACCAGCCCCAGCAAGAATACAGCGCGAGGCTGGAACAATCCTTGAACTAGATAGTGCTGCGACACTGTGTCCTTACATGTTTAATTATTAACAATATAGATTATTTAAATGATGTTAACATTTTATCTGTATAATATAATAAACATATTTTGCTGCATTTCACCTTAAAAATATCGTCATCATATATAAATACGTGCTATATAAAGTGGCTCAGGTTGTGCAATATTATAACTGTATCGCAAGTTTACAGTGAGGTAATTGTACTTATAGGTACAAACAGTTCTACAAAGAGCACTTGATGGACTGATGGATTGTGTTTATACTTCCTGGGATGAAACTGTTTCTGAACCGCGAGGTCAGTACAGGAAAGGCTCTGAAGCATTTGCCGTATGAGAGCAGTTCAAATAAGCAGCGTGTGCTAGATGCTGTATATCAATAATACTCTTTCCGATTAGCTGCTGTAGAGCTGTGATTCCACACTCAGATACAGTGATATAAATACTCCGAGTGGTGCTGTGAGAGCAATATGGAAAAGATGATCCACTGTGGTCACCCCTAATGGGAGCAGCTGAAAGAAGAAGAAGGTGCAGTGAGAGTAACAAGGCTAAAGCAGCCATGATATTTGGAATAGTTTGGCCATTCCGTGGACCATTATATTGTTACAGATAATTACAATCAGATGCATTACACTAATAAACAATATGCAGTTAATTTCAGTGTATTTGATAAAACTGCGTCAGGGATGTGGATCTAAAAAAAAAAGGGAAACCACACTTGAACAAAAGCACTGCTTTGACGCTGGGTGCTGCCAGTTTGCAAAACCGAGTGGAGAACTTCCCTACGCCAGGGTATGAGCTAATGTGCATGGCTTTACACCAAGTTTAGGTTTTATATATCGCAATGTGAGTGTGGAAACAAGCTTACACAACATTTTTGTGCGTACGCACCGTTTATACATGAGGCCCCTGGACATCGACACAAATTGATGAATATACACAAGCCCAGTCTGCAATAGAAATAAAATATTGCTGTACCTATTTATATGCCCAGCTTTGTGTCTCAGAAAATAAAAATTATCATCAATATACTAATAATCTGATTGTCCATCAATCACTCAGAATATGGAACCAATGCAGGAAACACTGTAATATAGAAAAGCTTTTATGTGTGGTACCTTTACATGATAATTACCTTTTCTACCCTCAAAACCTACACAGTATTTAATGTCTTCTCATCTTATGAAAAATTACTGTTCAAATTTCACTTCCCTTCAGCACAATTTCTCCACTAGTTTCAAATCAGAAACTTTGCTAAATGGAACCTGCCCAATTTTACTTACCTCCCACCTATTTCTATACTGATCAGTTTAGAAGACTCAGACATCATCTCAATAATACAGTATATAAAAACATTTTAAAGTCTTTCTTTCAAAGATCCAAGGGTACGATGGGGAAAGTATTTTTCACTTAACATCTTAGAAAAGGAGTGTAATGCAGCCATGCATATGATACACTCCAGCTCCATATGCACAGAGCATTCAATCATTCAACTTAAACTCTTTCATCAAGCACATTTATCTCATTTAAAATTGTGCAAAATGTATCCAGGGCCAGATTCAACCTGTGAACATTGCACTCTAGCTCCAGCTTCACTGGGCCACATGTTTTGGAAGTGCACTAAATTAACATCATTCCGGACAAAAATCTTTTAATGCCTGTTAGACAGCCTTGGTGTCACAATCACTTCCAAACCATTAACAGCTGTGTTTGGTGTACTCCCAGATGGGATTAAAGTGGAGAAGGATAAATTCATTGTAATTGCTTTTACTACACTACTACCACATAGACTTATCTTTCTCAACTGGAAGGATCCCTGCCACCTCTTGTAAGTCAGTGGGTAACTGATGTCTTATACTATTTGAAATGGGAAAAAATAAATTCTCACTTAGAGGATTTGTTCAAAACCTTTTTGAAACATGGTAAGGTTAGGTTGGGGAGCAGACACTGGTACAGCGCGTTGCCACACCCACCACACGACAAAACACCTTGGGATCCCAATTGGCAGACATGCAGTCCAATCCCACCCTCCGGAAATGACTGCCGTAGTCAGGTGTTATGTGGGCGTCCCCTTGCCTGGTCTAGCTGCTAAGTTCATCAGCAATTAGGATTCTGTGAGCCAGATCTCCCTTGGGGAACTGTGCCACATGGCTGTGTTGCTGCAACTGATGCTCCCTCACAACGCAGGTAATGTGCCTCATTCAGGACTCCACGAGCAACTGCTTGTTCGACAAAAACTCAAACCAGGAGTACCCAAGGATTCTCGAGAGAGACACAGTACCGAAGGAGTTCAATCTTCATCTCAGGCCACTGTTTGGAGTCCGTGTCTCGCAACCGTATAGCATAACAGGAAGCACTAGGACTCTAAAAGACTCGGACCTTTGTCCTTTTGCAGAGATATCAGGATTATGACTGACTTCATAGGAAGAGTCACCAGAGACATTAATGTCATTACCGAGGTAAGTAAACGTTTTGACGAGGTTGACAATCCCTCCGCAGACAGACATGCTTCTGATGGCTGCGCCCAAGAAGTCATTAAAGGCCTGGATCTTGGTTTTTATCCAGGACACTCAGAAACCCAGACACTCAGACTCCTCACTCAGTCTCTCAAGAGCCCCGATCAGAGTATACATTGACTCCACACAGATCACAGCATCATCGTCAAGATCAGTGAATCTCTCTTCACCAAAAGATGCCCCACAACCCTGCTCAACACCTAGTCCATGCAAGCACTGAATAGAGTTGAAGGAAGAACGCTCTCCTGACATACCCCAGAATTAGCTGTGGAAAACACAGGTGTTCTGCCTGCACTCTGCACAGCACTCACAGTACCAGTGTACAGGCATGCCTTGATATCCAGCAACTTCGGGGGGATCTCATGAAGTCACAGGATGTCCCATAAGGCAGCTCGAACAACTGAGTCAAATGCCTTATGAAAATCAACAAAGGCTGCAAAGAAACTCTGCCGATATTCGTGTTTGTGCTCGATGAGAACCCTCAGTGCCAGGATGTGGTTGATGGAAGACTTCTTCTTAAAACCAGACTGCTCCAGTCACTGGTAGATGAGCAAGTGATCATGGATCCTATTGAGGATAATCCTAGCAAGGACCTTACCAGGCAGTGTTATGCCCAGTATTTTGCCGCAATCCAGATGATTCCCTTTCCAGATAGGGATGACAAGTCCCATTTTCTAGTCAGTTGGGATGACACCTGTGTCCCAAATGGAAGCAAATATTATTTGCAATCGATTAGTTAATTAAACAGATTAATTAATTACTTAATCAGTTATTCAAATCTTAGAATAAGTATTTATATCAGTTAAAAGGACATTCTCTTTTCTTTGTTGTTTTTAAAAATTTGCTCATGTAGTCTCTCTCTTTTCAATTATGGTTTGTTAAATATGTCTTGATTGCTGAGAATGTTGTTTTCTTTAAAAAAATCAATGAAAAATATTGTTTGTAATTTAAATCTGCTTGCAATATAAAGCTGACTCGTATCACTTCACGGAACAAAATTTTTTTTTATGTTATTTTATAATGCATGGTCTTAAAAAAAGGGTTAAAAAATGGCAACTATATGTGACTCTGTAAACAGTTTTGCCTTGGAAGTGTAACGTAAATGGGATTATACTCTTCATAAAAGACGATATATAAAATAATTATTTTAACACTTTGAAAAAGGAATCATTCAAAATAACAACATATTTTTGACAGCAAACCAAACCAAACCATGCATAAGAACATTACAAATTAATAAAGAAATCAATAAATATAAGGGGATTTGTTATGAATTGTGTTTAGAAAAGAGTCTCGTGTAAATCTGTTGTTCTTAATAAGTGCTGGTGACACATCACTTTCTTTACTAAGTTTGATTGAACAGTGACATTGTCTGTGTATTTCTGTGTTACTTCAGAGCATCTGATGTCATTTTTCTGAATAAGCTGAATGTAATTGATTAATTTTTTGTAGTGTTTTGTAGTGTATTGTTTAGATATTCATCAATGTGCAAATATCTTGCCAGGGATATGTGTAATCTAATCCTTGAGCATCATGCAAATCTGATTATTTCTGTTGGTCGTACTGAATTTATCAAATATTTTATTCACAGAGCTGAATGAACTTCATAAATAGTTGTCAGTTGGTCATTTAAATCTAAAAACTTATATCAATTAAACTAAGAATGAGCAAAGGTCATAATTGAGACATGTTTATGGTAATGTGATATTATTTTTATTTTAATAATAATACTAAGTGACAAAGATATTTTAATTATCCTCTTATTGGTTGCTCTTTGTGGCTGTTCCAATATTAGATGCAATTCTGTAAGGTGGGAGTTGTGGCTCTGAAGCTAAGGATTTTGCACCGGCAATTGGAAGGTTGCCAGTTTGAATCCCTTAAACACCAGAAGTGACTCTACTCTGTTGGGATGTTGAGAATGGTCCTTAACCTACAAATGCTTCATCCTAGGTGTGATGTTAACCTGCAAGCAAGTCCTCCAACTTACAGGGAAAACCTGGGGGTTGGTGGCAGGATTGGCACTCCAGCCACAGTGAAAAACTTTACACTCTTCCCATGTGGTGCTGAGGGGTCACCTGCTGCACTTGGGTCCCAATACAGGTGGTTTGTTGTGTGGTGGGCTGGTAACACGTAATCAGCGCATGATCCCAACCTGTAAGGTGGAAAAAATAATCTTAGCACTTGAACATTTTCAATTTTAGAAATATTCATGTTGTTTGTTTCTTATAATATGAACATCTCATTAATTTTTTATAAGTCTTAAGAGCTCTACGTGAAAGACATTCATATGTTTCTCTACTGTGTAATTAAAACAATTGTAAATTATTTAATGCAATTATGAATTTAACATTGAACATGTGTCAGGTGGATGAAAGTCATAACCCTTTTTGGAACTCTTAAGAGCACAATTAAAAACATGGATAAAAAGGTTAAGATCTATCAGTGAATCAGTGGTCATACATGAAATATTACAGAAATGTTCTTAAATGTTCACACTGACTTCTGATTCTACAAAGTAAATGTCTTTTCAAAAATTAGATATAAGTGAAAAATTAACATATTTTACCTATAAATGGAAAAATAAAATTCTATCCTTTATTTTGTTTCTACTGTATTTTCTGTCCATTTGCTATAGTTTAACTAAACATTCATAGAAGCACTTATTTTTTCCAACACTTCAGAATATTCTGGGACCAAAACAATTGGTCCAAATATGAACTTATAACAGAAATCATTGTTAATTATAAATGCTGCACTTGACTTTTTGTGCATACCTTACGCCCTAATAGTACTTTTAGTTATTTCTACAAAAAAGATTGGCAAAACACTTGAGGTCATTAATAATGGCATCTGTTGGAACAGTTTTATCATCTGTGCAGAAAAACATAATGGTTGTATGTTTATTTTAGAATCTCTGTGCTATTTATAGATCTGTTGAAAATATAAAGGCTGCTTTCCCTAAATTGAAATGAAAAGATGAATGGCAATTTAGTGACCTCAGTATTTGAAGCTCTGAACATAAAAATGTATATTCTTTGAATTAAATGGTTGCCATTTCAGTTCATCTTCATCAGTTTTTTACATTAAGGAATGGAGAGGTCTAATACTTTCCAGGACAAAAAATGCATGTGGACACTGTACAACCTAACTCCACTTGAGATAGTTAGTATGAAATTTTAACAATTAGTCCAACATGCCAAAAAGGGCTTGTCTGTCTTGCAGGTATCAGCAGAGCCTCTGTGGATTTGGCAGGTATTGGTGGTAGTGAACTGACAGCTTAAAACCTTCATTTCACAAAACACAGAATAAAGGTAATCGTATGACATGCCTTTGTCTACCTCTTCAGCTAATTGGTTATAAAACTGTTCATAAACCTGACACGCAATGGATCAGAAAACCCTCTATAGTAATTCAGAAGCACCTGTCACCTTTTAATATTCTTCAGAGTTCTGTTTAATAACAATGCCTCCTTGGACAGCCAAAATGTTTTTGTAGGTTGATTCTAACTGATGACAATGTGATCAGAAGACTGTAGTATCATATAAAACATGCCCCTAGCTGTGTCTGCATCATTTGGAATTCCCCATGAGTAGTAAAATTACCACTGATCTTAAGAGAAAACCTTGATGAACATTCTGGCAAAGGACTTCCTAGGAGTTACTCTTCTCTTAGGTGCTTGTTGAAGGTTAATTTGCAGTATGGCATCAACCAAAAATGATCATGGTGGTCTTATCAGCATAATAAGATGAGCAGCCTGTCCCTGGTGATAATATGTGCAATCTTATATTCAAACCTATTGTCATTAGAGTTTCAGATCATGCAATGAACATGACAGCGGTTGAACCAAGATCCAAGAATAGCCAAACCAGGAGCAAAACAGATAGAAAGCATACAGGATTAATTGTCATTCATCGCTCCTGAACCATATATTCCAACAAAAGATTCAAGACCTGAGCGATCTGTCCCTGGAGCTTTATTCACAAGCCTCTCTTCAGACAGATGCTCTCTATCACCAGCTGGCTACCCAAGTAGAGTTTAGCTGACCAGTTGATATCAGTAGGCATCTGCTGCCATGTGTAAGCAGCTTTGGGGAGGAATTTGGTGAGATGGATGCAAAAAGTTCAGATCAGTGCAGCAGAACCTCCTATATAAACCAAATTCAGTTACCCACCACAGAAAGTACTCTCACTCCACCAGTTACCCTACATCAATAAATTAATTCAGATAAATCAATGATTATAACCTATACATAAAAATTAAAATAAAGCTAAATGAAGGATTGATGTTTTTAATAAACTATTGATGAACAGTATAGTGGTACAGTAGCTCGCACATCTGTACAACTATTGAATTGTTCCAGAGTTGTACCAACATGGTCAGTGCCATTTTCTTCTCTTCTCTTTTGTGTCTGCAGATTGTTTTTTTTTTTTTTACAAATGCTACATTACTACAGGTAAGTACTCACTTCTGCTCACACAGACAATTAAGCCAGTCAAACTCATATAACTCTGTAATAGGGACTCTATAAATAGTTAAGGGAGTGCCATTCACCATGTGATATTTGATGTTCTTGTATCTTCCTCACTATGTAAAACCTTTGTGACTCAGCAGCATATCTTGTGTATAAATATGCATTTTAAAAATACTACTGCTTTTATTTTTTTCAGCCCTTCTGGCCAAGACACATGCATTATTTCCAGAACTTACAAAATTCTCTTCCCTCCATCTGTGTGGATCACCTCATGATTATGACTAAATAGCTAGATTGTCATGAATATTTTAAAGAAAATCCTTTTAAGGTTCCCCATATGTTATTGTAATATTGTCTTCAGTCTCTGATCCTTACTTCTTATATCACTAAAATGAAGAAAAGCTCTATGTATGGCTATGTAACAAAATTGTTATGTCAAATTCTTAATGTGGGAATTCTCATGTATTAAAAAGGTGTAATTTTTGGAATACACACATCTCCCTGGAAACAAGAAAACTTGATCGTCCTCTTTCTTCCATGCTAAAATGGGCTTTGCTGGAAATTGTGAGAAAGTTTGCATTTGTCAGATGCACACAAATCAGCTAATTGAACCTTTTTTTGTTCAGAAAAGCAATGAACAAAAACAATAGCTGCTGCCGAAGATTCCCAGCTACCATGCATTTGGGGACCAAGAATTTACTAGTAATGGACACATGCCAGGAGCAGAAGTAATAAAAGTACAAGCTATTAATACTTTGCCAAGTCACCAGGAGAGCAGTAGTTAGCTGTTAATGAAATTCCATTTGGAAGAAGCATTCTGAAATAGATGATGGCCTTAAGTCAAAAACAGAAAAGTGTGACCTCTGTGTCACATCTTAAATAATATTACAATTCTACTTCAGTATTATATGAAATACTAATCTGTTATGTCTCCTCACTTGGACAATTTAGGTTTAAATTTCCAAAAACCTTCTTTTCTGCAAAGCTTTGAAAAAACTAGATCCTTATTGGTTTGCTCACCTTATACATCAAAACATGGTTAATGTTTTCAGGATGCTGCTACTCTGTTAATGGAGAGGATACACATTCTACTGTTAAGCATATTCAGTGTGTTTGTTATTGATTTCAGTTTTTATTTTGTATTGCTTTGACTCCCCACAATTCTGTAATGGCAAAGCAGGCTGGATGGATGATTGGATGTTACTTGAAAATTGATGCTATGATCTGAGGCATCTTAATGGGGAAACATTCATGATAAATTAAAAACATAATTGTCCTGAATTAACTTTATATTATTTTTAAAGGAACCATGGTGACAAAGTGATACATTATACTGTCGTCAAGCTCCCCAAACTTATGACTGATTTTCATCCCTTTCAATGTTCCATCCCACATTCAAGTTAGTTTGCTTGAATTTTGTTTGACTACTCAGAGTTCCTCCCTTATCCTAAAAATGTGCACACTTATTTTTTTGGTGGTTCTAAAGTCCCCCAATATAAGGAAGAGTTAACTATGATTGCCTGACATGTTAATATTGGTTCCTACCTTACAGCCAATGGTTCTGGGATTGTCTGTGTCTCGCCATAGTAGTATATTGCTCACATAATCATTGAATGAATGGAAAAACTTAAGTTTACATCATCTACTTTTAAGAGCTGTGTGTTGGCACACTGAGTCATGATTACTCTCCTGTGCTGAGCTTCCAGCCCAGTCAATGCATGTGTGAGTATTAATTTTGCCTGTAACTAAGTAGGTTTACACTTTTCATAAATAAATGATCCTGTCACACAGCCCTAGGCTTAGTTTCCATACCTGTAAAGTTTGTTTGCTTGTTTTTTTTCAGTATGTGCTTGCTTTCCCCCTTGCATCCCAAAGGTTTATATTTTCAGTAAATTGACCAGGTTTGAATAAGTGTTGTTTTGTGCATAAATGTGTGTAGAACTGAACTGTTATTCTATCCAGTGTTTGTTCCTATCCTGTGTCTATTAATTGTGAGAGAGGCCCACGTGACTATGTAATGGAATGAAAGGGTTCACAAAATGAATAGATGTTTTAGCAATTCTGTTATTTTTATTTTACCCGTTGATTTGCATCCCAGATGCTCCCTGCAGAGGGGACTGGGTGGTCTCATGGTCTGGAATCCCTGCAGATTTAATTTTTTTCTCCAGCCGTCTGGAGTTTTTTTTTTTTTTGTTTGTTTTTTCTGTCCTCCCTGGCCATCGGACCTTACTCTTATTCTATGTTAATTAATGTTGACTTATTTTATTTTCTTACTGTGTCTTTTATTTTTCTATTCTTCATTATGTAAAGCACTTTGAGCTACATTTTGTGTATGAAAATGTGCTATATAAATAAATGTTGTTGTTGTTGTTGCAAGGAGTTTGTAAGTTTTCCCATTGTGTGCATGGATTTCCTCCAAGTGCTCAGGTTTCTGCTCACAATCTGGTGGACTTAGTATGTGTGCATTCACCCTGTTATAGTCTGTTACCCTGTCCAGGAGCTTTTCCTGCATTGCTTTGATGATTGCAGGTAAAAAGATGGATGGATGGATGGATTTCACCAGTCCCGTGAATAAATCAGGTATGAATAAGCAGTCACTGTAGTTTACTCTTTTTTTAAACAAGAATGGAAGGAGGTTGTTACTGATATTATAACAGAAATGATGCATAAAATATTAGGAAACAACGGTTAAAATATTCTTAAATTCTATGCATTCATCCATTTTCTAAAATCACATTTTCGCAATAAAGCACAGAAACCAACCTTGAGAATAGAATGGTACTCCACCACAAGCCACTTTCATAAATAGCACCCAGCAGGTTACAGAGCCCACTTAGTATCATCAGAGTTTGATGATGGCTAGGATCAACCTAACTTTCATAAATGGCATCCCTCAGATGACATCACTCTAGATGATTGCCTGTGTTGCCTAACAGACTGACCGGCTCTGTGCACACAGATAATAACTTCACCAAGAACCAATCCCAAGCCCTGAAGCTCTCTAGACCATTCATAGACTATCTGTCCAATTTCAAAGTCTACATAATCCAGATTTTGGGTTGCAAGGAGTCAGAGCCTAATCACACCCACTCATAAAGGGACAATTTATGTAAGTTTTGACAATTAATGATACTTGAATGTGTTTGGAATATGGAAAGAAAACATGGTGAAAATGCATGTGGACACAGGTGAAACATCTGAACTCCTTACAGATGATATACATAAAACCCAGTCTCCTGGAGTTGTCAGACAGCAGCTGATCAACACATCTACATGGGTACCCCTTCCTGTAGTAACATAAATAACATTCACAAACTAACTTAATGCAATTCAGTGTCACAGGTGACTGGAGGCTGCTGTAAGCAGTTTTTTATCAGTTTTTGAACAGCACACTGAACAGGTACAAACTGGATTCTATTTTTTTATCTGTTGGAGGTATATAATCAATTAAATGTCTACCAATAAGATGCTCTGGATTGATCCGCGATGTGCTTTGTTGACCACATCTCTTTAACGGTGGTATTGAGGGTAGATGTGCGGCAATGATTTCTTTTACAAGCTGGCATGTAAAGTTTGCATGAGATACAGTTTCGCCAGCTTCTTGTTTGCATAAGACAAATGCGCTGTTCCACCAGATGACGAAATATCTTTTCATAGTATTTCTTTTGTTGCCTCCACATAATGGGATATAAAGTTAGTTCTTGATCCACATGATCTATACCACCCATGGTGCTATTGTAGTTGACCACAGCGCAAGGCTTTGTAACCTGCTTGTTTCCTTTTTCCTGTAAAGTGATTGTAGCTGCATTATGTACAGTGCTAAGCAGACAAACATCTTCCTTGCACAAGCACTTTACCCCTTTGCGAAGCTACTAGCACACCTTACTGGAATGTAGCTTTGCTAAAGTCTTCGACCATGTCACGGCAGTTAGGACACACAGAGCATCTATCAAAGTCAGCATCGATGACGTAGCAATGCTGTACTGATTGTACTTCAGATCAAACATTGTCCCTTTCCATGTGTACAGAACCGAATTCCAAATGTATCTCATTTTAGATTCACAAAGCTTGTAAAACTTTATGCCAAATCTTACTCTTTTAGACGTGATGTACTGTATCCATGACAGTCTTCCCTTATAAGCCATGAGACTTTCATCAATGCTGACATCACAGTCCAGAATGTAAACACTCCCAAATTTTGCTACCTATATATGGTATATCTCCCAAATTTTCTTCTGTTTGGGTGCTGGAGGGGTATACTCATCAAAGTCTTCATTGTTGGTAAAGTGCAGATATTTCATCATTAGTGAAAACCTGCACTCAGACATAATTTATCTGAAGAATGGCTGCACTGACAGCTCTTATACAGCCCAAATGATTCTTGGTTCTAATACTTCCGCAAGGCACATCTGTACAGTTGCCCGAGTGACACTTGGGACAAACACCTTTAGCATGGTTTTTGCAGCCTGTGCAGTGCTTGGGTCTAATGCTAAGGAGGCAATGGACAGGACGTCACCTAAAAGAGCCATGTAAAGAGCAAGAGGATTCATTCTGATACTTGGCGATGGCGGTACACTAATGCCATCAGAGGTAGGACCGGAAGTAACATCATCAGAGCCGGGGACTGGAAGTGAAGTTATCAAAGGCGCCGGAAATGGAAGTGACGTTATCATTGAGATGGGATTGAGAAAGACAGTTATTGCACCCCGCCGCCCCCTGGTCGAATGTGGAATTGCCATTATTCAGGCCCTTTAGTTGACTCCTACTCGCACGTGTGTGACACTGAATTATTTCAGTAATATATAAAACCATTTTACAGTCCCTCCCTTTCAAAAATTAAACAGTACAGTGGGAAAAGGATCTCTCACTCAACATCTCAGAAAAGGAGTGGAAGGTAGCAATGCACAGAATTCACTCGAGCTCCATATGTGCAAACCATAGAATTATTCAACTCAAAATTATATATCGAGCACATCTCTCTCTTTTGAAATTGTAATCAAGTTTCAGCCTCACTGGGCTACATGTTTTGGGCGTGCACCGATTTAAAATCATTTTGGACCAAAATCTTTAAATGTCTTTCAGACAGCCTCAAAGTCACAATCCCTCCTAACCCATTAACAGCTGTGTTTGGGGTACTTCCAGATGGGCTTAAAGTGGAGAAGGACAAACAATCTGTAATTGCCTTTATTACACTATTGGCACGTAGACTTACTGCATCTTGCTCAAATGGAAGAATCCTAACTCTCCTGTTTTAAGTCAGTAGGTAACTGATGTTATATACTGTTTGAAACTGGAAAAAATCAAATTCGCACATAGAGGATATGTACAAAATATTTTCAGAACCTGGCAGTTTCTAATCAATAACATTTTAGAATAAGCATTTAAATTGAGGAAGCAGATCCTCTCCCCTCTTTTACTCCATTTATCTGTATTCATTTATTAATTTATCAATTTACTTATTTTTACTAGCTTGAAGTTTTATTCTGCTGGCCTAGCTCTCTTTCTCAGGGCTGGGGGTTGATTTATTTCAAATCTATTTTTGTAAAACTTGATTTATTTGTATGGAATGTTATTTGATTTTAACAAAAACAGGCTTATTTGGATCTTCTGAAGGTTTGCTGTAGAAATTCGAGGTTGAGATCCAGGATCTGGAGTGCTCTCTGCAGCAAAGGTACGGGGGAAAGACAGCTGAGAGACTGTTACCTCTGATTATTTTGCCATTAATATGTAGTTTAGAATGTTTTGTTTGGAATATTTGCTACTTTCATTAAAGCTAGCAGGGCCCCCAGTGCTGCCTGGGGAGGAATAAATTGTGGGTGCAGTCACTAAATAAAAGCCTCAGAAGAAGAATTCTGGCCCCAAACTAAAATTTCAGTCACTAAACCCACCATCAGGAGCAATGTTCCTACCTGTATCAAGTCCCAAAAATGCCTCCTGGGGCATTTCCCTAATACAGTACAGTTGTGACTATTAAATACCATTCCCCAAGCAGAAACATTTCTGAAGAAACAGAACCAATTATCTTCTCCTGTATAAGTGTGGACTCTGTATAAAATTTGGCAAAGGTAAATTCAATGATGTGGATTTGTTTACCAGATAAACATACATTCAACTTTATGTATTATAAAGATTGTTTTATTTTTTCACATTCTTCTGTCATATCATCAATGCTGACATGCAATACTAGTGTTCTATTGTTTTCTAGGGATATATTCCTATTACAGTAATGATGATGCACATGCATCACTTAATTACAACTGTAAAAGAGACAAGAGAACACATAAAAAGATTTTGGGTAACAACATGCCCCACCTTAGGTGACTTTGCCTTGTCAGGGGTAGGAGAGGTCAGGCTGGGGCAGAGTATTAGGTCAAGTGGCTGATGATGGAAGACAAAACTGATAAGTGATGGTGTTTGTATTATCAGGGATGCAAATCTTCTTTTGATCTTGATTGGACATAAACATCTGACAGCATTTACCTACTCTTGCTCTCTCACTTAAGTGCCATCAGCCCACTTACTAGGAATAATACTTTCTATGTGACCTTTAATTCACCAAGGTGCCTCTAACACCTGTGCCACACATCTCAGATTCCCTGGCCTGAATGCACATGTACTTACTTTTAGAGATGCTCTTTTTCATATATCTACTTATCACAGTAATCAGGATGGAATAATGACAGACAAGAGACCAAGTACTCATATAACTCAGCTTTACTATGATTTTATTAAGTGTTCAATGTTAAGCAAAACTGACAGCCATGATGTTTTAGAATTCTAAACTTCACCAACAAGAATGATTAAATACTAAAGAATACTTTCCCAAAAAATATATAAAAGCCAAGGGTAGACAGGCATCCAAGTAGTAATAAGCAGTTTGGCCCTTCTGAAGACGTATAACAATATATGGCTTGTGATTCTCTGACACTGGTGAGAAGCTGCATTGTTATTATCATGAGCCTTGGACAGAGGTTTTTTTCTTCTCTTCTGCAGCAAGTTCCCCATGATTGTTCCACTGCACCAACCCTTTTTAGGATACATTTCCAATATGCTTAAAGTTCTGATCTTTTTGTTTACAGAGGATGACAGAGTGATTGAAGTTCATCAAGTAAACAAGATGTGGTCTTCATTCTTTTGTCAGCTTCGTGACCTCTCTTCTTGTTGTTCATTTTATTTTTTTTTTCCATTGGCTATCCTCAGTTCAGGTATCTAATGAAGTGAGCAAGGCCACTGTGCATTGTGTTGTCAGAACAATGTTGTATCTAAATTGCTTGTCCTGAAAGAGATACGTTAGACTCCATGTTATTTAATAGGATGGATCATAGCCTTTTCTTGTCTGTCTGTTACTTAAAAAGATAAAGCAATTTGAAAATCAATTTAAAAAATGTTTTGTTAAAAAACATGCTCTCACAAATAACTGCATGGCTTACCCTGTTTTAAAAGTTCACTTTATCAAATCAAATTCTGCTCCTCCTACAGTATGGTTAGCTTATTTTATCCACAGCCATTAGGAAAAAAATGAATGCTGCCAACATTAAACTTGTTTCATGGAGATATGTACTTATTGGTCATAGAACGCCTTTCAAAAATAAAGAAAATTAAGTGAACAAATATGGTATAATGTTTTTTGTGGTGTCTTTTCAGTCACAAACATTTCCTGTGCAGTTATTACCATTTCAAGGCATTCATGCTTTTGAAGTATAGGTTTCATAGAGTCACAAACAGACTTAAAATGCAACATTCTCAAAGCTGACTGATCAGATTAAGATCCTGTGGGGAGACAGGAACCCACTGTAGGATCACCAGTTAGCATGACATATACATCTTTAAGAAGAGAAAGAAAACCTGGAGCACAGGGAGACAATCCACATGAAGAGGACATGTAAATTCCATACAGACAGAAACCAGGGACTAATAACAGCACAAAGATACAAAGGAATTCACTAATGGGAAGTCTGGGTAACTTGTTGGTTTCAAGTACATTTCTTGGTGCCACTAGGTCACAATATGCCAACAAAGTTATGACAAGAATGGCAGATTTGGCTATACAGTACTCCTCTGCTCATCTTTATGTATGACTCAAAGCCTCGGATTTCCCTCACTTACCCCTGACCGAGTTCATTTTCAAAAAGTAACAATTACAGGGATGAGACAAATGGAGCTGCTCCCATAAGATGATACTAGACCCCCACAGTACCCACTGTGAATGGAAGCCATCAGGCAGATTTGTCTGACACCACTTGACATCAAGTCCTAAAATAGCCACCAGATGCTATCAGAAGTGGATATTCCCTACCAGCACATAAAAAAAAATGTTGGTGACAGACATAGAACCAATCTTATGTCTGCCAAAACATGAGACTGCAGCCCTTTGTGAGACACATTTGGCACTGACAATCACTGGAGTTTGTCTTTTGGTGTGATAAAGATCTTCAGTGGCACACACACAAAGGCAAAAAAAAAACAGCTGCAATGGGCAATGAGGCTGCCCTTTCATCAGTCACATTACTATAGTTTCAATAAAGGAATTCTGATGTGTATTGGTAAACTCTCATGTGTATTTGTTGATTATTTGCTAATTTTTAAACCTGGATTTTACTTAAATAAACTTCCAAAATGTTAAATGATTATTATAGTTCTTTTCAAATGACAGTTGTGATCTGTTGTGTGGCCTGTATTGATATCAGTTTTGATGAAGGAGTAAAGTAGTATTTCATTCCTCACCTCCTAATATCGTAAGGATATCTTTTCTCTAATTTTAAAAGCAATAATTAAAAAAAAATCAGCAAAAAATGTTATTATTTTTAGATTTGTCCTACAATGATAAGCTCCAAGTTTAAAACATAGATGGAAGGATGGGCAATGTTGTTCTTTATTTGGGTTTACAATTATCGAAAAAAGACTTAGTACTGCTGTTTTAATGCTCCAGGGGCTCAGGCACAGTTCTCAAACTGAAAACTATCTGTGTGGAGTTTGCATGTTCCTCCAATGCCGGTCAGGGAGAATATCCAATTTATATGTGTCTTTTTCACCTGGGTAAAGCAATGGTGACATTCCAGCCTTTAAGGCTCATTTTGCATTTCCGGACCTCTGGCCTGTTTCTTGCTAATGTGGTTTTAAAAGGTTTGATTAACTTATGGTGGCAGAGTGGGTAATGCTGCTGCCTTGCAGTTAGGAGACTCGGGTTCGCTTCCCGGGTCCTCCCTGCGTGGAGTTTGCATTGGTGATTCTAAATTGTCCCTAGTGTGTGTGTGTCTGTGCATGACCTGCAGTGGGCTTTTGCTCTGCCTGGGGTTTGTTTCCTGCCTTGTGCCCTGTGTTGGCTGGGATTGGCTCCAGCAGACCCCCGTGACCCTGTAGTTAGGATGTAGATGGATGGATGGATTAACTTATGCAGGCTTCCATATCCTGTTGTCCAGTAATTCACAATCCCCTTCAATAAAAGCCCTATGTTGACACTCACTACATCTGAAACACTAAACAGAAAATTGTACAGATCTAGATCAAATGAATATAAAGAATGTTTTACCTTATTTATTAAGGTATAAAAAACAAAATATAATAATGAAGATTAAATGAAAGAAATATAAGATATAATACTTTAGTGTGTTGACTGATTTTAACTGATAACCTTCATAGTACAGTTTATATATATATATTAGTGCTGGGCAATGATTAAAATTTTTAATCGCGATTAATCACAGACAACCACAACAATCATATTGTTATATGCAAAACTCAATAATTAACTCAAATGTAGCATATTGTATGTATTTGGTTTGCATACACTTTAAACAAATAAGGTGCTTTTTAACAGCAATATTCCCTTTAGCAGTTAAAATAATTCTTGTAAATCTCAACTTAAACATTAATGTAATCAAATCAAATATAAAACCAAAACTATTTGCCACTGATAGGGCATTAATGTTTTATCTAGTTTGTTATAGAAAACCCTCAGAGTCCAGAGCCACAATGATAATAGCATTGTCTGGACAGTGGGAGGAAACCTACACAGACATGGGGAGAACATGCAAACTCCACGCAGGGAGGACCCGGGAAGCAAACCCAGGTCTCCTAACTGTGAGGCAGCATTGCTACCCACTGCGCCACCCACAACTGCAAGGTAACATTTCTAAATCTGTTTTCTTTTTTGTCTGAACAGATACCAGCAGAAACATTTTATTTTATCAGGGAGCATCATAAACAGTCTATGTTCAGTAGCAACTCTTTGAGGACTAATATTTTTTCCAAAAAATTAAGTTTTCTGAAAAGTGTACAAAGCAATGGTTTCACACATAAATCAGCATAAAACATCTGTTGCTGCATGCGTTGCCTGCTGTCGGTGCCTGTTTGCAGCAGCAGCGGCTCAACGCCCAGTAGGAATGCACGGTGGGCTGGATGTCTTTGTGAGACAGGTGTGCGGGGGTGGCAGCTGCAGTGAATGCAATATGGTTTGTACCTCCTGTCATTGTAAGTGTCTGTCCTCCCAGGCGAACGTTGCCATAGGTCCATCAGCTATACCAATGTGTTCAGCACCATGATCAACTGGGGACCGATCAGCTGATGCTGGTGCCTCATTTTCGTTTTTGACCTACATCTCCAGATCACTTGCATCACAATCGGAGTCCGACAAATCAGAGTCTGATTCAGCAATAATACAAAAAGAGTTTTGCTTTGAGCATTCACTTTGGTATCTCTCCATATGCCATTTTAGAAGCTGTTTGCTCTTCGCTACTAATGCATGCGCAGGGAATCTAGATCAAACCAACAAAGCTAAATTTCCATCAAGCAAAAGCATATTGAAAAGCGCTGTAACAAGAAGATCAGTGATCTCTATCAATCACTAGCGAGACTGAGGTTTTCAAAATAGTATTAATAATAATAACAAAAACTGCGTTAACGAGCGATAAAATAATTGTCTGCGTTAATTAATTAGATAGATAGATAGATAGATAGATAGACAGATAGATAGATACTTTATTAATCCCAAGGGGATTAATGCGTTAACTTGATAATAATGATAATAATGATAATAATGCGTTAACTTGCCCAGCCCTTATATATATATATATATACATATATATACAGTTAATATATATATTGTATATAATGCAAAGTTGACTGACTTACTCATTTAATCATTCATCAACAAAAACACTATTTTCTGTTTAATTTCTGTTTCATTTAAAATCTAGAGCACTAATCATCTGGCAAGAAAGGACATTTTAATATATCAATATTTAGGTATAAAACCTCCCCAACAATAGAAAATTTAAATATCCCAAAATCCCAAGAATGCTTTTACAGACTTGGTTGAAAATGATGACATTGTAGAAAAAAGGAAATTAGCTGACACATTTAATTATTTATTGATACATTTTTTATTTGCCAGCATTTATTAATATTATGCTAACTTACATGGTCTGTGTTGCACTGAGAGTGTGCTTTATGCCAATGAAGGATGGCGCCGAAGTGATTGATAGGACACATAAACAGCACTAGTAATTATTAGAGTGAACAAAGGACTGAAGACAGGGCAGTGTTCTGGACAGGAAACATAATGATGTTATAAAATGCAAAGAGAAAGTTTGGCAAAGCTGAAGAAAGATGCAAAGCTCATTGGTCAGCAAGCACTTTTTTTGTTGTTAACTTTCCAGCACTCTTAGATGCATACCAGCTCTCATCTTTGTTATCTGTTCCTCTCCATCAACCTCCAGCGCCGAAAACTGCAAGGGGGACAAATCCCCCCCACTTTTCGACTGCGGTGCTGCCATCTCCAAAGGAAGACTCCCCCTCCTAATAAAGGCTCTTAAATCATACAATACCCACACATTGGTCTTAGTGATGTTTGAATTTCTAATGGGTAAGCCAATGAAATTGTGTTGCAACACTCTAAGCTACTGCTTAATGCTCCTCCCTTTTCATATTAATACTTTAGTGTCACACAATGAGTTAAAATACTTATGTTTATGCAAAAAATGGGTTTATATACATTTGCATCTGCAGACTTTAGAGGTGGACTAAACACAGCCAATGAAAAAGATAGAAAGGAATACTTTATCTGAGTGAAGAACGTAAACAAATGAAAATCGTGAACATCTAATAATTACTATAATACCTGTATATGCTCAAAGTTCACATTATTCCTACTGATTACCGGTTTCAACTGAAAAAAATACAATTTCCTGTAAAACTATATTTTGCAATGACCATCAACAAAAGCCAATTCACTAAGAAAAGCAGAAATGTTTTACTAATGGACAATTGTGTATAGGATGTTCAAAAGTAAGCAGCTCCAGTGACCTAATAATATTACTATTAACTATTATTTGACTGATGCCTTTATCCATGGCAACTAATAACATTTGAGATACAATTTATTATATTTCTTTTGTTTTTCCAGTTGGAGCACAGGCAGGTGAAGTTACTTGCTTATGGTCACACAGTGTCAGTAGCAAGATTTGAACCTACAACCTCTGAGACCGAAGTCTAAGGGCTCGTTTATACTTCACACCCAGAACGTGTATGTGCCCGCATCATGGCTGCCACACGTTCCCAACATTCATTTGACGCGTCCTCTGACCAGGTCCTCAGAAATTAACATGACGCGTGCGCGAGTTGCAGTACCAGCTAAAAGTCGGAGGGGGTGCAGTGTGCTAAAAGTCAGAACGTGACGTCAGGGTCTCTGTTTACTATCTACATGTGACAGAAAACCCTTATGCGGATCCTACGGGATCGATGTGTGCACTTAGATGTTTGATGAATGGTTCAATGTGATGAAGCAAAATGTCGACATACAGATGCATTTGTGGTGCTTTTATATTCAAGTGTCGCATATTTCTAATCATAATGACACGATACATTTTAATAGTCTCACATACTATCTTTTGTGCCATCTTTTTTTTTGCAGCTTTACAACAGCAATATAATGTACAGCGCTGTATTTGAGACACTGAGAAAAAAATGAAGGACATGGTGAAAACATGTATTTTGTGATTAAAGTGGAAATTTCGGCTTTAATCTCGAAATGTCCACTTTAACCTCGTAGTTTACTTTATCATTAACACAGACCATCGTAAATGTCATCCCAGTTTTTAATTGCTGCAGCAAGCAGCAATAGATAACCAAACAGAACACATTAAATGTATTATATTCCAACTCTCTGCAAATTTAGAATCTTTAGATTTATACTTGATATCACTTTCATGATAAAATGCATTAAAGTATGTATGTTACATTTTACAGATAAATCGTTAATTTCATTTAAATAATGAATACTGTTAATAATTCCTGTGGTGGGTTGGCACCCTGCCCAGGATTGGTTCCTGCCTTGTGCCCTGTGTTGGCTGGGATTGGCTCCAGCAGACCCCCGTGACCCTGTGTTCGGATTCAGCGGATTGGAAAATGGATGGCTGGTTGTTAATAATTACACACGTGGGGTGACACTGTGGCGGAGCGGTTGCACTGCTGTCTCGCAGGGAGTCACGTCGCCGATATTCCCTGCTTGGATTCCACACTGTGCTCCGGTTTCCTTCCAAAGATATGCAGATTTGAGGATTTGGTGCCGCTAAAATGACTCCAGTGTATGTGTGTACTTGTGTTCACCTTGCGATGAGCTGAGGCCCCATCCAGGGATTGTTTCTGCCTTGTGCTCAGTGCTTGCTGGAATAGACACATCCCCGGATTGATGGATTTAATCATTAAACATCCTTTTCAGAGATATAAGGTGTCATCAGAATTTAATGGATGGTCCAGGCAATTCACATCACAGAGAAGCCAAATCTGTTCTCACCGTGATAATATCTCGCTCTGCCACCTGCTGGATTCCTCCAGATTTACATAAAGTACGCTCGCAAGTATAAACAGTAAAATGCTTGCGTAGCAGGAGCGTCCGCTGCAGCATGCAACGCGTTGAGTGAAGTATAAACCCGGCCTAAAGCCTTAACTACTGCACCAAAATCTCTGCTGATAGTAGTAGCCCTTAAGTTTACAAGTATCGCATGAAGAGAAGCACTTGGTTAGTTTCACAGTACTTCTGAGTCATCCGATTAACCAACGGCACTATAACAAAATAAGAAAATGGGTAACACAGCTAGTATATATAAAATATACTATTATATGCTAATTATATACTCCATCCATCCATCCATTTTCCAACCCGTTGAATCCGAACACAGGGTCACGGGGGTCTGCTGGAGCCAATCCCAGCCAACACAGGGCACAAGGCAGGAACCAATCCTGGGCAGGGCGCCAACCCACCGCAGTAATTATATACAGTACTCATTTTTCTTAATTATTTCAGAGCAAGGTGTTTTCTGATGATAAAGTGTCATAGTTCATAAGTCAATTTAAGCTGCAGCCCAGAAAAGAGTTTATTTAATTGGTTTCTATCATATGGTCTGATATGAATGGATACTCTGGGGTTGGTCCACTCTGGTGGACTTTCCATCCCTCTGGACTTGGTTTCTGCCTTGAATCTGATGCAGCTGGGATAAGCTTCATCTCCTTGCCACTCTACATTGAACTTAGAAGCCTAGGCAGATGGATGGATAGAAAATGAATAATATATACCAAGGAGAGATTCATTTATAATGTGGGTACCTCATGAGCAGAAACCCAATTGTCACTTTTACACCAATCAACATTTGGTGCCTGAACTACAAATCCTTCTAAATGAATCACTCATGACACACCCATCCATAATAGACAGCTGAATTCTTGCCTTGGATGTTACCAGCCACATACACTTGAAAGACAACTCATTTACTCAGTAATGGACAACTGATGTTCACCATCAGCTGTCAGAAACCAACTGCTTTTTCCATTCTTTTTTTCACCATAGCACAGCATGACAAATCACAATATTGAAGACATCTGTGACAGCAACTGTGGGAGGCCCCTTGGGGCTTTGTCTCCACAGGAGTGCTCCAAATTTGTCTGTATTCCACCTTGAAAGCTACTGTGTGGCCACCCACTAGAGCTTTATAGAGACATTTAGAAGAGGATTACAAATGATTTAATGCATATGCCTGATTACCCGGCAATTGACATGTATGAGGAAAAACAGGAATCTTTTGCTACGAGCTAGCAGCATCACTGTCACAGAAACTTTATGACAACTGATCCTTGGTAACTTAGGTTTAACATTTCTCTGTGTAAAATAAGTTACATTCTCATATCCACTTAATTGAGTTTAGGAATCTATCGCAGTACCTAAGGAATGAAACAGAAAAATCAGCACACAAACAGGGAGAGCATGAAAACTCCACGGCTGACCAGGACTCTAGAGCAGTGACACAGCAAGGCACCACAATGTCACACTTAACACAGTTTCTCAAATTTAACATCTAGATTTACAGCAGACCTCTATGTGATATTTTTAACACATTTAAACCCAGTGGAGTAATAGACAGAGTCAGAGAAGCAGTTTTGTGCAAACAGTACATTATGGTGCTCTCAGGGGAGTACCATGTGCACCAATTTGGGTGCATTCAGCCAATTACTTTTAAGCTATTGCTTTTCATAGCAAGACATCTCTGAAAGTATTAATTAAATCTGATGGATTAAGATTACTTGAATTAATGCAAAGAGTCTGAGTCAACTATGATTACACTTTTCCGTTGCTGAATTCTGAGTGCATGAGTTGCTTTATTCTGAAAAAGATCATCCTGTTTTTGGGCTTCTTTTGTGAAAATGACAAATGAATTAAGGTTGGAAAATGATAGTATGATTTTGCCACTATGTTAATAATTATGACTAATTGTACATTGAGAATGATGCAAAGCTGAGTGTTCAAATTAGGAGTGTAAAAACTTGATACTCCAAACATAGCTGCTTGAATGGATTGATTTACATCTAATTATAATGTTGATATTGATAGCATTTTATATTTCACTCCAATGAAATTCAGTTTATAACACACAAATGCACTGTGCAATCTGGGAGAATACTTACCTGCTATGTACTCACTTAAGGTCACATAACCCACTCAATCCACTTAAAGGATCACTGAAAGCCAGATCCTGCCCTGGTGGCATTAGGCGAAAGTCAGGAGGCAAATGTGTATGGGGCACCAGCTCATCGCAGAACCAAATCACACACACCCACATTGACAATAAACCAATTTAGAGTCTATAATTAATTTAACCTGCACATCTTAGTGGATGTGGGAAGAAAGAAGAGTAACCAAAGGAAAACCCGTGTAGATATGGTGAAAACATATGAATATCACATAGATTATGACTGGGTGCAGGAATTAAGCCCAGAATCATGGATTCATGAGGCAGAAGCAATAATCACTGCATTACCACTCTTCTTACCATTCTGCAGGGAAATTTAACTCTTTGAACCTGGCAGGCTGGTTTACAGACCAGTATATTCCCAAAAGGTCAACCATCTTTTCAGCATCATAGGCTCCCAGGCAAAGTTCTGGGGCTTCTGGCCAGTGCCTATTATGCCCATATGTTAAGATGGCCCTGTATAGCGGCCCACCTTTCTACTATCATTACCCTGCTGGACTAAATAACAGCCTTCGCTATTGTTGCACTACTCTGTGGTCTAAATCTTGTTTTCTACTGCTGCTCTGGCATATTCCCAAAAGGCCACTACACCTCTCTGCTGGCATAACCCAGCATTTGGGCTGTCATAACTCAGCATTTGGACCTTCACTAGACTGTGCACATAATATACTGCGGTCTAGTTACACTGTTATGCTAATTATGCTGTTGTTTCTTTACTGCAGGTCAATTTGTTTTTTTCTTGTTGGTTTCCAGAAGGAAACAGAACAGATTTCAGTTATAATAATATTCAAAATAATAAATGTTTATCGTGCAAAGAAAAACAAAGATGTGCAAAGAAAAGGTTTCCTTCATCCCTGAACTTGCCTTAGGACATTTCCGTTATGGTGTTACAGGTTTATCTCCCCAGTCAAACTCCCTACCTGCCAAAGTCCCCGGAGTGGGTCATGTCACACCTCGGGGAGTTCAGGCACTTGACACCAGAAGCAAGAGTCCTGTAGGGGAAGGGGAGGAGGGGGGCAATGAATTGGGCAAGTATGAAATCACATGAAGTGTTCGTGTGCATTGCTTCTGGTACAAAAAACTGTTTTGAAGCATATCACTGTTTTGACATTAAGTCCATGTAATGGATGGTGCAAAATGATGAAAACTGTGAGACTGTAGGTGATACATCTTGTTCGATAGTATCAATCGCTTGTTATAACATTGTGGTTTATCATCATATAATAAAAAATTTTGGTTTACAAAATTGTTGAAGTTTGCTGGGATGGCTATAAGGTTAAAGTACCAAAAGTTGGGAAAGGCCGGGTTCAAAGGGTTAATACTGGACAAGTCTGATAAAAAAATAACTCACACAGTCTTTGCACACCATGACAAAAACATGTAAAGTTTACATTTATATGTACTTACATTTACTTATTTGGTCTCATGGCCTGGAACCCCTGCAGATTTTTTTTTTTTTTTTTTTCTCCAGCCATCTGGAGTTTTTTTGTTTTTTCTGTCCTCCCTGGCCGTCGGACCTTACTTTTACTCTATGTTAATTAGTGTTCCCTAATTCTATTTTCTAATTTATTTTGTCTTTTTTCTCTTTCTTCATTATGTAAAGCACTTTGAGCTACATCATTTGTATGAAAATGTGCTATATAAATAAAAGTTGTTGTTGTTTATCCAAGATGACTTACAACATTTATGATACAATTGGTTACATTTCTTCTCATTTTCCATTTGGAGCACAGGCAGGTCAAGTGACTTGCTTAGGGTCACATGAGTGTCAGTAGCAGGATTTGAATCCATAACCTCAGGGTTTGAAGTTTAGATATTCTATATATACAATATAATCTATGAGAAGTTGTTTAAATGTACAAAGTGTAATTTTCTTCTACTAAGAAGGGCAAGAATAGAAAATAAGCAAAACAGCAATAGAAAAGTACAAGTATTTGTGTTAAAGTAAGAATAGCTGATGCACTCTTGTCTTATATTGTAATCTAAAACTCTGCAATCTAAAAAGCAAATCCATCCATTATCCAATCGCTATATTCTAACTACAGGGGGTCTGCTGGAGCCAATCCCAGCGTGCAAGGCAGGAAACAAACCCTGGGCAGGGCATGCACACACACACTAGGGACAATTTAGAATCGCCAATGCACCTAACCTGCATGTCTTTGGACTGTGGGAGGAAACCTACGCAGACACAGGGAGAACATGCAAACTCCACGCAGGGAGGACCCGGGAAATGAACCCGGGTCTCCTAACTGCAAGGCAGCAGCACTACCCACTGTGCCACCGTGCCACCCATTAAAAAGCAAATCCTGTATGTAACTTATGTGGTAACACTTTATAATAACTGTCATGAATGTTGATTAGCACATGCAAATGTGTCATGTGAATGTGACAATATTAACTTAAGATCATACCATTAACAGACATAAAAAGGTTTTCAGTTTATGAACATTAAAATAGTTATAAATGTAATTAAATGATAATTTATATATTGGTAACAGTTTATAATAGTTTGTATTCATCAGTTACTAACAAACATTACACAATGCTTCTTTACATTTTATAAATTGTGTATTCATTAGTCACATATCTTTTTGTACTTAATCTAAAGCTTCATCCATTGTAAAAAAATGTAAAGACTTATAAATTAAAAATATTGAAAGTCACAGTAAAACATTTAATATTAAAACTTTAAGACATTATCATATTCTTATAAAAATTATATCTCTGAAAAGCTTGTCAGTTTTAATTTGCCTGTGCATGGTGCTCATATCATTACTGAATTCTCAACAAAGACATTCTGGTGACCTTGATTGTTGCTGAGGTTGCAACTACAGAACACAAAAATGGAGGACAGCTATCTATTGGATACGTTTTAGCAGGGACTCTGGTAGACTGGCGTCCCAATCTGGACTTCTTATTATGCTATCACTGACTCCTGACAGACTATACACTAATATAAATAAGCTAAGCAAGCAAGAAAAGGGATAATACCCAGTTTTCAAACCTTGTGAGAAGCATCAACTAAGATCATCAGTTGGCAGCAACTGCATTCACTTTGCTGCATTTTTCCATTAACCTGTGATGGGATGCACCCTGGCATTGTAGCACAGTGCAAAATACACCATAGTAATCAGGGGTACCCTGTCAGGGAACCAATGTTGGGTTAAAACTCCAGTCTTAATCTGGTACTATGGAATAAAAAATAGATATGGAGAATGTTATCAATTAAGATTGTTGTGATGTTACTTTTAGCCTTTTATTCCCTCTATTTGAGTTTTGGGTGTTTTCATGGTCAGGAATTTCAATCTGATATTCATTTTCTGATTAGTTAGAAGTTTTCTGAGAGTTTTGTTATTTTTTTGTAGCTTTTCAGCCACCATTTTGGTTCAGTAAAACTATTTTGTGTAACCATCGTTAGGACAGTGCTACTTTGCCAGGGCTGTGTCCTCAGACATTGTGTTCTGTCAATCAACACAAGAGGTTTCACTATCCAAACTGTGGATTCCAAACTTCAAAACAAATTTTTGCTCTTCTGATCTTGTTATATTTACATGGCTGTGAGTCTTGCTTGCTTTTGAGTTTGTTTTTTGTTTCACGCTTTGGTTTTTTTCTCAATATTCTTTGAAATCCTGGTTTTGACCCTTTTTTGGCTTTTATGCATCTCCTGGTGTTAGCATTAAAATATTCTTTTCAAATTGCTGACTTTACAAGGATATGAATCACATCATACATGACTATAAATCTACAAACAAAAGCCATGCCACCTTGTACTTCTAGCTAGCAAAACAGACAGTGCATGACATTAACATACTTAGAGGTTGTGTGTGCAATGCACTGCTGCAGCTCTATGGAATTAGACCACAGAAAGCAGAAGCAGATCATTCTGTTCCATTCATCTAGCTGGGGGTTGGCAGTATATCCTCCTCTAGTGGGAATAGAGGTGTTTTTGCTACTTTTTAGGACTTAGGTGTCTTGGGACTCCTAGTCATAACTGGAGGCCTGTCGGAATATACGCTTCTCTTCCCTGCAAGACAGGCTGCTGCTACTCAAGCATCTCACTCCACCCAGCTTGTGAAGAACTCACAAAATGCTGCCTCCCTGCTCAACTTGTGTAGATCTGTCTTCTGGCTGCTACAATATTTTCTCATAAATTCAATAGCATCATAACATATTTTTTAAATTTATTTTCAGTGACCCCCAAAATTGTGACTTGTAGGCTTTCAAGAGTATCTGGTGTTAATAAGGGGTCTCAGACTTCCCAGAAACCTTGAATTTCCAACCTTGTTTAAACGTTTTTATTGGCAGCAACTTATTGACAACCACTGTGTCCTGAAGCGACTTGCAATAAGATAATTTCCTTGGGGGTTATTTCATGCACATAAAATTATTTGAAAGTATGCTAAACAGAAACCAATATGGCACGAGAAGGTGTAATGGAGTTTGGTGTTCATTTTGATGTCTGAGGGATATTGCTTGATAGGTTAGCTTATATTGATTGAAACACAGAATTACATTTTTATCATATTTTCAGATGTTCTGCTTTGATTCTAAAATAAAATGCACTCCTAGTGTATTTACTGCACCCATACTAACACTTCCCACAACCCGGATACCCCTACAACTCTACAAGTAGCCCCTACACTATCGCTCAGATCACAGTCTACAACAATAGAGCCCTGCAGCCGAAGTGTTACACATTTCACATCAACATTGACAACACAAAAAAGAAGGTAGACAACTGTGTAGGATGCAAACCTTTAAGCAAAAATCAGAATTTAAATCTAACAAGGATTGATACTGAACGTTTCACTCACCGATTTATTGAATAGTCATTCTTGGCTGGAGTTGGTACATTGATTATTCTCTGTTTGAGAACTGTGTTTATATTTCAACCAATCATTTCAAGGATGCATGCAGTACTGTAGTAAGGAATCCTTCCAGAGACCATATTGGCACATGGGAGAGCTTCTCTACTGCAGCACATATGATTGTATCTGTTTTAAATAAAACTGAAGTGACTGGTGATTAAGCAAAGTGCAATAATGTACAGCTAACAAGGAACACAAAGTTTGTGCAACAACATGCACAGCACAATGTCCAAAGAAGTTACTTAAATGAGATATTAGTCATGATTCATATATGTGACAAATAAGGATTATTTAAAAGTAAGCTGGCATATCAAAATTGGGGCTAATATGCAAGACAGTGTTGGGAAATTTGAAGAATCTAATAACCAAATGTCACAAAACAAAGCTAAAGCTATCACAATCTGAAAGAACTGTTCATCAAGGGTATGTTTTATTTTAGAATTCTTGTTTTGTTTGGAGTTATAAACTGGTTAGCGTTTTAGCTACAACTGACTGTTCTTCCACCTAACCCAAAATGTTTTCTTATTGGTACTTTAAATTCAATTAAATACAAACCTATAGGATATGCCGGCTCCCATTCACACCATTGTTTCACAAGGTTTCAGCAGAGCTGGGAAAAATACTATGTTGACAAAAATGTACTTAAGTCAAAATAAAAGTATTTTGAATGGAAACTATTAAAGTAAAAAAAAAAAAAGTTGGCTCAGAAAAAAATGCTCAAGCAAAAGTACAATTTGTTACTTTAGAAATATCCAGGAATATCCATGCTATGCATTTGGAAAGTATAAGAAGAATATACATAACAATAAAATAGATTTTCTTTATGAAAATACATAATAACTATATCTATAAACAAAAACACTATAGCCTTACTGATTTCTTTTTTTATCTTTTATTGAATTTAGTAAAAACATATAACATTCCATACAATCAAGTCAAAACTTAACAAAACTAAACTCAACATGTAGTTATTGCACTTCTAACAGAACAGGCTCTTCATCTTCTACACCTTGGGTCCCATGGGGGTCATAATCAAGTCTTGGCTATATTATTTCGATTGTTATTAAAAAGCATTGACCACATTCATCTCAGCTTATTACATTAATTGTGCACATCACTGAAATAACGTATAGATTTCAAATACTAAAAAAATGACATTATGATTACGAATGCATGGTACATAAATAAAATCATCCTTCTATATAAAAGCGGTCGGGATTGTCCTTCCGTCCCGTGAGTGGAAAGCGTAGCAGTATTCCGCTTATCACAGACTTACTACTTGCAGCTTGTGGTACGAAGCGACATGATGTGAGCAGAGTTCTGGTGCTCCCATTGTTCCCTTGCTTTTGTGCGCGATGCGCTGGAAAAATAGACAAAATTATGTCTCTGGAAATAATTAATGTTGATGGAGTACAAATGCCTCACCACATAGTAAATATCAGAGGGGTTCAAAAGGGCGATCTCAATATAGAAAAAAAGTTAAAATTTCATCACAAAAATAACAGAAACTACGAGTATTAAAGTAATACCGCTCAAATGCAATATAACCAAATTAATGAGTTTGTATAAAATATCAAATTGATCTACATATTGAATTGCCTTAAGAAGTGGTCAACTTAAAAGTCGATCGCCTTAAAAGGCGGGTCAGCCTAGTCTCTCAATATCAGGTGACAATGCAACCTGTGGTTATCATAATAAAATGTAATTTGAGGCAGTAAAGGCTTCACTGGAGTGAGAAAGGCTTACAGTTTTTTAAATAAAATGCAGTAACAGACAAAAGGCATTTGAATCCTGTTGCCATTAGACAAATACAAACTGCATAGAACCAGCATATAGAAGCACATTTGAAAATCTCAAAACACAGTTTGTATGTTATCTCTTAGTAGCAAAGGAGAACACCAATGAAGAAGCTACAGTAAAATTCTTGTGATTGTGCCACACACCATAAATTCGTGAGTGTTGAAAAAGAAAAATAAAACACGCATGTGGGTGTTGCAGGAGTTATATGTAGAGCTGTTGTCAGTGTTGCTCAGTTGAAATATGTGCTTAGACAAACACTTTATGTGTGTGGTCATTAAAATGTCAAAGATTTTTTTTGTGTTTGTTTTTTTTATCAACCATAGTGTGAGGTCATGGCGTAGTAGACCTATATACAGCTGCTGACATTTCATTTTAACTGCATTGGTATCGATTTGTGTTTAATTTACATTTTGGGTCTTATAATAAATTGCAAAATGTGCAAGTGGCTCAGCATACTTTGGTGTACACGGCTGTGACTAACTACCCTTGGACTTGGTTGTAGAGAAGGCAGACTTGCAAGACCTTCTGTGACAGAGAAGGCAGTCCTCTGAGAAGATAAGCAAGTCTAATTCAATTGTTCCTATTGTTTACAGCAAAAGTTCCCAAACTTTTTTCGGCCGCAGACCCCTTTACCAAAAACTTTTAAAACCATCGACCCCCTAGTCATTTACTTTATTTACTCAAATTAATAAATTTGTAGACTACTTGATATTAAATATTTCACTAGATATCAAACTTTTCATTTTAATCACTTGTAATTAATGATGGAAAAAAGATAAAAGGACTACGGAATATGGCATTATCTTGTGCAGCATTTAATATTGAAACAAAAATGAAAGCAAAAAAATATGAGCAGAGGTTTTTTACATTTTTGAAATTTATGAAATAAATATGTAAATTCAAAATAAGTACAAATAGTCCAAACAAACAATTTCGACAGCCCCTGTGATTAAAAATAATAATAATAAAGTATGTACTTACTTGAAATAGATTTTTGTTCAAACTCGAATAAATAAACTGTGTCCTCTCATTTTTTTTTTTCGTAGTACTGCTCCTCAATAAATAATTATATTCAAAGATCAAATCACAAATGAGTACATGTCACATCAAATGAACAAATTTATAGTGTTTTATGAAAGCGTAGCCATACAAGACCGATAGATTCTGCTAATATCGAAAATCCGTCATCTCGTCCCACCGCGAGCAAGTACGGGCATGCAACGGTTTTTCATGTCTGCACTTGCTTTGATACGTTAGATAAGACAATGCACAGACATGTTTGTGCTACATGTATTTTCATGCAATCTTACGTGTGACTCTTTTAATGACACATTTTACCTTTTTCGTTCGCAAGTTTGGTATGTAATGTGTTTTTATCAAAAAAGTTTTTTTTTTATTATTTTACTTCTTAATTAGGTACCTATTGGAATCATAGATATTTTGAAGTAACAAACAAATAGCAGTAGTAAGGGAGTCTATTTTTGCTGTCGTCGACCCCCAAATTTTTTTATTGAAACTATCGACCCCTAGAAAGTTCAAATTGACCCCAGGGGGTCGATATCAACCACTTTGGGAACTCTTGGATTACAGGAACCATATATTGCTGTCCGTTCCTTATTTTGATCCTTAGGTAGTGTCAAGTAAACAGAGGATAAATTAAAAGCTTCTACTTTGCTGTTATAAGTTCCATAATGAGCTGGAGGTCAAGGTCCTCAGTAAAGAGTAATGTCCAATTGGCACTCAGTCATCATCCATTAAGATAGTGGAAAGCTTTGAATTCTTAAGAAGTGTGCACCAGTTAGTACAGACAAATGATTTGTTCAATTTTTTTTTGTCTTCCTTGAGTTACAAATCTCAAGTGATCTGCTCTGATGTCATCACTACGACATTCAAACTGCTGAATCAACATTTATTGCTTATTCTTGTGAGCTGTCTTCTTTTGGCTTGTTATTATATACTGTATGTTTAAATGGCCAATCTGTATTTGTTAGAAGGACCAGTGGTTATGCTGCTACTTTTCACCTTGAAGGGTTCAAGATCAAATCCATGCTTTTGTGTGGAGCATTTAAACATTTTTTTCCATTCACTCTGTATTTTTTATCATCTGCTCGGGATGTGTGTAATACACTTGCTGCCTTTGAAAGTCAGACAGTATCATTAAAGACCTCAGCCACCCCACTGAACTGTTTTTTTCTCTCTTCACTTCTGAAAAAAAATATAGTAACAATATTGTCAGTGCCAAACAGGATTATTATGCATTCCACCCAAGAGAAAAGAGGGATCCTTGCCGAGAAGGATAGCCGGAATGAAAGGTCAGAGATGGATTGACATCCTGTCCGGATTTGGTATGGGACCCTTACCTGGACAGGAGGACAAAACAAAGGAGTAGTGGGAGAAGGATACTGTTTCGGAATATGTTTATCCCCTATCTGCTAAATGCCAACCTCCCAGGACCTCTGTAACCATGTGGACACCTGCAAGACATCATAGGAGTTGTAGTGCTGTGAGTCAGCCCTGTTGAGCCCCATGGATTCATGATCCTTGTTGTTTACGGCTTCCCAGAAATGCAACATAAACCCTGGGTATGTTTCATTCAATGCATCTATGCTTTTTTGTCATCTTGTGGGTATTGTATCACTGTCACTATTCAAAGAAGCAGAGGTGACATGCAAGTAAGAATTTCATTCGACATTATACACATTAAGTTAAACTTGAACTTGGTACTATGTTGATTGATGATATTAAATTGTTATGGGCCCAAAACTGTCAAAATGAACAGTGCTGTGTTAGCCAGGGTTTAAAAACAGATGTATCTATGCTTTATGCTGACATTTTTTAATGTATCTTTCACAAAATTTTATGTTGTAAGGAAGAAATTGTGTTGCACTTGTGACATGTAGTCAGAACTGATATTAAAATGAAAATCAATTGTGCGAATCTCCTTGTATTTATTTCTTGTATTCTTTGTAATATTCCCTGTATTTACAATATAAATTAAAACACAGCAGTATTACTTATTTAAGGATACTAATCTGTAAGTGCTGGCACAAGTCTGTGATGTGTACTTTCATAAAAGATGTGTCTTGATCATGTGCCTTCTTTCAAATAAGATTAATAGGACATGAGCAGTGTTGGCTGAAATGACATGAGGAGCCACTTCTATGTCCAAACCTAAGCCTCTGTGACCATTATTGGAATCGGCTGGATTTGTGGCATTCTCTGAAGGGAAAAGGGCTGATAATAAGGGCAAGCAAGTTTTTAAAATAAAGCACCACAATCCTCTTGGAAGTAAGAGCTACACAGCTGACTACACAGCACGTTGCCTAACAGCAATGTGGAAAAGGGAACAGAAACAGCCTTGCCTGCCAAATACATGGAATTCTCCTGGCAAATGAAACAACAAATGTAACGCTCTTATCTTTCACTTGAATTCTGGCTTGCTTTAGAACCTGGATAGCATGTTTTGCCACACTTGCCATTAATCTGCACCCATAGTTCCATGCTCTTGTAACGCAGAACAGAAGACACAACTGGATGTGAATGTTTGTACGATTCCAGCTTCCTTGTGCATATGACTCCACTGCTGAACTGACTTCACCTTTTTTATCTCCACACTCAAAAGTAAAGAGATTTTTGATTGCTAAGAGACAGCATATTCTGAACACAAGCTCTGACATGAGGCTCTTGTCCTAGTGCTGATCTTGTTTTATTCTTTCCCATTCATGGCCATGGAGAAATTAGAAAGCTGGGAACAAAGAAGGTCTGCCATCAGGATGAATTATTTTAAGTGTAAGCAAGCAGTATTTGCTGCATCAGTTTAACTCAACTTTAAACCTTTGCTCATTATTTCAATTGTGATTGGGTTTGGTGTGTAATGACCCACACCAAAAATTAATCTCCTAAATAGCTCTGTTTTTTGACTAAATCCACTATAATGTTTTAAGATGACACTGCACTTCCATTGTTCTAAATAATTATGAAGTGGACAATTCTGTATAAACGTAAATAAGAGTTTTTTTTTTCTTTACATTGTCAAAAATACCTTGTCTTGCCCTGTATAGTGCCCAAAGGAATATTTAAAAATGGCAGATTGGACCAGTGAGAATTGCTCTTTGTTTGCTTTTTCCCATATTATTGTCTGTAAATTCAATGTTTTCCACACACCGGACATCTATGTATGTGTGCTCATGACTCTTCCAGGATGTATAATAAAAAAGAGATGTACTTTCAAACTAAAAATAACTATGAAATGTAGGCATGTTTCTTATGGAAATTCTACATCATTCAAAATAAACAATATATTGTGTTACATCTGGGATATGGATAAATCTAAAAGATGAAAATGATTGATCCAAGCTGTCATATAGTGGCACATTGACACTGAATTTAATAAGTGTCATTATGTTTGTGAAAATGAAAAACTACATTAGCAAAAGTGTAGGGATTTTTTTTATATTGGCATTTTATAAACAGGACAGGAGAACACAACTACACAGCACTGCGCAGACATCTTCATGTTTAACATAAAAGAAATACATACAAGTGGTCCAACATTAACTGCACAAAATAAGACCTGTCTTACATGGAGAGACTGATTATATTCATAGGACCCAAACAACAGACTTTCCAATTGAGGATTGTAGCATTTTCTACAACCATAAAGTTTATTAGCAAATACTCCAAAAATACAGCTCTGCTTGAAACCATCAACGTGTTTCATGTTAATTAGCAAATGAATGTAAAAAATTCATTGGTTCACTTCACCTCTCCTTTTTGTTTAGCCGTCATTTAAGGAAAACATAAGCAACTCAGAAGATCAAGTCTTAAAAAGCATAGCAACTACAATGAAAGGAAAAGAAGTCAATTAATAGCAGAAACTGGTCACTGATTAAGAAAGTTGTAGCAATGAAAATCTGCAGTCAAGATAGCCCTCCAGGATTAGAGATGTACATCTATGCAGTAGAGTGTCATTGGAGTTTATAAAGTTAAGATCTGTCATTAATTTAATTGGATTTTCTGGTATTTCTAAATTGGGCATTTAATACTGTTATTGGATCTTGATGTTGAATTGTGGATTTGGTCTTGTCTGCCATGGATTGAATTTTTGTGAATAAATTCTTCATTTATTATTCTTCACTGGTCCAGTCATTAGAGCTAGAGCTTTTATGATTTCCTCTCTCTTGAAGGGATTTTTAAGCATTTTTAAACTTTTAAAGCAAGTTTTGGTTCTGTGTAGTTCTGAAAGTCTGCCACTTGAGTTTTGGGTTTAGCTGGAAGGAGTTCTATTTTTGTAACTGACCAATGAAGTTCTGGCCAGGCTTTCCTTGAGACCTGTTCACACTTTTTTCCATTTTGTACTAATGTGCACATAACACTCCACTGGATGTGACTAGAAAGACGTGATCTTCTCGGAAAGACACTTTGATGTCCTGCAAGAGGCACTTTAACGTCCTGTGAGACAAGGAAGTGAGACATAAGGACAGCTGCTGTACAGACTTTTAAATGATCGACGCACAGCGCGACAAGCAGAGCACCCAGCTCAGCAGCAACTGATCTGACCACATCTCGTTAGCGTGCGTTCAGCCCCCCCCCCCCCTTCACAACGCGAGTGGACAGAGACACATAGTGGCTCACGCATAGCGTGCCCCGGGGGTTGTGGAGGGGGTAGGAGAGCAAAGCGAGCAGGGGGCAAAGCCCTCTAGTAATACTTAATATAGAGGGGTATTTCTGGACTAAACCATTTGACATAAAGTCAATGTATCTTTATGTTGACAGTTGTGATTGAAACACTTCATGGTCTTTATATGTAAACAAACTTAACTGATTAAAAGATGCTGTGTGATAGATTTCTTTAGTCTTCCATGCTGCATTAAACGAAACATGAAGAGCTCCATCAGCTGGTGTATATAAAGAATGTCCATGTTTGGAGTTCATATATAATGATGGCTCAAGACTCTTCTTTATTTGCAAAGTATTTTCCACAACGTAGGCTAAATTGGTCTTTAGATTGTAGATATTCACTTTATTTTGCTTTTTTTAACAGTCCTTGTAATTTTTCTTTCATGCATTGTTCATTATTTATGAATACAAGGTAATTACTGTTTGATGTGCACAGTTCACAAGAGTGAAATTCTTGCTTTCATGTGCTAGTTAACATGCAATAACACCCTCCAGTACTATCCAAGCAAATGTGAGTTTCTCACTGGAACTTTAGGTCTGACACTACTTGTTGGAAATTTTGAAAGCTAAATTAATTGGCAAACTTCTAAAGGGTAGCGACAAGTAGCAAAAATGATTAATTTGTTCTCAGCAGTTGACATATATCTTTAAATTTTTACAGTCTTGAAAGACCAGCTTCAGTCTGAGCAGGCATGTGTCAAAGAAGAAAAATAAGAAGCGAAAAAGAAAAGGATGTCTTGAGCTTTCAGAGACATTGAGTTAATTCTCAGCATTGTCACTGTTCATGTTTATGCTTCCAAATTCTCTCTTAGTCTGCAAAGATTTTTGTTGGGGTTCTGAATCCTTCTCATATCCCAAAAACCAATAAAACTGAACTGCCCTCCCACCACAATGATGAATTGGCATTCCATCCATAGTTAGTTCATTATATTAGACTGATGTGGCAGTAGGGGGCGCTAGTGCTCCCTTGAACCCTCAGGTACCACTCTAGACAATGGATAAAAGTCCAAGACTTCTTTATTTCTTCACACAACGTGCACAAAGCACCCTCCACACTACTCATAAATTACACTACAATAAACCACAATAATACTCTCCTCCTCGCCCAGACACTTAGCTACCCTACCTCCCAGCTCAGTTCACAGTCTGGGTTTTCCCAGAGTCCTTTTATACACCCTGACCCGGAGGTGTTCCTGCCCAATCAGTCCACAGTTCCTTATTCCTTCCGGGTCAGGGTAAACAGTCCTTTTCTTTAACCCGGGAGCACGTCGTTTCTTCCTGTCACGTGACCGTGACGTACTCCCGGGTTATAGGGCACAGATGAGCCCACGAGCCCCCCTACAGCGACTCCCAGCGGCCCCCAAGGTATCCAGCAGGGCTGTGTAAAAACACTCCAAGGTCCATGATGCCCTGCTGGAAGTTGGGGCACGATCCTGTTGTTGGGAGAGCTCCTCCTGGCGGCCTGGGGGGGAGGACCGGAGTACGAAGCCGGCAGTCCTCCACACTGAATAACCAGTTCTAGTAAAATATTGTCCTTAAATTCCTATCTTGAGCCTAACGTGGTCAGGACAAGAGCCATTTGATCAAGTACTGGAAAACTGATAGATGCCTATATTATAATGTAATGAAAAGGTGATTTCTGTAGCAGCAATGAGTTTCCACTGATTAAATTATAATATATTAGTATAGTGTAAGTGACTGTGAATCTGTATATTGCATTACTGTGCTCTTCAATGGACTGACACCCCATCCAGAGTTGGTTAAAGTCTCCTGCTGTGGGAACACACTCTGGTCAATTTAAAATTGAACTAAACAGTTTTAGTTTTTTAGAAATGTAATAAAAAAAATTCATTTAACAAAGGTCGGCAGGAAGCAATAGAAGATTTGCTCACTGTATTTTTGAGAAAATTAAAAGAAACGGAAACACAGCAAATATTTTACAACTCCAACACAATGTGATTTCAAAATGACATTGTTGGACTATTTTTTGTTTGTTTGTTTGTTTGTTTAACAAAATGAGCTGAGAGCAAGGTTCAAAACCAATTGGATCACAGAAAATTCTGGAACCTTGACATTAATCCTTTGGCCCCCTAGCATCCAAACTTAGGGGCAGTCCCTGAAAATACATTTTAAAACCATGCCATGTATGACAGAAAGTACTATGACAGCTGGCAGAGAGCATTTCATACTGGCTGGGTGCAGCTAAATGCTTGAGGGGCAACAGCCTATCCTGCAGGGAAGGGAAGTACATCCTTTGTCAAGCCTCAAGAGACTCTGAGAAAGAAGGCAGAGACTGTTGAAGAAAAACTATAAATAGGAGCCCCATGCAGCTGTCAGTACTTCTCTTGATCTGGGTGATGCTGAAGAGTGTGGTAGAGGATAGCAGAAAACCACTGCTGATATAGTGATGTCAACAGCATTCATGCTATAGGAGAACAATACTTTATACTCAAAGTAAAGGGCATCTGCTTTCTGTGCTCTTAACTAAATAGAACTGCGGTGCCATTTTGTGGCATGGTGGCAAATTGGTTGACAGCGTCCAATTATCTTATGATGAAATATCTATTTTAGCATTACATAGACAGTATCCAACTGTGTATACATAAAGTTCTTCCATGTGAACCCTGAATACAATGAGGACTGATTGAGGTCATTTATGTTAGGTACAATGCCTATGGGGAGCTGGGCGGTCTTGTGGCCTGGAACCCCTGCAGATTTTTTTTTCTCCAGCCATCTGGGGCCTCATGCATAACACCATGCATAGAATTCGCACAATAAAATGACGTAAGCACAAAAGCCGAAATGTGCTTACGCACAGAAAAATCCAGATGCAGGAATCTGTACGTTCGCCAACTTACGCGTTCTTCCGCTACATAAATCCCGGTTTGCATGAAAAGTAGCGCATGTGCACGCGCCTGCTGTCCCGCCCCAACTCCTCCCAGAATTATGCCTCTTTGAATATGCAAATCAATATAAATAGCCCTTAAGCTCAGCGTTCTGTGAAAAGACAATGGGAAAAGCACGGGGGAAAATATAAGAATTTCAGCGAATACCAAGTGGAGGCAAAGGAAAAACATACTATTTGTTGATTTAAACAGTGGTATAATCAACAAAAGGAAGTTGATCAAGTGACATAGCATGTCGGAGAAACTCGAAAGCTCAAGTTCACAAAGTTGCACAGTGCCAATATAAAAAAGAAGTCACATATCAAAGTCAACGTGAAAAGGCGAGTGTCATATGAAAGCTTATTAGGGTACAGACAAAAAAAAAATAGGCACACAGTGGGGAAAAAGCATGAAATGTCAACTTTAATCTCAAAATTTCCACTTTAATCATGTAGTTTATTTTGTCATTAAAGTAGAACATCATAAACTTCATCTTAAAATCATTTAATTTACTAGTTTCTCAAATCCCATCGTAACTAATGTAGCACGTGTCTTCAATGTGCTCTATGTGTGAATCACTACGTGCTTCCGTTCTTTCTCTTTCTCCTACAGGACACAGAATCCATTACATTTGTGATATTACAACTCTCTGAATAATTAAAATACTGAGATGTATATGTGATATCATTTTCATGATGATTGGAATGAAAGCATGTTATTAAACATGGGAACATGATGGCGCGGTGATTGCTCATGTCTCATCCAAGATACTGCTGCACCATGCGCGACCTTCGATGAAATAATTTATTGTAGCAGTTCTGTCTCTTTCAAACGTACTAACCTCCAATTCCTGTCGTTACTTTTCTTTCTCCAAATACCCAATCGCCACACAATCAGCTCTGTAATAGACATTAAGCCATCTGTAAGCTTACAACGACAATTCTTCAAAACTTTTAAGGAACAATTAAATATCTTCATAGTACGTGCTTAATTATTCTATCTTTCCATCCTTCCAGTGTTACGCCAGCCTCAGTAAATATACAGTGCGAGGCAGGAACAATACGTGAACTTGCTAGAGCTGCAGCACTGTGTCCTCACGTGTTTAATTATTAACAATACAGATTATTTAAATGAAGTTAAAGTTTAATCTGTATAATATAATCAACATATTTTGCTGCATTTCATTTTAAAAATGATATTGTCATCATATGTAAATACGTGCTTTATAAAGTGGTGCAGGTTGTGCAATATTATAACTGTAGTGCAAGTTTACAGTGGGGTAATTGTACTTATAAGTACAAACAGTTCTACAAGGAGCAATTGATTGAGTGCGTTTATAGTTCTTGGGATGAAACTATTTTTGAACCGCGAGGTCCGTACAGGAAAGGCTTTGAAACGTTTTGCCGTGGCTGAGGCAGCGTGTGCTTGATGCTGTATACCGATAATTCTCTTTCCGGTCAGCTGCTGCCGTGATTCCCCACTCAGATACAGTGATATAAATACTATGAGTGGTGCAGTGAGAGTAATATGGAAAAAGATGATCCGCTGTGGCAACCCCTAACGGGAGCAGCTGAAAAAAGAAGAAGGTGCAGTGAGAGTAACAACGCTAAAGCAGTTATGGTATTTGGAATACTATGGCTATTCTCTGGACCATTATATTGTTACAGGTTAATTACAATCAGATGCATTACACTAATAAACAATATGCGGTTAATTTCAGTGTATTTATAAAGCCGCGTCAGGAAAAGAAAGAATAACCACACAGGACAGTAGCACTGCTTTGACGCTGGGTGCCGCCAGTCTGTAAAACCGAGCAGAGAACTTGCGTACGACAGGGTATGAGGTACCGTGGAAATGTGCGTGGCTTTACGCCAAGTGTAGGTTTTATACATCGCAATTTGAACGTGGAAACAATCTTACGCAACATTTCTGTGCGTACGCACCATTTATACATGAGGCCCCTGGAGTTTTTTTTTTGTTTTTCTTGTACTCCCTGGTAATCAGATCTAACTTTTATTCTATGTTAATTAGTGTTCCCTAATTCTATTTTCTTATTTATTTTGTCTTTTTTCACTTTCTTCATCATGTAAAGCACTTTGAGCTACATTATTTGTATGAAAATGTGCTATATAAATAAATGTTGTTGTTGTTATACACCATGAAAAGTGGTTGTTCTAGTTGATGCTGGTCAACATATCTGCTTATGATGATTAGTCTTTTTAAGATATTCATATCATCCAGGATAGCATTCTATATTTCTAATTGCATATTTAACCACTACTAGTGTTAAGAAAGCACTGGAGTACTAACAGGACCCCCAAATTACTGCTGGGTATTTTGCACACTAGGTACAAATTCCATTAGATCACCAAGAAATCTGGTACCAAAAGTTATTTCTAAATTCTCCAACTGGTACATCACAATTAGTAGGATGTTCATATTATATTTTCCACTGGGAAGTTATTTCCCCTGTCTTTCATGGCAGATGAATGTAATATTAGACCCATCCAGTTTTCTCCAATGCAGCACTGTATCCTATAGATATTTTGCACTGCACTACCAATGCTGTTTGTTTCTTACACTGCTTTTCTACTAATGCCTGGACCCATACCACATCTGCTCCCTTTTTTATTTACCGTTCCTATTTTCTCTAAAGATGCTTAGAACCACACACAAGATTTTAGTTTTCTGTTGGAACCTCACCTTTGATGTGGCCATGATAGTGATGCTTTGGTGACTGGTTTCTTCCCACCTGTAGATGACAAGACTGCATTGAAAACATTGCTATCTCTTCCATTTTTAAGAACTCGATTTTCTGATTTTAATTGGTTTTACTATTTGCAATATTTGATTTCTGTGCAAAACTGATTCACAAGTGTAGCTGACTGCAAACAAGGTACTTATTAGTAGTGTTACTTGGAAAGCTTGATTTGCAGTTAGAAAGCACTTTATTGACTATTGAGAAAACTAAAATAAGCAGGCATAAAATAAAAAGAAACAATGAAAAAAGTATAAAGAAGGAGCAATAAGGGTCAAAGTAATTTACTCCACATCCAACTTGAGTGTCTGCCCCTGGGTCAACTGGAATGTTCAAGCAAATTATAGAAAAAAACCTGAACTAAATCCGTTAAGTAGTTCTCTTGTGAAAAGTGGACAGACATACAGACCCAACTCAAATGGAGGCTGGCATGTGAGTGAAGATGGCCCCCACCTGGTTTCCTACTCCTGAGGTCTCACCTCCCCCTCCTCTCGGCCTGCAGCCTCTCTCTTCAATTCGCGGTTATTAATCGCTGCCGCAAGCAAACTATGATACTCAGTGCGATGAAAGAGGTTGCAAAATCAACTGGAGTGTTCAAGCAAATATTATAGAAAAAAACCCAATCTAAATCCGTTAAGTAGTTTTCTCGTGAAAAGCGAACAGATGGACAGATGTTGGATTTTATATACAGTATACAGAGATGTATTCTTTCAGTGGTATGTTTGTTATTGTTCTACTACTTGTTCTGTATTTGATATTCCATCCATCCATTTCCTAGAACACTTATCCAGGTCAGAGCTGGGGAAAGATGGTGAAACAGGGCTATAGAATTTTATTAAAAAAATTTGAATCAATACATGATAACTTTTACAATTTAATATAAGCATATATTTAAATAAAGTTGTAACAACAGATTATTAAAAGCATAAGGAAAAGGACTGATGGCAACTAAAGGGCTAATTAAATGTGGCTTAAAGCTTGGGCATGTGAGGCTGTTGCCAGATTTACAGGAGCCACCAAGATAGTTGCTAAGGTAAAAATAAAGTAGATGTGTAATGAACACCCCCTTAAAAAGCAAGAACTTACTAGTGAGAAAGCCCAAACAACCCTATTATAAAGATGTGATAAGACCAATGGAAAAACCCGTAGGACACCCCTATTAACGAAGTGATGATTTCAATAATGGAATAATTGTTGTGGCGAAAAATTATCACCAGAAGGCTTTTTACCTGAAAATGAAGGCTGTTAGGACTCAGGATAGGCAAAAAGAGTTTTAAGCTTTATTGCAATAAAACAACACAAATAATAACATGGAATCAACCCAATAAATTGAGCTGAGCCCTGTACAGTTCAGCAATCGAAATTTATATAAATATTTCTTATCACTCTGACCTCGCTCAATTAGCTCATTTGCTGTTTTTCTCTGACTCCTTTCTACACCTGTCCGGCCAATTTCTCGAGTTCTCATGGGAACCATCATTATCTCCTGACTTTCCCTGCAGCTGGCTTCTGTTATTTCACTGTCTATTGTCCACTTTTTAGTTTTTGTTTTTGCTTATTTCTTTCACTGGCCAAGGCCAGTACAGACGTTCTTCTTCCTTTTATGGGCTTTCCTGTCGTCACTTCCTCTTTCTTGGACTTGAGCCAGTTTGTCTGATGCCCAAAGCTAAGCTTTAATTAAAAAGAAATATGGCATGTGCCTTTATTAAATCATTTGCTTGGCATGCTTGATTTGCCTTAATTTCTGCACTAAAGTTAATTTCTAATATATTCTTCTATATTTATTTATGCTAGTGCCTGAATATACCAATTTTACTTTCATGCATTACATCATTGTGACCTTGTTTATAGTAAAAGCCTTTTGCTGTCTTTTTGCTGATTCACCAATCCAGCTGGTTTCTCACATGTCTACCAAGGCTACCTTGCTCGTAGCTTCCTATCTTGTCCACACAGGTGTATGGGCAGTTTCTATGCGTCATTCCTGTCCTGTTTTGTCCTTTCCCACACTAGCAATTCTGCCTCAAGCTTTAAAAAATAATGCAATATGACTGATTTTTTAGTTAACCATTTGCTTGACTTATCTTATTTGCTTGATATTCTAATGTATGCTTAATCTAATGTTTCAGAAGCTTTTAATTACTTTTTATGGCTATGTATGCTAATATGCTATTTATGTTAATATATACATTTTTCTCTTCTATATAATCAACAAGTATAGAAAGTTACTGGTGGCTATAGTCAATTGGCTAAGATGATGGAGTTCTGCATATTAAAAGTCAGATGATATGATTCATTAGATAAGGCAGCAGTAATAGAAAAGTATTAAAAGAAATTAATTGTTTTACTGATTGCTCACTCCATGGCCTGATGCATATCTGTACATATCTATGTGTAAATAAAGAACCATTCTGCATTTTCATCTGGTCACCAAGAATGATTTATTTGAATGCAGAGGAAAGTTTATTTCCACAACAGGGCACACCCCACCTAGTTATTTTAGGAAGTCAGTTCAAAACCAAAGGGGAACTGCCTGAAATGTAAAGGATAAAAACAAAGCTCTCTGAAAGAATTGAAAAATTTATGGGGCACATGGCATCATAACTTTCAGGTTGCTTGCTGTCTGTGTGGGGTTTACACTGTCTCACTGTGTTTGTGTGAGTTTTCCTCTGCATAATCCAATATTCCTTCCACATTCCTAAAAACAAGATGTTTAGGTTAGATTACTGTCAATTCCTTATGAAAGCACTTTGCCAAGACATTGCTCCTAATGTATAATTAATAATAATGTGTAATTATAATAATGTGTAATTAATGCCCCTGGCACCTTTATCCAGATATTCTGGGACTGTCCCACTCATGCTTCTCTTTGGCCTTCTGTCTCATCTCTCTAAAATTCTATCTCATCCTTTTCTGCTTGTGGATCTACCATACCAGCATTATCTCTTTTGTCTATACAATGTAAACACTTCTCACTAGACACTACAGCAGCAAAACTGACCTTAACCTTTCGATCGAAAGCAACCTGATTCTCTTCTTCCTAACATTCTGAATTTATCTTCTTCTTTGCAGTTTAGTTCTTTTGAAAGTCTAAGTGTCCTTGATCAACAGGACATACGGTGCCACTAACGGTGGATATAGTTAACTGTTAACATGTGATATTTTTTTTTTCTGTTATAAGCAGGGCCATGTACGTTTTGGTGTTGTCTTTTTAGAATTAGTCTATTGGATACATTTGCCATTTCATTGCTTATTTTTGTATTGATATTTCACCACACACAAAAAAAGTGTTATTGTCAATTCCAAATTGAGTCCAGTGTAATTGCGCCCCACCAGTGATGGGCTGGTATTCTATCAAGGGTTCTTTCCTCCCTTGGGCATAGTACTGCTGGTATGAGCTCCAGCACTCTGCATCCCTGAACTGGATTACCTGGCTGTGATAATATTTACTTACGAAAACGTAATTTTAAAAACACATGGTATTAACATAAAAATGAATGATCAGTCCCATCAGAATTTGTAACCCCTTAAAGCCACATTGTGATTCATCTGAAGATGCTTTTGCAAGTAGTAAGAGTGTGTCTGACGAAGAGTCTTCTGGAAGGTGATACATAGCTCTAAATGTATGCCTCGTCCCTGACGTCACCGTTTAAGAAGTGAAGCCACCTGATTCCAGTGAGAAGCGATGACCTCAGAGCCTATAATGCCCTATTCTCAGCAGGAGGAGTTGCCAGCTTAATACCATAAAGTGGAATTCTCAAGTGCTATCTTTATTCTTAAATAGAAGATGACTTCACCAAACTCCAACTCAATGGGCGCGCATGAAGTGTTTCAGGACAAGCTAAAATAAATTAATTGTAAACTTGAAAAAGTACTAGAGCACCGTTTTCCGCGCTAGATAAGCATGGTTTTACTAGGATATTCTCTCCATGAGCTGGTGTTGCAAAAGTAAATCTTACCTCCGTCGAGCATCTATAAGACCCAACCCCTCTGGTCTCAATTTGGAGAGCCTAAAATTAAAGTGAGTGTCACAACTGTTACAACATGCAGGGGTCGAACCAATCGTCGCTCCTGCTATCCTTAGTGCCCAATCGGGATGCACAGATTTATCTCAGCGGGATTAGAAGAACGTCCATCCTTAGTTGTATATGGTCATGTCAAAGGCATTCCAGAGAAGCCTTCCCCCTGACGTGTGAAAGACTCTGGGATCTTTTTAAAACGCTCCCCACACTCCAGTCCCTTATAGTGACAATCGTTAACAAGCCTCTCTGACTGCGCCGGTCGGGCTCATTCTTTTCACTGAACCGTTTTACAGCCGCAGCTGCTTCCACTGCCGCCCTCAAACTTTCTTGCTCTCTCTCGCTCTCTTTCTCTCCCAAGCTGCCTGTTAAGAGCTAGCTAACAGATTTCACACAAGACTGTCAATTAAAAAAGACCAAGAGGGCAGCCATCCTGATTATCCTTTTATATCAAATCTGGATTTATCATTCGTCTGACACACCCGCGTGCTCAGAGAAGAAAGATCGTTTCAACAAGGAGCTGCGAAAACAGAAACTTTTTTCCAGCAACTGGGAGTTTAGGGATTGCGCGCGCCTGGCACTGACTCGCCGAACTTTTTTTTTTCTTTTCATCAACAGCGTGCAGTTGATTTCACACTGGCCTCATTGATTGAGGTATAAAAAGGGGGCACAGAGACCAAAACCATGACGAGCAATAACGCATACTACGATCAACAGCCTCAGTACTACCAGGGTACTGACGGCGGAGAAGATCAAGAAGAGATGCCTGCCACAGAGAAAGACCTGGCAGAGGATGCACCCTGGAAGAAAATCCAACAGAACACCTTTACCAGGTGGTGCAATGAGCACCTCAAGTGTGTCAATAAGAGAATCAACGACTTGCAGAAAGACCTGAGCGACGGGCTAAAGCTGATCGGGCTCTTAGAGGTTCTGAGCCAGAAGAAAATGTACAGAAAATACCACGCAAGACCGAATTTTAGGCAGATGAAGCTGGAGAATGTTTCGGTGGCACTGGAATTTCTGGATAGAGAACACATCAAACTCGTCTCTATAGGTAAGCGGTGCCCGCTTGTGTTTGAATGGAGAAATGTGCTTATTTAGTCGCTTTACGGTTGCCTGTGTGCCTTCTTTCTAAACTGATGATCTGCGGGATCTTTTAACAAAACTGAAGTGTTTAAGGGGTATAGTCACAAACAGTGAGCCCCCGCACTGTGTGTGAATTAACGGAGTTTCGTGACACGCGACAGTCGGAGAGGGTGGGCAGGGGTGACGACTTGTACCGTCCGTACGCTACCATACAGTAATAGAGAATGACACCCAAGTGTTAAAAACGGACAGTGCTACTCACACATGTAGTAAATAGAAAGTTTAAGCTGTGAGGTAAAGAGCACTAAGGGAATATAACAAAAGCAGTCTGACATACTACTTAACTAATCACAAGTAGTGCTAAGTACAACATACAACGTGGTCTTGCTGTTACGTTTATCAGTTTCCTACCAAAGCCGGGTTTTCTTTCATCTTGTGTAGTTATAAGGCATCAGTTATTAATCTTTTATAAAATCGTTAACTTTTTAGTGGCATATTAGTTCAATGATATGCCAGACACAACATCTTCTAATTCTGAAGCAGCCTACAGTTTTAAGTGCTGGTATCGCACTGAATTTGTTCATAATTACCCGCATTGCATCAAGTAAACAATGTGGCATCAGCTGAAAACGTTTTGTGATACAACTTTGGCAGTGCTTTTTCACAGATGTTGCATTCTAGCACAAATGCTCATTGATTTCAGAGATTTCTTTCACGCAGTGCGTTTTGAATGGTCATTGCATTCAATAATTTAACTAAGTATCTTTAGTAGCTGCAGTTTATTCCATACTATCAATTAAATGCTTGACCACGATTGATAGCTAACTGGTTTATAATAGACTGAGTAAATGCACAAATGTAATAATTTATATTCAATTCATTTCATGGATTAAGAGTACTTCCTCTTTTGGAATGCACCATTGTCTTTGAAATGTGACCTTTTTTGGTATCTAAAGTGATTTTAATGGTGTATTCCATTAACAGTGCTATATAACACAATGACTGGTTGACTATAACCCTCTAGTACTAAACACTATTACAAATAAAGTCTAATTAAATTATACCACTATAAGTTGACCACAGTCTATTTAAATAAAAACATTTATGCCACTTGCAACAAAAATAAATACAAAAAATGATCAGAAAAACACAGTGCTATAGCATCTATACTGTGTATATTTGTTATACTTACAACCTTCTTAACATGTTTATTGAAAACAAGGAAGAAAATGTACTGTATGTGTGTGCCACTGGGAGAAACTGTCATGCCAACTCTAGTGGTAAGCCGAGTCACTTAGTATTGTTATATCATTAGAAATTACACATTATGTATTCCAAATTAACAATGTCAAATATTCACATTCACACAAAAAAGTGTTATTGTCAATTCCAAATTGAGTCCAGTGTGATTGGGCCCTGCCAGTGATGGATTGGTATTCTACCCAGGGTTCTTTCCTCCCTTGGGCATAGTACTGCTGGGATGAGCTCCACCACTCTGCATCCCTGGACTGGATTACCCAGTTGTAATAATATTTAGTTATGAAAACTTAATTTTAAAAACACATGGTATTAACAGAAAAATTAAGTTGTGTGTAAATGCTTTCTGTGATTGTGGCTGGATTAGGGCAATAGTAGTAATGACCATGTATCTAGCAACACCAGACTGGACTTCAGTCCATTGGAGGATGCGAAGATTTTAACATATACTTATGCTGGGGTACTATATTGTGACCAAATGATCTGATGTCATGTCCTTGGACTGTGAGAGGAATGCAAGATGACATGGTGTCTTTTTCACAAATTCAATTTCCAGTTCAATTCTGTTACCAAATTTGAATAAACCTTTGGTCTCCATATACACACAAACTGTGTGAACATAATTGTGTTGGCAAAGTTGGAACTTTGTACAAGTAGCAGAGTAGCCCTGGGGTTAGTGCTGCCATTTTACAAGTCCTGGCTTTGAGTCTTGCACTGGGATGTTCTCTGTGTCTTTGTGGGCTTTCCTCTGCATGCCCAAAAACATGCAGATATAGTTAACAGGCACTATGGAATTGGCCCTGTGGGTGTGGGTAAGCATGAGAGAGCCCTGAAGTAGACATGCACCCTGTCCAAGGTGTCCTGCCTTGTATCCTTTGTTGCAGAGATTGGCTCTGGTCTCCTTTGACAGTTAAAGTGAGTTAAGTTGATTTGAAAAATATATAATATATACATTAATTTCTAAACTTAAACTGTTTGATAGCTAATAACACAATGGTGCAAGCTTTTAAGCGCATTTCAAATCTAATATTTTTTTGTATGTCAGGCTTGTTCTGCATATATTATACTTGAGGTGCCGATTAAGAGGGCTAAGACTGAACTCGATTCGTTAGATGGGTATTTTGGAAATTGTCAAAATAACTTGGGCAGTATGTGTGGTATAGTGTAACAGTATGGATATCAGAGGCCAACAGTGAGATTTTGCAATCATGAAAGAATTTACAGCTTTCACTCACAGCTTAAAATCATTCAGGTGAATGCCCACCCCAGTTAGCCTGCAATGATAAATACATACACTCAAATCCTAACAGCACACAGACATGTTTTTATTACTCTTAAAGACAATTAAATTCTATATCAGTGGCTTACACACTGGGGAGTAGCAGATCTCTGAGTGCAGACTTCTTATAAAAATTATTCTTCTGATATACAAACCCTCCTTGTACAAGTGACCTACAAATTGAATAATTAGTTGAAGTAAAGACCATTTGAAAAAGGGGTATTCTGCTATTCTGCAGTCATTTAAAATGAATTTGGCACTCTGACTTGAAATCCACAAGGAAAGCCCCTTCTCTATTAAGGGAATTGACTTCTAAAATTATGCCTTGAAAAGGGTGTTGCTAGTAACTTTTCTGCCTAACAAATATTACTACTTAAAGTCACTGCTTCTGTACCATTTTGTTAAATTATAGTAGATATTGTGGTAACAGTACACATTATACACTTTGAAGATAAAAGAAAAAAACATGATAATCAAATGAACTGCTATTTGGATTGGTTTTGTAATCTTTATATACTGTAAGCCTTAAATGCCTAAAGGCACACGTTTTCTGTAAGACTTTCTCAATATGAAAAACAAGCAACTCTAACCTTTATATAGTTTCTTTCTGTATCAAATGCCATTTCAGTCACTTTACCAGTACAGATAGTATGACTGTTGTTTTTGGCATAGTGCAGGTAAAGAGACTTGCTCAGGTTATACAGCGAGTCAGCGACAAGGACTGACTCAGCAATCTCCTGGTTCTCTCTGCTCAAGTTATTTTACTTGGAGTTTATCTCAGATAGGTCCTTTACAGATCATAGAAAATTTCAGCCAAACTTTCAACAATAGATTACTCCTGGACCTTCACTGAATTTCTCACCTAATAAGCAGGGGAAAATTCACTGGGTGTGAGAGCAATTAAACTGTGTAGATGTCTTGCTGAGGCCAATGTGTGTTGTGCTTATGAGCTAAAGGTATTGTATTAATACAATTATCACTGTTTTTGTAGTGTAATGTGGAAGCACAGTTGTTAGCAATGCTGCAGTATAACTCCGGGAAAATGGGTTAAAATCCAGTTGCAGCCTGTTTAGAGTTTATTCAATTTCCTTGTGCCCCTAAGGTTTTGCATTTCTGTTCTATTCTGGCATCTCAAAGATTTGTTTCATAATTCTAAATTGACGTGTAGGTGCACACATGCAATGGCCTAATTCCCCATACTAATGCTACTGGGATAAACCAAAAACACAAAAAATTTGGCTAATACTAAAATAGGATCTACCCCAGATAGTATATTTGTCACTTAGTGATTTGCAACAAGGCCCTATCATGCAGTTTGCCTACTCTTAGTAACTCCAACAAAGCCCCAGTGGCACTTTACGATGGGGGCTGCTGTTAAGTCATTTGCTACTGTACCAAATCTTAACACATGCTCTGATTATAGGTGCATTATAGCAAATCTTTCAATTCTTACTGTGAAACTGGATCAACAAGCTCAGTAAATTAATAGTTTAATTCATAGTAATTTATTGCTTTTTTCTTTCATTACCATTTCTTTCTCCATTCGAAAACTAATACAGAGCACCCAATACACTACAAATGTATGGTGTATATTATTGGATATGATGATTCTGTTCTTCCTTTGCTCTTAATAAGAAGTCTTAGAACTGAAATGAGCTCCTAACACAAAGACACAGAAATCCTATTAGATGTGTTAACACTTCTTATGTGCTTCCTGTGTCATTTTATCATAATATAACATTCACAAACTCTCTTAATCCAATATAGGGCTGCAGGAGTGACAGTCAGGGACCCTACTCCAGATAGCACTTGGTGCCACATAGGAACCAGAATTAGAGAGGTGTCAGTCCATCACAAGCAATACAGATTTATTTTTGACAATTGGATGACTTTTCTGTATGCTTATATTTCATTCTAGCGAAAATAAACAAAAGCATTTGGTAGCCTTACTAAGTAGCATCTGCTGATGAGCATAACTGGCAAAGTGTTAAAGAAACACGTACAAGCAATTAAAGGCAATGTTTTGCCTGATTATGTACCAACTGAGCACTGGCCGAGGCTAGCATTTGCCTTGTAACTACAAGTTTGAAGTTTAATTTTTGTGTGAATCTGAGGTAGTAACTTATCTAGGTTAGGTACTAACTTCATAATCACTAAATAGAGTAGTAGTAGTAATAGTAACAGGTTTGTCACATTACAAAATTATATTTATATATATATATATGTGTGTGTGTGTGTAAAAAATTGGACTTGTAAAGTGTTCATCATAGAAAGGCACAATATGAAATAATGGTTGTTGGAAAGTTTGGTATCATCAGTCATGCATTCGTCCATTAATTATTAAATTCACTTAACCCCATTCAGGACTGGATCCTACCCCAACAGCATTAGGCCCAAAGCAGGAGATCACCCTGGATTGAATGCCAGGGTACTGCAGGGTACCCCTACCCACAGACCCACACTTACTTGTAGTGGGCCGATTTAGAATCATGTACTATATAACAATATATTCCAATTCATGCACAGTATGTGAAACCTCAAACTTAAAAAATTTATAATGTTTTTCAATCATGACTTGAGGCAATCCACTTATAAATACTCCTCCTGTTTGAGGTGATGGAGGGATCCCAATGTGGTGAAACCAAATCCTTCATCTTAACAATAAGTGAAAGGTGGGAACTGATGTTGATGGGCATTAATGGCTTCAAAATATTAAATATTTAATTAAGCTTATTTAATATTTCATGTGCTGCATGATAAAAAAGTCATAAACTTGCTTACTGCTTCGAGCGACATACAACATAAATCCATTAAATCATAGGCTTTCCCTAGGGGGCTGAACATTTGTATATACTAGCAACAAAAGCAAACAAAATATGAAACACAGATATTTTTTGGTAGCGTGCCTTTGTTTTTTTTTTTTTGTTTTTTTTTTGTCTTTAAAATGTTTCAAGGGGCTTTCTTGGGTGTTTTGTCTTCACTTTAGATTTGTTGTTACAGCTGTGTGAACCCCAGTGAGAGCAACAGCTGGTCAACAGGCACAAACAAATTTAACAAAGAAGATTATAATGATTATTGTGATATTAATAAAGTTAGCGAATACCATAATTGTTTAGATTAATCCCATTTATTTCTGCACACTTTGTGAACCTGCAGTCCTGCTGTTTTTTAAGAGAAACTTTGTTGGCTCTTTTTGGAAACTTGTTTAAGTCATCACTAGCATGAATATATAAATAGGATTACAAATAGCCTAGGACGATGGAATGTAAAATGCTAATCACCTAATTTTCACATTATGAGGATTTTTATATGGAAGATTCAACAGAATGAATATCATACTTTAATTATTCTTTATATACATAATATAGCAAAACATCCAGTAATCCCCATGCAGAACAGAAGCCCTGTAAACAAAAAACAATATGGTTTGGACAGACTGTCTCCATCTAAGATGAGCTGATACAATTTTTGACACATACAAACTCCCTTTAACAGCGTAACTTTACTGTTACCTATTCACTTTTTTAGGGTGAAATGGGTCAAATGGAGATATCTCTTTCAGGTGTAGTTTTTTTCAACATTCAGTTTGTAACCAAACTGTGGATTTCATTTTACTATCTGCAAAAAACATTTCCCAGATCTACCATTCGCATGCAGCTTTAGACTAGCTGAGCTGTGGATGGCTGTAATAAAAGGCACTAATAATCTACAAAATATTCTAACATCTTTCATCTGAAGGTTCACTTGATTAATGAAACTGACCATCCATTTTCTTTACTCATTTTTTCATTGCAGTGGCCCAATCCTCCATGTAAGGCCAGTCCATTATAGGGCACACACAAGAACTCATTCACCCTGGTTAAGCATGGACCAGTTTTCAGAAGCAAGTGGAAAGAAACCAAACTATTCTAATAAAACACATTTAAGTGCAGGGATAACAAGTCAGTCTCAAATTAAATAATTGCCAGGCTGGGCATTGAATCCAGGTTCTTTGAACCATTAGACCATATTTCTAACTACTACATCACCTTGCTGCTGTATTTTTAAATATAGGAAATTTGATGGAAAAGTTTTTTTTTAAGATCAAAGGAAAATTTGATGGTACGTTTCTTCATATTATCACTATGAAAGATGCTTGAATGTTTCATTGATTATAAGAGCCATTACTACTGTATAGCCATCTGCAAAAGTTTAAAGTTGCACGCTAGTGGTAGATCTGGAAAGTGTTTTTTGCTTTTTCCACTTTGAAGTGCCTACACTCGACAGAGTAGGCAGCTGCTGTTATTCCATAACATTTGTCATAACTGAAAATTGCAACGGCCAGACATGATCATACACAGAAGGAATTAATTACAAAAGTTTCCTTTGTTTAGTTATGTTAATTGCCAATTGCAAATTGTCAGTGTGTGTGAATATGGGGTAGTGTGTGCGTGATTGTGTGTGCTTGTCAGCGAGGGTGTTCCTTGTGATGGACTGGAGTCCTGTCATGACCTGTTTTCATGGTGAAGCAGCCTTTGGCCTCTACAACCCTGAAATGGACTGAGAAAGTTCTAGAACCAGTTGAATAAACTGAGTCCATTTAGGGCTGTAGTGCCTGCACAGTCCTCAAATGTACCTGAATGTTATGCCTTGCATACATTTTCTAACTTGTTAACAATTTGCATTGTTTAGATAAATATTCAGCAACGTGTATATATATATATATATATATATATATATATATATATATATATTCTGGATATGTTTTGTGTTACTGTCAAGTGGATGGCACCACAGTTTTCTTAAAAATATCTTGTCTAGACTGTAGATTATCCTCAATGTTCCATTTTTTTTTACCCGGTGCAGAGGTTTTTTTAGCTATTTTAGAAATAGCAGCAGGGTGAAAGGCGAGAAAGGGCATTGAATGCAGACAGTGATGAGGTCAGTTCTTTGTGGAATGTTTGGGTTCAGAGCCACGTTCATAACTATTTGCTACATTATGTTTAGGAGTATGTCAAATTGCTTTTAGTTCTGCATCTTCCTTCTAATGAAAAAATACGGAAAGGTGTAAAAAAGCATAAATTAACATGAGAGACGACGCTGAGGCCCTGGCTTGTTTTTTTTTTTTAAATCACAATCACATTCCTGCCAGTAGCCAACAGTTGCTGATTTTAGCAGCTGAGCTCAGCATTGCAGGCCAGTGTCCTCTTTTCCCCACGTGTCTGAATATGAGTTGATAAGCAGGCATGCAAAAACAAGGCTGTACCACAGAATGACAGTGCAGATCTGCTGGAGCCTTCTAGAAGGATAGCTTTCAAGACCTTTTCTCCTGAGAGGTCAACTTCTGCAAGACTTTCCTGCCACCTGTCCAGAAACCCCTAGAAAAAGCTTGCCCGTTATGTGAGAAACTGCCCTTGAGCAAGAGGAATTGATAGTTAGGACACTAGTTACTGTCATCTTGTTATTTTATACTTGTCTTATTAAGACAGTGATAATCTCCTGCTGGTCATGTCACAGAAGCTGGCTAGATATATCATAGCAGCTTTAATTTCTACGCTTTATAGTTGTCACATAAGCATTCTAGAATGTTCTACTGCATAATAAACCTCGTTGACGTGCCTTCTCTTTTCAGATGGGATTGTTTGCTTTGCATTAGTGCTCATTCTTTGTTTTGGATATGCTCAAATCAGTTGTCACATTTTAGCAGAAAGGGTGTTTAACTTCAGAGTATTTAAACCTGCATCTGTCTTAGAGCATTGCTTGTTACAGCTACTGCCTCAAAACTTCAGCTGTCTCAATCCAGTCACTGTATGTCTTCCCCAAGTTTGCTAAGGTTTTTCTCTGGCAACTCTAGTTTATCTTCTGTATCCCAAAAGTTAGTTGGCAACTCTAAACTTTTCCTGTGTGGACATGGACATAAATGTGCCCAGTGAAGGAACTATCCCTTATCTAAAGTTGTTTCCTGTCATACACCCAATCCTTACTGAGCATCCCTGGAATGCGTTAAACAAGGTGGATAAAAGATGGATGGGTGAGCAGTAGTAGGTGCAAAAGGAGCTTCATACACTCACTGACAACTTTATTTGGTACACCTGTTCAACTGCTTGTTAATGCAAAGATCTAATCAACCAATCACATGTCAACAACTTAATGCACTAAGGCATGTAGGCATAATCAGATGACCTGCTGAAGTTCAAACCGAACATCAGAATAGGGAAGAAAGGTGAATTAAGTTACTTTGAACATGGCATGGTTATTGGTACCAGAGAGACTGGTCTGAGTATCTCAGAAACTGCTGATCTACTGGGATTTTCATACAGAACCATCTCTAGGGTTTACAGAGAATGGTCTGAAAAAGGGAAAATATCCAGTGAGCGGCAGTTCTCAAGGTGAAAATGCCTTGTTGATGCCAGAGGTCAGAGGAGAATGTACAGACTGGTTTGAGCTGATAGAAAGGAAAGACTAACTCAAATAACTACTTGTTACAAACTGAGGTATGCAGAAGAGCATCTCTGAATGCACAACACATCGAACCTTGAAGCAGGTGGGCTACAGCAGCAGGAGACCACACCGGGTGCCACTGTTGTCCACCAAGAACAGGCAACTGAGTCTACAATGGGCACAGGCACAAAATTGGACAATAGGAGAATGAAAAAACGTTGCCTGGTTTGATGAGTCTTGGTTTCTGCTGTGGCATTTGGATTGTACAGACAGAATTTGGTGTCAACAACATGAAAGCATGGATCCATTCATTCCATTCCATTTTTTCAAGCCTTGGCTGATGGTGCTGGTGTAATGGTGTGGATGATATTTTCTAGGCACACATTGGGCCCCCTAGTACCAAATGGGCATCATTTAAATACCCCAACGTACCTGAGTATTGTTGCTGGCAATATCCATCCCTTTATGACTGCAGTGTATTCATCTTTTGAAGGCTGCTTCCAGCAGGATAATGTGCTATGTCACAAAGTTCAGATCATCACAAAGTGGTTTCTTGAACATGACAATGAGTTCACTGTATTCAAATGGCCTCCACAGTCACCAGGGGCGTCATGTATAAACGGTGTGTACGCACAGAAACGTTGCGTAAGAACGTTTCCACGTTCAAATTACGATGTATAAGACCTAAACTTGGCCACGCACATTTCCACGGTAGCTTATACCCTGTTGCACGCAAGTTCTCTGCTCGGTTTTGCAGACTGGCGGCACCCAGCGTCAAAGCAGTGCTACTGTTCCTGTGTGGTTTATCTTTCTTTTTTAGATCCACATTAGTGACGCGGCTTTATAAATACACTGAAATTAACCGCATATTGTTTATTAGTTTAATGCATCTGATTGTAATTAACCTGTAACAATATAATGGTCCACAGAATGGTCAAACTATTCCAAATACCATAACTGCTATAACGTTGTTACTCTCACTGCACCTTCTTTTTCTTCTTACAGCTGCTCCTGTTAGGGGTTGCCACAGCGGATCATCTCTTTCCATATTACTCTCACTGCACCACTCGGAGCAGCTGATCGGAAAGGGAATTATCAGTATACAGCATCAAGCACACGCTGCCTCAGCCATGCTTCCTATTTGAACTGCTTCTTACAACTGCTTCCTGTACAGACCTCGCGGTTCAGAAAGAGTTTCATCCTATGAGCTCTAAACGCAATCAATCAATCCATCAGAAATGTTGCGTAAGATTGTTTCCACGTTCAAATTGCGATGTATAAAACCTACACTTGGCGTAAAGCCACGCACATTTCCACGGTACCTCATACCCTGTCGTACGCAAGTTCTCTGCTCGGTTTTACAGACTGGCGGCACCCAGCGTCAAAGCAGTGCTACTGTCCTGTGTGGTTATTCTTTCTTTTCCTGACGCGGCTTTATAAATACACTGAAATTAACCGCATATTGTTTATTAGTGTAATGCATCTGATTGTAATTAACCTGTAACAATATAATGGTCCAGAGAATAGCCATAGTATTCCAAATACCATAACTGCTTTAGCGTTGTTACTCTCACTGCACCTTCTTCTTTTTTCAGCTGCTCCCATTAGGGGTTGCCACAGCGGATCATCTTTTTCCATATTACTCTCACTGCGCCACTCATAGTATTTATATCACTGTATCTGAGTGGGGAATCACGGCAGCAGCTGACCGGAAAGAGAATTATCGGTATACAGCATCAAGCACACACTGCCTCAGCCACGGCAAAATGTTTCAAAGCCTTTCCTGTACGGACCTCGCGGTTCAAAAATAGTTTCATCCCAAGAACTATAAACGCACTCAATCAATTGCTCCTTGTAGAACTGTTTGTACTTATTTGTACACTCACCTCACTGTAAACTTGCACTACAGTTATAATATTGCACAACCTGAGCCACTTTATAAATCGTGTATTTACATATGATGACGATATCATTTTTAAGATGAAATGCAGCAAAATATATTTATTATATTATACAGATAAAACTTTACCTTTAACTACACAGTGCCACAGCGCTAGCGATTTTTTTGTGCGTAAGTACATTTCCGCTTTTGTGCTTACGTCATGTTATAGTGCGAATTCTACATACAGCGTTATGCATGAGGCCCCAAGTCTCAATCCAATAGAGCACCTTGGAGATGTGGTGGAATGGGAGGTTTGCATCATGGATGTGCAGCTGACAAATCTGCAGTAACTGTGTGATGCTATCATGTCAATATGGACCAATATGGTCCTCCCATACCTTAATGATGTGCCTGCTGAGTTAATTACCAACTCAAATTTGTCCTGTTGTAGGTGTGTCCAACATATATGACTGTTCTCTGTGATGAACTGGCACTCCATCCTGGATTGGTTCCTTTTATATACCCAATATGGCAAAGACAGGTTTTGGATCTAGCGACTTTGAGTTAGAAAAGCTAAGAGAGAATATGGATTGATTGATGTTCAAGGAAATTATAGAGCATTTTTAAACATGTTTGGACAGCCCTCACATGCTAAATGGATGGCTTATTTATCTACTTGAATACAATCTGCATAATTCAATATAAGAACACGGCTGACTTAATTTATCAAACTTCCAATGAAACTGCTATTTAATTTACAAACATGTCTTTAGAGAAACGGTAATGGTTTCACAAATGGTAAATCACTAAATCAGATCACCTAATTCACTACATCATACTTGTGAACATATGATGATAAATATGGAGTGCTATTAAAAGAGGCATATGTGTAGAGTAAGTTCCAGAAAAATATTGTAAATCCACACTCCTTCAGTATTAAGTGTCATATAAGGAGAGGATTCCCAAGCTGAGCCTTTCATTGTGGAGGGCAGCCTGACATTACTAGCAATGAGGCGGAAATAGAAGTATTCCTTTTGAGCTGTAGAAGTTTTTTTGGATGTTGTTTTAATCCACCATACTTTGAATATAAAAGTAAATTAATTAAACATCTGTTTGCAGATACCATGTTATATGAGGGCTGGAAAAATAAAAAAAGAAGAATGTCATTTCGCCAGTGCTCAAGCATTGTGCATTTTTAATGTTTGTGTTTTGACTAGTTCAGTGTTTTAAATTTTTGACATTGTCTGGTTTTTTTAAAACCTTTTACTTGTGGACTTTGTCTTATTCTTTACATGTTGCATTTCATCATTTTTGCCCACTTGTAATTTTTGACCTTCTGGCTCTTTCCAGAGGATGAATACAGCATTTTACCATATTTTACTGGATTACTTGATTGTCTTGATTTCTGACTGCTGTTGCTAATTTGCCCAGTGCTATTGTTCTGTTTCCCACCCCTACAAATGTATTACATGCAGCTGAAGGTAATTTGAAAAGTGCCAATAGCAGATAGCTGCTCTGGGCTGATGTTTGAGCATAGCATCTCACCATCTGGTGCTGCATAATGATTAATAACTGTGGCTTTTATGTCTCCTTGGTTTTGTAACAGGTAACTTAAGTAGCAGTTCTACATACAATTTTAACATTATTTTAACGTTATGGGTTATGGCCTGGTCAAGAGTTTTATTTATGTAAGTACTTTTGGCATGCAAAGTATCTGCAGTATTTCAAAAAGCACTACTACTTCATAAAAATGTTTTAACCTTAAAACAGACAGCTGGTGATTCATTAATATTTATTTTGACTTTTCATTATTACTTGACAAGTACTCTGCTTGAGTAGCAGAGTGTCTTAGGTTTGTTGCCTCTGTGGAGACAGCATTTTCTCTCCATTCCCAAGGATATCTGTTCATTATTCGGTAATTAACTGCTGAGAAGGCCCTCAGATTGTCTGGCATTCTGTCTGGTTCACATCTTGTGCCTAGTTATTCTAGATAGGTGCTCATGTGAAGACAGGTGAAAATAATTGCACTCAAGGTATTTGAGCTCAGCAATATCATGACGACACAGATGTGAATCATGGGAATTCAAATATTTATTTAATGTTCACAATTTTGTTAGCCTTCAGATATGTTATCACAAATGAAGTGTTTTCCAATGAGATGTTAAGTGGGATGACAACCTTTGTATACAGAAGAGGCTTTTTCAATATCTCAAATGAAAAATGTTGATCTAACCAAATATTTATGTGAAAATGTCCTTTCACACAATTTACATTCAGGTTTTTCAATATACTATCACCAAAAAATGTCCAGAGTTCAGAGCAGAGTGGTTGATTTAAATGTAATTAGCCTTTGTTATTATTGCAATCAACAGAAACTTTGCCCAATTCAAATACCAACCTTGTGCGGTGGGCTTCACTTGACCATTGCCCACCATTTATATTTTAACGTGATGCAGAATAGCCTGCTTCTAAAAGTTTCATTAAAAGAATACAATAGTTTACAGCAGTATTTTATTAAACTCAAACTACATCTGTGTGAACTCAGTGTCTCAATCAGTAAAGAGTTCCAAAGCACTTCCAATAATGCATCTGGATGGGGATATCACCGTCAAACCCTGGCTGGTAATAAGGGCAAGCACCAAATCTTTATTACCTAAAGATTTATTATTCACAATTATAAAGTATTCCAATTACAATGAAGCTCCATGGAGCACAAAGGGAAAATGGAATTGCCTTAAACACAAAAGAAATCCAAATCAAACAAGTCCCAGTACAGGTTCCAAAAGCAAGGTCAAACAAAAGAGCAGACAGTCCAAAAAATCAGAGATCTAATTCACAGATCACAATACGCACAAGTACACTCAACAGCTTCCTCACGTATTCACGATGAACCACCAAGAATTGTGGAAGACCCTCCGGATTTATAGGGCGGAGGGAAATTCCTGGTGGTGATTGGCAGGTGACCCACAAAACACATGGAACATGACAAAGGCAGCTTATATACATAGACAAAATTAAAAATAAAGACTGACACCCATAATCAACATAAATCAAAAAATCAAAAATGAACAAAAGAGACATAAAAACATGAATTTGAACCCCAGCGAGGAAAGAAATCCTGGCTGAGACTTAACATTATCATTTGTTGGAGATGATATTTAATTTATGCAAAGAAACTCTGCTTTCATTTTGTTTTCCAGACAAGATACTCTTTTTAAATGCTTGAAGGTTATTTATTCCTTAAAGCATTCTTTTGGTTGAATTTTACACACAGCCCAGTCCCCTTATTTTTTTATTGGAACTTTTACATAGTTACTAAGTTTTTTTAGGTCAACATTTAAGGCAGCCTTCCATCTGTGGCAGCCACTTATTTAATTATATGCCTAGAAGTATTAGATTCAAGAGGGAAATGATGCTGTTTTGGACACCAGTTTACCTGAGGGCACTCACTCACAAGGAATGACGCTCTCACTCATTTGTACCTAGCTAATTTTGAGATATCAATGAATATGATGTATGATGTGAGCAGAAACTGGGGAACCCACAGAAACCATGGAGAAAAGCATCTCCAGTAATGCATCTGGAGGGGGATATCACTGTCAAACCCTGGCTGGTAATAAGGGCAAGCACCAAATTTTTATTGGAGAATGGAGAATAAGAACGTTAAAACATCATGGATGGACTGAAAAAATCATTAAGGTCCCAATAGATGAAATCATCAAAGTTCCTATCACATTCTTATGACTTTATCGTGTTGCCATTTCTATCGACAACATAAAATAAACTTATGTACTCATTTTTAAACCTGGGACAAAGAGTGGTTATTTACCAAAATACATATAATATAGAAATAAGAGCTCACGACATGCTGCTATATTTATTTCAAAATTCCACTGTGTATTTAAGAATTCTGTGAAGTTCTGTGCCTTTCTCATTATGCATTCCATTATATAATACAGAACAATGCCATGCTCATAAACATTTCTCCATTTTCCGCAAATGGCCTGTAGTGGGCTGATTGGTTTGTTTAGATATAAGTCTGACTCAGTACAATTTCTGGCAGCTTTCATGGAAGCACATGAGCAGAGGTAATGTGTCTAATCACAATAAGTATAACTTGATGTGCTTGACTAAAAGCATCCAGAATAAAATCAAAACAAAACTGGTTTGTGTGATCAAAAAGAGAACAGTTGATTTTTTATTAATTACAGTAAGACCAATTGAATTTGTGTACATTATTCTCATTTATGCCACTTTGTGCAACAGAATTTTATACATGGAGAATGGGGAAGTTTTCTTTATAAAAATGTGTAATTTGTAATTCTGAAATGTTAGACAGTTACTTTTAAGGTTTTGTTTCATTGTGTTTTGATTTTATTTACTGTATAAAATCTGTACACATCTTTTAAATATCCAATATTTGCGTAGTAAGTATAGACTACCAAGTACTGTGGTAGAGAGTAAGACTATAGGAACCTTCAAATCTTGACTTGATGTTATTTGGGATAAATTGGGTGGATCGGACTGGTAAGTTCTGAATGGCATGTTCTCATCTCATTATTTCTAATGCACAAAATCTGTGGAATGCGATGTCCAAATGGCAAACTGAAATGAGTAACTGTGTACCATTACTCATTCTACAGTTTTTAAGAGAAACATCTTTGTTAATTTACCTAAATCATTCAAATAACAATGTCCTCCCTTCAGCCTAGTAACATATGAATGCTGCTTGGCCAGTCCTGGTAGACTTTTGTTTTAGCCATAACTCTTTAAAAGACAGCAGAAAATGAGTCTCCTCTAGTCAGCTGTAGAGTTAATCCCACACTGGGCCTTTATTGGTACACCAGCCTGTCTTTAAAAAGCATCATGAGAGTTATGGAATGGCAAGGCAGATACAGGGAGTGATTTATCTAGTTACACTAAAGAATTTTTCAAGCTATTGTGTGCTTAGGACCCATCCAAAATATCATGTTGTAACTTCATCCAAGTCAATAAGTCTATTGGATAAAGAGCTCAAAACGAGCCTGTAAGAAACAATGAAATGGCAGCACAGTTTATAAAAGAAGCATCAGTGTTCAGTCATGGATGTGCTCCCTTTCAGCTCCTATATGAGTGATTGATAGCAAGACAGCTGGACTCTGGGCTCTTTCCAGCAACAGTTACTTAAAATAACCAAGAGCTCAGAGGCAAGAAGGTGAGACATATCAGTGGAGCTTGAGTGGCACATCATGGAGACATTTTCAGGGCCGCAGCCAGAGCCAGCAAAAATGGCAAAGTGAATTAGGATGGAACAAAAATGTGCAGCCACAGAAGAATACTAATTCAAATAAAGTTACCAAATCACCTTGCAACAAAAACAGTCAGATCTAATTTAATGTGATTGTTAATATCTGTAATTGTACTATTTTTTCCAGTCTGCCTGTGATAGAAAAACTTTAACTGGAATTACAAAAGAATGTTACATGACTTTGGAAATATTCAACGCTTACGTATGAATTTGCAATGAAGTGCTAGATTTGACCCTCCCCTTCATGATTATGAAATCAGAATGTTGAGTGTGTTTTGAAATAAAACATGCTTATTGAAAAGAGAAAACAATTAAAAAGAAATCAAATATGTGAAAAATAAGTCTTCTTTTTTTTTGTAATTGCTATGGAGCAATTCTTAGTAATGCTAAAAGGCAGAGTTCATATCCTGGTCCTGGGCCACTCTTTGTCTGGAGCTGGCACATTCTGCAAGTAATTGGATTGTCCTCCCACAGCCCTCTGTCAAGCTTGTTTAGCTAAAATGTGACACAGTGTTGGCCACTTTATGAGAAGTGAGAGGTGCTTACATGAGCATTTCCTCTGATGGACTGGTGTTCAGTGACACTCGCACCCAGAACGTTATGCTAGATTAAGAGAAATGGGTAATTAAATGGATGGATAGATGGATAGACTAGATTACTTTTCTGCAATGTTTGATTTCTTTCTCAGAGTTGGTTCAGAGTATGCCCAGTTCTGTCTGGATAGGCTGACGCTCCCCCACCCCGATATGGAAAAACAGATATGAAAACTGAAACGTTGGATGCAGTATATTTTACCTTGTGGACACGGGGCAAAACAGAATTCCAGTGAATTATGTATCCTTTATGAAAAGCAGAATGCATCGCTCTCTCTCTGATGAAGGAGGTAGTGGAGTAGCTCAAGGCTTAACTCCCCAACTTTTTTTCTCAATTACTCTACCCTTAAAGGCCTTATGTAATAACACTAGAAGTGCATACATACATTTGAATTCCTCAGAGACTTGACGGTTCAGCATGATTGAAAGCTTTTTGTTTCTAAAACAGATTTCTGGCAGAGATCTTTACATGTGGCTCGTGCAGGATTTCACTGGTGCGGTTTCTGGAGGAAACAGCGGAGTACTCTGAACCTTGCCGTTGCCCCACTACATGACCTGTAATTGTAACCATGTGTCTGCTAGAGTAAGCAGACTGGAATGCATTTATCAGGCCAAATAGTATCTTTTTTGCAAAGAGTGTAGAGAGTGTGTGATAATTAGGATGATGTATTAAAAAAAAGATGTCCATCAACATTTCCCATCAATTAAAATTAATGTTTGTATTCTGTTTTATGAAAGAAATCATTAAACATTTCTTGTACTGATTTACAATATATTAAAGGTGAAAAGAAAGTGACTTCTTTAATAGATATTGTTTCAGAACATTTTGTCTACTGTCACAGACTCTGACTTGTGACTGAATGAATGAGGGTGGCTGGGTTGATTCTCCATGACAGGGTAAGAAGCTCCGCAATAAGGAAGGTTTATAGCTTCTCTAAATCTACAAGAGCCAGGTATTTTGTGAAGGTAATTAAAATGTCCTTCCTCAAAGAGGTATGCAAAGCATGACCAACTGGGAAAAAATCCTGGGCATAAAAGCCAGGTCACTCAGGAGAGATTACATATTTTAGCTGGCATGGGAGTCTAAGGGCATTCCCCAGGAGCTACGGGTGAATTAAGGATAGGATGACCTAGACTGTCCAGCTCAAAGTGCTGCCACCACATGATGTCTAGCAAACTAACTCTTGGACCAAATATGACCGAGTGCTTCAGAGTTCTGTTGAATCTTGTCTTGTTAACTTTTCTCTTTCTGGTTGCTGTGCTTTAGTGAAACAGCATTTTTTTTTCTACTTACAAGAAATCATTAACAGGATGAGGTTGCCAGAACCTATTTTCCAATTTCTTACATTGCTAGCACACATAAGCCTGTTTTTTAGCAAGTGGTGTTGTTTTAACTGCTAATCCATCCAATTTTCCGTTTTCTGTTATATTCTTCGGGGCTGAAGTGCAGATAGAGAATAGCTTAATAGCAAAGGAACTCACAGTGGAGGGAAGACAAACCATTGCAGAAGATATGTACAGCATCTATCTATCTATCTATCTATCTATCTATCTATCTATCTATCTATCTATATACACACTTTTTGCACATTTTGTTTTGTTGCTTCGTTATACTAAAATCATTTACATTAATTTTAACCCTCATCAAACAGCACTCAGTACATACACTCAATACATATTAATACCAAATTGAAAACAGAATTTTAGACATTTTTTCAAATTTACTAAAAATAAAAATGGAAATATTATATTGATGCAAATCTTCAGATTCTTTACTCAGTATTTAATTGAATTGCAGTGATTACAGCCTTGAGTCTTCTTGAGTAATGCAACAAGATTTGCCATGAAGCCAAGATCATTAGAGTGTTACAGTAGTAGTTGACCTTCTGGAAGCTTCTCCCATCTCTGCACAGGTTCTCTGAAGCTCAGACAAAATGGCAATTATGAAGGACACCATGGTCTTGGAAACCTTCAATACTTCAGATATTTTTTTTGTGACATTTCCTTAATAATACTGTCTCAAGGGTAAGCAGGCATTTTTTTCCACCTTGTGGTTTGGTATTTATTCTGATTTACATTGAGAGAGTCAACTGTGAGACCTTATATGGATAGGACTGTCTTTACTAATCATTTCCAATCAAGTGAATTTACCACAGGTGGATTCCAAGCAAGATATAGAAACATCTCAATGATAGTCAATGTAATGAAATTTACTGTATATTTGAAATGAAATGCCCCTAAGCCAAAGTTCAAGTTCTATAGTCAAGGGTCTGAATAATTGCATTAATGTGAAATTTGAGTTTCTTAGTTTTAATAAATTTGCAAAATTTTATAAATTCCTGTTTTTGCTTTATCATTCTGTGGTAAAAGGTGTTGCTTGATGAGAGGAAAAATCAATTTAAAAACTTATAGTACAAGGCTGCAACATAAATATTGTGAAAAAAGTGTTGGGTTTTGAATACATACTGAATCCACTCTATACACATACAGTATATAAATTAAGTTTTGACAAAAACATACAGCACATCATCACAAGGTGCCAAAGGACACCCTGACTTCATCAAGGAAACTGATCCATGGGTAGGATGCCCAACCATGTAGGACAGAATTAAGGAGATATCAACAATGGGAAAATGTACAATTACAAATTAACCTAACACAGCTCAACTGGATGTGTATTCTGCATGTTATCCCAATGTGCAAGCATCCTGTGTATTGCAAATATTTTAACTTGACTTGCACTAAGAGTGAAAAAAAGGATTTATGGAGCTATTTTTATCTTCAGTTTATTCACCTAGGCTATGTAACAAGATCCCCTGTTAAGTTATGAAAATTGGTGATTTGTCTGTTTTCGTGTATATACCTGTATATGTTTTGGGGGTCCTTTATTTTAACTACAAAATGGGCCTAGACCCCGATTTTAAACAAATTTGCCTATAACCTTTTTTTTTTAAATAAGGTTCCATTTTGTGTAAGAAAGAAGATGGCATTATAAGGGTAACTCAAATTAATCTACTTTTAGTGTCTATAGGTGTGTGTGTGCAATTGCGATGTGATTATTTTGTCCAGAGATGGTACCTGAAATTGGATTATGTGTGTTCAGTTAACTGCTGCCTCACTCAATGCGTTTAAGAAGCATTTGAGTACTCTGTAGTTCTATAATTATCCGTCTAACTGATAATGGTTTTAATACAGTAGGTTGTTGTAAATAAGGAAAGATTGACTAGTATTCATTTCAGCTTGGTTTAAAGTTCCTCACTTATGATGATCAGCTTTGTAAACTTGTCCTATAGCATTTATTTTAAAACAGTCCACAGACTAACGTTTACGACCTCTTTTTTAAGTTGCTTTAGAGAAAATTATCTGCGAAACGAATCAATGTAAATTTTTATGTAAAATGATAGCTTCATAAATGTGTAAAAAGTTTTAGGCTGCTGATTGAATAACTTACTTACATTTACTGCCCCAATCCTCAACAATCTCTGGCTCTAACTAATTGCATAGCATGCAGCTATTTCCAGTAAAACACAGGTCATCAATGTATTTCCCACAGGGGCACCAATGGACCATGTGTATATAATTGTTCTTTTCATTACCAACGTTGCCACACTAGGAACTTTTAATTTTTCACATAGGACAAACCATGACCCAGCTGTGCACCTATCTGTAGATATTATAGCGACAGCCATTTGCTGACTGCATTACTATTTAAAGGCAGTAGTTAATGTTTTTGCATAAGTGTCCCCTCTGTTGGATTTGCACCCTTTGGTGCTTTTTTATTACCTTATCTCCAGTGCTGCTGGGATAAGTCCTGGCCCCCTGCTACCCTAAAATTGGTAAGTAAGTTTTAAAATGTATATTTATAAGACATATAGTGTGTCTTTCCTTTAATATGGCACATTCAGAACATGGTGGTTCAGTGGTGGCACTACTACCTTGCAGTAAAGAAACTATGGTTCACATCCTGGGTCCTGTCTGCATGACGTTTGTATGTTCTTCCTGTGCCTGCATGGGTGACCTCCCAAAAATATGCAGGTTAGGTGGATTAGTAAAACAAAATTGGCCCTGGCATGTGTGAGTGTTTTTACCTTGCAATGAACTGCTGCCCTTTCCAGTGAATTGTTCTTGAGGTGCCCCAGGTGCTTGCTGGGATATTCTCCAGCCCTAGCTCTAGCCTAGGGTTAAGCAGAGTTAGAAAATTGTATGGTATGGTTCATTTCTAACATATCAACAACAACATCTATATATATAATTCACTAAGGGCATGCAAGACAGAGAGCCACGCCCGCCAACTCACAGAGCCCCACCCACCAACTGTAAGACCATGGGATACGCTCGACAGAGCCCCGCCCACCAACTCTAACCCTCTTCCCGCAACATGGGATACGCACGACAGAGCCCCACCTGCCAACTGTAACCCTCCTCCTGCGTCCACCGTTGCTCTTGAGGCATGTGCACTGCCTGCTCATGTGCCCGCACGCAACAACTCACCAAACACAGCCTCAGTCGCTTTCGTCTGTGCTACAGTCCACATGCACCTCTGAGCCACGTTAATTTTTCATTGTTCTTTTCGTTTCCGGCTGCTTTTCTATATATATACTCGACCAAGTCACCCAACTATGGGGTACTCACGACAGAGCCCCGACCGCCCACTCTAACCCTCCTCCCGCGTCATGGAGAACTTACGACAGAGCCCCGTCCACTAACTCTTACCCTCCTCCCGTGTCCACCCTCGCTCTTGAGGCATAAGCACTGCTTGTTCATGTGCCCACCCCCATCACGTCACCAAACACATCCTCACTTGCTTTGGTCTGTGATACAGTCCACATGCAGCTGTGAGCCACATTGACTGTTCATTTGCCTACCATGGCCACCGCCTCAAATGTATTTCATGAAAACAACACTTCTTTCAATGTTATACAAATTCATGCATCAGGTAACTGTTTGTTTCTGTCAGTCGGATATTTCTGGAAAAATGTCATCGACGAAACTGTTGCTCTCGAACTTCGCAACAAGGCTGTAAGCTTTATTCGCCAACATTGGGATAACTTCAGCGACGTGCTGTCCGTTGTTCTTAGTCACAGAGACATAGTCATACAGTCTGCTCAACAATACGCTGACTACATGAATACTTCCAGAGTTTATGGTCGTAAGGCAGAAATTGTGGCGATGTCCCAAATGCTTCCAGCTACTATCTCCATTCACTTCCGAGAATGTCATCATGCCTCTCCTCGAGTTTACAATCCGGGCCATATCCCTGCTCTTTAGCGGTCCTTTGGATCATGGGCATTATGAAGTTCTCTTGCCTCTCAAATACACACGTGATAACCTTCTGGTGCCATCTATTGACAATGTCGGTATGTGCACACAAAGTTCACAAACACATGATCGCCACACTGATGTGACGTCACTTTCCCACTATCCTCTTACTGAAAAACATTTACAAATGCATTTCACACCGGAATTTCAATGCAACATTTGCTCCAAAACCTTCACGCTCCAGAAATATCTCAAAGCACATTTAAACACACACTCCACTGAACAAATGCATTCCACATCGGTCTTTCATTGCACTATTTGTTCGAAAACGTCCCGACTGCAGAGATATCTCAATGCACATTTAAAACCACACTCCACTGAACAACTGTGTCTTTCAGGAAGTGTTCACACATCAATAAATAATTATGTGGCATATGCTACGCCTTAGGTGGGCTAGTTTATATAGCACATTTTCATACAAACAATGTAGCTAAAAGTGCTTTAGAGGACGAAGAAAGAGAAAAAAGACAAAATTTTAAAATCAAATTAGGCAATACTAATTAACATAGAATAAAAGTAAGGTCAGATGGCCAGGGAGGACAGTAAAAAAAAAACTCCAGATGGCTGGAGAAAAAAACAAAATCTGCAGGGGTTCCGAGGCCACAAGACCACCCAGCCCCCTCTAGGCATTCTACTTAACATAGATATGATGACTTTGATGATAACTGGCCATTTAGCCCAATCTAGCTCTCTGATACATTTATCATACATTTCCACATAAAAAGGTTAGGGTTTGGGGCTTTTCCTTTGTGTTGGAGTGTGCTATTAAATAAGGTATTAGATGTACTGTTACTTTATTTACATAAAAGGAGTACATCTTGTGAATGTCATGCACAGCAAGCTTCAGTCATCTTATTTTTAAAACTTGGCACCATGGAGAATTATTATACAGAATGCACAGAGGCTTCCTTGTCTTGGAAATAACCACTGTAAAGTTTTTTAGTATAACAGCGCAGTTTTTTTTTTCATCAAAGTGTTTTTGTTTACTACTTGAGAAAAGAGATTATTTGTATTTATAGGAAAGTATGATCCCATTTTTCTGTTTAGTAGTATTTAGTGCAGTTAAAACTGGTTTCCAACAGGAAAGGTGTAAAAACAACAACAACAAAACAAAGCAAGAGTCATTTAAGGTCATTCATATTTTTCCATCCATTTGTTATTAAACACCCTTCATCCAGTACAGGATAGTGGGGGACTGGAGCCTACCCTAGAAATTTGGTTTAAGGCAAGATGGGTTGTCTGTCCACTATAGTTCGTATTCACTGACACACCCAGGCATTCAAACCTTGTCAATTGTTGCAACTTTGTCAGAAAATCCTAAAAAGAATATGTAGATGGAGGAAGACGGTGCAAACTCCATATTGACTGGGACCAGGCCATGATTTGAACACAGGGCTCTTCACCTATAAGGTAGACAGACTAAGAGCCATGTTAATCAGTAGTACTTGTAACATATCAAGTGTTACTATGCACTTTAGTTTTTGAGTCTAATAAGAAAAATCCAGCAGTGTTCTTAATTGAGAGAATTATGACTCTCAGGCAGAGTAGAGGAAAGATTTAATAGCAGCGCGAATGCCTTCTTCAAGGCCATATGTAAGCAACCTGCTTTGACCTAAACACTGCCAGTCACACAAAACAAAATAATACTATTGTTTAAGTGTAATTACAACTCATTGTAAAACTCCAAGAGCCCTTTACATCCCAGATGTGTTTCTTTTTCAAATGTCTCTACTACAATTGTAACTGCCCTGTAGGTCATTAGTGGCGGAGTCAGCTAGGCTAGAAGTACAGCCAACCGGATATTTGGTAATTTGGTTTCAGTCACAGTCACATCGCTCTTAAACAACACCTGGGATCTTTCAAACTGTTGAAAACGTCTTTTGACATTCAGTATTTTTCTTCCTTTTTTTTTTTAAAGAATTCTTTATAAATGTTACATCAGTTGGAACAATCTGACAGGAATCAAAGGCAAATGACCCCTTTCATCTTGACAGATTTGCACAACTTTATAGAGGTGTGGGGGTGATCTCCTAACCAGCTCACAATCTCTTTTAATAGATTTTTTATCTCTGTGTGTTAGAAATGCCTTCAATTTCATCGAAAATGCAAAGTAAACCACACTGTGAAAACAGTCATCTTTTTACATGTCATCAAAGTAATCAAAGTCCTAGGCTTCTTGTCAATTACATCATACAGCTTTTCAGGACAACAACGATTTTCTTCTCTTTTTTTTTAACCTTTATGTCTTGAACCTCAGTTGTCAGAAATAGGGACTTGCTCTTTATATGGTTCAGGGCGTAGTTCTTCTCCCTTGTGGCATCAAGAGTTAAGTGCCGAGCCTCTGAGCTAATCTCCTTTTGCATGGTCCAATGAAATTCAGCTGGCCATAAGTGGCAGTCCATATTTTTTAATGACTTTTATGGTCGGTCATCCACCTAGGTGGTTTCTTTGACCTCACTGGGTGTAGCTTCCCTGTAGTTCTTCCAGTCGTCCTTCCCCATTGAGACAGAAAAGAATACACAGAGGCATCCTCACTTTTTCACTTAACAGTGATATAAGATGTTGGGTAGGGCCTGGCTACATATAGCATGAATCAAAACCTTTTAGCCAAACTGAATACGCGAGCAAAACAGTAAACAGTGTTTTATTCTATTACTAATCGATTTGTTCATCTTCTTCCTCTTTATCCCACTAATAATAACTGCCCTGGTAATAATGATGTAACCTAATTATTAGTGGTAGTAGTCAAAAAACTGTTGCTTAAAAGTCATTGCCAAAAAATATTCTTTTCTGTGTAAAAACTCTTTCTAGAGTATGAGAGGGTTCTCAACAGCTTCTAAAATCTATGGAAGAAAGGCAATTTGACATTTGTTTGAATGCAGTGTTCTGTAAAAAATTAGAGCCTCTCAGAAGTTTGTCTGTTTTGACTTGACACATCATTAGGGTCAGTCTTGTGCTGCTAATTCTGTCACCACCATCAGGGTGAATAATAGCAAACATTAGAACTACGAAGGAATTCTGTGGTAACTGGACCTCAGATCCCTTTTATTAAAGAAAACCAGCATATCAAAAACTAGCCTATCCACATGCTCAGGAGAAAGTCTGTTAACAGTTATACCAGTAGCAGAAACCCACCTTACAGAGGGCACTGAGGGCAAATAGATAAAATTCAGTGGCAAGTCACTTCGTTTTGGGAATGAGTTAAATAAGTTAAAAAGCTGTTGACCATTTTCAACAGTATTCGTTACTGAAGGAAACAGAGGTTGCATCTTTTGTCATTATCTTTTTTCTTGCTGCTGCCAGTGCCTTGTTACCTGTACTGTTGGGGTCAGTAAGCGTTTGGAACTTGTTGAAATTTTACAATTTGCTTTTTTTTACAAAAATGTTTACCACAACACTGAGAACACTGACATAGTTATACGCCTGGGATCAACAGCAGACCATGGCAGTCTCAGCTGTTTTTGTTGTCTCACAATCCAAACAAATGGAAGACTACCCAAATACTGATTTCAAATACTGCCACAATGATGAATATCTGTTTCATCAACTATACATGCACACCTCTATTCATTAAGCCTTAATCCACTATTGCCTTATTTATTGCTGATAATGGAGTAAAGCACAATATGCCAGCCATGACAAGTACAAAATGTTGCACATTTCAAATTGGACACTACTAGCGTACTCTGTAGTTCTTTACCTGACTGTACTTTGCACAAGTAGTGTATTAATCTAAACTTGCTCCCCCTTCTTTGTAATCTCTTTCTGACTTCAGAACCACAACTGATTGATGTTTTTGGGTACTGGCCAATCTTTATTACTCCTGATACACTGTTATGCATATAAATCTCAGCACAGTTGCTATATTTGCTTTAAGTGTCTTAACAGACCCAAACCAAATACAAGAAGTCCAAAACCAGGCTGCTTTCTAGCAAGTGCTGCCAATATGTTGGTTTGCAAATTGGTACCTCTGAATCACTGGTCCTGAACTCCTCTTCTTACTCCTCCTCCTTTACTAGACCATTGTAAAGGAAATTAAAGTGGAGTGTAATAGGTGGGGACCCTGGCAGAACTCTGGACTTGAACACAGCGTTAGCGTTATATGATCTATATCTAAGATGGTCCCACTAATTGAGCAGTAAATTATGTGTTAAGTGTAAATGTACCTAATAAAGTGTCCACCCAAGATATATTTGATGTAACAAGTGTATTGTGTGTTATGATCGTACTAGAGTTTGTTCCAAATGGGAGTTTAAAGTTTCACTTTTCATGCAAAGGAAGTTCAAAGGGAATATTCACATCCATGGATATAATGTATTTCACACAGTTTTAGATGCAAGCCAAAAATGTGTATCATAGATACATTTCAATAGTGCCAGTATCACTCAGTCATTTGAACATCTTAAATGTTTACATCTTTCATGAAAAAGCAGGACAAACCATAAACTCATGTAAGCACTCTGATTTATAGATGTGCCTCACTGAAGAAAGCCATATGTTTGCAAGAAAGAATAAAGCAGCTATACTATTTGGGGGATGAGCTGGCCACAGCTGAGCCTTCTGAGGGAGTTTTACGGATGATGTCATCAGTGGACTGACTGACTCCAGATTGCAGGCGTGATGGATTAGGACAGCCTCCTTCTATTGTCTATAAGCATTGCCATCTTACTTCATAGCTTAGCAATTCGATTGCATCCTTTTCAGATATTAAATTTCAAACCCTAAAAATAACATATTTTATAGGATTTTTCCAGCATTGAATGCTTTTGAAAAATGCTTTAAACCATTGAAAGCAAACAGCTATCCAAGTCTGTGAATCATCACTGTTCTTCTCATCAGCTAAGACATTTCAGCCTTCCATTGTTAAATATCTGGTAAAAAATAAAAACTAATTTTAAAGTACGACATGAAGAAAAAAATCAATATTATTGTGAATGAGAACGGTCAAGCAGTGGATCAGTATTTTTTGTTCTGCCTCGTCAGAGACGTAGGTTCAAATTCATGTGTACCTGGGATTTTCTCTTGGTACCATGAGTTCCTCTTCTAACCAAAACACATTAGGTTAAGTGAGGTTAGGTAGAATTGTATTACTCCAGGGAGAAATTTGTTTGCAGGAATGTACAAAACATCGAACACTGCTAAACAGATACAATAAAATAATCAAACAGGCAATATATGACAGCCATTGCTACAATCAATACTCATACTCACAAGATATCTACTAAGAAGAATAAGGAACAGTTAATAGTGCACAGCCATAATTTAGAAACTCAAAAGGGTCCCCACAACTACTAAAATGCATAATACCTACATTTGACTTCTAAATCTAAATCTTCAACCTGATAGCAACAAATTAAAATTAGGAAAAAGAAAATGGTTACTGTCTGACAGAATCAAGTCAGTCTAAATTGTTTGTGATACAAACATCCTTGTTACTTTAACTGGTTTCTCTAGATTGGCTAGCAATGACAATGACTGGAACCACATGTAGGGACAGATCTTACATTGTGTCTTCATGAGGCTGATGATAGAAAGTCAGACCTCTTTAGGAAACACATGAAGCATATCTGAGGGAAAATATTAAAATACATTTCTCATGTTAAATTGTAAACTAGAAGCACAACAGAATTACTTAATTATAGCTCCAAAATCAATGATAAATATACAACACAATTATTAAAAAAAATGGCTTTGACGTCCTTGAGAAAGAAGTTCAGAAAGCTACTACAAAAATCAACAAAGCTGAAACTGAATATTAATTTGAACTAAAGGTATTGAACACAGGCAAATTTTTTAAGGATTATAGTAAAAATGATTTACGCATTGATTTCCAATTAAAATGATAGTTTGATTAAATATTCTGTAGTAAAAGTGAAATACCAAAGGTCCAGACATTATCTCTATATATATAAAATCCAACATCTGTATGTTTGTCGTCTGTCTGCTTTTCCCTAGAGAGCTACTTAACGGATTTAGATCAGGCTTTTTTGTATATTTTGCTTGAGCATTCCAGTTGATTTTGAGACTTCTGTCACTGCGCTAAGTATTATAGTTTGGTTGCGGCACCGATTTATTCGCGCAAATCCGAGAGACAGGCTGCGGGCCGAGGGGAAGGGGAGGTGGGACCTCAGGTGTAGGGAGCTGGGCGGGGACATCCTCACTCACGTGTCAGCCTCCATTTGAGTCGCTGTACCTCTTACCACGTGTTGGAGTGCACCTTGCCTCCACTTAGCTAGCGATACCTGTTTGTTCAGCAGAGATTATCATCTAGAGATTGTTAAAGAGTAATATTTGACGATTTTGAGAGAGACATCACAGCTACATGTGTTTTAGAGAGTACCTGCTCATTCACAGAGATATCACAGCCACGTGCTCTTCTTCCCATGTGGGGGTGCTCTCTTGTCAGAGCTGAACACGATCAGATACAGTGGCAATGTCTGATGTTGGAGCGTACCTACCTTCCGCTTGGCCAGAGATATCTTGCCAACTTTTTACTTTTGGCAAAGAGATCACAGCTGCATTCTCGCCCCGATAGCAAAACATAAAATATTGTAAATCAAGAGGCCCCCGAATATGAAAGCTATCAATATAAATTCTGCTCAATACAAATTATTTTTATTTTTTTTATTTTTTATTGATTGTTAAAGTTTGTCATGTTTCACTACTATGAGTTTGGAGGTGCGGTTGACAGTTGGTGTAAAGATAAGCTGGACCGTTCTTTAAAAACTTTCAAGATCTTGGATGTTGCTAAATCCCTACATGGCAGAAAAGCAGAATGCCAGAACAACTATTCTGTAGGATTTATTTTATAAAAATCTCTTTTAAATTAGTTCTACTAATTCTTTCTACATTATGTTAATGAATGTCAGAAAAGAAAAGCTTCTGCCTAAAACATTATGCCAGGCCACAAGTTCTTTTTTTTTTTTTTCAGATTTTACAGCATATATCCTACAGACCAATTTCCCCACTAAACTTCAATGTTAAGATCTGGCCAAAGTTCTCACAAAAATAAAAAAGTTTTTCTGTACATTATTCACAGGAACAGAATTGTTTCATTTAAGATAGGGAACTACTATTAAATGTTTTTTTTTTCAACATAAAATATACCTCAGAAGCAAAACGTCTTCATAACATGCTATTCTGAAGTCAAATACTATTACAGTACTTATTTACAGTGTTATTCAAATGTTAGTTTGGACAGAATATATGTGCATAGATTAACATATCATACTCCAGCCCAGAAGCATCACTTTGTGTAAATAATATAAATTCAGATTTCTTTATTTAAGAATGTAATCAGATAGAGAGTCCTTTGTCACAGATTGTATTTGACATGACTGTCAAACCCTTTGCCATCTACTTTTGTGCAAAAAAACAAATATTTTTTGGTCCATCAAGGGACAGACTTGAACTAAAGGTATTACTTATCACTTATTATCATTTCAATACCTAGTAAACATATAGAAGGAGTTCTACAATATTACAAGTTTCCAGATTAATATTATTAATATGAGCATATTATTGTCAGTAAATAGCCTTGCATCATGTTAAATTTGATTATTTTTTCTTGAACTGTCTCTTAGTAGTTCACATGCCTAGAAATTAAGACCTTTTCAACTTTAAGTTTATCAGCATGATGGAAAGTGTTGAGCAAAACATCAGTTGGTCTTGTCATCGTCTCACATTAGCAGGCAAAAATAATATTGTATATTCTGCCAAAGTGCTTATATCTTTTTCAGTGCATTCTGATATGTTTTAACAAATCATTTTTTTAAAAATAATATAACTACCTTTGCTCATATGGAATAGGAAGGGGCTATAAATGAAAAGATAATAATAATAATAATAATAATAATTATTAAATCTAAAGTGTGTGTAGGTAGAGGAACGTGGTGCTACCTTACTTTCAATTCTATGACTATAGTGAGAATAAATAATTACCATCACACTTTGGAAGGAATCAGTAGCAAAAGAAGATGTATTGGTTTAGTTAGCCATGGAGAGGTAATCTTGCACTAATTACTCCCTGAATACTTTGCTTTGTGCACCAGTTACCACTAAATACTGCAAATTAAATGGAAATCCAGTGATCAAGCCATCACTTTGAATGTGCAAGAAACACTGGAAACAATGTGGAAGTATTATTGTTAATTGCACTCTTACAAGATAGCCACATCATCCACCACCACAAATGCACGCAGTAATTAACTTGTGGAATATGGAACATGAAATATACATATTTTATATTTGTAAAGTGAAAATGTATATGCACCTTTTGAACAAATATGCCTCAAAAACGTCAAAACATTAATTGTACTATGTGCAAGTTAGAGACTTGGTTAAAAGAAACTAACTTTCCTTAACTTCTCTTACTTTCTGTTGTAAAATTGATATTTTCTAGTTGTATTTAACATGAAGGCAGCTTCCATAGACTGAACCTTTGCTTTCAAAAGATTGCCTCTCTAGATAATGTTGGGGCTGGGAATAGGACATGTATTATTCAACTCAGAATTGTACATCACACAGAGAGAAGTGTAACTAGACTGATTGCAGGACTAAGGGGTATGGGCTATGAGGAGCTACATTTACAATAGCACAGTGGCAAAATGATGCCCTAGTTCACTTAAATTTAGAAAAAATAAATTCACTTTATTAAGAAAATTCTAAAGTTCTTTAGAATCTGGCAGGCATGTATTAATGTTGCCCTTAGTTAAATAAACAAACATGTTAAACAATTGTTAAACTTTTGGATATTTCAGTATCTCTGAGTGATACCTTCATATTAAATCTTCTCTTCCTCTGTTTTCCAGGTGGGTAGGGAAGTGAGTATTGTAGAGATTCAGCCCCAAACACAGACAGACAGACAGACACCAGATGTCCATAAAGACACGTTTAATATTTTCTTCAGAGTACACAGCACCTCACAATGCTCTTCTAGGAACCACTCCGTCCCTTTTTCTGTCTCCTTCTTCTACTCTTCTGTTGCCCTCACTCCACCTCTTATAAGCTCTTCTTTCTCCCAACTCCGGCTCGACTAATGGAGTGAGGCGGCCCCTTTTACAATGCCCCGGATGTGTTCCAGGTGCTTTGCGATGATCTTCTGGTGTAGTGGAAGTGCCACATGAGCACCCAGAAGCACTCCAGGTGTGCCTGAAATTTCTTCCGGTAGCACTTCCGAGTTTTGAGGAAGTGCTGCAATCCAGGGCTTTATAATGCTCCAGGTGCCCCCTGGCAGTGGCCACGGGCCCCAACAGGGTTGAGCTTCTAGGCTCTGATCCCATGGCCCTGAAGCAGACCAGGTTGGCTGCCCTCTTGTGACCCAGTGGAGGTATTGTCTCTCTCCTGGTCCTTCCAGGCATCCCAGCTGGGCAGGCTCCCCAGCCGTCCACCACAGTATCTAATCTAATTTGACTACTATGTAGTTTTCTTATGATTTATAATTGTTTATTGTAACAAAATCCTTTAACACTAGAATTATTAGAGCCTATGAAAAAACTCGTAGATCCATCCCACCTTAAATCGCTTCTTAAATCCGTTCACACCTCTCCGCCAGTGTCTTTTGTCATCTAAATATGCTAATAAAGACAAGCTACAAGCAGCCGCCTATTCCACCCCCCCACCGACTAAGAACGTGCACGAAATTCTCCCAGCTCATGCTTTGATTGATTATCTGGGAGTGAAGTGGAGTTTTAGAGTGGAAATAATAGATCGTTATTTGGAACACACACATTTCATGTGTGTTCCATTTCTACAGTAATCTGTGTAAACACATTGTTAAAACAGAAACCTTTTCATATTTTAGTAATAAATGTGTATAATGATTCAATTTGTTTTTTTTCCCACTAAACTTGGTTTAAGAGTAGAAGTCTATCTTTTGAAAGTTTATGGTTCCTGCCTTATACCTCATGTTGACAGGATGGGTCTCACTAACTCAAAATTTAATAAAGGAAATAGAAAACAGATGACAGGTGGATTTCTTTTATGTAATTGTTAATTGTATTCAATTCATGTGCCTATTTTATCTCCTGAATTTTGTCAAGTTAATTGTGGACATTGTGTTTATTTTGCTAATATCCAAATGAAGTAATATTTTATAATTGTTGTGGGCACTTCTTTCTATTGGTCTGCCAACAAAATTTATACTAAAGAGCAGTACACTTGCTCTGTTTAAAATTCTTTTTTTCTTAAGTACCAGGCTGAGCTTCAAGCAAAGTCCCTTTCATTTTCTAGCACGTCAAATTTGTTCATCTGAGTATTGGATTCTGAAGTAAGGGGGTTAGGATAATAAAGAGGACAATTGTAGTCTTTTAAAGCAAAATGACTTAATTCTGTAATTAACGCAAAGAATGTTTTTGCTTATGAGTCACTTTTTCAATTTTTTTCTCTGTTCTTGCTACAAAACTTAATGTGCCAGTTGGCGACCATTAGTAGTCATTTAAAAGCTTGTGAAAAAAAAAAACTGTTTGTCTACCCACCCACATGGAACGCAGAATGTGTGAGGGAGACCACTGAATATAAGAGAGATCTTTAGCGCTAAAGGCTGAGTCAGCTGCTCTTGTCTGTTGATTGCCTGGAAAGATCAAATGTCTGCTGTTCTCTTTGGCTAAAAAGGCTTTGAAAACAACACCTGACTGGCATTACAGGTGATACAATCTCAGGCAAAGGCATTTGTCTGCTATAGTAACATTTATTTCAATAAAACTCTTGCATCTCCCACCTATTGTTGCAATCTCTTTTATTCATTATCAGTTATTTCTCAGAACTTATATTAGGAAAAGTCAAAAAGTGAAATCATTTGCATAATTATTAAGATCATTAAGAGCATATCAATATTTGTGTTGAGGCAAGTTTAACACTGCAACAGCTTTGAGACTTTTGAAGTCGGTGTGTAGCAGTTTTGCTTATTGGAGGTGATTTTTGTAAGACACATTTATAATAAACAGGCAGTGTTGGTGTAGCATTGGTTCAGTTTCCAGCTCCTGTTAATTGTGTCATCATTTCCAAGTCATTTTACAGAACTTGTTTGTGCATCAATTGTAAAAAAAAAAAAAAGTATTTGCAAGCAGTTATAATGTATTGTCAGCTTGAAAGATAATAGAAAGAAAAACAGCAAATTATATAATTTTCTTAAAAATGTTTAATCTGATTCGGGGTTGGGGATGCAAGCTATCTTGGCAGCATCAGGCAGAAGCCTGGAGCAATCACCCTAAACAGAGTGGCAGTGTATCACAAGACACACTTGGCACACACCAACTTCGATCCAATTTGGAATGGTACATCAATCTCAATTGGTCATATTCACATAAACATAAATACCTGACCAAATTTAAAGTCACTAGATGGCCTGCATTTTGCTGAGAATACAGATAGAAAATACACATAGATGGCACATAGAATGAATGTGGAAACTAAAGTAAATGGTGTCACGTTTAGTAGTCAAATTAGACTCTCTTGAGCTGTGAAGTTGTTGAACTATCCACTCCACTAACATTCCTGATTTTAATAAGAACATGAAAGTGGTTTTAACAAGAATGGGTATGCAGCTCAGCTTTGCTCATCAATCTCTGTTAAAAATACCGTAAGTCGAGTCCTTACAATACAACCATCTAATCCATTACTTGGTAATTTCTTCAATATTTCTGTTGTCTGTTGTTATAATCCCTCCAAACAGTCTTATGGCAAGTGCTGATGAGAGTGCTTCTTGCTTTGTTATGCTTTTTTATACAGTATATAATTGTTTTAACAGTTATTACATTTCCCAGGAAAAACAAACTGCCAAATCATTGTACACTGAAAAGATTGAAAAATTCAAGCTGCACAGGCAAAAGAGCTGAATAGTGTCCAGATTTTTTTGTGCAAAGAACGTCACAGATTCTTACAAGTTATGTATGAATTAAGGGAGGTTCCTTTTATTAACTGTAGCTGTCATCAAAGACTTGCATCTGGAAGCCTGAGCCGTAAGGAAAAATATCCATAAATGGAACAGGGTTCAGAAACAGAATAATTCAGAGATACTGTAGCTAATACTGAAACTTTTACAAACAGTGCCTTCTATGTCTTGATATAACCATTTACAATTTTATCTATTCAAAGACATTTCTAACTTGTGTCAACAGTGATTTGCAGCTAATTTTATCTTTCAAAAGAACCACTTGTGAGTTTTTAGCATTTGATAATAGTTATTTGATGGAATTCACAATTGTGCTGAGTGAATTTTTACTTGTATAAATGTATGAGGAAAAAAACAAGTATATTTATTACTGTTTTGTTTAATATGAAAATACATTTTTAAGAACAAACAAAATTTCAAAAATAGGATTTTTTTTTGTTGGTACAAACAAACATCAAATCATGTTCATGTTGCAAATAAAGGGAGCTTGTAATTTAGACTGGAATGATTTTGCCAGGCTGCTCGCTTCTCCCTTTCTTGTATTCAAAGTGTGACATCTGCTAAGTGTAACTGTCGTGTCAGCCACGATGGTATTTAGTGATTGGGCAGGGGGAGGGGTGTTAGAGGTGGAGCTGTCTGAACGGTGGTGCCCAAGGTCAGCAATGAAGGTCACATTTTTTCATTTATGAGAGCATTTATTCACCCTCCACAATGGAACAGCCACACATTTGCCCATCATTTTAGACTGACTGTCACCTTTGGATTAAAAAAATAGGATAGTCACCTTTTGTTTTTTTATGAAATAATTTTGCAGCATCCCTGTTTTTTGACATTGTACATTGTTTAGATTGTTTCATTTATAAATTGTTTAGAAAATGACACTCTTCCAGGACATCTTATCTAGAATGTAACTCTGTAAAGAGAAGTCAGAAAATTAATTAGTGTACTATGCTAATTTTGATGTGGAAGTTTAAGATGTGGCTAAAAAATTGCCCCAGCTGTGTTTAAATTATTTTCCATTCACTTAAGTACAACAGAGTATACTGATTCATTTCAAGTACTGCCTGCATATGATATTTTTATATATGCATATTTAAATATACTGTATATACAGTAGGAATGTACCATAGAACATACATTTAATGAGAGAAAAAATCTAAATTATCATGAGATAATTATTTATATTTGATTTATTTTAAGAATTAAAGGAGATACGTACAAATCAGTGAGGCATACAGTACTATATTTTATTCAATTAAAATTATATAGCCCCTCCTAATCATACATACTGTATATGTTCCAAAAATTGCATAAACATGGTGTGCTGCCCAGGTTTCCTGCCCGAGCCCATTGATAGTCACAAAACCAAGATAGACAGGGCAGTAAGAATAAAGAAGAGCAAGAGATGGTGCAAAGCACACAGTCCTTTTATTTCCACACAGTGTTCAATTTAGAAATAAAGTGCAGTAAAGTCATCCATTAATAAATAATCCTCAATAAATAATCCTAAAATAAATCTGTGTCTTTTGGAGGTTAAAATGGAAATAAATAAATAATCCAATAAATAAGGTAAAATTCAAGGTTAAAAGATGGTTGATAAAAACCCACTCTCGAGCCTCTATACCCCCCTTCCAAATCCAGCACCTCCTCTGCTCACCCTCTTCAGTCTCCTCAGTGAAAGGAGACATTCTAAAATAAGTACAGTCAACCGTTTAATCCGGTTTATGTTGCCGCCACCATCTCTCAGCATCTTCAGGGACACTGCAAGCCCTGATCCCTTCTTCCACCACCATTCTTTGGCATTCTGTGGGACTTTCGTGAGCGCTTCTGCTCCCTGGGTGCTCAGCAGAAGTGACCGAACCCTGTGACCACCATCCACTCACTCCACCCAAAACATCATCCCCAACTGCTTAAATTCTGCAGCACCAGCTTTGCCACAATCTGCAATTTTTTTCTGTCTCTTTCTTTCTATCACTCTCTTTCTCTTTTCGCCAATTTTTGATCTTGTTCTCCCCAGGCTGTTTTCTACCAGTGAGGGTACAGCATTCCAATTATGAACCATGAAGTAGCGATGTGAAACAGCTGATCTAATCGAGAATCGGCTCTCCTCCACTCCAAAAACACTGTGACTGTCTTGTTATACTGCACCCACACTCACGGAGCCTGAGCATCACCATTTTTATTTAAAAACTGTAACACAGCCATGGATCCCTAACATACATCATCAGACATGGCTTTCTAATGTTAAAGTTTAATGATATTTTAATCCTTAGTTCTATTTCCAAATAAAATAGTTTAGTTAGGGTTAAGTTAGTGTTTCTTTCTCACTACTCCAGTGTATTAATTGTCAGTGTACATTTTACATATTTTGTATGATATATATACCTATATATTATTTTGGGTACATCAGTTTCCTTCCATTTATCAGTTTACTGATGACTTGCAAGTGGCAAACCATTCTCTGAGACCACCTTACTTTGCATGTTCTGCTATGAAGATCATATCTCATGAAAAAAAGGTTTAAAAATAGATGGTTTAAAAATAGTATGGGTAAATCTTAACAATTCAATTACATTTATTCTTATGTAGTATTTTTCCATTTACAATGCTATAGTAAATTACACATTTACAGTATAATATAGTTAAGTCACAAGAATAGAACCCAAAGAACTTAAAACTGCCAGGATATGCTCTGAAAAACCCCAAAAGTGTATTAAGCAAGTTCAGCAAATTGATGAATGGCTACAACTTCAACAGCAGCTCTAACAGGTATAGGCTATGTTAACATCAGACTGACTTAAGCATTATTTCAGATAAAGTTCAGGAGGTCTGTTTAGTACTGCCGGACAGTTCATAGTGAACTTTTTGAATTATTACTAAATAGGTCTGTTTTTTAGTAGAATCATTATTATTAAATGTGCAGAATAAAATGAAATTCTTACTTGCATGACCAAATCAACATGCAATATCTGTCATTGTTTAGAAAACTCAGAACACAGTTTATAGAACTATCTATCATGTTGAGTCTCACATACAGACATTTTAAAAATGAGTAGTCAAATACAGATTACCATTTCAAGCATCTTATGAAGGACTGATATTTGTAATAAAATAAAACTTAACTTTAATTGTCTTTGGTGGAATGTGGTTAAAACTTGTTATTTATGCGGGGCACTCAAGGATGAACCCATGGTTAGAATAATAAATAGCAAGACCAAATATATAGAATTTTTATTCGGTATAATATATAGTGTTTAATCAGTTTAGACAGGGCACAATAGGTACACAATACATCCCCCCTGGGCCTGACTAACTGCCCCAAACATAGACTTCCTTCTACCTCCAAACCTCAAGTGCACAGGCCCTTCTCTGGCCTCCTCCTGTGTTGTGTCAGAACAGCTCTTGCTTCCAATCTGCTCACAGTTCCAAACTCCTTAACTGAGATTAAATAGGTCTTTATAAACTACTTCACAGGAGCACTGCAGGTATTATTCCAACTGAGTAGAAAAATATGACAGAATTGAGGCTAAACTTGCTACAAATACATTTTCCTGAATCTCTCTTACAGCCATTTTTGGAAGTTTTAATCAAGCACACATCTACTGATGTCAGTACTTTACAATACCTTTTTAATAAAATACATATATGTGCAGTTTTATGGAAGGTATGTTAAATTGCTTGGTTGGAGTCATTAGATAAATCAATGAGAGATGACTCATAATCTTGTGATATCCAACATGCTAACTACTAGATCATAGTGCCTATTAAACTGGTATCCTACTGAATGATATAGAATTTTGGCAGTTTAATCATGTCAATCTTCTTTATTTTCTATAAATAACATATTCTTTAATTGCATGATTTCCGCAGAGAAATCCTAAAACAAAATGATTTCTGAGTAAGTCCTTAACTGCTAGCAAAACACTTGACAAAGCCCAAATGGTGTTCACATGCATGCAACACGCTTTAGGTCATTCTCTTTTGATTTTTTTCCTTCCAAGTGATGATTGCCAAATATAGCTCTATGGGATCATTTGTCTACTCATTTTCACTCCAACAGTGTTCTCAGCTAAATTCTTTACTGAACTGTACTTGACATTTTTGAATTTGTCTAAAATACCTTTAACTGTGTTCCTTACTTCTATGTTGTATCCATCTTTAATTTTCCCCACATTTTCAGAAGTGTCACTGGGAGTACAAGACAAAAACTAACTGGCGCACTGCTAGATTCATTCACACACACCCATACATTCACACCAGACTAGTCTGGGGTCAACATTTTTTTAGATTGTGAAAAGATAGCTGCAGTAAGACATGAAGAATGGAACACTCCTAGCCTGGAATTAACCTGCAGTCAAAACACATTTTTCACAAATGAGAGGGGATCATTATGTCCATCAATCTTCTGGCATCATCTGATAGGAAAGAAGGCCAGATATCTCCCCTGGACACCATTTATGAGTTCTGTTTTAACAAGACATTTTGCTCCAGAATCCCACTTCACTTTGTGTGCTTGCTGGATGTTGTCTTGAGGGTATCTCCTGTTAGTTTCCATCAGTGTCCTTGACTCCCTGATTCAGTGTTTGACAGGATGAATACTAGTGCATCAGCTTTATCAGTTGCAACTTTGCCAAATTTGTTAGTGACTACAGAGTTTATGACTTAATGCAGATGAGTTTTTTTAAATGAATGCTTAGAATTATGTACTTATTGTAATGTGATGTTATGCTCAATAAAAACCTAAAGAGGTTAATTCCATTAGCTTGTCATAGTAGGACATGCTCTTGAGTCTCCAGATTTACCAAGTGCTCACTGATAACTAGTCATAGATCAAAGTGTAAATGCTAGTATATTTAAAAAGTGAATCTTTGCATTTGCATCCCAGACTTCCAGCCATGAATTATCCATTGCATGAGATCACAAGGTGCTGAATCCTGGCAGAAATGTAAAAAAACACAAGCACAATGGTGGAAGTTGAACATTATCTTTTTTAGCAGCAAAACATTCAACTACTGTACATGTTCCTGCTGTCATCAGTAAATTGAAGGGTTACGATGATACAGTAACAGCAGAGAGCAGATTTGAAGCCAGGGGATGAGCAGTGATTTCAGGAGATCTAATTTATAGTTTTCATTTCTAAGGATTAGGGGGAATGCGTGTTCAACACAAAAGTTACAAAATAAGAAGAAGAATGGATGTGAAGCACCTGATAAACATCTGTTCAGAGTAGGGTAGAAAAGATGGAAGGTCAGCCAGCCTAACATTTGACTGAGTGTCTGACAAAAAAAAGCAAATGAGCACTTCCATAGCCAGCCTATTTGACATTACTTTTAAAAATCAAGTCATTTTCCAAGTGCAATGAGATCTGGCAGAGAGCTTTGGAACATGAGGCATTCATCAGTGCCAGGGCTTTCTAAATTTCTGACTGAATCTAAAGAACTGTGAGTAGTTAAAAATAGATCAATCACAATATTTGGAAGAATAAGAGTGCTGCAGAGAAAAACGCTTCAGATTAAGCAGTCCTGTTTCAAGGAATACTGCTTTAGACCGATTCTTTTAGGTCCTGAATCTTGACAAAAAAAAAACTCTGACAATGTACCTGTATATTTGAATGTGTCATAACCAAAATCAAATTCACTTGTAGTGCTAGTTGAGATTTATCCCTCCAAACTGGAAATGAACGTCAGTTTTATCTCATTCAGCTACACAACTCTTGTGATTCAACAAACTAGAGGAGACTGTCTATAGCCTGGACAGCCAGCCACTGTTATCTTAACATGCTCACATTTTGAAAAACTTTACTTTACATTGCAAAGCGTCCTTCAAAACAGCTTAATCCCACATGATCATATATATTTTAAATTTGTAAGGAGCCCCCAACAGAAGTTTCACTCATACCTGCATATTTGCTCTTCATAAGAACAATTGGATACTAATTACTGAAGAGCAGACCTTTTTTTAAACTCCCCCACTGAGTCATTAGCTGTACATGTTGGACAATTGTTACGCAGTCCATGTTTTGTTTTTAAATCCTTTTCATTGTGTGCTTTTTAATAACTCTCTGGAAACAGTGAGATTTTGTGGAGTGCAGCCAGCCAGCTGGTTCTTTTGTTTCTTGAAGGAGATATTTATTTCATTGGAGCAATACTGTAATGGAATTATATTGACCTCTGTTCCTTCTGGGATTAAGGCTGAGGGGAGTAGACAGCAGAATGATTTGAAAGGCAAAGACATGGCTTGGGGCTTCGCTTTTTTTTTCCCAAACTGCGGAAGCTGGACTATGAGAGGACTGTGGCTTGATAAGGGTAGGAAACTGTGGCAGGAAGTGAAGCCTGAAACAGACACCAAGCTTATGTTTCAGGAAAATGTCAATAGAGATAAGGGGTAACATTGATAATGTCTTTTTGTAGCTGAGGAATGCCCGAGCGTTTCATATTTTCTGTTGAGATAATAAATCTGACTCTGTAGCAGGAGGGTGGAAGGTGCCATCAGTGCAGGCTGCTAGAATGGTTTGAATAAACGTTTTATAACCATGATAAGTTTGTTAATGGCCAGATGTTGTACATTTATTTGGTAATTGGGGCTAACTGGGGTTAAAGTAAGGTGAGCTCCAGAGAAGCTCTGATTAAAAAATTTGAGCTGATGGATGATAATGCGGAAGGAGAATGAATGAGTCAATAAATGAATGAATGAACACATTACCTCCATCCAGCTATCTTTTAGTAAACCTAAGTTTCTATACACCGTGATGTACAGAGCAAGTGCTTATGCTGACAGTACCAGGTGCAAGATAAAAAAAACAACCCTGACAGAATTGACAAGGCCTTCTTATTCATGCAACATCCCTCCCTCATGCTAAGACAATATCAGAATCACTGTTAAACATAAACTGCATATTTTTGGAATTGGGAAAGAGACTGAAGCCTGTGCATCTGATTTCAGACCTACAGTTCACTTGTATAGAAAGCCAAAGCCTATGCTAGCAGCTTTGGGCTGGCACTATCTTTGACTAGCACACCAGCCTTTTCCGGATCTATTCACGTGCACATTTATGTTCATTGGATCAGAGCAAGTTTTACCCTAACATACATATCTGTGGGTTGTAAAAGGAAACCAACGTACCACATGACCAAGAATGTATCAACTCTATACAGCCTTGCACCTAATGTGGAAAGCAATAGCATTAATCACTGTTCCGCTGTGATTCCACTTCCTAATTAATTATTTAATCTTGGAATAATCTTGAGTATAGGCAGTGTGCCAGGAATAATACCTTGAAAATAATTATTGAAAGTCTTTAGTTTTGATTAGAGATGGGATGGTTATGGCTCACACAAGGCCATGGAATCTTTGTCCCTGTTTCCTACACTAAACCTACCAACTCATTTTCACTAACCACTTCTCTGGCTGGGTTACTATGATGGTGTAATAAAAAAAAATCTTGAAAACATGTTTTTGTAATATCCAGATATCAAATACTATCACTCATTTTTAGGACATATATTCTGAAAAAGACAATGTGACACAAAATGCAAGACGATTTCTCAGAAATGCTGAGTTGGTTACAATTTTTGCTTGTGTATCATTGACTTCTTCATGAACAGAATGTTTTTTTTTGTTGCTTCATTTTAGACAAAATGTTCCCGAAGAATGTTACTAACTAACAAGAAAAAACAGAGCTTTCACTTTATGTTACAGGTGAATGGGTCCATGATTTTTTAAATACATGGAAACTAGTGCTCCTTTATAAACTAGGGTTGCGCAAACTGCTATTGAGTTGTGCTTCCTTAAATATGAATATCTGTGGTGATTTGTACAGTTCTATAAAATCTAATCCCCTAAAATGGAAAGGTATTATTACTATTATTATTACTATAATAACTACAGGAAAAAAATATTCAGTTTTTATGAATATATGTGGTGAAAAAGTTAAATTATATAGTCAAATTTGGATTCATAAGTGTAAACACAAATATTGTCAAATAAATGTAAGAATTAGGCAGACTATTGAACTTGAAAAAAAAACATATAAACTGCTAGTCACTCCTAGTCTACTGCAGGCCTACAGCCAAATGTGTGATGTTTGTGCAGTCACTGATAAATGTCAGTTTAATTGTTTTTGGCAAAAACAATGTAATGTTAAATATCCACAGCTTGAAAATGTCTTAAAGTCTCAGCATTTCACTCTTTTCTGATAATAAATTTGTGGTACAGAATGAAATATACCTTCTGGTACATTTTGCCTTTGCCACTCACATGTCACAGTTGAAGAATGTCCTTCAACTAACCACTTATGCACTAATTCAGATAATATTAAATCATATTTTTCTATGGTTTCAAATGTCCATGTAAATATTTTCGTTTCCTTGCAAGTTGTTCATTATTAAACAGAGTGGCAGTGCATGAATATTTATTTATTTATTTATAGTTTATTGTAATGTATTGTATAATACCTCAGATGCTATTGGACCAGATTGGCTCTGACAGTTAAAAAAACAAAATTAAAATATCTTAATACAAATACAGTATATACATTACATATTTGTGTTGTATCAATTACAGTATGTTAAATGTGTCAAATAAATAAAAGCAGATCTGACACTTACGTCTTCCTCATTCATGGCACTGAGACATATATTTTTAGCATTATTTAGCATCTAATGCTGCTTCTGAGTTTATCAAGCCCATATAATCATATATATATATATATACTGTATATATATATATATATATATATATATATATATATATATATATATATATATATATTTATGTATATATGCTGTATAACTGAATAAAGTAATTTTTTTTTGTAATCCACATAATTCATGCAATATTACTTCACAAGATATACATTGGAAATTAACACTCCCAAGGTTTAGTCAGTGTTAATTTACATTTGTATGGTAAAATTTCCCATAACTAAAATATATAAAAAAGTGCTAGTACTGGTGAGCTTCACAAACCCAAAAGGTTAAAGCAACAAAGAACTATTGCCTAAACATTTGCTTAGACAGCAGCAGTCTCTAAATTCTCTTTTGCACTGGCTGATCCATGATACAGAGTACAGTAACCTCATCTTTGTTCAACTTTAGCACACAAAGCGTTTTACTTATTCTGGCCTTTTCCCCCCCTGTCAGTTGAGTCCTCCTTAGTCAGATGTTTCTCAAATCCATGCTCAAAGAAAGATTGGCTAGATGAGGTGTCTGCAGCAAGATTCTTGGACACATCCGGGAAACTAGGTCACAACATAAAGGCCTGGCATTATGTGGGGTTAGTGCCCATTAGCAGCACCAGTTTCTGCATGTTGCCCTCACCATAGACTTATACTGAGAGCCAGACTGACTGCCCAGCTGTATACCCTTGTGTCTGAAACAGATTGCCCTTCTATTTATTCAGGAGTCTTGATTTTGTAATTACTGTACATCTTGCTAGTGTTGATACTTTCACTCTTTGACTCTTTCATTACAGATACTGTATATACAGTGAATTCAGAAAGTATTCAGACCCTTTAACTTTCTGCACAATTTCTTTTTATTGTAGATTTCATTTTATAAGGATACATTTTCCATTTTTGCAACACTCAATAACATATAATAACAAAGTAAAAATGTATTTTCAGAATGGTTTGCAAATTTACTATAAATCAAAAACTGAAATCTGTCATTAATATAGCTAAGTGAGTCAAAGACACCTTAATGGGCAGCCATGAAACCAGGACCATTCCTAGAGTCTGTGAAATAACAATTAGAATATCCTACAAGGATGAAGTGGGTGCCTGCTGCCAAACACAGGGAAGAGGCAGCCCAAATGCTGTTTTGTAGCAGCATCCATTTTAAAGGCCTCTCAAGCTCACAGTGTAGTGTCACTTGGGGAACTGGTATCCCTGAAGATTGAGTTTCTTAGTAAGACTATGTTGTGGTTTAAAACACAGCATCTTGAGAGGCCCTGTAATTGTACAGTTGGTAGGTTAGTTAGCTGAAGGCTCCTTGGAAGGAAGGAAGGAAGGAAGGAAGGAAGGAAGGAGACCAGAGATGATGAGAGACTGCAGGTGAGACTTGGTGGTGGTTTGGAAGGAAGGAAGGAAGGAAGTTGAGAGACAAGGGACTTCAAGCTTGTCTATATCCTAGGTTTAATTTAATTAAGCCATATTTATTGTTGTTTTGACATTTTTATGCTGGATCATCTTTCATTGAGAAGATTTATTCTCTTTTTCTAAATTGTGATTAACCATGCTGTATCTTAGCCTGAAACAGTGAGCATAAGGCAATCCTAGATGGAATGTCATTCCATTGTAGGGCAGGCCATTGGGTACACCCTGACTCACTCATACCAGGGCAATAATAAGATGCCAATTAACCGAACATGATACTCTTAAAAATCTTCTCTTGAGGACATAAATTTTAGAAAGTGTTGAATGTTTTTTTTCCCAAATTATAGGATATTTTTAGTAAACTCAATGCCTTTCTTTTTGTTTTTTGTCGTAAAACATCCAAAAGAATTTTTGACAGTAGATTACAGATATTAAATGTTAAGGTAAGTTGCCCAACCCTCCTTCTTTTCTCTATGTAGTCTAACATGCAGATGCCCTTCCAAAATTCAGACCCACTTTTGACATTTTGATACTTTATTTTGACACTTATTATACTTTATTTTTCAGGACAGGTTCTCTGTTTGAGTTCTGCTGTCTCCTTGATCACTCATTGTGTCTTTAAGATTCCTCAGCTATTAGTTCCTGCTTCCATAATAGAAAATAAGCTGTGACTGTTCAGAATTGGCAGACCCCACACTTTTCAGTTACACACCTTTGAATTTTTCAAATACCAGCCTAAATATAAAGGGAGCTTAAGCAATGATAAGAGCAGGTAAAAGCAGAAAGAGTAAACCCTCAAGCAAATTAATAAAATCAGAGCATACCAGACAGGTGGCTGATAAAATATGATCTTAGAGACCAACTAGAGTAAAGCTTTAATATTAATAGTTGTCTGCCATCATGTAAAAGAAGCCTTTTTTTTAGTAACTTAAGCATTTCAGTGGTTGAGTATCTTTTATAAATGTCAAAAAAACATACTAAACATTGTAAAATATAATAATTGAAGTATTACATAATTATACATCACTGGATAAGCAGCATTGTCATTTTCCTATAGCAGTTATTATTTGAATTAAGGTCTATAAAATACTAATGTTTCGGAATTTTAAAACGAACACAAAATCCTGAAGCGTCATCATATACTTATTTTTAATTATTATTGGTCCATCAAATATAATTTAATATTCCCAAGCAGGAATTTTTCATAACATCTTCAAGATATTCATGATGTACAGGTTTAGTTTGGGAGCCTTACACTGTGCTTTGCAGGTAATGAATGAATGAAATGGATCCTACAGCTCAAAACAGTTTTTTAGGACTTGCCCATCATATTATATTATATTATATTATATTATATTATATTATATTATATTATATTATATTATATTATATTATATATACAGCATAGTATCATTCCAAAACTCTTTACCCATAAACTTTGAAACGGCTACATTATTTTATAACATTGTGAAAAGACATTAATTAAGTAGCTGCCTCAAGGTCATGCATGAAAATGTTAGGAGGATGTTAATTATGTTAAAAAGCAGTGGAAACAAACATATATTTGTTATTCTTTATATCACCAAGTTGTTACTCATTCAGACAAAATTTTTTTCAATGATTTCAAATTTCTTCCAAAAGCCAATGACACACTGTTAAAATTTAAAGCCTATTAAGTGCAGTTCTGCCATTTTATAACTCTTGTAAGCTGATTTCCAATAAATGCAATTAAAGATATTTGATCCTTAAATCTATACAAGAATAAGCAAAATAATACTTTTCTTAAATCTGCAAGCAACTATGGCCTGAAGGGGTGAGTTACAAATACTCATTACTATGTTAACATTAATGAGGCATCAGTTTATGCTTGCAAGCATAACATGACATTATGAGACTCAGTTTAGAGTTTGTGCATAAGGCAGAAAAAACGCATTACTGCTCCCTATTACATAGAATTGGTTTAAAATTGCCAACTACCTTTACGTACAAACATCTATGGGATGTGATGGAAAAAACATACAGGCACAGGAAATTTTGCCAATTCCACACTGACAATAACCAGGCACAGCATTTAAATATAGAACACAGGATTCTTAAAAAAAAAGACAACTGACAAGCCAAGTAAAGTGTGTTTGAATTTGACTTCACATCAGTGTACAAATAAATGTAATTTTTGTCCTAAAGTCATTCATCCATCCATCCATTATCCAACCCGCTATATCCTAAATACAGGGTCACTGCGGTCTGCTGGAGCCAATCCCAGCCAACAAAGGGCACAAGGCAGGAAACAAACCCCAGGCAGGGTGCCAGCCCACCGCAGAAGTCTTTCATTTATTTATAAAATATTGGTTTAATACAGGAGAACTGGAGTCTTTCTCAGCAGCCTCTAGTTCAAGAATACACTCTCTCACACCGGTTATTCTATCCTGTATATCTTTGGGAGGTACAGTAGGTGCAGACATGGAGTTCCAGATAAAAAAAAACATGAAAAATCCACTCAGACAGCACCAGGCTGGGAAATGAACCCAGAAGTATGAGACAGTAATGTCATTCAATGTGCCAACCATTCTAACAATATTAATATACAATAGTGGACAGCACAGTGGCACACTGTAGGACTGTCTCACAGATCCAGAGTATTGGTTTCAATTCCAAAGCCTAGTCATTGACTATGTGTGAAGTTTGTGCAGTGTTCCTGTATCTGTTTAGATTTTCTTTCCAAATTCCCAAAAGATATAATGGTTACGTTAATTATTTATTCAAAATAAACCCTGTGTGTGCAGGTGCATTTGTGTGCATCTGTGTGTGTGTGTGCATGTGAATAAGCACTATAATGGGATGGTGCCCTATCTGAGACTGGTATGGAAGCATACAGTATTAGTAAATTTAACAGAATAAGTATGTTGCACAGTTCGGTTAAAAATAGGTTGTGATAAAATATGTTTAAATAAATCCAGTTGTCAAATTGGTTTATTTTATTGAGTGATTTGCTACAAATCTGTATATAAAACTGTTATTTTTCATATTCATTTAGCTACAATTTACAATGTACAATAAAGAGGTTCAGAATACAAATACGTAATTGAGTGTATTTAAAAAGAATTTCGACAAGGTGCCTTTGGATTCTAACACGTTCAAGTTCTGTACTTTATTGACTACATTCTCTTTCATCTCCATTTCATCAATAGGCAACCACCTCCTTTGCATACAGATACCACTCATACATTTGTCTGTTTTTTGCCTTCTTTTGATGTTTTATCAAGTTGGCCTGAGGTTATTTTTCTAACCAACATATCAAATATTACATTTGCTGGATTTAGTTACTTTTCCAAATGGCAATAAAGATCTTTATGAAGATGTGTATGGCACTGCTGTCCTTACAATAGTCATATGAAATGCCAGTCCACATAATTCTAATTGCTCAAGTAAATGAACGATTTAGTGCTTTTCTTTCTATTTTTGGAAATCCCAGCAGCATCATTCCTTAGCAGCTATCATAGAAAGGACAGAGCAAAATAATTTCCATTTTCTGCACTGATTTCTGGATCCTGTTTATCCTGGCAACAGATCATGACAACTCACTTACTCAAAGAATGACCTTGACATTTTCATTGTCCTCTGCTTAAAGCAACAAAGAAAAGATTATATATTAATGTAATCACTGGTGCTGCATGACTAAAGTAGACATGTTATCTTTAAAAGAAACTCATATTGATTTTGGAATGTTAAAGCTGTGTAGCATCGACATCTTCCTGCTGTGCAGTTTATTGATTTTTTTGCTGTACCTTTAAATTGTACCACTTGCACCATGGATGCGTTTATCAGTGATACTAAGACAAGGCCTCTTTAAAAGTCGCTTTTTTAAGTGATTAAAGTACTGTAGATTAAAGACAATACAAGTCCAAGATAAACCAAGAGCAATATTGAAAACTGGGAACAACCTAGAAATGTCAGAACAATGCCCAATCAAGTAAAGCATACTGGAGTCAATAAATAGAAAGAGTAGAAGTTGTACAGGTGTTTATGCCAGCAGGGCCCTGTTTTGAAATTCACTTTCTTTAGTTTTATATGTAATCTTTAACTGCTGTGGACTAAAGGAGACACTCATGCTTCGTCTCCAAACCTAAATGACAAACAAAAATGAACACAAGTGACAATAGAAAAGGGTTTTATTACCCAAAGCAGGTGAACATTCAAAACGGCACTCTATAAACACATAGGGGCTTAAAAATAACAAACCCCTAAGCCTTCTGGCAATTCTATTTACATTCTAGCCTCTTTTCCATGTCTAGCCACTTAGCAATGGCTTCCTTCCAACTCCAAAGCTCCCTGTATACTGACAGCAGGAGCGTTTTATGCCCTGGCCTGGAAACCCATTTGGGTAAGCCCTCACTACTCTTTCCGGGTTATCTGGCCTGCACCTAAAGGTCTGGCAGGTTCCCCTGAGGATCTCCTCCAAGTGGCACTAGAGTTCACTCCAGACATCTCCTATCACAGAGTGTATTTGGGGTGGGCCAGTCTGTCTGTCCTCCCAAATACGTTTGTGATTTTAACCTCCAGTGTGCTCTAGTGACCTGGGGACAATAACAAGGGTAACAAATTGGTTGTTCACTGTCCCAACTTTCACATCACAAATCATGTCATGCTGAGATGTTGCACACTATATTTATTAAACGTTGGCAGCTTCCATGACTGTCCTGTTTCATTTATATTTCTGATAAACTGTGCCCGGATTAAGTGTAGCAATGTGTAATACTTCAGCAATTCTTTTCTTTCTTTCACTAAACAGTACTGAAGTGTAGTGGATTAACAGTAGATGAGAATACTTACAAGTGCAAATAACATAAACTAGTGTAGGTATTTATGGTTTAAAGAAAAAATCATTTTAAGATTGCCATTATAGATAACATTGTATTAATGAAATGTAAAAAAGACCAAGTACTCAATAAATAAGAAAGCAGTTATGGCTGACAAAGAGTGCTTATTTGTGAAGTATAGGAACACAAAGGCAACAAAGTGGAGGTAGTTTGGTGCTAACAGTGAAAAAGGCTAAAGTGCAAAGGCTACCTCCATGGCATCACAGTTCTATAGAGCTGGTTGGAATGTCTTGTCTAATCACTGTCTGTATCTCTTTATTTCCTCCGCACACTCTGGTAGTCTTGCAAATCCTAAGCATAGGTCCTTGTAAATTCTATCAGTTTAAGTGTGAATGTGTGTGTGAAGTCAGCAAAGATATGATCTGCCATCAAGAAGAAGGAGGGCCCCCAGTGCACTAATGCAGTATTTATGTATTTCCATCAGTAGTCCTTTGAATATGAGAGTGTCACTTGTAAACAGACCCCGATCCTAAACAAGCAATACCAAACAATAGAGTGTACTGAAAAAAACTACAGGAATTTACAGGAGGAATGAAAGGAGACTATAAAACCAGTAAGATAGAACATAAAATAAATTCTATGGTCCTTTGGGCCTTACTAGAGTAGATAAAAGGAGACTCTACAGGGCAGTCATTGAAAGTACCCTAGTCCCTTTTTAACATGCTTCCTCACAGTTTTAATCCTTCTCCTCAAGATACTGTCTTCATTTTCTCCTTATCGTCCTCCATTACCAACAGGCTCAAAACTGCCCTGGTTCAGGGCTGGGACTGTCATGGCGGTACTTCCAAGTGTTATAGTGACACATGTAAGATGGACTTTACGGTCAGCCTTACTTCTATTAAAGTAGGTTTGCTGTCACACGGTTGCTCCCTCCACCAGATGCTACAATCTCCATCTCATGGGTTGCTGTATAAACTACAAGTCCTTGGCAACTCTAAAGGAGTCTGAAATACAGTGGTGTCAGTCTGCTGCACCACTCAGATACACTCTTAAAAATAAAGGTGCCAAAGTGGTTCTTCCAAGTGATGCAATAGGGAAACCATATTTGGTTCCCAAGAAACCCATCCATTTGAAGATTCCAGAAAGAACCTTTATTTATTTAAATCTGTAACAGGATTCAAACAGTAAATAACCATGAATAGATGGTATTTATGAAATACCAGTAAGTCATGATTTTAAAAGGACTCATCCTTCATACAATAACACAGGCTAAGTGTCTAGGTTTTCTTAATTTGCTAGTGTCCTGAAAGGCAGCCTATCAAGCATTAAAGATTTCAGTTTTTCTAGATATTAGGAAGTTTTCCAAAGCACAAAGAACCAACTTCATATGCAGAACCCTTCCCAGAATGGAATAGTGGTTTGTTAAGCAATGCTTCTACAAGGAACCACACAACCCAATGAAGAACTATGAAATGGCATTAAAGAACCATTATTTTTTAGAGTGTATCTGGAGGAATGACCTTGCTTTATTTCACCATCCAGTCTAAAGATTGTTCCAGTATAGATATCCCGGATCGGTCCAGGGAGTGTTATGAATCACATCCAGGAGAGTACACGAAACTCTTTACAATGTGCCCTGTCAGTTTGCTGTTATGGTGGTAATTTAGTGTTCTGAGTGTTGGACTTTCCTGTCTTCAAATCGTAAAATATAATACAGTATATGGGTTATTCATCTCTGTGCAGTGTGGCATATTGACATTTTAGTAGAATTACTTGTTAATGCGAAGGATTCACATGTCTTATACTAAACATGTAACGTCAAGAGAAATGTGTCTTAGTTAAGGTACCTCAGACAACTCCAAAGTAAAGTTTTGTTAGCAGGTCAGGACTGCTGAGATTAACACTTTATGGATGCTTTTTAAGTGTTATTAAGACCCAAAAAAGTCTTTTTTAAGGTCTTGTTACATAATAGTAAATGAGTAATAGATGAATTTTTAGAGTACCTAAACTAAATTGTTGCCATAAAGGTAATTATACTATAATTCTTTGTAAATGGAATGGTTTTGATAGTAGGAAGGTACTATAGGAAATAAATATTAGAAGGTTGCTTGATCCTTGAGTTTGTTTTATGGTTCAGCAACAGTCTTACATGTCATTTACTGTAGTTTTGATTATGCTAGAGCAACTTACTCCTTACCAATTAATTTTCTGTGTAACTGGTCCTGTGGTCTAATCTTGATCATCTGATTTTAAACCATCGAGGCTGTCAGTTCAATCCCCAACTCACTCCCTAACCCTGCGCAACTCACTTAGCCTATAAGTGTTCCAGTTGTTCCTAAAGACAAAATACTATACTTAACAGAGCCCATTTCTTGTAAAAAGAGTTTTAAAGCCTAAGCATACTTTCCACATTTGCAGATCTACCCTCAGACACAGTTACATCAACTAGAAGTCCTCCAAAAGAACCCCTACATCCAGATAGCTGCTTGTATGCCTCCAAAATTTTATGTGTGCTTTGATTGCCTACATGCTGCAAATGACACGTCACAGAACTGCAAAACTGAAATGGGCATGTGCAAACTGTATGGTAGCTGCAAGACCTGAAAACGTAACATAGTAAGCGAACCATCTACTCTACATGTATGTACAGGTGGACACACTGCTGAAGAATGTGGGAGTCCTCATGATATGGGTCATTATAGAAAGTCTTATAAAATGAAGAATGTTTGCTTGTGTACTGGAAACTTTCATGAATCCTTAGAAATGATTTAATGTTTTGTCTGACCCTGCCCAACCATATTTTTGTTGACTCTCTGATTATTATCATATTTATTCTAATTAATCCACATGAATAAAAAGAAGAAATCCCCCATTGTGAGAAAATAAGTATAGTTCATAATTGTTTTGCACTTGATTCTCCACTAAAGACTGATTCCTAGAGATTTATGAATGTGCAGGTTATATTTAAGTTGCTATTATATTTACCTGCATTTCCCTTGATGTCATTAGGGGAGTGATTTTCCTATGCATAATGCAGTGCGATTAAGGAGGGCAGGCAATTGGGAAGCCAGTTGGAAGGAGTAGCATATCTAAAGCACACAACACTTGTATGTTATGCTATTTTTCTCTAGTAAATTTATAATAAAACTTGCATTATGTCTTTTCTTCTCATTAAAGACATTTATGGATAATGCATCTTTCCTAAGCTTGTTGACACAGGCATCTATCTTTAAAACCCACTGTTTTGGTGCTCATGTTTGTTTCCCTTGAATACCTACAGGGGACTGATAGCCTTTCCCAAAATACTATAATTGCTTTCTTTCCCAACACTATTTCATCCATTATACTAACTTTGAGTACTTGTCATTCATCACATTCATCAAGCGTCCCTGAGGCCATCCACAACTTTAGAGTCATGTATCCATTTACTGAATCCAGTTTCAAGTTCTTGAAGTGCCTGGATTTATTTTGGCCCCATTTATTGAGCCACAGAAAAACCTGAGGTTAAGGTGAGAAATGTAAAAAAATATAACTTATTTTTATAAGTGGAGCAATAAAGAGTTTCTACATATTTTTCTGTTTTTCAGAATTATAGCCTTGTTGCCATGTCTCATGCTGTTTTCTTCACTTATATCAAGAAACAGATACTTCTGTGAGTCACACTAGCTAACTCTCAGCAAACAGCTTCATGTGCTGGGTGATCTGCAGGCTTTCAAAGTGTCACATAAATCCAGGAATTGTTCTTTCATGTAATAAGGCCACTTGGACTCAAATGCTTCCTAGCAGCAATTATTGTGCATTCAGACATGTATTTATAGTCATTTGAGCCAGTCCTGGAGGGATTTTTCTTCAGAGAGAAAGCAGGGGTAGGCTAAATTCAGATCAACGTTTCCATTTATTTTGAAAGAAATTGCACATCATCTTTTTTACCGTATGAAACTGACATTGTTTACACTATTACTTCTCTTTGCCTTATCCTTTATTGAAGATATCCCATATTATACATTTCCTCTCTTTATCTGCTATTGTCTATGTGCAATATAGTGCTTATTTTTGAACTCTAGTTCAAATAACCATTTTTAGGCACTTTGTTATGATGCAACATTTGAAATGGGCTTCACAAAGATTAATATACTGCAGTCATCAGTACGTGAGAAATTCTATATAAATTAGGACAATTTCTTCTATAGTACTGTTTGTAGTTATGATATAGTATATTTGATGGTATCAAATTGTTGAACCTCTTTATTATTTGAAGTCTTAAGGAAACGCAAAAGTGTTGAGTCATGGCAGAAAGGTGTCAATAATAATAATGATGATGATAAAATGTAAATTAAGTAGTTTAAATGTTCAGTCAAATATGGCTATATTTGTAAACTTTTTATATACATATTTATGTTGATCATAATATATACTGTACTCATTCTTTTGGAGTGCTTTTAGAAGAAGGTTTAAGTGTCTGTCTTGTGACGTCCCTGAAACTGAAATCCTTGACATATACACTTGGATGCTGCAGGGATTAACAGATGGCTAAATACTCGTTTATATTCATGACAAATCTTTTTGCACTGGTTGATGGCTCGCCTATACATATATGAATTTAATCTAAGACATTTACTTCTCTGTGGTTAGAGCTCTTTGAACTAAAACCTCAAATTTTGTTAGTAAAGTGTATGTGAGCAGATCAGTTAAGCTATTCTTTGTGGAAGAGGTCCGGGAATATGGACATGTCTGTCTCTTACTGTTACTGAGCTTACCATGGAAACTGTTTTCTTTTGCATATTTTATAATCTCTTCTGTATGTTTTTAATGCATGGTAACTCCATAAATTAATTTTAAAAATCTGTCTGGAAAGTTCTTTCTGGTAAGAGGCTGCTCCATTTAAAAATCATTTTAAAATTTAGGAATTATATGCTTCAAGGTTACATGCTAAAGACATAAATTATTATGTTAGTGTAAAATTAGTGGTATCTTTTCTACACACTTTATACTGAACATAATATATTCTTTTAAAAATGCATTTATCCTTATATGGAGAGTGTACCTGTCTTGGGCTTTGCCACAGGGTTTGTCACCGTACATTATGTTATCATGAATAGAAGTAATAGACTGGAATAAGCATTGACTTTTGCCATTGTTAATGTTTATCAAGGTGAAGATCAGCTGAAGGCCAAGCTGTTTTATGGTTGAGTCAAAATTCCACCAAAGTTACATATCTAACTATTGAAACATAATTCCAACAGTAGCAACTCTGATAGCTTTGTAAACTATCAGAATGCTATTTTATGTCTTCTGTATTTTTTTTTCTGACTCTTGACATATAGCTTTCTAGGGAGGATTACAGATCATTCTTGAGTCTTTTACCAGTCTAGGGCAACTACAATATTGACCATAGATGTTGTCAACTTTTCAAAGGAGAACAAAAATACATGTAAAGACAAAAAAATTAAACCAGTTCTCACAAACAGATTACATAGATATGTGCTAGTGGTAGCTGTAGAATTAAAAAGTAGCCAGATTAATACGATAATTGCACTTTTCATCTTACGTGGTTTGTTATGATCCCTGGCAATTCCCACTGCAATTTTCCATCTTCTGCATGTGGTTATTTTTGAATTGTTTTTTAATTTAGACATACCACCTTTGCCTCTTGAGAATTTCTTAATATAATGTTTTATTTTTTTGTGTGTCAGTAAAGAAATACTGCACATACACAACATTAAAACCACCTGCCTAATATTGTGTAAGTCCCCCTCATGCCACCAAAACAGCTCTGACCTGTCAAGGCAAGGGACTCCACAAGACCATTAACTCCAGTAAGTTGTAAGGTGGGGCCTCCATGGATTGGACTTGTTTTTCTAGCACATGCCACAGATTGATCAAATTGAGATCTGGAAAATTTGGAAACCAGGATAACACATTGAAGTCTTTGTCCCATGACCCATTTCTGAACAACTTTTACAGTGTAACAGGGCACATTATCCTGCTGAAAGGGGTCACTGCCATTGAGAAATACTGTTGCCATGAAGGGGTACACATGGTCTACAACAATCTTTATGTAGGTGGTACATGTCAAAGTAACATGCACATGAATGCCTGGACTCAAGTCTTCCCATCAGAAAATTGCCCCAGGCATCACACTGCCTCTGCTGGTTTGCCTTTTTCCCATACAGCATCCAGCTACCATCTCTTCTACAGGTAAACAATGCACTTGATTTAAATTAAGGCATGTTTCCTCAGACCAGGCAACCTTCTTCCATTGCTCCATGGTCCAGTACTGACACTCATGTGCCCATGGTAGGTGCTTTTTGTGGTGAGCAAGGGTCAGAATTATCACTCTCACTTTTCTGTGTCTATGCAGCCCCATACACAGCAAGTTGTGATGCACTGTTTGTTCTGACACCTTTCACTTATGGCCAGCATTACATTTTTCAGCAGTTTGTGCTGCAGTAGCTTTTCTGTTGAATTGGACCAGATGGGCTAGACTTCATTCATTACACACATCAGTGAGCCTTGGGTACCCATAACCTTTTTGTCGGTTCACCAATTGTCCTTCCTTGGACCCCTTTTGGGAGGTACGAACCACTGCATACTAGGCACACCCCACAAGACCTGCCATTTTGGAGATGCTCTGACCTCATCAGTGAGCCTTGGACACCCGTAACCCTTTTGCCGGTTCACCAATTGTCCTTCCTTGGGCCCCTTTTGGGAGGTACAAACCACTGCATACTAGGCACACCCCACAAAACCTGCCATTTTGGAGATGCTCTGACCCATTCATCTAGCCATCTCTATATGGCCCTTGTTAAAGTTGCTCAGATCCTTATGCTTACCCATTTTTCCTGCGTTCAACACATCATCTTCAAGAACTGACTGTTCACTTGTTGCCAAATATATCTCACCCCTTGACAAGTGTCATTGTAACAACATAATCAAAGTAACTCACTTCATCTGTCAGGTGTTTTTAATGTTGTGGCTGATCTGATCAGTGTCTACGGTGGGCTGACGCCCTGCCCGGGATTTGTTCCTGCCTTGCGCCCTGTGTTGGCTGGGATTGGCTCCAGCAGACCCCCATGACCCTGTATTAGGATATAATGGGTTGGACGATAACTGACTGACTGACTGACTGAATGATCAGTGTATAAAGTTTAATGACAGGTTCAAAATTTTTGTTTAGATTTTTCAACAGATTTACACAGTTTAAACTTTACTGAACATAATTTGACCACATTCAAAGTCATGTCTATGTGTCTCGATGTGTTTGTGTGTCTGTCTGTATCGGGATGATAGTCTCTGGGCACAAAAATTTAAAAATTAATCACTCATGTAAGATGAAACTTGGCACAGTTATTAGCACGGTAAAATGCTAGAAAAAGTGTTAATGTTGAGCACTATTGTTGTCAATCAATTTTAGTCCATAAAGATTACATATACCATAGACAAATAAAACATGTACGGAGAGTATTGAGATGGGATCAAAATTTCAGAATTATAGCTTCATGAAGGAAAAGTCATCTGCTGAACTCATCAGATTTTTAATGCCCTATAAGTAGTATTAAAATGTTACTGAAACATAAAGTAAATTTTACTCTATGATTCTTAAAACCTTTGCTCTTTTCTCACCTTCTGCAATGTATGGTCAGAGTAAGGTAAAGGTGAAGGTTGTAACATAGCACTCTTTTATTACTGTTTTACTTTTGTGTTAAAAAAGACTCCCAGTCAATAAAATGTTGCCAATATTTGAGTTGGAAATGTATGAACTTTGTTTTCTTAAGAGAGATGCAATAACAACACTTTTTGTTCTTGTTTTCTGCCTTACAGACAGCAAAGCCATAGTTGATGGAAACCTGAAGCTGATTTTGGGCCTAATATGGACTTTAATTCTACACTATTCTATCTCCATGCCCATGTGGGAAGACGAAGATGAAGAGGATGCTAAAAAACAGACTCCCAAGCAGAGGCTCTTGGGATGGATTCAGAACAAGATCCCACAATTGCCTATCACCAATTTCCACCGAGACTGGCAGGATGGCAAAGCTTTAGGAGCTTTGGTTGACAATTGTGCACCAGGTAAATTTAAGTTTTGATATTAGCTAAAACATGGGAGAATAGTTTATCCAAAGAAAAAATGTACAATATTCTCTGACCTTTCAGAGTTCATCTCAGGTCCCAAAGAACCACAACATAGCAGAATTTAAACATCTTACCACGGTTACATCTTAATTCATAAGATACAGTATCTGATGCAATAGAAAAAGTTAGTTCTCATTAAGTCTTAGTTAAATGGAATACCGTATGTTGGGAGTTTTCATATTTTCACATATTTTTCTGTGTTTTCTTCCCTAAATCTAATGCTGCTTTCATACAGTAAGTAGTATTTTTAATTGCCCTGAGACTACATTTTGTGTTTGTTTTGTGGGCCTCCTGTAAGAGACTGGTATTCAGTCCAGATGTAGTTCTTATTTTGCTTTCTGGAAAAGCTCCTGTTGTCTGTGTGATGCTGTATCAATACATTGTGGATACAGACAATAGAAGGGTCCATGAGTTTAAATTATTTCTCTACCTTTCACTTTAGATTCACTTCAAGTCAGTTGGCAAAAACAGTATTAAACACTCACCCCATCTTGGTAAAATATACTTGACCTGGCTAATTTTATTTCTGTTAAATGATTTTAATAGAGTGTACTCATGCTTGTCATTACTGTTACTGGCATTGTGCCTGTCACCACATTATTGCAAATATGAACAGAAATGAGATAGATAGACAGACAGGCAGACAGACATACCGATAGATAGATAGATAGATAGATAGATAGATAGATAGATAGATAGATAGATAGATAGATAGATAGATAGATAG
>JANRMT010062792.1:62367455-62401126 GCA_026402145.1 Polypterus bichir lapradei
ATCTATCTATCTATCTATCTATCTATCTATCTATCTATCTATCTATCTATCTATCTATCTATTATTTCATATTTTGTTCCTCATGTTGTTTTGTGCTTCTTGTGTTTCATACATGTTTGTTTTTTTAACTTGAAAGGTCTGTGTCCGGACTGGGAGACCTGGGATCCAAAGCAGCCAGTAGAGAATGCCAGAGAGGCCATGCAGCAGGCTGATGACTGGCTTGGAGTGCCTCAGGTTTGAAACAAGTTATTCTTTTTAATTTATCATAAAAGTATGGCTCCAGAAAAATGTATGCCACAATGACTGCACCACTTTAGCTAAATGAAAACTATTTTATGACAGTCAACAGACTCAGAGTTAATTAATTCAAGATACAATTGGCATTACTTACTATGACAAGTGTTTTATTATCCTAGATTTAGAAATTATAAAGATTAATTCACCATAGGAATACAGATAAAAAAGACTACTTATTAAAATGATTCAATTATCTCATACATATTCTAATATGGAGAGTATTGTAAACAGGAAACTTGAAAATGTACTAAGAATGTTTTGTTTTTTCACACAGGCTGTCATTTACAAGTTGTTGGTAGCTCAAAGTCAATATGCAACCATTCCTTAAGCAAAATTATTGAAAAATATATTGTTCTTAGATTTGCTGCTTCTGTAAATATTCAAAAATATGCTCACAAACACTTTGGCATAATGACACAATTTCTTGAAATTACCGGATTCATTGGTAATTTTTCATTATTCTTCAATTTATTCTGAGCATGATTCTAAAATAGAAGGATACTTCAGTGCATATTCTCTCACCTGCATTGTTGCAGCATGCTGTATTATACAAGATTGCTGCTTCTATAATATTTGAATCATAATTTATTAAAATAAAATTAACCTTGTTTAATATGTGTAGCATATCTGTTACTATTGCTGACTATTTTGAGAGAGAAGATTTGGATCTTTTACTGCACACTTTTTTAAAAATTACATTAAGGCTTTTAAGAACATTTCCTACATTTCTGCCACAGAAGGACCAACCATTTAATTTCTCATACCCAAAAAACAGTATAATATGGAGGTGACACAAGCACACTTTTTAACAAGGAAAAGAGCTTAGATTTTCCAGCTTTATCTGAATTACAATGACTACTACTGATAACAGCGTTCATAGGATGTGCTTCTTTGTATGCTGCCTTTGTTTAAAAGTTCAAGGACTGAGAAAGTCAATACAAAATCATAGTGACTAATGGATGCTGGCCAAATAATAACAAAACCACTAGGATGCTTGTGTTATCATGCAGAATCAATAGTACACCCAACATGAGGCTAAATCATGTTTTTCCACTTAACTCTAGTATGTAAGCTACAATGCTTGCCTCCAGCTAAAATGTAGCTTGTAAATTCCAAAAGATGTACAGTACCAAAAACATTTAGATGTGCACTCATTGTCTTCGAAGGCAATGTCCTCCTACTATAATTCATTAAGTCTTAAAAAGTATTAAAATGACAAAATAACCCTAGTTACTCATACATATGCCCTTTATATTTCTCTATCACTTTTGTCTGTCACACAACTGGTGTGGAGGAAATTGAAAAGTCATTGTTCTCCTAGCCTTCAAATTCAAAAACTAGGGAAACATTTGGCATTCTTCTACCTGCCGAAGACCATTAGTACTGTTGGGAAGAGTATGAATAAGTTATCAGTATTAATATTATTCAAATGTTTTTACTTAAGTCAAATTATAATTAATATCTATTGAATGTTCAGCTGATATTTTCATAACATATAAAAACAAACATAAGTGCATGTTTAATACTGCAATGTAATTTATTTTATGTTTTTCATATTAAGCTGTTTTCATAAGCAATTATCTACTTTTGTACACAGTGGACACTGAGGCTCATCTTAAGTTATATACAATGAAAATAAAAACAATAATCCTCAAGTTGTACTTTCTGAAAGATTGCTGGCAGCAAATCAGGAAATGTTCAAATTAGCGGCTTTAAAATGTCACTATCAATATTTAACACTATACACGCTAACACTGCTTAGAACATCAATGAAGGAAGCCAAGTGTCGGCAATCAGATTAGAATGCACTGTTCATTAAGTAGGCAATGATCTACCATCTTTAGAAGAATATTAGCCAGATTAAACCAGACATTCTAAACCATCCATCTATACTAAAAGGTTTGGTTGTGAAGCTGTAGAAAGTAAGACTGTTTAAAGACATCATGCTTATATTCTTGAATGCTAAGTATAATACTGAGCTTATATTTTTTTTTTCATTTGCAGTAAATACATCAAACAATAAGTGGTGACATTTGTATATTATTAATTTGCAAAGATGTAAGTTTGAGGTTTATCATATTTAAAAGAAATCTAAAAAAATGGGCCTGGTATTTGACACTAATTGAAAACAACTTAATTAGAGGAACATACTGCAATAGTGCTGAACTGTCAAAATCAGGGACCAGAATAAATGAACTTATACTAGACCATGCTGTATTATGCACAGTAACTATCTATATTAATATAATGAAACATATAGCATTCCTTTTAATTCTTTTTAAATTTTGGATATCCATTCCCCTATCCATTTATTTAGCATGTTTGTCTCTAATATAATTTATTCATGTAGCATCTGACAGTAAGCAACCCCGAGGAAGATGCAAAAATGTCACACAGATATATAAACATACATAGATACAAGCAAACACACATATACATATATATATGTGTATATACTGTATATGATGTATGATATATGTGTGTATGTACAGAGAGAGGAAAAAAGGGAGATGCATAAATATAAATTGTTTTGATAAAAAAAAGTTTTTTTAAAGGTTTTTCAACTTTTTGTATGCTTGTTCTCATAGGTGATAGCACCAGAAGAGATTGTTGACCCCAATGTGGATGAACACTCAGTGATGACCTACCTATCTCAATTCCCCAAAGCCAAGCTAAAACCAGGTGCCCCTCTTAGATCCAAGCAGTTGAACCCCAAGAAGGCCAGAGCCTATGGGCCAGGTACGTCAACACATATACTGTAAATCCAGCAAACATCACTTTGCCATTTCTAAAATCTATATACTTTTTTCTTCAGAGAAATTAGGAAATGGTTTGTATATAATTCTTTAGCCTTACCAAAAGACAAAATATTGCAAATATTGCATTTTTAGCTATGCAATTTTTTTCAGATTCTAGATAACAATTAGGTAAATCATATAAGTCACTTGATATCAAAATATAAGGTAAATGAGGAATTAATGCAAAATATTATAAATTAAACTCAATTAATAGAAAAAATGATATTGTGTACAGTTTCTAAAAAATGTTATGTCATGAAATAAAGACTTAGCCATGCACAAAAGGATATTTTTATTTACTTTTTGGGAATAATGGAAAACATACTATACATCCTGATGAATTAAAATTAGAATGCAGATATTTTATATTTTTAATTTCCATTAATTTACAATATATTATGTGTAGGCAGTTCATACAGATTATATTTGTTTATAATGAAATATATGTTGGAATGACATACACTTTCAAAGGACCACGTTACATTCATTCTGTCAATTTAATTTATTAAAATGATTTAGTCAGGATTTAAGAGTTTTATTTTTAGGAAATTTTAGATGTTTAAACTATAGCTAAAAACACTCAATATTTGATGAGCAAAGGTTAGAAGGCAATTACAAATTTTTCTCCAGACCAGAGTTTCATCAGCCACAAACTGCTGTCACTGCCATCCTGTGTACGTTGTTATCTATCACATCATCACATCATCATAGGTGATGCCATATGATGTGTATGGTTCTTGCTGGCATTCCACCACTGGCTTCTCAAAATGGACATGCTCAGTTATGCATTTCTAATATCATTGTTCAAATTCAGTCGCAGTAAAGTAGGAAGAAGTTTTCATCAACTACAAAGTATATGGCTGTGTTAGTGGTCTCAGTCAACACAGGATGAGACATGGGAGATGCTGTTTTACTATTGTGACAGAGTTTTATGAGAATTGTTGACTTTCAAAAATCTTTAGAGAAAATATGCAATGAAAACCTAATAATTATACACAGGGCAAGAATTCAAATTGTTGTGTATAGATAGGTACAGTAAATATTTAACTTAACAAAAAACAACTGTTTAAGTATGTAGTACTTTATCTGAATTTATCAGATTTATAGAAAGCAGTGAACAAATTTGCATAAATTAGCAGATAAAATGCACCTAAATATAAGCAAAATTCAGTTGTTGTGAATACCTGGCCAAAAATGTTCGATGTAAACAGCTATACATAGGTAAAGGTATAAGTATAATTAAGCAATGGGAGCCTGCATCTTGAAAGTGTGCCTTGTGAAAGTAATCTACCAGTCCTAGTGAACTCATTCCTGCATACAAACAGGCAGTGTAGAGATGTGATAAAATGCCTGTATATACTTATATGGCACTGCAAATCAAGACACATTATTTATAACCTGAGAGACTGTTTCTGGAATACTGTATGTTGCTCTCTTCTCCATATTATGAAGTTCCATGAACAGAGAGTATTTTATTTTAGGACTTCAGGGTATAAGCTCTGAGCAAAGACTGAACATGCTGAATGTTTTCATCTTAAGTAAACAGAGGATGCCTTAAGAGTTTAAAATGATGGAAGAGATAAATGGGCAAATCTTTCTCTGAAAAAAACAAAGGCAGTGATTAAAACAGGTTAATTTGATTGAGAAGTAAGCAGAGAGGAAATAACTTAATGATAATAAAAAGTCAAGTGCTAAGTCATGTATATCATTAATTTCTTTCGGCGTTGTGTCTGCTATCAAAACCCCATAAAATGTCAATGCCGAAAGCTGGCATAAAGGCTAATAAAATATACAGACTGCTTTTCCATCACTCTTTTTCTTTGAAACTACAATTCAAACAGTGTAAAGATTGTTATTGCTCTTGTTTGCTGGCCTCTTGCTCCATTTTATCAGGGCTATTTTTTTTAATTCCTCACAGGTATTGAGCCACATGGTAACATTGTACTGAAGCCCGCAGAATTCACTGTAGAGACCATTGAGGCAGGTCTGGGAGAAGTGCTAGTGTTTGTTGAAGACCCTGAAGGGCATACAGAAGAGGTATGTGAGCGTCATGTGTTTATTGTACATTAGTGGTGAAAATATGGAATGTTGAATTTAGCAACCAAAACATTAATTTATTTAACTTGCTTTTTTGTGTTACATTTAAAGGCCAGAGTTATTGCCAACAATGATAAAAACAGAACGTATTCAGTCACATATATCCCAAAAGTGGCAGGTCTTCATAAGGTAAGCTATGCTATGAAAAATGCTGGAAATAGTAGGGTACAATGTCTGAAATGCTAACCACTACCACAAAATATTCCTTTCCATTGAAACTTTTATTTAAGTTTTTATGAAATCATCAAATCTTCATTGTGTACATAATGAAAACCTTCGCAAGGACAAAGATTAGCTAATTTTGCTGATGTAGGTGTCAATTGCTAGGATTTTCCTTTTACTAATAAAATATATATAAGCTCTTCTAAAAGATGTCAGGAGTAAAAAAATGCTTATTTGACTACATTTTCTTCCTGCAGGTGACAGTGCTGTTTGCTGGCCAAAACATAGACAAAAGTCCCTTTATGGTCAATATATCTATGGCTGTAGGAGATGCTAACAAAGTATCTGCTAGGGGACCTGGCCTGGAGCCTACAGGCAATGTTGCCAACAAACCAACTTACTTTGACATTTACACAGCAGGTACAGTACAATTTACCAAAATTCTTTAGTCTTGTATGATAGGTTAAGAATATTGTACAGAGTTTAAATTTATAATAAGGTACTTTATAATCGTCTTCATAATTTATTCTACCCAGTAATGATGTTGTTAAGTTATTGTTTTCAGAAATCCTGAAATAACTGTATTTCTCCATGTATTGATTCTGAAGGAGCTGGAGCAGGAGATGTTGGTGTTGTTATTGTTGATCCCCAAGGCCGACGTGATACCGTTGAGGTCATTCTTGAGGACAAAGGAGACAGCATTTTCCGTTGCACCTACCGACCTGTGATGGAAGGGCCACATACCATCTATGTCACTTTTGCAGGAGCCCAGATCCCAAAAAGCCCATTTACTGTACAAATTTCAGAAGGTATCTCTGCCACTTTCCAATTATGCTTTTGAATAATTTTTTTTAAAAGAGGCACTAAAGCTTCTTTGGGATAGTGAAGCTCATAACAGTAGTTTCTTCTCCATTTATAAGCTTCTTTCTTGAGTAAAAGTCTCAAATATTAGAATTTAATTTAAGGATGAACAGTATTACTTCTTTATATTTTACTTTTAAATTGTCCATATTAAAAAAAAAAATAGCCCCGCTGTTACAATATCACTATTTTTATGAAATATTTACATTTTTTTGGACTGTTGTTCATATCGAAAGAGTGCTATCGCATGTAAATGGATTTACCATAATATGAGAAAGAAATTACAGGCAACAGAATTGGAAAGGTTGTGGAAAGTGGCCTTAGCTGTTCCAATGGTGGTGAACATCTATGTACAATCTGGTTTCTATATGGTCTTAACAGATAATGTGCAGAAGCATTTCCCTGTAGCTAAAAGAAGAAAAAGACATCTTGATTATAATGCCTGTCTGTTTTTCTAGCTCCCCAGTCTGGCCAACCAGCTGGTGCTCCAGCCATTCAGATTATACCTCAGTCTATCTGCACTCCACCAAGTGAAAAGCCAAAGAAAGTCCCGCCCCCAACTCCACCTAAACCGCATCGACCAAGTTAGTATGGGCTGCTGGCTTGCCTTGTTCCTGTGCAGTCTCATATGTTTGGACATCCAGGGCCTTACAGCTTTGATGGCATGCGCTGAAGCTTCGCCTATCATAGGTCATAGGTCCATAAACAGCAGCTTTAGTGTACTTGAACTGCATTTGATTCTTGTCTGAAATCACAACGACAGTCATATAGCATTCATTTGTATTTTTAATCATGTGCCCACGTGTGATGCATTTTTTTCCTGACAGATTTTAAATGGTTCTATCCTTTTTTAAAATTTTGTCATTTACTTGCCTGTCACTAACTAGAAAAGCAAATAATTAATGATGTAGAAATACATATATAAAAATTTACTGTTAATTTACTGTTAAGTCTCCTCCAATAACACAATAAAATACATACAGTCTTTATTTTATATTGGGCCTATCATGAGTAGCCACCACCTCAAACCTCCTTACACATCCACTGCATTCGAATTTTAGAAAGATATTTGTTTCATCCAGTATAGCACAGTGGTTAGCAGTCTGTCCGGATGATTGCAGCATCCTGGGTTTGAATACCTTGCCTGATTGTTGTCTGTGTGAAGTTTGTACATTCTCCCTGTGTCTGCATGTGTTGTATTCTGGGTACTTGGGGTTTTTTTTGCACATCCCAAAGACATGTGTGTTAATCTGCAATTCTAAATTGGCCTAATTTTGAATAAGCATGCTTACATGAGTGGGCCCAGTGACTGACCGGCACCTAGTTCAAGTTTGATTCCTGTCTTGTGCCCATTCCTGCCCAGATAAGTGATAGAACCCATTACTCTGTATTTGAGGAAGCAGGTTCACAATACAATTACATAATTTATTCAATCTGATCACAAGCAGTAAACCAGCAATAAGTATAACATTATAGTCTTTGAGGCTACAGATCAGCTCCTTAACCATCAGGCACTTTTCTCATTCATATGAAAGTGATGTTTTATTTAAAAAAATATATATATAACATCAAATTATACTTTCAAAAAGTAGAGTACTTTTTGAAGTGTCACACCTTCTTATTAACACTGTTTTGTAAAATTAAAAAAAAAAAAATCAGAATATAGTCTTAAATGAAGAAAAAATTTCAGATTTGTCTAAAGAACTTGTTCAGTGAGTTTTACAAAATGGAATGACAAAGTGTGTGCTGTGCAAAACATTTCTTAGGGTTCTTCTGAATTTTATTCTTTTAATTTTTTTATACGATAAACCAAATCGTTTCATGTTTTAGTTTTACTGCGTTCAAAAATCAAAAAGAAAGACAAGCAAATATTACTCAAAAATATGCAATACTTACTACCATATTAACTCTTGCATTGTTACAGTATACTTGTAATAAAGTAGGTCATCATTCAGTGATAATGCATATCTTCACTAAAATTTTGATTCTCTTAACTTTTGTTTTATCTTGAATAATAAGTGATTTTAATCTATTGCTTTATAAATGCAAATATGCATATCAGCCAGTAAAGGTTTTTAAAATGAAAAGAAATATCATTTGAATAAGCATCAATCAATTAACTAGTCTTTGTACTGTATGTAAGTATTTGCATATATTTTTTTATTTTGAGTTTTTCAATAATGACGATATGCACAAAATAATTACTTTTTATTCAGATTTTTATGTTAAAAATACATGATAAAGTAACTGGAATTCAGCTCAGTTTCGTTTTTCTAACACACTTTGAAAGACTTCTGCAGCTGCATGGTTACAGTTCAAAGATTCTTACAACTTTCTAGCTTAGCTTGTTATCTAAAGAATAGTCCTTGGTACCAAATGCAAATCCAAGCTGCAAATGTATTCTTTCTGCAGTTTGCATGTTGTTTTCAAGTTTGCATCAGTGTTTTTTACCATATTTGGATCTTTCCCACCATCCCATAGCATGTTGTTTAAAGCTAGTGATGTAAAATGTCCCTAGCAAGTGGGTGTAGTTTGAACAACATGGAAAGAATGCTGTTCTATTCAGGATTTGTTTTTGCTTTATGGCTTTTGCTGCCAGAATAAGGTTTGGTTAATTGTGTCACCATATGGAATAAGAAGGTTTGAGAAATGGATGGATTTATGTATAGCATCTTTATATAATGCTATATTGTCAGGCATCATGCATTTTCATGATAAAAAGTTTTGTTCTGACAATTTTAGTGTGAAAAAATCCAACCGCTGATATTCTCATTTCATCTCATTTATGTTGTGAAAGTTCCAGTGCAATCAAAGTTGGGCAGGCGATTCTCAGTGGTTCCCCAGTCATCTGAGAAATATACCTCTTTCTCTGTCTTCACTCTACCTAGAAAAGAAAAATCTGATGAAGATAAGGCTAAGTGAACTTTTCATTCACAAATAATAGGAAAGATGCATTCCCTCAAGTCCCCAACTGTATAGAGTCTATACCTCTGTGGCACCTTATATTTTATCAATGAATATCATGGCTAAGGGAGGAGACAAAGTGTAGACTATACCCAGTTAATACAGATTGAATCAAATGGCATGCAAAAACCAACTCTGAGACCCTACTGTTGTAGCACCTGCAGGGAATGCAGTCATAACCCTTTTGCAAGTCAACAAAATATATGTGCCAGGTTAAAGTGCTGATTTGTCTTTGTTTTTGAGAAGAACCTTTTTTATATTGCAGCATAAATTGCTAACATTAGGTACAAGGTAGAAGCTAACCTTGGTCCATAAAAAAATTTAGAGTTGGCATGTAACCTAACATGCATATCTTTGGGATGTGGCAAGAACTGAGTGAGTACCTGGTAGAACAATGCAGCCACCACAGGAAGCATACGAATACTCCACACAAACAGTGTTGTCCAATAAATATTGATAATTGTATTTCACTATTTCATATGTGTGTAAAATAGAGCTGAAACGGTTTTGTAAACATAAAAAGCAACATAAATTGCAAGTATACATAAGCTAATGTATTTTCTAACTTAATTAATTAAGTTCAGGGTTGCATATATACTATATATATATATATATACAGTATATATGTACAGTATATGTGTGTGTGTGTATATATATATATATAAAATTCCTACAGCATATATGTTCATAAATCGATCCATCCATTTTTAAACCCACTTAGTCCATATTTAGGGATATCTATCTATCTATCTATCTATCTCTGATTATTATAGATTCCTTTTTTCAATATTTTTGTTTAGTTATCTTCATTTGCAAAAAAGTACTGCATGAAACACAACTAAAGAATGAATCATTGTCTTGTTGTCCTGTACCATATTCTTGTTTGCCTTTTTTTCTTATTTCATTCTGTGAAATTTCTACCATGATAAAATCTTATATCTGTTATGCCAAATAATTCCATTGCTTTATTATTTTTGTAGTTTCCTCATTTTTTCCCCACCTTTCTTTACAGCTTGTAATCCCAATGCTTGCCGTGCCACAGGACGTGGTCTACAACCAAAAGGGGTCAGAGTAAAAGAGGTTGCAGATTTCAAAGTATACACCAAAGGAGCTGGTAGTGGAGAGCTGAAAGTGCTAATAAAAGGGCCAAGTAAGTAGTCACCCTGCATTTCATGAATACATAGGGAGAGATATTAGTCAGATGAAAGTATTAATTGTTGTATGTATTGTGACCTCCAGGGAGCCCCATTGAGCCCCCAAACCCCAGATACAATTACACCAACAGAATCCTGGGTACAAATAAATGTTTTATTATCCACAATACCTTTTGTTCCAGTATTCAAAGTCTAAACCACAATCACAAATGAACACAATATGTTCTTCCACTCCTATAGTTGAGTTTTGCCCTCTGCCTCCCAACTTTAACTCAACCCTTGAAGAGAGATTGATTCCTTTTATGATAGACCCAGGAGTACTTCCAGAGTCAAGGCCTCATATAATGGAACCACTTCCAGGTGATACAGAAGCCTCCCAAACTAGGGAGATGTATTCCCAACAGCATACCCCTGGCAAAACCCAAGGATCATAACAGGGTAAACATTCAAAAAAAAAAATACCAGGAAACCCTGCAAATGTCTAGACTGGGGCCAAACTAGAAGAACGCTGTCCCATCTCGTACATGAGATTGAAATGTTCAGCATCTCCAGTCTACCCAAGTCCAATCGTTATTCTTTTATCGCAGCTGGGATAGGAATTAATAACCATCCTACTTCTCACATTGTCCTTCCATTACTGCCTGCTTGGCCAAACAAAGATTCACCTTCCATCCCTGTTGAGATGCCAGGCCATCTGCTGTGGCACTTACAGTATTTAAAACAATTAAAAAGCACATTGTTGATGCATATTTTTCAAGACTATGCTGATATATTGCATATATACAAACTGCATAATATAAAGCAATTTTTACTTTCATGTGTGCATTTTTTTTGTCTTTATCACTTAATAAAGTCATGGTTTCTAGGTATTTTAAGAAATAAAAGTAACATTGAAAAGGTTAATGTAAATATTCTTTAAATTATTGAGTAATTATGTAAATTAGATAAAGTCAATTTAAAGAATAAATGAATGGATATGCACTATTCTTAAAGAAATCGAAAAATCAAGATTTTCAGTGCATTCAGAGCAAATTCAAATATATTTTAATTCCTGAGATATCTGCACTGTTGTCCATGCAGAGAACACGTCATTCTTGTGCTATTAGCATGACCAGCACAGCACAACGTTTGTGGATTAATATCCTTACTATTTGATAGTGACCACCTTAAGTGATGTGCTCAAAATCACATAGTGAATCATAAGCAACCTTTATATATCAAGTCAATAGGCAGTAAAGTAATGATAGACTACAAAAAGATGAGTGATTGCAAATAATTATTCAATTTAGGTCATTAACCATCAGCCTGAATTAACTGGAATCTTTTTTGATACATTTAATTTGTTTTTAAGTGAATATTTCTCATATGTTTGTAATAGGAGGTGCAGAGGAGCCAGTGAAAATCCGTGAGATGGCAGATGGAGTATTTGAATGTGAATATTACCCTGTAATTCCTGGAAAATACACAGTCACGATCACCTGGGGAGGATATGCCATCCCAAGAAGGTCTAATAAAGTTCTTGATTTAGTATTTATCCTTTTGTATGCAAATTAAGAATATTGTAACTGTAGAAAACATGTAATTTTATGTATTTTATCTATGGTGTATTGAGTAGAGATGGCATAGTTGTGTTGCCACTTTACATATGCGGCATCCTGGGTTTGAAACCCCCACCCTCTCATTGTCCATGTGAACTTTGCACATCTTGCTTGTATCTGTGTGAGCTTTCCTTTTCCTCCACATCTTAAAGACGTGCAGATTGGGTTAATTGCCAACCATAAATTGTCCCCTGAGTGAGTGTGTGTGTTAAGTGGGCCATTAAATGGTCTGGTACCTTGTCCACACTGTCTGTTCAAAGTGTTTTTTTTCATTTGGAAACTCAGTCATTTAATAGAATATAGAAAGCATTTCTAAGTAAAACTCCGTATCAGTTAATATATGTATTAGGTAAAACAGTACATTATTAAAGTAATATTACATTTTAACTTTTTATCTGTTATAGTCCTTTTGAAGTTCATATAAGTCCTGAAGCAGGCGTTCAGAAGGTACGAGCCTGGGGTCCTGGCCTGGAGACTGGAATGGTTGGCAAATCCGCAGACTTTGTGGTGGAGGCCATTGGAACTGAAGTTGGAACTCTGGGTGAGAAAAAAAAATCTGTTAAGTGTGCAGCATCAAGCTATACATTTGAACCCTTTAAAAAATAAATAGAACTTACAGCAAATACAGATATATACATTTTAAATATAGGATATTACAAAATATGTTTGGCTACAGTGCTCCAGTTAATAATGTCAAAAAGATTTATGCAAACATTTATTTAAATACTGTTACATGCAGCAATTCTATCATTATTAATTTTCTTTCTCTGTCACAACTGTCAATAGCCATGGCCTTAATAGCAGACTTGGGCTGTTATACAGAACTATCATTTCAAGACCAGGCGCCAGGTGTTCTTTTTAATGTTCTGGAGTAGCCTTGCCTTGTGTAGCTGCTTACTCATGTTTCCTTTTTAAACTAAAGCTGAAGACCATACATTAATCATAAGATCATGAGCCATGGAACATTCAGAGCCTGCTGTACAGTATTAAAGCACCCTGCCAGAGACTGTGTTCTATTCCAGGTTGGCTCTGGTGCCATTATGTTTCTCTAGGTCAATGCACATTTGTTCAGTTTCTAGTGAATCAAATTATGTTCTGATACAGATTTATACCACAGCTAAAATTAATATGAAAATGTATTCTCTGCTTAATTATTACATTTGTATAAAAGAAAAAAAACAAAAACATAAATATCTGTACAATAGCATGTAGACTTGAAAATGTAGTGCTGTTTGGTTATCCACATGCTAACTAAAATGTTGACCCAAAGAATCAGACACATCAGTTTTTTGTGTTAAGTTTATGAGAATTTCAACAGATAAGGTATATGTTGGATTTCTAACAGTTCTTCATGAAAAGGCTAATAGAAATATTGGTTTTTGGTAAAGGTATGAGCAAATATAAGAAGACAAAATACACATAACAGAAAAAAACCTTATGTAGTTTTTGACCTTAAATATTACATAACATTGCAGAAAGTAGATGTAGAGTTTAATAAAAATTAATATGAGGTATTAATTGCACTAACCAGACTGTTTTAACAACATAAAGATTCGTTTCATTCAAGATAAAACTTGGTATTCTTTGGTCTAAGTGGAGATCACAGTTTCATTTTTCTGGAGAGCAATTTAAATTAAATAAATTATGTCTGTTTTCATTTTAGCAAATATTCTTGTACCTAAACCTTTCAGTTTTGTGCTTAGATGATTCAGTTCTGTAGTTTATTCACAGGTAATGGCCTTCATTTACTTTCCCCATTTATTAATCATATCTGATATGACCACATGCTTAAATAAGAAAAGCCTGATGAGCACAAGCCATTTAGCCCAACACAGCTGATTAATTCTTTAAGCTTTTTTCAAACATAGTGACTTGTGATTTGATGGTTTTTACAGTACTACTGTCTGCTGATAATAACATACATGCTGTCACAGCACAGCAAAAAATTGTCAGATACTCATTTTCATATGCATTAGTAAGAGGATGCAGCATAAATTAATTGCTTTGATCACACTTCTTTGTCTCTTTTTTAATTAAATATTTTATGGCCTTGTTAAGATTGCTGTCTTACTTCCCTTTCATAGGCTTTTCCATTGAAGGCCCATCTCAAGCTAAAATTGAATGTGATGACAAAGGTGATGGCTCTTGTGATGTACGCTATTGGCCAACTGAACCTGGGGACTATGCTGTTCATGTCATCTGTGATGATGAAGATATCAAAGACAGTCCATTCATGGCTCACATATTCCCTGCTGCCAATAATGTCTTCCCTGAAAAGGTATGCCATTAATATGTACATTTGTTTAGTACTGTTTAATTTCCTTTATGTTGTCATAATTATATCCTTGCAGATTCACCTTAGTGATTTGATATTGATGATTAGTTCAACCACCCTGTTATCTTGCAGATCTTATGATCTTGTAAGGTATAGTTGTTTGTTATATTTTATAATTCTGTTTATTCTAGGGCCTGCTAACATAAAAGTTTAAATGTCACGTTTCATGACACTTGTAGCTTATGTTGATAGACAGTGAATAGGTGGTTTAAGTATGCTGATGACAGAGAAAACACGATGGGTCAGTGGCCTGGTACATACAGCGGCAATTGATGAACAGACCCAATGAAGGCTCTACACAACTGGAAAGGAAAGCTACAAGAAACTATCTTGTCTACTTCATAAGAGTAAAATATACAGAAATCACAAGTGTATCAAATACTTCTTAAGAACATCAGTTGTAGTTCTAATATGAAATGGTGGGACAGTATGAGAATGCCAAGTCAGCATACATTAAAGCTTGATGCCACATTTTCCTATCTGTTAAATGAACTGATAAGGGTTTAGCAACATTTGTGTCATTTATATATGTATATTTTTTCAGGTTAAAGCTTTTGGTCCAGGACTGGAGGCGACAGGTTGCATCGTAAACAAACCAGCTGAATTTACTATTGATGCCCGCGGGGCAGGCAAAGCAGAACTTAAGATCTATGCACAGGTACTGTACTCAGACACTTTATTTAGTTTTATAGTAAACCAAACAGAAATCTACCCAAATATTTACACAGTTCTGATTTTCATTCAGGATGCAGAAGGATTCCCTATCGACATCGAGATCAAGGATAATGGAGATAATACCTTCTTCTGTGTTTATGTGCCCACCAAGCCAATAAAGCACACTATTATCATTACCTGGGGTGGAGTGAACATTCCAAAAAGTCCATTCAGAGTAAGAGAAATTTCAATTTAAAAAGCATAGGTATGGAGTGGATAATTCTTTATTGCTGCTCTAATTAGGACATGTAAAACAAGAACATAAAAGAATTGTATTTTCCAAGAATCACTCTTTGCGTCATCAAGTTTGATATAAGAACAGTTTTATAAATAAGAAAAGATTATTCAGTCCATCAAACTTATGTGGATCAAACTTTTCTCATCAACTAGATAACTAAGTAGTTTTTTACAGATTCCCACAGCCTTTGATGTTTATCTTAAATGTACTTACTCTTAATCTAAACCAAAATGAGACAATATTTATTTTGCTGGGTTAACTTTATTGCTGCCATTAAGAATTATGAGGATTAGGATTAACCAGCTGCTCACATTAACACATTGACTGCCACAGTGACAATAGGTAAATCTGTTCCTGATTTAAAATTAGGCTGTGATAGTTTAATATAATAATTAAATGATCTTTATTATTTAACAAAACTCACAATAAAAATGTAGTTTTCCTAAACAAAACCTAGTTATAGTTGGCACATGGAACATAAAATACTCATAGTTAGCAGTCAATAGCTTTAAAGAGCTTCACCACCAAGAAGTAAAGGGTATTGACATGAATATACTATAACTGGCCTTGCTGAGGAACATTTGGAAAAAGTTCTCTACAAATTTCCATTTCTTATTCACTATGCGACACACATATATATGTTAGCTGTGAGTGGGAACAGTAGAAAGAGCAGCAAGTTCATGGCAATGATGGCATGAATACCAAAACCCTTCAGGACTAAGTCTCCCTGCAGGTACAGAACACAGTTAGTGGCATCTCAAACTTTTTCAGATAGCCTATGACTACTTGCTACATTTCAAAAAACATTTGACAAAAATTTGTATAAACATGGAGTTCTTTTTAAAATTTACTTTTGTAGGTCAACATTGGAGAAGGTAGCCACCCAGAAAATGTCAAAGTCTATGGCCCTGGTGTAGAAAAGACTGGTCTAAAAGCCAATGAACCCACATACTTCACAGTGGACTGCAGTGAAGCCGGACAAGGTTGTCAAGTTGAACATTTATGACAAACATAATTATGGTTTCCTCATACTATGTTTAATGTAAGAGTGATTCAAACATTTATTTTGATTTTCCTGCTGGTTATGTTTTTAGGTGATGTAAGCATTGGAATTAAGTGCGCACCTGGAGTGGTGGGCCCTGCAGAGGCAGACATTGATTTTGACATTATCAAGAACGACAATGACACGTTCACTGTAAAATATACTCCACCTGGCGCAGGTCGTTATACCATCATGGTGCTCTTTGCAGATCAGGTAAAGGCAGGAAGGTCTGAGAAACCAAACCAACTTTGATGTTACACTCTTTATATGTAATTTACTGTTTTCCTTTCTTTCAATTCAGGAAATTCCTCTCAGTCCCTTCCGTATAAAAGTTGACCCATCACATGATGCCAATAAGGTGAAAGCTGAAGGCCCAGGGCTTAGCAAAACCGGTATGAAATGATTATATTGGAAAAACATTTTCATATCATAAATGGAAAAAAAATGTATTAATTGTAAAAGACTTGGTGATTCTTTTCAGAGATTACCTTTCCAAGGTTTGTTTTGCAGCTGTTCAGCTGTAGTGTGATGCTATTGCTTAGCTTTTATGGTTCCAGAAGGCAGGATAAGTGACTTGCTCATTTTTCCATATTGGGCCTTCTCCGAAGTAAGGACAGTCATTGTCATTTTCTAACCTGCTTAATCCAAATTAGGGTCGCGGTTGGGTGCTGGAGCTTATCCCAGCTTGCATAAGGCACAGGAACAAACTTTGGGCAGGGAATCAGTCCATCGCAGGGTAAACACACACTGCAGCCAATTTAGCATTGCCAATTCATGAGACTGTCCAATGTAATAGCCCATAGGACTCACTAGTTCAAACTTCCACAGCAGAATTTTATTTATTAAAGTTATGCATTGGATTATTAGATTTGGTGCACTATTTATTAAGTCAGTTACAATAAAGGAGAGTTTCTGGGAGTAATGTAGCATAACATGGTGCTACAGCATACCTAAATATGCACATGCTGTGGTTTTCTTGTTTAAGCACCAAATTAACTATGTGATCCAAGCAAAGTTATATAGCTTTCCCAGATCATTTCAATGATGGTCAAATGTGCCTTGAGATAAAATATTTAATGAAAAATGCTTTACAAATATTGATTATTTTAGGAAATACTGGAACACACAATAGGAGGCATACCAGTATTCCTACTAACGTGCAAAATTTAAGGGCTTATCACCTGCATTCTGCATATTGCTAGGTTAGATGAAATGGTAAAACTGACAAATGTCCATATTTTTTGTAGGTGTGGAGGTTGGCAAACCAACTCATTTTACTGTCTTCACTAAGGGTGCTGGTAAGGCCAAACTGGATGTCCATTTTGCTGCATCTGCAAAAGGAGAAGCAGTCAAGGACTTTGAGATTATTGACAACCATGACTACTCTTACACTGTGAGGTATACAGCGGTGCAGCAGGTAGGATCAGTACTCATAACTCAGAGGCAAAGCTATGAAAGTGTGTGCATGTTTGTAAATGAAGCATATTAATATTTATACTTAGTGGTTTGTTATAGCTATGAAAGAAGAAGTGGTTTGTTTTGGGGTTTTTTTTAACAATGCTTTTATGTCCTTCTCATTCATAGCTTAGAGTATTCAGTAAGCTTCTAATTTGCAATGGACATTTGTATAACTCCTTTACTTAACCCAGGTGTAATTCAGTGTTCAGTAAAATAAAGAATGAAATTCCCTCACTTTACAACCAAACAAATGCTAGACCAGAGATGGCTAAAATATGTATGTGTTTAGCACCCATTGTAAGAATGAAGTGCACAACTAATGTGCAGTAATTTGTTCTTAATCATAATAGTAAGGTATTCAACACAGTGAAGCAAAAAATTAAACTGATCTTTCATTTGATCATTAGTAGAATCATAACAACATTTTTGTTTTAGAGCATTGCTGTCTTTATGCCATAGTTTAAATTACTGCTTCAATATAAGTCGTTCAACAATTTTCTTGAATGTTGTATTTTTTACAAAGGGCAACATGACTATTTCAGTTACATATGGTGGAGATCCAGTTCCCAAAAGTCCATTTAACATCACTGTGGCCCCAGCTCTTGATCTTAATAAAGTCAAAGTTCAAGGACTTAATAACAGTAAGTTTGCTTCCTGTTCAAGTTTGTAGTTATTTTCTTTACCTTAAATTTCCCAGTAATTTATATTAAGGCTTGCTTTTTTTTTCCTATTTATGGTTGTTTATGAGCTTTCAAAGAACTAGGCTTTAAATTTTAATATGTTTTGTATTTCATCCAAGCTGTAAAAAATAAGTCACTTAATAGTCAATCCTGAAAAACACTTGAGGATTGAAGAATCATAACAATTGAATGCTTGTTTCTTACAATTAGGATATATTAGGATTTTGTGTTCAAAGTATTTCATGATCAATTCTAAAATATTACTTTGTACAAACCCAAGTTTTACAGCATATTTTCGTAATATGTGAAAAAATATGCAGTATTCCAGTAATATGGAAGAAACTTACAGTATATTGTTTAATCAGCTGCGCAAAAGAGAAGTGTTATAGTGTGGTGTAGTGTACAGTATACTGTACAGTATGTGTTGGCAGTACTCATTGTGGTCAGCTAATGTACTTCTCATATGAAAATACTGCAGGTTTTTGAGTTTTTTTTTTAAACACATGCAGAAATGGAATTTTTCACCAATGATCTTAACGTAGACATGTATGAAATTTTTGCACATGGCCCGCCAAAGCACTGGAATGTCATGTTGGCCATGAAAAACATCATTGGAAGCTTCCGTATTTAATTATTCTGAAGATTAAAAACACAATTTCTAGCCTGACTTAGTAATAAACCTAAAAAAACATTAATGAAGCTTCAAAGTTTAATTTAATAAATTAATCCATTCATCCATTTTTTCACAATTCTAGCAGCAGCAGGTGTGAAAGAGTGCACCAGTAGTGGCACAATCTCATTATACTGGGACACATTTGAACACTAGCCAACCTGATTGGCTGTCTTTTTCATACTGAAAGTGGGAAACACAAGTGTTTTGGTGGTGTATGGGGACACAAGGAAACTCCACACTGAAATCACCCAAGCTTTAAAATGATCCAGTGTACAAGCACTATGAGACTGTAACAATATATTGTTCACATTTAGTACATTTTCTTTTAACAAAATGAAAAGTGTTTTTTTTTTGTTATCCTTTTTTTCTCACATTGTGTTTTTATAGAGGTGGATGTTGGAAAAGACCAGGAGTTTACCATTAATACTCGTGGGGCTGGTGGCCAAGGTAAAGTAGATGTGAAGATCACCTCTCCATCACGTCGGCCTATTCCATGCAAGGTTGAGAAAGAAACAGCAAAGGATTTGCACACTGTGAAATACATGCCTCCAGAAGAAGGCCCCTACAAGGTGGATGTCAGCTACGATGGGAATCCTGTTCCAGGAAGTCCATTCACCGTAGAAGGGGTCATGCCTCCTGATCCTTCCAAGGTAAAAATATTATGAAAGACTAATTTCCTGCTTTTTTGTATGAGTCAAACATTTTAAAATGAAGTTGTTGGGAAAAGGATAACTTAGCCAATCGTGATTCTGTATGTAGTGTCAATGACAATTTTTTAACTTGTGTATGATTGAGTTTGAAGTAAATGTGTTCATTATTTCATTCTAAACAATGTACACAATAATCCAAATAGAAATGTTATGTTCTAAGTTTTCCACATGCATATAGTTCATACTGTATAAGTGAATATTTCTTGTTCAAGGTACGAGCATATGGCCCAGGCCTAAAAGGTGGACTCGTTGGGAAGCCTGCTCCCTTTGCCATTGATACTAAAGGCGCTGGTACAGGTGGACTTGGACTTACTGTGGAGGGGCCTTGTGAGGCCAAAATTGAATGTCAGGACAACGGCGATGGTTCCTGCTCTGTTTCCTATCTACCTACAGAGCCTGGAGAATATTCTATAAACATCCTTTTTGCAGAGTCTCACATCCCAGGCTCACCTTTCAAAGCCATAATAAAGCCAGTGTTCGACCCTAGCAAAGTCACAGCCAGTGGACCAGGGTTGGAGAGAGGAAAAGTTAATGAGGCTGGCTCCTTCACAGTGGACTGTTCTAAAGCTGGTGAGGCAGAACTGACCATTGAAATCATCTCAGATTCTGGTGTGAAGGCTGAAGTGCATATCCAAAATAACAGCGATGGCACCTATTCTATTACCTACATACCCCCTTTCCATGGCATGTACACAATCACAATCAAGTATGGGGGACATGCAGTTCCTAAATTTCCTGCACGTGTCCAGGTGGATCCTGCAGTCGATACTAGTGGAATTAAAGTATATGGACCAGGAGTGGAGCCACGGGGTAAGAAATCAGATTATTATGACTTCAGCATGTTGGAACAAGGACTACTTGTAGTAATAAAAGTTATGTGGGTTCAAACTAATAAATGTCTGTCAGGTAGCAACTGTTGTTTAATATATTAATATATTACATTTCATAATTCAGGGGTTCAATGAAAAATAATGCCTTAATCTTAGGCATGAGGTAGATTGTAACATTTCTTTGCTAACACCCTGTATGAAAAATGGAAATATGTGCCAAACATTTTTATTTAAAAGGCGTTCCTGGATTATTTAACTTTTAAAATAATCTATTGAATTCAAATTAACCTGCAATGAAAACAAATTTAAAAGCAAAGTTATCTGCCAGCAAATTTATGGGGATAATTTTTATTGATAACAGACTGGGTTATTCATATATATTTAGTTGAGCATTTGGAACACAGTTGACTCAGAAGAATACACTGAAAAAATCAAAACTTTGAAACTACAGTTTAAAAGGGCTTGTCACCACAAGAACTAGTTTAATATAATATAACAGTGCTTGGCCACATACTTCCTCGACCACCATTGTAGTTAAAAAGGTGAATTTCATCATCCTACTACATCTATCTTACAGTCCAGATTTGGCACCATTTACCTCCTCATTTTTACAAAAATGCAGGAGAACCTTTGTGAATGTCAGTAGTCCTCTTGTGAAGAACTTGAGAAGATGGTCAAAGAATAAAAGAACTGAGGTCTTCCTGGATGGCTTTAAAGCTTGTTCATTGTTAGTGAAAGTGTTTAGTGGTGTGCAATGATTATGCATTATAGTAAACACAGACAATAAACTACCAAACTACAAAAATGATAAATTTCATTCATCAGAATATTTCTTTTCAGTCACAAGTAATTGAGATGAAGGCATTACTTTTACTTAAGCCTCATAACTAAATGTTTCTTGAGATCTTCAGAAGTAGAAGTGCAAGTAGAAGTAACAGAATATTTGTTTAATAGTTCTTCTCTTTCTTGTTTTACGTTTATAATTTGTTATGGTTTAGTATTTCATTGGAAGTGAATAAGATTTAACACATTATAATTATAACATTCATTCCTAGAAATAAGATTTTGGCATGTGGGAGTGGCTCCATTAATCATGTTCTCTAGAGATGTGAGCTATTAATACGTTATCTTTATTAAATCAGTCTAAGGAGTGGGGAGAGAGAATATAAAGAATAGTCCATTAAGGGCCCTTATGATAGTCTCATATAAACAGAAGAGAACCTCACCTGGAAAAGGGATGCTAGGACTCACTCCTGGACTCAAGGGAGTGTGTAGTTCCCTGGCAAGTACCGGTTAGTTGGTTGACCCATGTTGCTCAGTTGGACACAGTCCAAAAGAGCCATGCAGAGCTGCCGTATGAGCTCACCACCCCAAATATGAAAGATGAGGCTAACATGCAAGTTCAGCTGTGCAACAGACAAGAGTTTTAAAGATCAGGCATGTTAGAGGCAATGACAGCTTGGACACGATGGTGAGGAAAGATTAGCATCTAAATAAGAGGAGTGGAAATGATGATGGTGACAATAATGAATAATGACATGGTTACATATTACTTGTTAGTGAACATTAAAGGTACTGCACTGGGTTTCAGCCAACTCTGTTTGCAATCTCTTCCTAACTGCAAAGTGAGTCTGTAATAGCATGTATGATATTCATCTACAGAGTGCATAGACAGAATGGTAGGTCTTCTGAACACCCTTAGCTCACATCTGTGGGGGATAGCGACATCATCTTGTGTCTTTGTATCAAAATGACACTGAGCCCTTTTACAAATCTGTATGTGAGATTTTGGATTCTTTTATTACAAAAGTTATTAAAGGATATGTAGAGTTTGAAGAATAATATTCCATCTTCCCATTCATTCCAGTTTTATTCAGTATTATTACATTGTGAAGAAAAACAATTCTTATATATTATATCCTACATTATGATATTGCAGGAGTTCTTCGAGAAGTTACCACAGAATTCACAGTTGATGCTCGAACACTGACAAAAACGGGGGGCAACCATGTGAAAGCAAGAATTGTTAATCCATCAGGTGCCAAAACAGAAGCCTACATCCAAGACAAAGGAGATGGAACATACCGAGTAGAATATACTGCTTTTGAGGATGGTAAGAGTCAACAATTATTTATATTTATATATATATATATATATATATATATATATATATATAAATAGCACAACTGCTCTGTGGAAATTAGATTGGTATATAAAGATGGATATAGCATACAAAATATTAAATTAGTGTAAGGAATATATTTTGTATATTATTTTTTAAATTTTCTTCTCAATAATTTTTTTCAAACAGCTACATTGCTAGCTATTCTTTCTGTGTACTTCTTTCTGACAATTTTATCACTTGAACTTAGCCAATCAGTTTAATTTACTGTATCTTTGCCCACGTTTAATGAAATGTTCAAATTACAGTAAACACATTTATTTGGCATTTCTTATCCTCAGAAAATACATTGTGTATGAATTACCTGTCAATCTAATTAATTAAATATAATTACCTATTTAGGAAATTTCATTTGGAGCTGACAAACTGCAGAATTTAAAGAGTTCAAGTTGTCAAAGAGGGTATTTTTACAAGGGTGATATTTAAACAAAATGTTTGATACAATATAAAGTTACCGTCACATGATGATCCAAATTTTTGGCTCCAAACAGCCAGACGCTGCTATGTCAGCAATGCGTGCCTACTGCTGCCTCATATAATAAAAGCAACAAAAAGCCCAAATATCTGGAAACTGCACAACTTAAATGCCTGCCCATTTAAGAAATGTGCTGGTGCTTTTTTTGATGTGCTGACATTTTGGCTTTAGGTCTTTTAGCAAAAGGCTAACACCTGGTCTCCGTCATTTATCCATGACAGTGACCAATAAAGAAAGGACTTATCTAGAAACAAGAGCAGGGTGGCTGAGCTATGACCCCATTTTAAACATTGAGCCTGCTCTAGAGTGACCATTAATGACAATTTTCTTGTTTTTTTTATTTCATTTTGGGCTATGTTCCATAATATATTTAGATTATATGTTTTAAGTCTCTCAATTTCTCAAATAAATTATATAAAAAAGAAATTGTTTATATGCAAATATACATGTTTGGACTAGTAGCATGGTAACTTTTTCCATAAGGAGCTTATTAAAAATGTTGCACTGAATAGTTAAAATACAAAGTCTAATGAAATGAGTTAACTTCATGAAGAGCACAGTTTCTGTACTGTCTCTTTGCTGTAATCTTGTCATTAATTTTTAAAGACACACTTATAAAGAGATGTTATTTCTTAATTTGTGCCGTTTTGATTTGCATTATTCCCCACAGTTGGGAGGCACAGCATATAAGCAGCTGTCAGGGTCCCAACAGCTGCACAGCCAAGCTTAGCCTGGCATCAGCTGTGAATATGCTTTGATATTAATTGTGGTTTTCATTGACATAGAAGAAATTGGGTCAGTGCAAATAGTAATTCATTTCACTTGTGCATTTTAGTTAACTGACATTGTTTTCCAGAGTGACATAAAAAAAAATCACTTACAAATGTGTTTCCACAACTGCAGCTCTGGCTTTTTAAACATCTTGCTGAGTATGCTGAGAGCACTTAATCTACAGCCTTCGTTGTTTTTACTGCAGCATTTTTAGACACTTGCTTGCAAAGATCTTAAATGCTGACATTTTCTTTCAGCCTAGAACCAGATTGAGCCAGGAATCACTTGTTTAGTTTCAATTACCTTTCTTTCCCCTAAAATTCCAGAAGCCACCTGGCTTCCTTCATATACAGCTTAGCAATGCTTTCCACAATGGTACAATGAATTTGTGATTACACATAGGGTTAACCTGATCCTCATGCCTTTTATTTTCACTTAGATTACTTTAATATCACTAGTGCTCTCACTAGTGGACTGTGGCAAGCCAAATTGATACTTGGATATTTTCTATAAGTGGCTTTGAAGACATCTTAAAATATTAATAAGATATCTGTAAATCATTTACAGATATCTTTAAAGACTTTTAAAATATATCTGCAAATCAAAATAATGAGATTTTAAGAACTGTAAAAATATCTTGAAATCATTTGCTGATACTGTAAAGAAATCTCTAAACGATAAATTAGTTTAGCAGCTTTTTATTCCTGTTTGTCAGTGAAAGGCATGTTATAATCTACAGGAATTTAACACTATCTCTCTGTTATAATAAAAAAAGTCCCGGGACAAGACAAGACTTTTTAGCCTGGTACGAGACGTGACTTTTTCAAAGAGATTCTTTCACATCCTGCGAGACAAGGAGTAGATGACAAAGTAGAACATTGTAAAGAATTCAAAAGGTTGGTGCAATACACATGCAGAGGAGGTTAGAGATAATGAAAGTACTAAAATTCGAAAATCTCAAAAAAATGATAGTAAAGATCACATTAGTGCAAACAAACAGAAATTATTACTCGGTGAAATAACAGAACAGCAAAAAGAAATTGAATATATTGTTTGGATTTAAACTTTGAGTCAGAGACTTCTAGATCATCTAATTCGTGTTGCCATCAGAGAAAAAGTAGTGTTTCTTCTCAATGAAGAGGCTTATCCGCGAAAATTAAAAGATCTGTTGTTTGGTGAAAGTGAAATCTACATACGCAAGTGGCACAAATGTGAAGTGGCTGGTGCGTAGCGCAGGCTGGGGGGGTTGGTGAGCGAAGTGAGCTAAGGACAAGGCCCCCTAGTCCTAAAATAATTTACAAAGTCACCTCAACACACTTAAAATTGCTGCCTTTCTTAAAACACACAGAACGTAAAAAGTGCATACTGAAAGGATACACATAAAAAACAGCGCTTTATACAAGGGTAGAGCTGCTATTTACATGACATGAGCAGCATGGTGTGTATGATTAAAATAAACCTGAATTTGATGCAACAGATCAATGACATGCTTCATACAGACAATGCAGCACTGGGTGAAAGGCAGGAAACAGTCATGGGGGAACATTCACACAAAACACACATCCAGTGAACCTAACATTCATGCCTTTGAGAAAAGTAGGAGGAAGACTGGAAAACCCACATAGCCAGGGAGAGACTGAATAAACTCCACAATGCTAACTACCAGGACCAAGGTTCAAACCCAGAATGATGAATTCATTGAGCTGTTCTGCTATCTATGTCATCACCCATGATTTAAAGAATATTTTTAGAGATATCTTTAAATGATTCAGCCTAATTTTAAGACATTTAAAATTATCTCTGACTAATAATTTCACTTGACATAGTGCACTGGAATACATACGCTGTGGGTTCTGGAAAAACAACATAACATTATTACAATGTAGAATTTAGACTTAAAGGACAACATTGTATGAATGTATCAGACAAGAGAAAAATATAAAATTAAAACATTTTTATTTGTGCCATATATACTGTAATATATTTAATATTACATTTATGTACATGTTCATCTAAATAAAACCATTTGCCTAAAGAATGATCCTTTTCAGATGACAAGGGATAGTTTGGACTTTTCAATTCAATTCAGTTTATTTTTGTATAGTACTATTCACTGAGTGTAGTCTCAGACCTCAGTAACAAGCTTCCAGGCAAAATACAATTACAAATTTAATAAATTACAAATTACAAAGCACACATACATAAAGATAAAGATTAATTAAACACAACTTTTAAGCAAACCTGTTTCAAATTGAAAGATGTGCAATGATCCTAACAATATATGCCCTGTAATATTATTGTTGAGATAAGGCCTGTTTACAATGGTGGAGTGGAAAACAAAAAGTCTACTCAGCATCATTGCTTTAGGGTCCATGGTCACCCTTAATAGACAAGACAAAAAAGTCAGACATAGTCACAGTCCTGGAGACCAAGACCATCTCGTTGCCCACCCCCTCCTGGATATTTTACAATATTATAGAAGTTCCAACTTAGCAGTCTAATAAGATGACTGAGTGTTTCCATCTGTTGCTTCCAAGGCTCCCAGTATCTCTGGTGACTTTCCCATGGGCAGTAAAACAGCTTGGTGGAGGAGCAGTGGCACTATGTGCCACAGCAGTATACAGAGAAGAGAAACACAATCAAGAAGAGTTAGTAATGGTTTGTCACTATTATAGTACTTATATTTTTTTTTATAAATATCTAACAAACAAGCAATAAGCACGGTTAATGAGCATCTCTAATCAGTGAACGCTAGACTAAACTAATGGTCCTCAGCTGAAAAGCTGAGACTGAAAGGGGCATCTCTTATATAAGCAGGCAGATTGCTCCATAGCTTCAGAGAAATTTAAGTAAAAGCTTGACCTCTTACTATCATTTTATTAACTGTATAAATAAGCAGACAAATTACATGATGTTGCTCTGCTTATTTTTCAACATTCTATTTTGTGTTTATGTTGCGTTTTTATTTTTTTTGTAATATCTTTGCAATTATTTGTATAGCACATTCGTCTTAAAAGTTTAGGCTTAGTAGAAGCACATAACATGATTTTATCATTAATACGAATACAATTAATTTATAAAAAATAATGTGGTGTCACATTCTAATTTAATAGGATAGTATATTTAACATAATTATTCCTTGATCTGTTGTACATTATGTAATATTCTACAACTGGACCTGCAATGTATATACATTTGTACTTACATTAATATAATTATCATTGTAATATGGGAGAAAAATGTGTTAAGGAATATTTAAGTATTTTCCTTTCAAATAATTAACATACTACAAAAAGAAAATACAACATTTAGATTCACATCATATAAGAATTAAATAAATTTTGTATGTATTAATTAGCGAAATGGCTTATATCTGCTTAGATTGAAATGCATTTCACATGTTTAATAAAACAATAACATTTTTAGTAATAATTTGATGCAGACTTTGCCATTGCAAATAGACTTGTTAACATTCAATTGCAGGTATTCATCTTATCGAAGTACTATATGATGATGTGACAGTTCCCAAGAGTCCTTTCCGGGTAGGTGTCACTGAGGGCTGTGACCCCACACGTGTCAGAGCTTATGGACCTGGGCTAGAAGGAGGACTGGTCAATAAGTCCAATCGCTTCACTGTTGAAACAAGGTAAACAGCCTCCTGTTTAAAATGCATCACTGTGACTAAGTATTACATAGCAAGTAATTGTATAGTGCAACATATTAAAATATAAACCATATGAAGCAACCTTGTATATCATATTTCTGTAGAACACTATTCTAAGACTTTATGAATAAAACACTTATATTTTACCATTTATTTTTTCTTATGGAGGATGATCATGATTAGTGACTTGTTCATAGATGTTCAAGCTATTGTGTTTGAACCAGAAACCCTCCAAGTTAAAACTCTGCATCTTAGTAAGTTTATCAAAATGTTCATCATATACCTATACCTTTTAAACTGCTTAAAAATTCTGCTTGGTATGGATGATTTTTTTTACTTACACTGTGACTACATGTATGAAATAATGAATTCTTGTCAAAAGAGTGTTTAATAATAAATGCAGTCAGAAAAAATTGAGAACATAATAATAGCTATACACTGATTACTACGAGGGGGGAGTCAAGCTAAAGTTAGAAAATGGGATTTATTAGATAATGGAACGAACCTTAACAAACTGAATTATCTTGCACCACCTACCTTCCAGCAGAATAAAACATTTTGTCTTGCCCTCGCAACCACTCATGCACCGCTTTCTTCATGTCATCATCAGCTTTTAATATGATGACCACCCAAAAAGGTGGAAATCACACAGTGTCAAATCTGGTGAATAAGGAGGATGTGGCAATACCTCAAAGTTCAGTTTCTCCAGACAGGCCTTGTTGTTCTTAGCAGTGTGTGGGTGGGCGGGCATTGTCTTGCAGCAAAGGACTCCTTGAGACAGCAGTCCCCGACGCTTGAATCGTAACATGCTTCACATTGGTCTCCAGCAGGTCACAGTAACTTGCACTAGTGACTGTAGTACCACTCGGAATGTAGTGTTCCAAAATAACTTGGGTGCACAAGTGGTTTTGAGGATGAGACAATACTTTTTATTCTGCTGGAGTCCAGGCAGGTGGCACAAGTGCATTGAGAAGGGTGGAGACTACATTGAGAAATGACATTATCAACTTTGTTAAGGTTTATTCCATTTTCTAATAAATCCCATTTTCTAACTTTAGCTTGACTCTCCCCTCGTATATTAGATCCACTTGCCCATCCTTGGTAATTTTAATCACTTGATTAGTGACAATATTTAATGTGCAAAAATGCTGTTTAAAACAGGTAGAGAAATATCAACAGAGGAGAATACATTAAAATAACAACTTAAGTGCCTTTGAATACTTTGTGGTAGTTGGCATTAGGCATGCCAACAGATTTTGTGGGAAAAAGTAGCCCCTGATGGGGTATCATCACACAGATGTAATGAGAATAGGCTAACACTAAAAAACATCTAGCCGATGGCCTCCTGTTTGCTCCAACACACAACTGATGAAATGACTAAGGAGTGTGGCACAATCTGTGCAGACTTTGAGACAGATTTCAATGAGTCAACTAACCGATGAGTATTAACAATGTGTCACCTGTCTATCAAACCAAGAGCCTCTCCTACCAGTGAAACTTTGAGGGGATTAGTTTTCATAAAGGTAAGGAACACCAGAACAGAACACTAGAGTATTGACGTGACAAGTCAATGAATTTATTCAGCTTCGTGTCAGCAAAGTCAGTTGGAGGTATCAATATAAAGGTGTTTGTGTGCACATCAGTCTGCATTATATGAGCAGAACAATACTTGAAACGTGCAGGATATCTGACGTTCATTTTTTAATAAGATGTGGTCCTTCATGGTATCAATACACTCATCTATAAACTGGCTTTATTCAAAAGGCAATGCTCCACACTACTAGATTACGAAAGTCCTGCAATGGTTCCAGGAGCATAATAAAGAGCAGTGGTCTGGAATAAGCTATTGTACATGTGGTAGAGATATACCACCATCCAATTTGCAACAAATATGTGGCAAATTAGTGTCAAAATTGGCCATAATTTCAGTGCCAAACATAAGACACAATAGTAAGTATGTGCAATCACAAATTTAGACAAGTGTGGGTACAAACGATCAGTTTACTGACAGTTATGTGTTTGGAAGCAATTTCTATTTAGGTTATATATAAATGATAGCTTTGTTTTTAATAACAACATTTATGATCCTAGGGGTGCTGGTACTGGAGGTTTGGGTCTTGCTATTGAGGGTCCTTCAGAGGCTAAGATGTCTTGTAAAGATAACAAAGATGGTAGCTGTAGTGTGGAGTACATCCCCTTTACACCAGGAGACTATGATGTCAACATTACCTTTGGTGGATGCCCCATTCCAGGTAATAAACAAAAGATTTGCACATCACTATGTTGTTTATTTTGGGAAAGTACGTTTTTCCATATAAAGAGGAGAGTTAATGGGAGCTAACTGTTGCTTCCCACAGGAAGTCCATTCAGAGTGCCAGTCAAGGAGGTTGTGGATCCCAGCAAAGTCAAGTGTTCAGGTCCTGGTCTGGGGACTGGTGTACGAGCTCACATACCCCAGACATTCACTGTGGACAGCAGCAAGGCCGGCCTTGCACCACTTGAAGTTCTTTTGCTTGGACCTGCAGGTTAGTAGGTGTATATACATGAACACACCATATGTTAGTAACAGTACAATGGCATTTCAGTGCAAATAATGTTGTAATCAAGAGTCAATGAAACCACTAGTATTTTTTAAACCTTTGATTTTAATTTCTTATTTATTTGTCCTTATAAAGACAGCATAATCATCATCTTTTCTTTTGGGTGCAATGGCATAGTACTTAAAACCAAAAGCAGCAAAAATAGTAGCTGTATAAAAACCCAAAAAGCCTAATGCATTGAATATCTGTATGTGAAATAGGATGATGTCTAAATGGAAGCAGCGCATGCTTAAATCATTTTTAACCTTCCTGTCCAATGCTGGTTCCTGCCTTGTGCTTAATGTTGCTGGGATAGGCTTTGATAACTATTACCCTGTAAGACAATAAATAATTTCAGAAAGTGAATAAATAGCAACATGCGTGAGAGTTCTGCAAAACGTTTCTCCACTTTTTTGTTTTCAGGCCATTGTAGCTCTTAGGATGAAACTTGCCCTAAGCATGGCTGCATGGTTATAAGCTTGCAGAAAAACACAGCATTGTTATGTAGTTTTTGTGAGCAGAAAATGATAAAGGAGCTGAAATTCACACCCATTAATGTTATGTTATTTCATCAAAGTGTATGCAACTAAATAGAAATGTTTAAAGAGTTTAGGAGAGGTGTTCCAGATGCAGAACATTCAGGGCACCTGTCAGTATCAACTACTGATAAGAAGCATGAAAGAATCTAAGACCATCCATTGTACTCACCAACAGAAGAGTAATATCACAGGGTAAATCACATTACAGCTATAAGATTGGGTTGATTTGCAGGTGATGACAACTTGCATACCTGGCTTCATACGTAACAAAAAGACTTTTTTTCTGGAGAACTTACAGTAGAAATCCAAGCCTGTTTTCATATAACAACACTAGACATGTACTGTTCTCTTAAACTAAGTTGGTGATTACTTTAGAGATGTTGAATACAATCTGAAAGAACCAGTGAAACATATCTTAAATATGCAAATTAAAAATTGGCCAATTTTCAATGAAAGGAATTATTTACTTTGCGTAGTCCTTATTTTATATTTATGTTGGCTTCTATCTGTATGTAAAGTCTTGTTTTGTCAAGAGTGATACACTGAACTGCTGCTAAAAGCTTTATATTAATGAAAACACTTCCAATATTATAACTGAAGAAAACTTTCATTAAAGATTTTTTTTGAAGTGCCTTAAGCTTTTTAGAGATCTAAATAAATTTCTTTATATAGGAGTGGCAGAACCAGTGGACATTAAAGATAATGGAGATGGTACTCATACAGTTAACTATACCCCAGCAATGGATGGCCCCTACACGATTTCTGTAAAATATGCAGATCAGGAGGTTCCTCGCAGGTAAGCCCTAAACACACTATGGTAAGCTATTTAAAAAAGTGTGTTCCTAATGTAATTTTTTTATGTACAGTTCATTTGTAACATACATATGTATACATTTATGCAAAAACGTTATTACTTTTACTATTTCAGCCCATTCAAAATCAAGGTTTTGCCCACTCATGATGCCAGCAAAGTCCGTGCCAGTGGACCAGGCCTTAATGCTTCAGGAGTAGCGGCCAGCTTGCCAGTAGAGTTCACTATAGATGCTCGAGATGCTGGAGAAGGCCTTCTCACTGTCCAGATTCTTGTGAGTTGATTATACTTTTTTTACACATAGTAACAGTTACATCTGCAGGCAATGTGTGAAATATCTGGATCTGCCAAAAATTATAAAAAAAAAAACTACAAAACTTCTTGATATTGTTACAAAAGACTTGGAAAACCTTCTAAGTACTGTTGAGGTACACTAAGTGTGCTGTAGATTGCAGTCATATGCAACACATGTCAGTGGTCTGTATCATTATAGCCATCAACATAACAAGCTGGATTTACTTACAGAATGTGCAATTGTGTGCAATGCTCACAAAGAAAAAAGCATCGTCATCTAAAGTGCTACATTAGAGAAATTTGTTTTAACATTCTATATCTTCTGCCCTGAAATGAAATGCTTTTGCAGCCTCCAGTGTGTGGTACAAATGTAGGTGGCATTTGAAAACCTAATAACAGGAGCCTATAAATAAGAGCAGTTTCTTTTCAAAACATTTTCTGTAGTTCTGAGTGGAGGAGTTATAGCACAGTCTGAATGTTAAAGCAAAAGAATGCAGTCAAATAGTGACAACTTAACTCCTTAATAAACAACTTCTTGCTTTGTTGTCAGCAATCCTCTTAAATCAGTTAAGGTTTTTCTTTAAATATCTCTTTTATTGTGGAGTATCACCCTCATTTTTAGTCTTACACATTCATTTATGTGTTCTGTGAAAGCGAAAATACTGTATATTAAGATGTTCATGTGTTAAGAATGATTAGGTAATAGTCCCATACATTGACTGGTAAAGGTCTGGGTCATCACATTGGTCTTACAATAACATTTTAAAAAGCAAAACAACAATCAAAAAAGCACTGAATTCAAGTTTAAATAATTAAGACTGATTTCTTTTAAAGATTTCTAAATGTAAATTAAAAGTCAACAGCAGAATGATATAATTTTTGTAATTTATTTTAGATTTTAAATTCAGTGGGTGTATGATGGTGTGTGTGTGTGTGTATGTGATGAATAAGCCCTGTGATAGATGAACACCACATCCAAAGGTGGCTCCTACTTTGCACTCAGCCATGCCTGTTCATGCCATACTGCCCGGTCACCCTCAATTTTTAAGTGTTTTCAGAAATGTTTTCTTTCGTTATTTTACTTCTGTTTAGTTGACTTTTTTTACAGTTGGAGCACAGGCAAGCAAAGTGATTTGTGACATGTGAGTGTACATGTGGGTACCTTGAAATGGACTGAAGATGTGGTCCAGGATTGTTTCCTGTCTGCCACTGAACCAAATTAAGAAAGTTTGAGAATATTGTGTTAGCTTATTGCTGTGTATCTTGAAGAGAAGGGTTGGCTCTGGCCTCCTGCAACTTAGTACTTTATCAATTTCAGAAAATGAATGAATGAATGTATTTCAGCAAATGTTAGTAGTGCTGAATGTCAGGTTTATATCAAATAAAAATAAAATAAAATCAATTTAACAAAGTAATGGAATTGAAAAACAATATATAGAATGTTACACTGAGTTAACATTTCCTCCACTTGCTTATTATAATGGATCTTTTCTGGTTCAGATGAAATTCAGCAAGATGAAAATAATTTTAAATAAGCGTTTTTAAAGAAGTGGTGATTGTAGTAACCAGATTTAGAACTGAAGTATATTGGTGATTATAAAATTTCTGAGAATAGCACTGTTATTTAAGATATAAAATTAATGTAAAATTAGGAATGGCATATTGAATCATGCTTTAAATGTTTAGATAGATAGATAGATAGATAGATAGATAGATAGATAGATAGATAGATAGATAGATAGATA
>JANRMT010062792.1:62410650-62447598 GCA_026402145.1 Polypterus bichir lapradei
AAACCTACCAGGCAAGACTTAGTTACACACAGTTACATTACAATAATTTGGATAAAGTTCAGCTTCTGACTACACTGAAATTCAGGATAATGTCTTTCTTTGCAAACAGTTGTGAAACTCAGCTGAAAAAGATTTACGTGCTAAGCATTGCTGTGAAACTGAATCTACATACCTAAGTCTCTAGTCATGAGGTCTAACTCACTGCTCAGTGGTAATCAGTTGATATTCCCAAAGTACTGGAAAGAGAACCACAGAACAGATGACATGACACAAATGTCGATCATTGTTCACTGGTAAACTAATTATCATAGATTTTTAACCACATGTCAACAGTCAAATTTAAATTAATGAAGCCATTCATCACAATCACACTACTCCTTGTGTGGTCATCATTCTGCTTGTTAACATTGCTGACTCACTTAAGAAATACTACTGAGTCAGTAGGTACTGTAGTACCTGCCTAATGTAGTACATCCATATCCTAACAACATCAAATACTGTAAACAAATGTTAGCATGGTCTTTTCATCCCTTGAGTACAAACCCAAGATGCAGAGTATCCCCACACTAACATGGTGCCTACCTCATGGAGTAACGCTAGGATATGGGTACTTTCGATCAATAAATCAGGTTTAAAATCAATATCTTATGCAGATGCAAGTTTGATTATACCTGCTGTGTCTTACAATTTTTGATACATTCCTCATCAGTCACATAGTATCCCATATTCTAAGAGAGTGTGCCAAGTGCCAAGTTCTACTGATTCTAAACCTCCCCTGAACAAACAGCCCTGACTCGCACCTTTACATTATGGTTGGTGAGCTCATATAGAATCCCCATGCTGCTTGTTTAAGCTGGCTGACTATACTAAATAGGTGAGCCGTACAAACAGGGAGCTACTGGTGTATGCTTCTCCCAGGCTTACCTCCATTATCACTGTTTTGTGCTACATTCTTGTTGCTTTAGTAGAAAGCTTTATGTGAAGTGACTTTCTTGTTTATTTCACCCCCTTACACTGATATGCTAAGGGAAACCTTACCAGTAATACATTTTTTCCAGAAGGGTAATCTTAGGGTAAGGGTAATCTTAGATTACATATCTTAGATTTAAATCTCATGTATGAAATCTGAAATTATTAGTATTAGTATTTTTAAAATTGTAATTAGAAGATAGAACAGTTTGGTTTTTAATATTTTTAAAAAGACACTTTTATTAAGGCAAAAAGATCCAGTGGTCCCAGAAATGAAATGTGGAAATACCATGATTTATCAATTAATATCTTAAGATGTGTAATGAAAAATATAGAATATATACAAAATTCTCTAACTTGTATAAAGGTAGCAGCTAAAACTTCCATTGGAAATGGAGCTGCATAACTGTAATAACAATGCATCTGTTTGTTGTTCTGTAGACATAGACAGGTTATTAATATCTCTTATGTTTAATTTTAGGAAGTCCATTGCAGTTCTTTGTCGATGCTATTAACAGTGGCCACGTAACAGCCTATGGACCTGGCTTAAGCCATGGAATGGTGAACAAACCAGCCACTTTCACCATAGTAACCAAGGATGCTGGTGAAGGTAAGAAAAGTAGTTCATTAAGAATAGAAAGGTTGCCATAGTAATGCTATAAACAGTGCAAATGGGAAATATACTGTAGTCTGTTGTCTGACAGATTTTAAATAAATTATGAATCTCAGTTATACAGGTAAACAAGCCTAACAGAAACTACAAACTGTTATGAACTGAGAAAATCCTGTGCTTTGACACCTGTGTGTAAACTGTTAATCAATTATATGAACATACAAAGGTGCATTTGTAAGCATGAATGTTGCATTTGTAAGCAGGTCAAAATGTTTTGAACTTCTGTCATCACTCACTTATGCCATACCCTCTTAGATATAAATCTGAGTTTTTTGTGCTATCTAGTGTAACCCATGGTGTGCACATTTGAAGCAAAATGTTACTGAGCCAACTGCACATTTTTAAAGCCAAGAATGCTGTTATTAGTCCCATTAACACAGAGTGTCATGTCAATGAACTATTTAAAACGGGCCCACACATTTTTACAGAATTCCTAGCATTCGCAATTGACTTTAATGCTCTGTCATTTTAGTGTACTTTGAAAAATTATGTTTTAGAATACTCCTCATTACAACAATGCATAGTGATGCACTAAAACATGGAACCTTACTTTCAAATGAGCAGTAATTTTGAAAACGTTAGACAGAGGCTTTCTTCAATGCATACATTCACCGAAAAAAACAGTTTAAATAATGTTGTCCTGATATAATATTAGCACATTTACTTATTAAACTGATTTTTATAATATTTAAAAAACAAATGCTTATACTCTCTGGTTTCAGCAAAACATTTCTCTTTTTATTTTATATATACATAATTAATTTTATATGGAGTCTGTATTAACGTACTGTACCAAAACATTTTGCATGTGTGCTATAGTGCAATTTTTAAATATTCTTTACCGTCACTGCAAAGGCACATCAAATGATTTGTCCATGCTTACATTCTTTCAGTGGCGGAAGATGACACTGCAAAATTGTGATTTATAATTCATCTCCTTCAGCCGCATGGTCAAGCTTTAGTCAAAATTTGTCAAGAAATCAGCACCTTTCAAAGCAAACAATTTTCAAATACACATACAGTATGCTTTCTTATTCCGTTTCTAGAGTCAGAGCACAGGCTGGTTAAGTTACTCTTTTAAGGCTACACAGTCAGCCATAAAGGTTACAAAAAATTTAACCTTGTAATAGAATGTCCCATCCTCCAAATGCAGTACCGCAGGGCCATGCTTAAACTTAAAAATGTATCTCTTTACTTTCATTGTAGTTTAATATACAGTATATCTAAGGCACTGTCCCAAAATAATAAATTCCAACAGTGCAGAGTCAATGCCTACACATCATTTTCTGCTCATCTTACCAAATCAAACTTCTGCCAGTCCACCTTTCATTCTGAAATAACGGTTTGTTTGTTCTACATTTCTGGCAGGCGGTCTGTCCCTTGCTGTGGAAGGACCATCAAAGGCAGAAATCACTTGTAAGGACAATAAGGATGGCACCTGCACTGTTTCCTACCTGCCGACTGCAATTGGAGATTACAACATCATTGTCAAGTTTGATGACAAACACATCCCTGGAAGTCCGTTCACTGCTAAGATTACAGGTGCATTATTTGTTGTGGCAATAAATGGTAAAATATTGTTAAAGAAAGAAAGAAAGAAAGAAAGAAAGAAAGAAAGAAAGAAAGAAAGAAAGAAAGAAAGAAAGAAAGAAAGAAAGAAAGAGGATGATATTTGTAGAAGAACATCTGCTAGTACTGAATATTTACTTGAATGTAACGGAAATTAGTATTAGGATGATGTCTTCACTTACTACATTTTGTTAGCACTGCACTTTAGCTTAAGATCTTTTGAATAACAAAACAATGAGGAAAAAGCAATTTATTTCATTTACTTTTTGCAAATCAAAAACAGAATTAAACAACATCCTGGAAAAGTGTACCGGATATGCTTGACCTCTAAACTGTACTCTGTGCACATGGCAATAATAATCCAATAAACTTACACATTCAGACTTCTGGCTGAATTTGGAAGTGTATGTTTGTTCATCGTGCTTGATGGTGTCAAGATTAGAACATTTATGGCCTAACATTTGCAACCTGAATGTTTTCAATGGAACATTTGTGTCTACAGGTGATGATTCAATGAGGACATCCCAGCTCAACGTAGGCACATCAACAGATGTCTCTCTGAAGATTACTGAGACAGATCTTAGTTCATTAACAGCAAGTATCCGTGCACCATCTGGTAATGAGGAACCTTGCCTTCTAAAAAGACTGCCAAACAGACATATTGGTGAGTAGTGTTCCTGTGTTATGCCTACATATAATAGTGTCATTTACAGTATAACTAGCGAAAAAAGAAAAAGAGGACTGTACATTTTAAAATGAATACAATCTAAATTCCAGTACTCAGATATAATTCTAAAATTTTACAATGATGTTGTTTTAATGAAAACACTACCAATATATTTGTTGTAAAATCTGAAAATATGAAAGCATTTTACTGTACGTAAAATGCAGAAGGCCAATTGGACCATGCAGACACATCCAGAGATGCCAAGACTGAGTCTCTTTCTTCTTGTTGTCAAGGGAAAAAAGAAAAACCCCACTAGTTGCAATGAAGAACCTTTGAGAGTAATCCAAATTGGACACAGTCTATAACTTTAGTGTTTTCCTAGAAATGTCTATCATTTCTATTCTAACAGTACATGTGCAGGTAGTAAATTTTCAAAGCTGACAACCACTCACATTAAAAGACTGTGCTATTTCTCCATCCTCAATCTGTTCTTTGTCTGCTTCATTTTATTTCTCCTTGTGTGGCCTCTTGTTTCCTGAAAAAAAAGTTATGAACAGTTCTTTAAAAAATCCATTATTATTTCCAGGCTGAACAGATCTGTCTTCTCTTGTGTTTTTTATTTTTTTATTTTTTTTTTTTTGTAAAATGTACTGAGCAAAAGATGTTTTGCTGCAGGATTAATAAATTGGACTTTTGAGGTATAGTGGTGGCAGTGGCTGGATAGATAGGGGTTAACAATGCTGAAACAATTTGGGCCTATATATTACCCTGAGAAGGGCAGCACGGTGGTGCAGTGGGTAGCGCTCAGGGCCGGATTTTCCTATAGGCTAACTAGGCTTCAGCCTAGGGCCTCAAGATCAAGAGGGGCCTACATTCAAATTGTTAGCAATTTGAACAAACTTAAAAATGGGAGGTGAAAGGGCCTCATAAGTGGAATAGCCTAGGGCATCTTTTCATCTAAATCCGGCCCTGGTAGTGCTGCTGCCTCGCAGTTAGGTAGACCGCTTCCTTGGTTCTACCCTGCGTGGAGTTTGCATGTTCTCCCAGTGTCTGCATGCACCTCCAGGTGCTCTGGTTTCCTCCCACAATCCAAATACATGTAGGTTAGGTGCATTGGCGATCCTAAATTGTCCCTAGTGTGTGCTTGGTGTGTGGGTGTGTGTTTGTGTGCACCCTGCAGTGGACTGGCACCCCACCCAGGGTTTGTTTCCTGCCTTGTGCCCTGTGTTGGCTGGGATTGGCACCAGAAGACCCCCGTGACCCTGTAGTTAGGATATAGCGGGTTGGATAATGGATGGATGGATATTACCCTGAGAAAGGGAGCTGAATTTGAAAGTTCATACTGTAAAATCTGTAAGGGTTTACTTTTCTCATCTGTCATTATGTACACTAAACACAGAAGATGAAACGCAAAAAATATACAGTGTGTATATGTTAACAAAAACATTGTGTACAAAGTAAAACAACATAAAATAAAACGTAAGTGAATCCAATTTTGGCAGAATCAAATATTTTGAAACAGTGTGTGTATGTTAAAAAAAAGATTAGAACAGCTGATGTTCTTACCCATGCACAGACCTGCATTTATAGTAAAAGAAAATGAACATCGACTTACGTGGTTAGCAGCCACTCCCCTATGACATCACAAGGTAGCAGCCATGTTGGTCAGAGATAAAGTAAATATGCCATTCACACAAATTCAGCATGAAAAACAAAGACAAATAATAATATAACAATTATAGCCAATTTGAAATGTGTTCAGCCAGCAAAAGTACTTACAATGATGTAATAACCTGTCCATGGCTTATTTCTGCTTTAAACCTGATGCTGACATTATAGGTTTGAATTCTCCTCTCTAGTGGACGTAACAGTTTCAGAGAGTGGAAGGGAAGAAGGATTAATTGGTTATGTTGTGGTTGCAGAGATCCTGTTGCTTAGATTTGGTAACCAAAATATGGAAAAATGGTTGATTAGCATATCAATCATTACTGATTTTTAAATTATATTTTTTATAGTATATGTTATTGTATATAATGTACCAAAAATAAAATAATTTAACTTTCTAAGATCATTTTATCCAGAATAGCAAAAATGGGCTTTGTGGACTATACTGCATAAGCATATATCTGCAATATGGAAAAATCAGCTATATACAATAAATAAATAAAAAAACAACAGGTTGACCAATGAAGCAAAATATTTAGTGTGCAAATTTATTTTCCAGCATCAGATTAATTTATTTTTCTTCAGAAAATAAAAACAATAATAAAAAGAAAATGTCTGTAAATATGTGTTGTCTTTTTCTGCAATATTTAACATTTCAACGGTGATTCAGATGCTTTGTCTAAGTGGAATACTTGAAGACATGATAACCCAAAGTAGCAAATCAGAATTATTTTCATTATTTGTTACAATTGTATTTTCTTGAAATGTACACATTCCAGTTATTTTTTAGAGTTACTCCATGTGACCTTCTTTTCTTCTTCTTTCACTGAAGGAATTTCATTCACACCTAAGGAAGTTGGAGAGCATGTGGTCAGTGTTAAGAAGAATGGTAAACATGTTACTAACAGTCCCTTTAAAATCATGGTTGGACAATCAGAAATCGGCGATGCCAGCAAGGTGAAGGTTTCAGGGAAGGGCCTGCTGGAAGGTCACACTTTTGAGGTGTCGGAATTTATTGTGGACACTCGAAATGCCGGTGAGTGAAAGTGTGGGCAAATTCTCTCTTAGATTTTATTTCGCCTTCTCCTTTTTATGAGCATTTCTGAAATATTAAATTCAGTACATTAGTCCTTACAACATTTCTGGCAGAGCCAGGTGTGTTCTTTTGCAAATAATCATATTTTTACACTGATAAATGCCAAAGAAAGGAATCAAGATATTGTACTTCTTCTGTTAATTAGTTATTGTATATTTTATTTTCTAGGCTATGGAGGCCTTGGTTTGTCAATTGAAGGTCCCAGCAAAGTTGATATAAATTGTGAAGATATGGAAGATGGAACATGCAAAGTTACTTACTGCCCCACTGAGCCAGGCAATTACATCATCAACATTAAATTTGCTGACCAACATGTTCCAGGTAGAGTACAATCCAAATCTGAAAGAAGCCTAAATGTTATAACTGTCATTCAAATCTTTGTGTAAAAATGCAGTGCATTGCTGCTGTCTGCTTAATTTATTAATCCCTGAGTACAAAAAGTATAAAAGCAAAAACAGAAGTACTCAAAGCAGGTCAACTCTACCATATTCAAGAAGGAGAGGAAGAAATAAAACTTCAGAAAAAAGCAGTAATAAATGGAGTGAAGCTGCTTAATGTTTGTAAATGACTGCAATTAATGCAGAACAGGGTTGGTCAAAGCAAGTGATTAATTTATTAAGCCCAAAGTAACAGTCTTTATTTCTATATCTTCGAGGAATGTAGCTAAGATTGTGGCTGTTTAAAATGACACTGTGCAATTGTTTCAGTTACTACTCTGGACGACTGTCAGCAAAGAACGGAACACTGCATATTATAATGCAAATATACCTCATTTAACAATAAAAATACTCAGGATGTGCCAAGAGTTTTTGGCAAAGAGACTTTTAGGATATGTGTCACTTTGATAGTGGGGTTGTGTGCAGCTGGCAGAGGACACAGAAATAAGTAATAGTGTTGATGCAAATGTGCATTGTGAAAATATATATAAATAAGAAATAAATTAAGTGTAGTGCAGTGCAATTATTCTTTAAATAAGTAATCCAATAAAAGCAAGTGCTTATTCTTAGTATAAGTTAAAATCAGTTAATACATAATCAATAAATAATCCAAATCAAGAAAATGTAAAAACAGGAATAAAACCATAATACACTTTTCTCTGAGCCTTGGTGCCTCTTTAAATCTTCTCTGACCTTGCTCACCCCTTAGGTCTACTCAGCAGGAGCAGAGACACTAGCAAGTGCGGCCAACCCTTTAAAACTGATTTGTCCCCCAAACACTTCAGCTGGTTACCACTGGGGTGTCCAAGCTCCACCACCAACGTCTAACCACCATCTTTATCTGAGATCTATTGGATGATCTCCTAAGCTCTTCGGTCACTCCTGCTCACTGGGTGCTCAACAGGAGCAATCCAGTCAGGAACCTAAATTCTGACCGCCAAGCCTCCTGCCTAATGCACCAGCTTACTCACCAGATTGTCCTCTCTCATGTCCATCCAAACTTCCTCCTTTTTGATCACCTTGTCTTTTCGATCGCCCCTCAAATCATTTTTCCTTTTCATTTATCTCATCTAACTTACTCAGTTTCCATTTATACTGTACATTGTGGATGCAGGTGCCTTAATAACAACCCACGGAGAATCAATGAGGAAACTGCCTAAACTAATCATGAATTCACATGTAAATGTGATTAGCCAATTTCCTCATTGAATATTGTTGGACCGCCTACTGCATGCACTCACACCGCCAAAGCCACACTGTTTTTATTTTAAAAACTTGTACCAACTCACTTCACCAGGGTCATGCCGCTATTGACAAGAGGATGGACAAGGTGTTGTAGCAGATGTTACAGGACTTGCCACATGCAGCACACAAGAAGACCATATATTGGTTTTAGTGTGAGAAATTTTACTCCATTGTTTTAAAGTGACCTATACACTGCTTACCTTCTTCTAAATGCTGTGAATGTCATTCATTGTTGATATAGTAAGCCATTGTTTAGTAATGAACATTAGACATTTATATCATCATTTTATTAGCCATCATTATTACAAGAATCATTGTAATAATGCAAATGTACTGTTTGTTTTTATTTACAGCTAGAAATATACAGGTCAAAAAGTATAACAAAAAAAGTTGTTTCACATAAGTCTCTCAAATGACATACCCAAACAAAAATACACCGAAAAATAACGATGGGTCTATTTAGTGTTTAAGCATAGCGTATAGTGATTAATGCTAGCGGATGTCCACGACTAGGGGCCTGCTTTAGGTTTTCATTTGTTCATGGGTTTGGACCTTACCAGTCCTGAGACTGTAGTCACTGTCTATAATATAAAAATGATTGTGTTTGTGCCTTAGCAGTCGGCAAATGTAGCCAAAATGAGTAAGCAAAGAGTGGAAAATGCACGAAGACGGAACAAGAGAAGTTCATTTCAAAAAATATAATACTGTACATACAATAAGCAGAGAGAGCCATTGTTAGTCTTGACCATGGAGTTGAACGGCAATGCAAACTTAGTTTGTTATCTACTGGTTACTTCCAATTTTAATCTCTTTGAATATTTAAAAACTTGTCACATTCATTGATCACTTGGTAGTTTATCTGGTTTCTTTAATTGTTTTGATTATGCTTCTGCTGTTTGTCTTTCTGACAAATTTTTGTTTGCTACCAAAATCTTTTGCTGGTGTGTAGTACTTGCTCTGTATTGTGATTCTTTGGTAGTTATCCACTATAATTCCATATGTTTGCATGTGTTACATCTGATTGCTAATCTGACATACAGACTTTCCTTTGTCAATTATGCCTTAGTCAGTATAGTCCTATGTCACATTCTAGAATTAAAAAAACAATGCCACTCCTGGTAGTAGTCATTAGAAGGTGATCCTCAAAGAAAAGGAAAGAGTGATACATGACAGAAGCTTAATACTGGGAGCGAGTTGATGCTGTTAGTTTGAGGTATCATTATGACAGCTGTTATTGGGCATTGGATAAGCAGTTTATGTATTGCTGTTAATATTTTTTCATCTGAAGTAAGAGTTTCTATTTTTTGTGGTTGTATTGCTTTATTTTCCTATATTTTGTTTTGTGTTCCTATCAGATAGTCACATACATAAATGTACCTAAGCAGCTACTTGGTTCAAAATGTGTTCTGTCAGATGTTTCTTTGGGTAAGCAGGGATGTAATAGTATAACCAAGCAACATTATCAACATTAGAAATGTTAAATAGCCACTCTAGTTAGATTATGGACATTATTTTAACCTAAACAATAATTATAATTATACTTTTTACAACAATTTATAGTCAATAAGATACAGTAATGGTGTAAATTTTACTTTTAGGAAGCCCATTTACGGTGAAGGTGATTGGTGAAGGACGTATGAAAGAGAGCATCACCAGAAAGAGACAAGCACCATCCATTGCCACAGTTGGCAGCACTTGTGACTTAAATCTTAAAATTCCAGGTAAGAAACTTTTCCCAGCCAATTTGTATCAGATACATTTATAGATTTAAAAATAAAATGACTTCATAAACTATAAAGTAAATGGCCAAGAATTAAAAAATAAGCACCTCCTATCATTGACTGCCTTGTACAGTAGTAACTTCTATTTCAGTTCCTTTTCTTTCTTTCATTTTTTTTTTGCAAATGTACACTGCACTTTCCAGTTTATTTCAGCCTTTACCTTTTTCCTCCTGTATTGTTCCTGGAAAAACTGAAGCCATTCTAAACAGGAAACACCGGTTTGGCAGGAAAGCAGGGGAACAGCAAAGTCAGATTGCATGTTTCCAGTTTCCCAGTTCAACTGTGACCATTAGGAAATTATGCTAAAGCATTTTTGAGTGTGCCAAATAATAAATGTAGTCATTCCTGATGCAATTAGTGTAACTGATTGGTCATGCATGGTTCCATTTAAAAAAAGAACACCATTTTAATTGAAAAATTGCCATACATTATTATTCTAACAACATACAGTATTAACTTGATAAGCCTATCTTCAGCTCCTTTCATTTCACAGACTTCTTGTTCTTTATATTAACAAATTAGAACTGCAAAGGCAGGATTCGATTCTTAGTTCTGTTCATTTTTAAATGCAAGAGTATTAAGTATTTCCCATTCCCATGACCCAGAATTGGAACTGTGGGTAACAATTTAGGTTATGCAAGTATTTCTCATGCCCTACTGGTGAAATGACACCCTGTCCCAGCTTGGAACCTGACATGTGCCTGTTGCTGCCAGAATAGGCTGAAAAGCTGGATTAAAAAGGTTTGGTAAATAGATGGATATATTGATGGATGAAGTATGTCCCAGACTATGCAATGCCACAGTGATTATACTGTTTCCTCATAGCCTCAGAGTCTTTCCCATTGTGTTTTTGTGATTTTTCTGCAAATACTTTGATTTCCTTCCTTATCCCCAAAGTGGGTCAGTTAGTGTTAACTGTAATCTTTAAACTGACTTGTTGTGAGAATGCCCTTCAATGGCCTGGCGCATTGTCTAGAATTTGTTCCTGACCTGAACCGCATGTTGTTAAAATTTTATTCCCTCAAGACGCTTATTTCATTTAAAGGGTATGGAAAAGTAGTGCATGAATGAAAAATGTTTCCCAAGTAAGTACTAAAAAAGTAATGTAAATCTTGCACTGTGACATTTTTTCTACTGTTTTATTAGTAGTAAAGGTTAGAAAGAAATCTTTACAATCCTTTTGTCTGCTAAATCCATCTTCTTCATTCCTTCTTTTCTTTCCTCTTTCTCTCCTTCCCCTCTTTATTTAGGAAACTGGTTCCAGATGGTGTCAGCCCAGGAACGCCTGACACGTACTTTTACACGCAGCAGTCACACCTACACACGTACTGAGCGCACTGAGATCAGCAAAACGAGGGGAGGGGAGACCAAGAGGGAGGTGAGGGTGGAGGAATCCACGCAAGTTGGCGGAGACCCATTCCACGATGTCTTCGGAGAGTTTCTCGGCCGAGAGAGCCTTGGGACATTCAGTGGCATTACAAGACAAGAGGGTGTGTGTGTGCGTGTGTGTGTGTATACATGCATGAACTTATTGTCTAGAAAATTCAAAGATAGACCAAGTTCAGGAAATCAAGAATATCATGATATGTGTCCAGCATGATTAGAGGACATTTATTGGTGTGTAATATTATAAAAACAGATACTTGGATTCATGAAAATAAGAGTCAATACAGGGAATTCATTTCTACGTTATGAAAACTTTAGCAAACCCTTCTTTAAATGTGGCTTTTTAAAATGGCTGTAATGCACTAAATTCAATAGAAATGAATGTGTATTACCCACAAATGATCAGTCTTGTTGTAACTGATTTCTTCAAATACTGTAAGACTCATAATACAGAATATAATACATATTCAGTTGCTTTTTGGCTAAGAACAGAAACTTGGAAATGGCCAAATAATACTTTCTTTTGGCCATTACATGTTACAGGTTTAGTAAAACACGTTCATTAGCATTTCAGTCTTGATTCAGGCATAGACGTAACCCTTTTATTTTATATATATTTTTACTGGTAATAAAATATTTATAGAATATATTGCCAACTGCACCACAAAATTGAAGCTTTCAGAAAATGCATGCATCATACTTATACAAAGTTTTTTGCAAATGGTGAAATGGTGTTCTTACCTGTGCTGCAGAAAACTGATTATCCAGTTACATTGACAAGATAAAGCTATGAAGGCTTGTTTCATAGTACAAACATTATGTTTCCCATGCGCTATGTATCTTTTGTTTTTTTGAATTGAATGCTCCTTTTTCTTTAATAAACAACAATTCCAAAGTTCTCAGGATCTCAACAATAAAAAAATGTTTTACCTCCAATCTCTAATTCAGGCAAAAACTAAATAAATGCAATATTTAACTGCCTGCAAATTTCAGCTGTCCAGGAATAGTCTTCTTTGCCAAATAAAACAAACAGGCGTTTCTGCTGGAATTTTTTCATTAAATCTGCATGACTCTTCAATCCTTGTGTGATCTGAGAATCTCTTCTGATGTAACTGGATATTTTATTCTAATTTTGCTGTTTACCAGTACAATAACAAATAATGGGCTATTGTGAAATAATTAAAAAAGGATAGTATGCCAGAAGTCATAGTGAGAAGCTAAACTTCATTTGCATTCCTTGCCCTTTTTTCAGGAGAAGCTGGCACCCAAGAAATGACTGCACAAGTAACCAGTCCTTCTGGCAAAACCAATGATGCTGAAATTATTGAGGGAGAAGACAGCACCTACAGCGTGCGCTTTGTGCCTCAGGAGATGGGTCCTCACACAGTGAATGTCAAGTATCGTGGGCAGCACGTCCCAGGCAGTCCCTTTCAGTTCACAGTGGGGCCACTTGGAGAAGGGGGTGCCCACAAGGTCAGAGCAGGTGGCACTGGGCTGGAGAAAGGAGTGGCAGGAGTTCCAGGTATGGCAGTTTCTGTAATATGGTAGTATTAGATGGTTTGTTTGGGATTTGTTTTAACTATATTTATAAATTCAATTAGTTTTTTTCTTTTTTGTGTAGTTCACTTCACAGAGTATAGGCTGAGTGCTTACACATCTTAACAGCTGTATCGCCCCCTAATAATAAATAAATTACATAATTTAACAATTTAATTATGATGATCATCATCATTATTATGTACTTGTTTATTTAGTAATTTGTAATGATATATTCATCATAAAATAAATATCCATCCATCCATCCATTATCCAACCCGCTATATCCTAACTACAGGGTCACGGGGGTCTGCTGGAGACAATCCCAGCCAACACAGGGTGCAAGGCAGGAAACAAACCCCGGGCGGGGCGCCAGCCCACCACAATAAAATTAATACATTTAGTAATTATGAAACCATACAATTTTTATATATTTGAGCACACAAATTAGGTTAGGTGCTTTGAGTTTGTCAATAGCATGTGTATTATAAACTGAGAATGAACTGAATTTCATTCTGCTCGAAACATACATTGCAGACCCCTGTTTTACTAGAGGGATTCCTCAAAAAACTAATATTTTAGCTCTTGTTTGGCAATTAATTAATTAATTGGGAACAAGCATTTAAGGCAGCCTTACTGCTTAAACTAACATTAAAAAATATTTTTTTCAGTCTAATAATAGTATGTGTATATCTTTAAGGCTATTTTTGTACTTTAGAAATCTTATCACTAGTTCTTAGTTACAGTAATAAACTATCACTGCAGCCATATCATCTGTAGTGCGATATTTTTAGAAAATGTCATGTCTACACCTGTCTCTTTTATCAGTAATAGGAAATAAGAATGTAAATATAAATATAAAGCACCAGTAAGAGGCTTTGTATATTTAATAACTAAAACTTTTTTTAAAAAGTAAAAGGGGGTTGAATCAGTTTCCAACTGAAGACTTTTTTCATTCTCTTGAAAATAGTAGTGTAGTTAGTGCAACTGCCTCATCTTAGTTATAGGCTAATCTTTGGTGAACATTGTACAGTTTTCATCCCTACCAACCTCTTAGTAAGAGTGACATATATTCTTGGTTAAAACAGTTTAGCTTATAAAGGCTTGAAACTCCCGCAGTATATTAACATATTATACAGTTTAAAATAACTTTGTTTCTTTGTGTATAAAGTAAATGTAGATTACTTTGATTGTTTTAAAAAGAACAGCATATACTGTATACATATACCCAGTTGTCCCCGATTAATCCAACTGAGGATAAGCAAATAAAAATGGCCACTAAGGGCTACAAATGTAACTGAAAACTCCAAAACAAAAAGAAAAGCCATCAGGCAAGGTATTTCAGTCACCACATATGAGCTCCATTCTGCGATGAGTTCTGTTCAATATAGAACGCCTCCTTCTGGTAGCTGCAGTATTTTTAGGTTCGGGGGCCAGAAGGAGCAGAGTCTCTTGCCCTCACTGGCCAGCTTTTCTTTGCTTCAGAGGAAACAGACAAGAAAAAGGTTAACGCCAGCACCCCATCTCGTTTTGGGGTGGTAGTACATACCTTAGATTATCCCAGAGAGAGATCCACAGACACGCATGCGTGACAATATATATTTGCACATATTTTTCCTGGACATTTTTAAATCCAAATTTTTGCATTTGAAAAATATAATACCACACTGCAACACAATGGTTATCACTGTTTTCTCACAGCTTCAAAGATATGGGCTGAAATACTAGCTTAATACTGATGTGAGAGGAGTGTGCATGTTCTCCCTGTGCTAGTATGAGCTTTCTTCAGATACTCCACTTGCCTCACACATTTCAATGTCCTGCCCTATAGGCTGATTAGCTGTCAATTGGCCTTCTGCTAGTGAGTGTGGATGTGTGTGTCCTATCATGGACTGGCTCTTTTTGTGGACTCAGATAGTGTCTAGCTCCCCATGACCTTGTGTTGGAATTGGCAGGACCTGCCCCTTCAGTATTTGGTTCTGTATCATTGGGGAAGCAAAGCTACCCACTAAAAGATTTTTAAAGAATTTTCAATTAAAAATGTATTTTTTTCATTTATCTAAAACGACATAGAGAGTGATAAAAAAAATCTTTGTATAATACTTAAAATGTATAATTCAGAGACTGAGATTTCTCTGTTGTAAGATTATATGTATAAAATGAACAAATTTAAGATATTAGTTGAAATACAGATCAGCACTGGCTAGAGTCTGCTGTTTTTTGTTTCTATAGCTGAGTTTAGCATCTGGACAAGAGAAGCTGGTGCTGGTGGTCTATCCATAGCAATTGAGGGTCCAAGTAAAGCTGAAATTTCATTTGAAGATAGGAAAGATGGGTCATGTGGTGTATCATATGTTGTTCAAGAGCCTGGTAAGTTTTTATTTTTGCTGTTATTGACTTGTGACTTAATACACATTGAAAATATGAGAATGTCTAAATTAAATCAGCTGTCGGACAGTATCTGTTGGCCAAAAAGACAAGCTTTTCTCAGAAATCTAAGGCATTTATATAATATAATTGAGCTTTTGTAGCCTGTATTATCATGATAATTATTTAGAATAAATACTGCTTTCATTCAAGGTGATTATGAAGTTTCAATCAAGTTTAATGATGAACACATCCCAGACAGCCCTTTCATTGTGCCAGTTGCCACTCTGTCTGATGATGCAAGACGACTCACAGTAACAAGCTTACAGGTAAATGGCAGCACTAAAAGAAATACTTGATTTGTCTATAATGCATGTTTGAGTAGCACTACAGCCTTATGGAACCAGAGCCTTGGGTTTGAATTCCAAACAGCATTGCCCATGTGGAGATTTCTTGTTCTATTCTGTCTGCTTGCCTTTCCCTGGAACCCCAGTTTTCCTTTAAACATCTGCAAAGATGAGTGTTTCAGGTTAACCAGTGATTTCAAATCACCTTTGTGAGTGTGGCTATGGGTGTGTGCATAAATGGACCCTGGGCACCTTAAGAAGGGCAGTTTCCAGTGCTGCTAGGATAGGCTCTGCCCCCCCATGAGCCTGAGTTAGATTAAGTTAGTTTGAGAATATTATGTTGTGTTATTTCTTTGCATGCGTGTGTTCAGAAAACTTCAGCACTTCAGCTTTGTTGTTTTTATCAAAATTAATTGTAGTCACAAAAAAATAAAATGGAACACAGGTGCTTGTTAACCACATAGGGTTAAACCCATTTTACTAATACAGACATAAATTATGTACTTGTTTTTAATTAAATTAGTGCAGCTTATGTTGCTTTCACCAATAAATAGAAACCTTAGGGTTCAGGATGCTCAGCTTATTAAATGAGACATAGTTTCATTGTCAACAAAGCCAACATTCCATTTCTGAACATCTCTTTAATAAATCCTTGGCATGTGTTTTGGAAAAAAAATGGAATGCTAAATCATGAATAAGAAAATGTTAGTTTTTGTTTGTTGAGTTATATTTATCCTTCTACAGAGCTCTTTTCTCAGATCAAGCTCAGACCGCTGTCAGAGACTTACATATAATAATCAGCAACAGAATACATTCACATAAACACACACATATCTTTTTATATGTACAGTTACAAAAAACAAAATGTCTTATACTGCATACTTTATATTGCCTGATTCCAAAGGATGTACTTAGAAAACATTCAATTTAGCAGTTTAGTGAGCAAAATTAACCCTTCAGAGTCAATAGGCCAAGTGATCCCTCACTGTTTCCTGGTCAAGATAAAAGTAGTATGATGCAAAAGAATCGTACAATGATATGAAGGCAACATGAAGAATGTGAAAATAACTGTTCTTCATAAGTTACATAATGATATTTTATATAATTAGTTAACTGGCCTTTTTATAACATGAACAGCTAAACCCACATCCCTAATGCTAACCTTAAATAATGGGTAATCAGCTTAGATTCTAATGCTGAATTCAGTAAAGCATCTGTTAAACAAGCGCAGATGTCTGTCCAAATTGTAGGGGCCTATAGAAAAAGACTCTGAATGAGATACTGGGACAATGTAGCTATTAGTTAACCAAGGAAGTTTGATGGACTGAATGGTCTATCGTTTGTCAGATTTCTTTATGTTCTTCTGTACAATTTTCTTATTTATATTTGGAATTGTAAGCAGACCTACTTCTTGGAGTTGTATTGTTCACTTGGGAAGGTAGCACTAAGTTCTGATAGGTTATGGGAACAAGAATCATTGACTATCCTTAAATGCAAGCCAGTGTAGAAAGTTAATGTGTTGTAAGTTGGCAAAACCTAGTTCTTTGACCGTATTTAGAAGTATATTAGAAATAGAATCATTTGAAGATCAAAAGTCAGTATATGAACAAAACTATATGTATTTTAAACAGTGGAGAGAGGAATAATACAACTAAAGAATATAATTAGAGTCAAATTCAGCAAATTTAATTTTTTTTTTAAAGTAAAGGCAAATCAAGTATCAGAGCGTGTATAGCTGCCCTATAGGGAAAGGAATATATCAGTTGTTTATAGGTTTATAGACTTAGTGTTGTCATGTGTGCAGAGTGAGTGAAATTTTTACTTGCAAGTATTAATCAACATGCCACACTCCCCCTTAATTAATGAGATTAACTACTGTGGTGATTGAGCGAAATTACAGAGTTTCAAAAATAGTTGGGGCGCCAACCAGGCCACCGTGTTTAATATCTTTTTTCCCCCCACAAAAGAGGTTGCAATAAAAATCAACAGGCACACAGGGGCGCTAGAATATAAAATATGCTTTCAGGTTTTCTAGCTGTGAGCTCTGTTGTGCTGCAAATCTGGTTCTAAGGGAGATGCCACCTTCCAGGGACAGGCTCCTTTTATATGTTTTTATACAGTATGTTTCCAACTGAGAGGGCCAGAGGTTGAGGAAATGATGGGGCTGTGGTCAGTTGGCTTCCTGAGACATCTTCTCTGTGCTGCAAAGGGAAGATACAAGATTGGTAGCAATAATGCCCGATCTCTCCCTTGGGGCTTAAGATTGAAATAGAATAATTTGAAAATCAAAAGTCATTATATGAACAAAACTATATGTACAGTATCTGAAACATTAGATAAAGGAGTAGTATGACTAAAGAATAGATTAGTTTCAAATATTCAGCAAAGCTAATATTTATTAATTTTTTTATTTTTACTACCACATTCCTGATCAGGGCCGACAAGGTGATCCTGAAATGTGCTTGCGTGACACTACCTTACCCCCAAAAAATCTGCTCCCCTTACTTGAAAATATCTCAGAAAACGCCTCGCTTTAATACATTGTTTCAGTAGAACATTTACATTATTGCTTAATAAAACATTTTTGCATTGATATGGAATTCAGGCTGAAGTTAGACTCTCGAAATGTTATAAATGTAATGCCTTCTGTTCTACTTTGCTGTTTGACTAGATATTGGTGGGGGGGGGGGGGGGTAATTTGGTTATTTTAAAATGTTTAGGACTGCATAAAAGATAGGGAAATATTAACAATTTCTTAAAAAATTCAAATGAAAATAGTCAGGTAGAGATTTAATGAGAGATGATAATGGTACAAGCAGAACAGATACTCATTCCCACTACATGTCTTGGCATTGTGCTTAGTGGTGTGATAAGACCTTGGGTGATGGCATTCTGTGACATCCTGCTCTGTATGCATGTATGGGATCAGCTTGTTTCCTCCATAAATAGGTGAATACCTTTCTAAAACAATGTTAAAATAAAAAAGAAAGGGTACATCCTCTTTGTAAACACTTGTTTTAAACTGTATCTGCTTTTTAATACACTTTCTAAATATGTTTATCCAGTACTAGGTTGCCGTGACCTGAAAGCTATGTACACAGTAACAGAAACAAAGAAAGCACTAAGCCTGAATATGGCATCAAACGTTCCATAGACGTAGTTGTAATTTTTGGATCATTAGTTATACAAAATGAATATGAAGGGTTATTAGAATGTCCACACAGATACCCAGTTCTGTTTGTTTATAAATTTACATACTGAAAGAACTGTATAATGTAAGCGTAGAACATCTGCTTTTGCTTTTCTGTTTCCACTAAATGTTGGTAGAACCTTAGTTGTTATGGGGACTTTCATTAATGTTAGTGTTCTGTTACAAATGCAAACTACCCTTCCAATACTGTAAGTATTGTTATTACATTTTATTGTTTATTTTACCTCAAATGTGGACCATGGGGCATTCGTAACTCTAACTTCAAGGACACGTTTTCACAAGTAATGTCTCTGTATGACTTGGCAGGCTTTGAGTGAGTGGTCATATCCATATCTAGCAGAAATAACCAAGTAGTTAAATCTGACACTGATTACTTATCCCCTCCAGGAAACTGGATTAAAGGTCAACCAGCCAGCATCTTTTGCAGTACAGTTGAATGGAGCCAGAGGAGTGATTGATGCCAAAGTTCACACACCTTCTAGTGCAGTGGAAGAATGCTATGTCTCTGAACTGGACAGTGGTGAGTATATACTTATTCATAAAGCAATAGTATTTACTCCCTCTGTGAAAGCTTAAAACTAAGAAAAAATGAATTGTTAAAAAGAAACATAATTAATAAAATTCAAAAAGAATTAAGCCATGTACTCTATGTTGATCTCAAATTATATGAAAGTGTCATACCCACCATAATTGCTCTCCTATAACCAGGGCACCTAAACCAGGTATACATTTGAGCATTTCACCAGTTCTGTCTTTAGTTGAGGATAATAACAGAACAGTATTCATGACTCTCAAGTCTGTCATCACACAGCCTGCTTGCCCAGTGTCTTTTGAGTAGGTTACACTGCCTTCTGCAATATCAGATCATTATTTGAAGAAAGCGGTATTTCTTTGATCTATTCCATCTGTTATTACAGGGAAATTAATATGTTTTATGTAAAACAATCCCTTTAGACATTTATACATCAACCAGCATGAACCCAATTGTACACGGCCTTACAAATCTGAGAAAACACTCTGGGATAAAGGCAAATCAGTGTAGGCTGAAGTCATTTTATCCTTAAATTTATCTCCCCAAAATGTACTTTCACAATAGACATGAAATGTGACCAATTTAAAATTCCAAAGCAATTTAAATCTATGGATATGTAAATCTCCAAAATTAATCACTACAACTTAAAATTCTTGTAGCTGCTGCAGCACTGCAATCAAACGTAATTCAAAATACAACTATATTGTAGTTTACTGTGCATTGAATAGTGTATATCCCATTCACACCAACTATAAACATATACAATTTTACTGCAACTTGTTGCCATTAAAGAAACTAAGAGTCACAATTTGATCAGCTTGTGCAGAAAAAGCATCCAAAATTAACCAGCAGCATGTAATAATGCAAGATACAGATGGCCGAAACCCAGGTTCATTTCATTGCACATATATGAAAAATTTAAGTTTTTTTTATTTATTAGACTTTGGCATTTTAAAATATGTGAAACTCAGTAAATCCAATACAAATCACTTCTTTTTCTTTACTTGTCTTTCTTCTCTGACATCTTTTGTAGTGAAGTACTCTTACTGACAGGACAGATTATGGGATTGTCCGTGGAATATACTGTGTCTGGTTTTATTTTAAATACAATAAAATCTGCATGTGCATACTGCCTGGAGACATGTGAGATTTATTATGCCAAGACAGTGCACTCAATTAAACTTGTATGCACTACTTTAAAAAGTAAATATACATACGACCTTGTCTTGTTCTCGGATTTAGCTTTACATCCTGGATCACATTGTATGTAATGTTTTTAAGTCTTACTCCCGGCACATTTTAATATAGAGTGCACAAAACAATGTTCTGTGATCTATCTAAATGACTGTTTGCCAGACTGTTAAGAAACTATCATGATGACATATTTCCAGAGTATTACTATGTGTTCCTCGGTGTTTTCACAGAACATATGGCCTTATTGTTCTGCTGTTTTTGAGGTGCTCGACTGCCCCATTTACAGACAATGTAAATCAAAAGCAGTTGTTTTTCATTATTTTGTAAATGACAGTAAGTTGTTTCCTACATAAAAATAAGCCAGTTTTTCTGATTATACAACATGTTTTTAAATAATATTGTAGACCAAAGGTAGGATATTGAATCTGATTAAATCACCACCATTACCACAGATGATCTGTAACAGAGTCATTCTTTATAAAAGAAACAATTTATGACATGCTTAGGATGTGAACATTTTGTACGTAAAAAATTAAATGTAGACTCTTTTAGATTTAGAGTCATATACATTTTGAACGGTCTTTAATTAACATAGGTTCACCAAAGTTGCCAAGCTTGTAATGGTGGGTTTGCTTTCTTAACTGTTGACCGCAGCAACCTGAGATCTGTGGGGCATTTGTCAACTTCATAGATATTGAATGTATAACAGAACCGTCTGACTATTTATGCATCATATCACATAAATATGAACCTAATACAAAGTGTCAGTAATACACTAATACAAAGTAATGGTCCTCTATTCATCTATCCAGTAAAGATCTGAGTAATTATTTTGGCTTGCTGGCCTCAGTTGATTTTTTTTTTTACCAGTGGTGGAGCAAACTGGAGCAACATAAAATATGTTACATTTAGCTTTAGGCTTTTGCTATCTTCATCAGCAAAAACAAGGAACTGGTTATAGAATTTCATCTTGCTGAAGAGCCTCTATGTCTAGTCACTATTCAGGGAGCAGGTGTAGAGATGGTTCGACTGGTCTCAGAACACAGAGGAACAATATAAGAAAGTGAAGAGCACTGTTTTTTTCCTAAGGAGACTGTTTTCCTTTAATGTAGGAAATGCCATCCTTAAACTTCTTCTACGACTCTGTGATGGCCGGTGTGATTTTCTATGTTGTGGTGTGCTGGGCCAGTAACATAACTTCAAAAGAGGCCCATCGAATGAACAAGCTAGCTAAAAGGACAAGCTTAGCTACAGGTGCCTAGGAGGTAGTAGCAAAGGAGAAAACTAAAACAAAACTGAGTGCCATTATGAACAAAGCTGTACATCCTCTCTCCTACATACTGACATTGAGGACATTCACCCCACAAATTATTGAATAAAAGTATGTCAAGAAATGCTATTGGGGCTGCCAAGTCAATTTTCTTTACTTTATTTAAAAAAACTTCTTCCTTTTATTCTTTCTGGAGTGTGTTCAGACCATACTGGGTATATTTATTTATTTACTAGCCGTCCCCTGCAGCTCCACCTGCGTATTAGTGAAACAGCCCCGCCTGGCTCCCCACTCCTGACATCACGCTTCCCCTTCCTTTCAGCCTGCAGTCTCTGTCTCGGATTAGCGGGAATATATCACTGCAAGCAAACTGTGATTCTTAGTGTGATGAGAGAAGTCACAACATCAACCGGAATGTTCAAGCAAATGATAGAAAAAAACCCAAACTAAATCCATTAAGTAATTCCCTGATTCGCTAGTTAAGTGCAGGTAAGGTACACGCCCAGAGGATGGCACGTGAGTGAGGAGGATGTCGCCCCACTCCCCTCGGCCCACTTCATGTCTCTCGGATTGACACAAGTAAATCAGTACCGCAAGCGAACTATGATACATAGCGCAATGAGAGATGTCACAAAATCAATGGAATGTTCAAGCAAATTATAGAAAAAAACCTGATCTAAATCTGTTAAGTAGTTCTTTAATGAAAAGCAGACAGACAGGCAGACATTGGATTTTATATATCGAGAGATTTATCAATCAGAGCATTATCTGAATTTATTTATAGAGCTTCTGTGAAAAACTAAATCTCCCCCTAGGGACAAATAAAGTTCTATCTTCATTTGTCTGCCTTTAAATTTATATACTTATAAGTATTGTGTATGCAAAATTATAAATCTTGAATATTTATATTTAGATTAGAATATACTTTATTTGTCCCCAAGAGTAAATTAAAATTTTACAGAAGTTCACAAAACATAAAAAAATATAATAAAAACAAACAAAAAACACACATAAAAACTTCTGACTTGGACAATAGAGAGCTGCTGCTGTCAGTAACATGATTGTAGGTTGCAGCAAGATGAGGTCAGACCTGCTCATATTGTACCACAGGCTTTTTTGGTTTATTTAATGGTAATGAATCAGGAAAATGTTTAATCTGAGCAAATAAAGAAGTATACCTTTTTTAGTTTGTTTTAATGGCCCACACTGGAATACATTTTTTCGGGAAAAAAATGGAGTGTTTCTTTTTTGTTTATTTTGGCAGCACATATCTAATGGATTAAAAATTTAAAACATAATTGGCCTTAGTCTAAAGTACATTAAATGAAGCATGGTCTGAAAAGCCATAATTTTTACCTTTCTTCATACAACTTGGATGACATTTTCCATAGAAGAATAACAGCAGATGCCCTGGAATCTGTGTAAGAAGTCTTGGTCTTCTTTGCCAGGAACTTGTCATCACTGATTAAATCAGCAGAAAAAATGCCGGAGAGAAAGGGTTCCTGGGAAAGCTCAGGGGACGGTGTTTTACCTCAAATTACACTGCTAAAGTAGCTGCAAGATTAGATGTCAACATATCTGAATTCCTGTTTTCACACATTCATACTGATAATTAGGATACTGATTTAGTGTACCATGTCGCTTTCATTTGCTAAAAGTATATACTGTCAACTGTTTTCACGGTTAACAGTCTCAATTCAATTTAACGTGAAATCATTTCAAATTTATACAGCTCTTTTCATAGAGGACAGACACAGAATACTGTACCTGCAGAGATTTACAAATATGAGGCTGTCACAGAAAATTGGTCAATAAAGCACATGCAACATTTGCATACTTACATACCAATACTGAAAAAAACAGAGCAGAAGCTGTTGGCACTTCTGTGGAGTGAACATTCGGATCACAAATAGCAGGCTGATGATGATCAAGACAAATGTACATTCAAATATAAGAAATTTGGCAAATTCGAGAAGACGATTTACTTCATTAAAGTTGATTGCTTAAGTAATGGGCAAATTGTTCCAAATAGTTTTTAGATTATTTTTTAAAGTCGAATCAGCTGTTAGCTTTGGTAGTTTATTCCTGATTCTTGCAATGTTTTTTCATTGAATGCACTTCCCTATAAGTTTCCACTGGTGTTTTCAGATATGTAATTCCCTGTTTAACTGAAAATATAAGAAGCCCCTTGAGCTGAGCTGTTCATTTTTGAAACCTGTAACATACTTTTAGATGGCTGAAGAGAATGAGCACCTATACGTTTAAAATGAGGTATGAGGCAGGTGTCAACCCTTCATGGAGCACACTAACAAAACAGCAACACTTGCTTACAATTGGCAATTATCCTAACATACATTATTTTTGGGATGTATTGGTAAACCAGGGGCCTAGGGGAAAAAAAAATAAGTAGACTTGGGAATCAAACAAATGGAGCTGCAAGGCAGAAGAGTTCATCTCTGCACCATCATGCAATAATACATTCAATATATGCACCATCATATCATTAATAAAAAAGATAACAGAATATGCTTTGATTTTTCATAGTATAATTTAATTTGAAATTTATAAAATTAAATAATGGGATTTCAAGTTTAATGACTTTTTTTTAAATTATTTATTGTAATATGTCTCTAAATTCAGCTGAGGAAAAAAGCACAGTATAAATTGTGGTAAATATGTATGCATAACTACAAATGTATAAACCATGGAAAGATGTTGAGTTGTTTTATACTTTCAATCGTGTATGCTGTATTTCATAACATTAGAGAAACAGATAGTAAAGTGTTTGATCTACAGTAGTGGTGGGCAACATTGGTCCAGGACTGCTGCAGTGGCTGCAGGTTTTTGTTCCAACCCATGAGAAGTCATTTATTGCTGATGAAACACTTATTGCTGAAGTATCCTTTTTCTGCTTCATTTCAGTTGTGCAAAATGTGTTTTTAATCTCTCCTTTTTAGCAATAAGATGTAAATGACAAAGGAACCAGCAGTTCTCCATCTACCTTTTACATTTGTGTGTAGTCATTGTGCATAATTTGGTTTAATAAAATAATTAGTAGGAAGCTGACGAGAAAAAGTGATATCTCAAAATTACTCATCCATTTTAGGCTTCAAATCATTTGGATGATATCCTTAAAAACTTCAAAATTAAAAAAGTTAAAACATTAGCAAGTTGTGAAATTAAATAAGATCTGTTATTGGCAAGGAAAGGTTTCTAATTAAGCAACTGGGTTGGAAGTATAAACCTGCAGCCACTGTGGCCTTACCAGGATCAACATTGCTCAACCCGATATACTGGATATAAAATTAATTTCTTTCCAACTTATTTTATAACTCTGACATTCTGTGTTTGCTGTATTTTTGATATATTAGATGTGAATGTAAAACAAATATGCAAGGATAAATACGTTTTTTGTGAAAGAGAGCAGCAGAAATTCCAAGTTTCAAATCTGCAGACACAGTCAGCGTTTAATTTCAAAGTACAATAATATACCACTGTTTCATTACCATGCAAGTCAAGAATTTATATGATATCATACATTTAACAATGAGAGTGGAGCTTTGATAAGATGTTTTTGAAAAGTACAGTACTTTAAAGCAAGTGAACTTCTCGCAGAATGACACATTGCTTGTAATTGAGTACAATTCCGTGTGTGAGGTTTCTTTAGCCATTAGCTGGGTATTGTGATGTCTGTTTCACTGCAGTTCATGGTAAATTTGTCATTTAAATGGGATTACTTTTGTTTGAGGAGTGCTATCATAATGTTCTTGGTCATTGTCTTAATGATCACAACTAGATATACCTTGGAATTATGAGTGTAATATCCCAGGCTGCAATAATATGTCCCAGGGGCATTTATATAAATTGTGCACTAAACTATAACAGGAGAAGGGATGACTATGAAAATATAGCATATAAAAATACAGTATAATACATTTTGAAATGTTTTATATATAGAAACATATAGCTTATTCTAAAAAGGCTCTTTGTATATTTAGGTTTAGATTTTAAATCTCAAGGAAAAATACTTCAGATGTAACAATTTTGTTCAATTTCCCTTTTGATTTAGATAAGTATGCAATCCGGTTCATTCCACATGAAAACGGTGTGCACTCCATAGATGTGAAGTTCAATGGCAGTCACATCCCTGGGAGTCCTTTTAGAATCCGAGTGGGAGAACCTGGTCAAGTGGGAGATCCTGGGCTTGTCTCGGCATATGGTCCAGGCCTTGAAGGCGGAGCTACAGGTACATGATGATGCTCTTTACCACTTTGATAACTTTACATAGAACACCAGAATGTATAGATTTAAAATTAAGAGACAGTAATATTAGTTTTTTTAATTAGTATTACCAGGACATATGCAATTAGTAATAAGAAAAAGTATGTGTTAAGGTGGGATATATCACATCAAAACATAGTTCTCTTGGTGTATTCATTGCTGATGCATAAACAGTATTGTTAATTTAATACTTTTTTCATTTATGTAGGTGTTCCTTCAGAGTTCATTGTGAATACGTGCAATGCAGGCTCTGGAGCATTGTCAGTGACTATCGATGGCCCCTCAAAAGTTAAGATGGACTGTAATGAATGTCCAGAGGGGTACAAAGTCTCATACACACCAATGGCTCCTGGCAACTATCTTATATCTATCAAATACGGTGGCCCTCAACACATTGTAGGAAGCCCTTTTAAAGCAAAGGTGACAGGTAAGAATCTTTTTCTTTTTACATTTTAAATCAAAAGAATTTTATATAACTGAAGCACAAGTAAAAATCCTATCCGCTTAACTGGTCATCTGTTAGGCCTACATAATCATTTTATCAAAATTGCTCACCCACTTGTCTAGATGAAAAACACCACAAGGCATCTCTTGTCATTCAATTTCTCCTCCACAAACCTCCAGCCAGACAGATTCATTTACCAACTGACAAAAAATAACCATTAAACCAAATCATTCTCAGGGTTCACTTACCGACAAATGCACAGATTACTTCCATGGTAAAAGATAGCCCCAGAAATTATGGGATAGTCTTGGATTTTTTAAAATGTTACTTTCCCCATGTGGTTTGTAGTGATGGCTGAAAAAAAAATTTTAGTCTCATGTTTTCATCCAGAACAGAGCTAGCAAAGTTTATGCTTTAATGCAACTGGGATGGTGACCAACGCTTGACAACAGCAAACAATATCAAAGAATCCACGAAAATAAGTTCACATAACTCATATTTTATAACCCACATCAGGTCATCCAGTTGTATCATCAAAACATGCCAAAAGTATGCATTTTTACTAAAATGTTAAATCAGTTTCTCCAGGAAAACAAAAAGTAGCCCACAACCCATAAGCCATTTCATACAGGGTTGTGCTTTGGAATTGAAGATAGGAATCTTGGCCAGTGTATCATGTAATGCTTTTCACTGAAAAAAAAATAATCTAAGCCAAGTGAAAAGTATTTAAATCAAGATATTAAATATAGTTTTCCTTATTTTAAGAATTATTGCCTTATCCAAAAAAGTGTATTTTTTATGATTTAGCACTAGGGTGGTGTACCATGTTAGCCATTATGGTTATATTGAGAACTCAATCAAAATGACACCTTTTATTAGCTAACTAAAAAGATTACAATATGCCCCTTCTTCAGGCAAGATGTAATACATATTACATTATTACAATACTATTATTAAAGCATAAACTTTCTGGCTCTGACCGGTATGAAAACATGAAATTAAAAATTTATCTCTGCCATCACTACAAACCACACCGGGTAAGTAACATTTAAAAAATGAATCATTTTTGGGTGGAGTATTTTTTGAAATACAGTGCTCACTGGTACTATACATTCTGAAACAAAATATAATACTGTGAGGAGAAATGGAAGTGTTGGGATCTTCCAGAGATACTGTAAAGGCAACAAGGAGTTTTGGATATTTCTCATCATTCCAAGCTTTTCTCTGAGTAATACTTCTGCAGGCAAGGGTGGCTCCAGACTTGGGTCTAAGAATATACATTGTCTTTCACCCATCACAGGTCCAAGAATAAACACTGACTTGCAGCCATCCCGGTGTTTATATAGTGATGGTGCTGAAAGGGGCAGGACTTCCAGGGGCCCCAGGAGTCAGGTTGATAATCTTCCAAGTGCTCCTTTTCCATTCTCATCCTGGAAAACGAAGAACAGTTAGTGTGTGCATCCCCGTTTTGTTCTCCTGATTAGGGCCCCCAAATCACTCCCACAGCGCACATGCACAACACCACATATAACATAATAATAACAAAAGTAAATAGTGAAATATAGTGTAAACATAAAAGTGTCTTTTTCTTCTTCTTCTTCTTCTCTCAGCTGCTCCCATTTGGGGTCGCCACAGCAGATCATCTTCTTCCATATCTTTCTGTCCTCTGCATCTTGCTCTGTTACACCCATCACCTGCATGTCCTCTCTCACCACATCCATAAACCTTCTCTTAGGCCTTCCTCTTTTCCTCTTGCCTGGCAGCTCTATCACTTAGCATCCTTCTCCCAATATACCCAGCATCTCTCCTCTGCACATGTCCAAACCAACGCAATCTCGCCTCTCTGACTTTGTCTCCCAACCGTCCAACTTGAGCTGACCCTCTAATGTGCTCATTTCTAATCCTGTTCATCCTCGTCACACCCAATGCAAATCTTAGCTTCTTAAACATAAAAGCATCATATTTTATAAATCAATGAATGTGTTTTATAATTGCTCTCAAACCTTTAGTGTAAGTAAAGTTATGTAAAGACTGTCGTTAATAAATTAATAAAACATGAAATTGTCAGATATTTCTGCAGATAACTGCACAACACAAAAGTAATTCATATTGTTATACTGTATATGCTTACACCAGTGTCTTTAAACCAAGTGCATACTGTACTATATTTTTTCACACTAAAATGTTGGCCATGTCTATTATATTCTAATATGGTACATCTGAGATGTTCAACTTTTTTCCATTTAGGTGTTCGCTTGTCCGGTGGTCACAGTTTACATGAAACATCAACAGTCCTGGTGGAAACCGTAACAAAGTCAGCCACCATGGGTGCTTATGGTGCCATGCCTAAATTTACCTCTGATGCCAGTAAAGTTGTATCTCGAGGTGCTGGTCTCTCCAAGGCCTTTGTAGGACAGAAAAATGTTTTTACAGTAGACTGCAGTAAAGCAGGTAAGAAACTGTTGGTGCATTGTGTAGATTTCATTTTATTTACATTTTTAAATAATATCCATGATTTGCTTTAAGTCATTATATAGCATACTCATTTTATTTTGCTTTATTGGGAGGTCAACTAAAGTGAAGTACTGTATACTTTACAAAAGATTGTGAAAGTTGTATAGTTATTCTGGACTTTTCTCTCTTTGTATTTTCAGGGACTAATATGCTAATGGTAGGAGTTCATGGTCCTAAGACACCGTGTGAAGAAGTCTATGTGAAACATGTAGGAAACAGAATGTACAATGTAACATACACAGTCAAAGAAAAAGGGGACTACATCCTTATTGTGAAATGGGGGGATGAGAATGTACCAGGAAGCCCCTTCCATGTCACTGTGCCTTAATCACACCCTTGTGTTAAGCTCTTAAATCCTTGTCTTTGCTACCCAATGGACTTAACCTGCAAAGTGCCTAGAAATGAAGATTTTTTTTTTTTATTTTGAACAATGTGCCAAAATATTATATCCAGACTTTTTTAGAAGCACTAAGGTGTTTGCTGTGCATGTTGACACAATACTGACATCACAACCAAGGAAGTACGCACTAAAACTGAAACACCCCTTGATTTACTTTCTGCCTTCTTTTGTTAGTTTCTTTTATAAGGTTAGTCCTTATACTGAGTTAAAAGTTGCTTTTTGGTTATATTTTTATATTTTTGTTGAATAGCTATGTGAATTTTTTAAAGATATTTTGGTTCCAGATTGTATTGACTGCAGTGTGTTTTCACAGCTTTAAAGAACAAAAAAAGCAAGATTTATCTATGAAAACTTAGCAATCTAAATACAGGCCTGGCTTGTGTTAGACGGTGGCCAATATAAGCTAGAAAATCAGAGGTTACTATCCAAGGAAACTAAATGTTTGCTAGGATTAATTTATTTTGTGAAAAAGTATATTTAATAGTGTCTTCAGTTTGCAGAAGGAAATGTTCAGTGTTGCAATGTTACAACCTCAACAGCTGTGCCACCATTCTTTAGATATTTTTTCAGGTACTGTCTGAAAAAATAAAACATTGAAAGTGACGTTTGACCCTTCTAAAAAAGTGACTAAAATTAAACATGTGAACCAGATGTAGAAATGTTTTAAAATTTTTGAATGTTGAAGAAAAACAAGCTTGCTTTGAAAGCAGTGTTACAGTGTGCCATTTTATAGTGTTTTGTATGTATTAAGAGAAAATGAAAACTACTTGTTTGATATTCTGTATTAACCTACTGTTTGGTAAGATTCTGCAGATATAAATAAAGTTAACTGCTAACTTGCCATTGGGAAAAACAACAGTTGCCTTGTCTTACTTTTTTCAACAGTGTGACGCTGAATTAGGTGTTGCTCTGATGGTCTGCTTTGTTTGCCTAATCATTCTGGCTCTGACACAGCAGTGCTGGTGTGTTAATGTGAAGAATGAGATGTCCTCTGCTGCCATCTAGTGGCCAAGTAATGTAATTACTGTTGATAGCAAAGTGGCTCATTTTTTGGTGAAATACAATGATAAAAGCCACTGTAAAAAAACCTCACATTGTTCAGTGTGGTGCTGAGGTGTCACCCATTTTACGGCTGCTCAATCCGGGTGGTTCGCCGTCTGGCAGGTGCGGCAATGCTCTGTAATCAGCGCAGCCTCCCAACCCCTCGATCTCACCGCTATGAGATTTGAGACACTAACATGCTACATTAATGTTTCAGTTTCAAATACAGAATATAAAAATGTTAAAACATCCATCCAACCTGCTGAATCCGAACACAGGGTCACGGGGGCCTGCTGGAGCCAATCTCAGCCAACACAGGGCACAAGGCAGGAACCAATCCCGGGCAGGGTGCCAACCCACCGCAGGACCCACACAAACACACCCAGGCCAATTTAGAATCGCCAATCCACCTAACCTGCATGTCTCTGGACTGTGGGAGGAAACCGGAGCGCCCGGAGGAAACCCACACAGACACGGGGAGAACATGCAAACTCCACGCAGGGAGGACCCGGGAAGCAAACCCGGGTCTCCTAACTGCGAGGCAGCAGCGCTACCACTGCACCACCGTGCCGCCCATGTTAAAACATTTTTCAAAGAATGTTGTTGAAGATATAATGTATAATCAAGTGCCCTGACATGAAAACAAAATTATTAATTTATTATAACATTTTCATGTACCTAAAGCAAGTACCTAAATACACCAGATGTGAAAGTCTGAAAGGTTGACTTTTCTCTGTAAAAACATCAAAAATATAAAGAATATGTGAAAATGCTGAGAATAATGGGAGTCAGGAACCATTTCTGGCAGCAACAGGTGCAAGATAGAAACCAATTCAAGATGGAACATCAGTCATTTAATAAGTACACCTCTTATGCACAGTAGTGGTGGCATTGTGGTAGTGGTGTTGCCTCGCAATAAGGAGACCAGCATTCACATCCCGGGGATTCCTCCTTCCATTCTTCCCCTTTCCACCGGATGCTCCGATTTCCTCATACAGTCCAAAGACATGCAGATTAGGTGGGTTGGCGATGCTAAATTGGCCTGGCTCCATGTGTGCCCGCCCTGCAATGGTCAAGCACACTGTCCAAGGTTTGTTCCTGCCTTGCACCCTGTGCTAGCTGGATTAGGCTCCAAGTCTATCCACAGCCCTGGTCTGGATTAAACAGGTTAGAAAATGACATGACCCTTATGCATTTAATCATACAGGGACAACTGAGAATTACCATTAACCTAACATGGATGATTTGTAGATAGGACGAAATCAGAGCCTCAAGAAAGAAGCAATAAAGACATAAGAAGAAGTCAGGAGCAGATCATTTAGCCTTTTTTTTTTTAAAACCATCAGTTCCACATTTAAAGGCTCCCAAAGTACTATTATCTGCCACACTACTTGGTAATTTGTTATTATTTATGGTTCTCTGTGTTTTAATGTTTGTGTAAATTTTATCTTTTACCAGCTTCCATTTGTGCCCCTGCTTTCTTGAATTCATTTCAAGAAACAACTGTGATCCACTTTACTAATTCCCCTCACAGTTTATTGATGAATGAAATGACTTGTGAGAAACTGATATGCAGTGAAACACAAAGAGTTTTCAGTTTGCAAAAAAATTCAGAAAGATCAAATTGTATTTCATTACAAGCAAAATCTGTTCCATTAACACACTGGTAACGTCCAGCTTGGATAATGATGTAGTATATAGTTTATTAGCACACCTATAATGAAGGCTACAATCTCTTAGACAGCAACATGAAAGGTCAATGGATTAAGAGTACCTGCTTACTAAGAGAAATCATAATTACTCCCGGTTGTTTGGTTTCCTTTTTCTTGATGTACCAAAGCTGCATCATATCCACTAACTAAAGAAATATTATCAGGGATTAGCCTGAACAATGATGGAGAAGCTTGCATCATTCAAACTGAAATGTATCTAATTTTTAAGAATAGTAGACAAATTACCTTTGTTTCTGATAAAAAATCAATACATAACAACTGTTAATTGAACTGCTTCTTACTCCTGATATGTTATTGAATAAGATGTAATATTACATGCTTTTTTCTAACTTAAAAGAAAATATGGAATATACTTGCGTTTAAGGTCTCTGCATATAAGTCGGGGCTTGATTTTACCATATAATTTCCAGTATTTTATAATGTCGGTCATATAAGTCAAATGCGGAAAACTCATGCTATTGGTGGAAGAGATTATGATATGCTAACACCCACCTGAGAGAGTAACCACGGAGCACACTGTCTTTTTTTGCTATGCGTTATGCCTATGTGACCACACAGTAATACCCAAACTATTCCAAAGCAACGTTTGCACTGATTTGTGTTTTTTGTATCTCACACCCTCATATACCCTTATTGCAAAAGCATCCCTTATCTACGTTGGAGCATTTGATCAGAAGAAAATATGAAGCTGGTTTTAAATTAACACTAGAATTACCAGAGCCTACGAAAAAACTTGTGGATCCGGCCCACCTTAAATCCGTTCACACCTCTCCTTCAGCATCTTTTGTCCTGTAAATGTGCCGATAAAGACAAGCAGCAAGCATCCTACTATTCCATCCCCCCATAGCCGCAGAACGTGCACAAAGTTCTCCCAACTCATGCCTTGATTGATTATCTGGGAGTGAAGTGCTAGAGTTTTAGAGTGGAAATAATAGATTGCTATTTGGAACACATGCATTTCATGTGTGTTCCGTTTCTACAATAATCTGTGTAAACACATTGTTAAAACAGAAACGTTTTTCATATTTTAGTAGTAAATGACAAAATGTTGGCATAAACTATATAATGTGTGAAGCCTGAAGTCCAAAGATCAAATAAACACGTTCACAAAAGGTTCAAGGATAAGACAACAGCTTCCATGGCATAGCGGTAAGATTTGCTGAGTTGTAATCAAGAGTCCCCAGTTCGATCCCGACTGCCTCCTATGTTTGCCGTTTTCAGTAGTGAGCTGCTCTTATTGTTAATATTATACAGTACACACATACATTTGGTTTGCGTCTGTAGGACTTGTAAAAGTTACCATTTTATTTTCAATTTTATTCTATCAGTCACGATCACGATACATACTACCGTCCCCCCACCCAGGGATCTGACGCTGTTAGTTTTTATATGAAACTGGGAATAACTGTAGATGTGAGTAGAGTTTTGAGCCAATGGAACTGGACATTCTGTGATCTGAAGGGATAAAAGCTGACACACAAACACTGGTGAATCTGCCTTCTTTGTATCTCACCGTCACTTGATTTTTTTTTATTCAGTTTTATTGAGTGTTCCTGCTCATGCTGAATTAGTATGCACCTTATGGTCTATGATGTCAAAGATGCACTGACAAAAAAAAAAACAGACATAGGTATATATGATATTTGGAATTATTCATTTTATGACCTGTATAGTACATTTCGGAAAACATTGTGGCACGGATACAACATTATTCATATTCATTCACATAACATCTTGTGCTTGTAATCAGTGACCGCGTGTTTTTTTTTTTTTTTCCGATCTTGCTAGTCCTCACATGTTGCTGTATGGTGCTGTTTCTTTTGTACTCCAGGCCATGCAGAGGAAAGAATAGTACAGAGAGGTAAGTTCAGTGCTATATGCAATCATCAAATTCAAATGTTAACAGTTCACACACATGCAAGGACCGTCCTTCCTACATTTACAACGCGTGTACCTGCTGCAATGCACCCACTTCTCTCTGTGCTTTGGCATGCGTTTGTGTGTCAGCTTTTATCCCTCCAGATCAGAGAATGTCCAGTTCCATTGCCTCAAAACACCACTCACATCTACAGTTATTCCCAGTTTCAAATAAAAACTATCAGCGTCAGATCCCTTTGGTATGTATCATGATCGTGGCTGAGAGAATAAAAGTGAAAATAAAATGGTACTTTCACAAGTACTATAAATGTACACCGTCTGTTACAGACGCAAACCAAATGTATGTGTGTACTGTATAATATTAACAGTAAGAGAGGCTCACTACTGAAAACGGCAAATATAGGAGGCAGTCGAGATCTAACCAGGGACTCTTCATCACAAGTCAGCAAATCTTACCGCTATGCCATGGAAGATGTTGTCTTATCCTTGTACCTTTTGTGAAAGTGCTTATTTGATCTTTGGACTTCAGGCTTCACACATTATATAGTTTATGCCAACATTTTGTCATTTGCTACTAAAATATGAAAAATGTTTCTGTTTTAATAATGTGTTTACACAGATTATTGTAGAAACGGAACACACGTGAAATGCATGTGTTCCAAATAACGATCTATTATTTCCACTCTAAAACTCCAGCACTTCACTCCCAGATAATCAATGAAGGCATGAGCTGGGAGAACTTTGTGCACGTTCTGTGGCTGTGGGGGGATGGAATAGTAGGCTGCTTGCTGCTTGTCTTTATCGGCACAATTACAGGACAAAAGATGCTGACAGAGAGGTGTGAACGGATTTAAGGTGGGCCGGATCTACGAGTTTTTTCGTAGCCTCTGGTAATTCTAGTGTTAAAAGTCGAAGTGGTGAAAGAAATTGGAAACTACGCTGCTGCAACAAAATTCAGTTTGTCTGTGAAATTGATGCTAGATTGGAGGAGGCAAGAAGATGAAAAAAAAATGTGTTGCATTTTTGAAGGGGCGTATAAGTCGGGGTCTGATTTTCTGATCGATTTTTTGGTTTTCAATACACAACTTATACTCTATTATATAAGGTAAGTTGCTTGACATGCTACATGTTCCCTATCCTGATATGCAGTATTAATTTGTGGGTATAATTATTTATTTACCTGACACATTCACTAGCTAAATTCAAATTTAGAGTAAATTAGATTAAATAAACTTTATTAATTGCATGGTGAAATTCAGAATCATAGAACAGCAGAAACATACAAAACAAGGATACAGACTCACAAGGCAAAAAATACAGCCAATCAATCAATTGATAAGTAAATAAATAAATAAAAATAAACTTAATGAGTAAAACAGGTGGAAGCATTGAACTGCCTGATTTTCAGTGGACAGAAAAGACCCCCAAAAGGTGCTTATTAACATATTTTGGTGGAATGAGCCTGTGGCTGAAAGTACTCTAATGGGACGCCTCCTAGAGGGGATGGAAGGGATTTTTCATGATGTCATTCAATTTTTCCTGTATCCTCTTTTCTACAACAGCTTCCTGTGTGTCCAGGGATCTTGCTGTGAAGGAGCAGGCTTTCCTGACAAGTTTATTCAGTCACTGTGCTTCTTTGGAGCTCAAATTGCTTCCCCATTAGACTTCAGCATAAAACAACAAACTGGCTACTATGGACTGGTAGAACATTTTCAGTAACTGTTGTACACATCAAAAGACCTGAGTCTCCTTGGCAAGTATAGTCTGCTCTGGCCCTTCTTGAACAGCTCCACTGTGTTGTCAGATCAGTCCACTTTGTTGTTCATGTGAACCACCAGGTATATACAGTATGTCCACAATTGGAGCTCTGGTAGGTTAAGAGACCTGCTGAAGGTGACACAGTGTAACAGCGAGAGGGTTTGAACTGACAGTCTCGAAGTTTAAAGTCCTGGGCCTTAGCAAGACAGTATTTTTGCTGCCCCTGGAAAAGCTATAAATGTACCTCCAAAGGATGACTGTATGAAACTTTCTATAGGGTTTCATAAATGTAGGAGTATAGCTGTTTTACCCATTGATTTAGTATTACCTGTATAACATTTTGTTTGTAAGTTTAAATGGATTATGAACTTATTTATATATTCGCATTCATGAATGCATATACTTTATTCTTATTTTATTGGATTTCAGAATTTCTGGTAAATGAAGCCAAGGAAAACTAGCAGCTCATGGCAGATATAAGATACAGTAAGTGAATATAATGTGACTTAGCATTTTAACTGAGTATTTTTGTTTCCAAAATATTTTAAGATAAATATAGCGATACACAGTACAAAAAACAATCCATGATATCCAAGGAACTCTGTAGACCTTGATGGTAAAATTGTTCTTTTTACAACGTGATTCACAACAACTTGAAGTTACCTAAAAATGATCTCTCCTCCATGGTAGTCAATGCAGACACTAATAATATATCATCTAAAATAACTTGTCACCAGGGTGTAAGATGCTATTGAGTTGTGATCACGGCAGCTCATATATCAATATACACCAAAGAAGAACACAGAATCACTGTAGAATTTTTATGAGTGAAAGCTGTTAAAGGAGCCATAATTTACCTGAGCTTAATATAGAGTTCATTTACCCAAATCGAAATTTGCGTCTATTATGACTTTTCATGGACAGTTGTTAAAAAGCCATGAGAAGTCAAAATA
>JANRMT010062792.1:62447998-62459062 GCA_026402145.1 Polypterus bichir lapradei
ATATATATATATATATATATACAGTATATACACACACACTGTGTCTGGGATGCTATTAATAAGGTCACTCCTTCCAGAACAGTCTCAGACATCCCTGGCTGTCTGCTAAAATTGACAGTGGAATATCTGTTATTACATGCCAGAATTCTCTGCCATCATATCCTCTGGCGTGTTTATATCCTGTCTGTAAAGGACAAAGTTACATTTTTCTCTCCCTTCAAGCTAATTAGTAAATGTTCCAGTATTGTTATCACATTTCCAATTACGGCTACAGCTACCTCAACTTTATTGGTGAACAAAATAAGAATTATGACATGAAGAATGCCAGAAGTGCAGATATCATCCTTACCATTCAAGTATCTCATTAAAAATAAAAATCCCGTCTGGAACTCCATGAATTTGCAGCATTTTACTAACTTTCAGTACAACTGCAGTTTATTGTTCATTGGATGAATGAGTCAAGGTCTGCCAAGGACATCTTAATTGCCTTCCATATGGAGCACAGAATGACTACTGGGGGCTTATGAGGGACTACAAAATTTGAAAATAGAATTTACGGTACCTTTTAAAACATTCTGTGTTAAAATCATTTCTGCAAAACTTGTACAAGCTAATTTATTGTTGATCCAAAACCATTTATACTTTTCTGGGAGGTCATAATGCCTGCTGAAGAAAAGTAATTTAAAAATTATTTAAGCGGGAAAGTTAAATGACTTTTAAATATATCTTTGAATGTATTTAGGAGCAAGATGCTATATTTTTCATCAATTTATTGTTATTCTTTAAAATCAAATAAAAATATATTTAAGGTTACTGCTAGCATGAGTATTTAGTATTGTATTCTAGTATTTGTTGATATTGTCACGTGAAAGTAGCTTAAATTATTTAAATATCCATTTATCTATTTTTAATAATTCTATCTACGACAGGATCATAGCCTATCATGGCAGAACTCACAGGAACCAATTTTGAGCTGCCAGTCCATGAGAGAACACAGTGACATGCACACCCACTCTCACTCATACAAGGCCATTTAAATGTTTTAACTTGTTACTGTATTTACCTCACACCTTGGTGATTTATGACTTTTGAGATCTGATTTGTTACATTCCTTTTATGTTTTTTTTTTTCCAACTGAAGCACAGACTGGAGAAGTGGCTTACTCATTCTTACATAGTGTCAGTAGTGGGATTTCAACACACAGCTTTAGGTCTGAAAGTATAAAGTCGTAAGTGCTATACAAGACACTGCCTGTCTACTAGGCCATACAGCCTTAACACATACATTATGGTGATCTGAGAGGAAAATTGGAATACTTAGAAGAAGACCAACCCAGATGTAAAGAAAACATGCAATTTCCAGGTCTGTTTCAGTTATTTTGTGTTTTATATTTGTAATTAATGTAGATCACTTTGCAGAGATGTGTCTTCATTTTGAGATTAAAGAGTCTTTATGTCTATCAGTGTAAATCTATTTTGATTCAATGTTGTACAGCAATAAAATGCAATAAAAGGGGGTAAATACTTTTTATAGGTACTGTATGCATGAAAAGCAGGGATATTCTGACATTTTTCTTTAGAGCACATTTAGATACATTTTCTTGTTGAAAGCCACTTCTGCAAAAGTATACTAACCTGGCAGGACAATCTGCATCTTGGGCTGGACAGACTTACACCAGGGTGTGTCTGTACTTGCCTGTAAGTGCCAATGGACTGATAGGTAGTTAGGAAAATAACTGTTTATCCGCTAAAAATCTTCAAAACAGCCCTATCCCCAATCAGATGCTTTGTACCCAACTCTCCTATATTAGTTAATCAAGACTATACCTGACTAAAGAGAGGAATATTTGGTGTCCATCCTGGTGCTTACACATGGACAATCTGCTGTATGTTATATTTGCCTGGGACAATACCCTCCACTACTCTGAGCAAGTGCAGGTCAACTGAAAAAGATGTTGGAAGTAGAAGTTTTTATAAGTTGACCAGGGCAGTGCATACTTGTTCCAGCATCTGTTGGAAAAACAGTTCTCTAAATATAAAACAGGGCTTATGGCTACGTAGCAAAGCTAACATGTGGTCCATCAATGCAGAGGGTTTCGTGTCTCTGAAGCCCGGCAATTTAGTAGCCGCCTTGCCTGCTCCAACTCCGTGAGGCCATATGTCTCTAAAAGGTATGCCTTTAAGGTTACATACTTGTCTGTGTCTGGGGGATTTTCAAGCAGGCTCACCACCCTGGACGCTGTAGAGCCGTTGAGAGCTGCAACAATGTAGTACGTATTTCCTCATGTCATCTGCCGTAATGTCCCACAAAGCAAACTGTGCCTCTGCTTTGGCAAACCACGCTGTGGCTTGCTGTTCCCAAAACTCCAGTAACTTTAACACAACTGTGTTGGCAGACATGATTAATGTAACTCTGGAATCGCCCTAGAGCATTGTGGTCTCCACTGTAGCACCCAGCGAGGAAAGAAAACGCGCCAGATAACATTTTCTTAATGCAGGCAAAAACTACTGACTGTTTATTGAACATACTTTACCTATATACAATTATTGCTTATTCCCACATCACCTTGCCTCCTCCCACAATGCATTGCATGTGAATTGTATCTTTAAAGCGCTGCCAGCCATTATAACACAACCTCTTCACAGAAATTTAGTACAGGACGTGCAGGTTAAATTGCAGAATGTGTGGGAGAGAAGGTCTTAATTGTTTGTATACTGGGAGCATTGGAGCTAATGAGTGTTGTGACCTTGGGCTTATCAAACCTGCAGTAAAAAACATTCAGGTTGTCATCGAGCTGATTGTTCCTTGCAATGTGTAGGGGGAAGGGGTACTTCTGTAGTTTATGACTTGCTGAAAATCTTGCCGGGGGAATCACTACTCAGATCTATCATTTAGTCTTTCACTTTCATTCCTTCAAGCACTTCACCCTTTTAGCAAGCTTTGTTTACAAAGAGAATTCGGGTGTGTGACCAGAAAATGAAGAGGTGGAATGCAGCTGTTGGCAGTGGTCTGATAGTAGCAAATTAGGGATATCTAAAGTAGCTAATGGACCTGGCTATATCCTTTTGATCTGTAACAGGTTGGCCCAGAAAAACACAAAAATAAAGGAACAACATGCAAACCTAACATTGAATGTCCACCCAGCAAGAATCAAACCTGAGGTCTAAAGACTGCTAAGGTGGCAGGACTCTGTGTACTCTACCAATTAATCACAGTGTCACCAAAAACAAACCATCTAACATATTACTTGTGTTCAATTGATTGGAAAGAGTTTCTTTCTGTAGGTGGTTGTAATGAAGAAGGTGATTTATGGTTGTGTTCTATAAAATATTTTTTTTTATATTTAAGAATTGGTACTTCATCTTCTTACATAAGATTATCCTTAATGGATGCTTTATGATTACACTTAAAACTGAAGGCACATTGCAGATTTTCTATAACAAGGAAAGAAAATTGCTTTTAGAAGTCATCTACATGCATTGTATCAGACCAAAGTGTAAAGTGTACATATATAAATTTTGTAGACGTCATTTAAAATTTTTAACTTCTTGAAAGAATTACCACAACCATTATGAAAATGAATATGTAAAAATTATGTAGTGTGGAAAAAAATCATAAAAATGTGTTAATTGACAGTGATGAAGGCTTTCTTTCCTCTCTAGTTTGAAAAATGAGACTCATGCTTTATTTATATCCCTGTATTAAGGATGCAGTCCAAACAAATGAGCCGAGTCTCTGAAATATGTGCTGTTGATCAGCCTGAACAGCATGTCTTGACAATATAGTCTTGATCTTGAGCCTTTGAAATAAAGCACAAAAACACACAACACACCATTGTTCAGAAATCAGCTGCACTCTGCTGAAACCCATTATGCTGTGCCGGACTATCTATCTACTGGGAAAAATAATGGGCACAGTTAACCTTGCTAACACCCTTGAAGAATCAGAAAGCGTCTATTTAACATCTCCTTATCCTCTCCTCAAGACACTAGGCTGTTTTTAAGTCTATCTTCACAATCTAAAGCTCTCAATCCTGGGTTAATTCAAGGGAGAACTCTTCCTCAGTGAACACTGTCTCCTTTATCTGCTTTTCTAAAGTACTCAAAGACATGGACTTGTGTATTAGGGGCTTTATTCCTAAATCAGTCTTTACAAGTGATCACATACTTTGCAAAAAATAAGAATGTCAAGATCAGTTAAAGCTTTAAAAGCCACATGGCTCTGAAAACGTATATTTTGTATGGTGTTTCTACATTCTCTCACATTTACATGGCTTTTCCATTTTCCTTCCACAACCCAAAGAAGTGCTTCTTATGGTTGATTGGCATCTATAAAGTGGCACTGTATAAGTATGTGCATGTCTGTTTCCTGCTCTTGCCTAATGTCCCAACCAGGGTGGGGTTTTTGTGTTTCAGCCGGTGTTAAAAGTTACTTTGTAGCTTTGTGTGTCCCAAAAATGAGAAACATAGGTTCAGAATATTTATAAATAGATAGACTTCAACATCGTCTCTATAAAGAGACTCAAACTACATGGAATAAAATTTGTTGGCTTGCTATTCTAGTTCAGTCAAAGATTTGTTATTATATTCTTTACGTTGCCCACATACAAACAAAAGAAATTCTTGGGGCATCTTGCTAAGCCATTTCTATGACAATCATCCACAAATGTCTTGTTAAAAGGGGGACACTCCTTCTTTGAATTCTCCAATGTCATTTATAAACATTTCAGGTTAGCAGTTAGCATTTTTTCTGTTCTACAAATTAGTGGATGTATGGGCAGAACCTTTGCTTAATGTCTCCACATCTCTTTATTAAAAGTATGAAGTAAATGTCCTTTTTTAAAATTCACGAATGGACATTGCTGACCAGGAAATGAACAAAGCATCACCTACACCAAACCATTAGTACACCTACTTTGATTCTGAGAATAATTAATTGTAACTTAGTAGTTGGAACATAGCCAGCTAATGTATTATGGCATTTGCATCACTGTAACTGAAAAGTAATAACCTTTGTGAGGGATAAGTTTTTATCTCTTATAGGTTTCTCTTCCTAAATCCGATAGGGAGTTCAGAACAGCACCTCACACACACTCGAACTGGATGTGGAGATAAACCAGAGCAGACTAACTGTAAGCAAATTAATGCCACCTTCACATTGCAGGCACTAGAAACTTTATAACTAGTGTAAAGGTAGTTCCTGACACAGACAGACGTAGGTCACAGGTTAAAAGCACACAGGGCTTTAATTTTCTTTTTCCCCCCTTGTGGAAATGTCTTTCCCATCCCCTCCACAAGCACAATAACACAGTCCCAACACAATTCTCTTCTCTTTCTTTCTCCTCCTGGCAAGCTTCGTCTCCCTCCTCCTGACTCTGGCTCCCAGATTAGTGGCTGCTGGCTCCCTTTATAAGCCACCTGGAAGTGCTTCAGGTGCTTGATTGCTTGCTTCCAGCTGCACTTCTGGGTGTGACGGAAGAACTGCCCACACAGGCTCAGGAGCCACTGCAGCGCCCCCTTGTGGCACCCCCGGACCCCAACAGGGCTGAAAAGAATTCCATCTCCCATGGGGCCCTGCAGGTATCTGAGGCACCACTGCCATCCAGTTAGGCTGCCGTCTAGCGTTCTGGGGGAGGTATTGTACAGCCCATGCTTGTTCCCCAGACCATATGCAGAAGAGGTGCTCTGGCTAGGCATGGGCCCCGGCCGTCCGCCACACAGGCTAAACAACTTATCCATCTTGACCATATGAATTAAAAGATCAGAATTCATAAGTTATGTGCCTTTTCCACAGGAGATAAAAAGAGGAATCTAAGTTAAGAGATGGAATTCATAAGTTATGTGCATTTTTCTCTATATATGTCATCTATATACCTCTGTACATATCTGAGGAGGGGGCTCAAAAATTCCTAGAATTGTTTAAAAAACTTAATTTTACAACTTTCATTTTAGTCACCATCAAAATACTCCCATTGAGATGCAATAGACTCATTCCAACACTTCTTCCATTCCTGAAAACATTTCCTATACTCAAATTTGGTTACTGAGCCGCAATTTTTTATGGATTTTTTATGAACACTTAGAAAATCATCTTCCCTTCAGTCTTAATTTTCATTTCCAAAATAAAAACAAGTCACATGGAGCAAGATCTGGTAAATATGGAACATGTGAAGCAACACCTCATTGTCAAAAAGTGGTGAGTGCAGGTGCATTGTCATGGTGTAAAATGTAGTTTTGCATGCAGCCCTTCTCCAAACATAATTTTCCTGATGCTTACTCACTGACATCTCAGCAGTTTAGTGTAATGTTTCTGATCAAAAGTGTGTTCCTAGGGGAACCCCTTTATTAACAGATCTGTTAATGATGAAAAATAAGATCATCTTTGTTTCAATGGTTCAATGACTTGACATGCTTTTTTCAGCTTGTTGAATTGTCAGAAATGTGCATCTCAATCAAATCAGCACAGTGCCACTTGGCAGACTGATCAACAAGACTGTATGCATGTGATAACATGTGGCATAGTTGGTAACTAAACCCAACTCCTGTTCTATTGACCAATAACGAGAATCTTTGGGTCCTCCCCATATATCTCTATATATACTTGCTTATTTCTATCTTCTATTACAGGGGGTCCTCAGGTTACAACGTTTCAAGTTTACAACGCTCACTCCCATAAAAACTTAAAAAAATTGAGACATGAGAAGGAATAAAGGTAAGGATTTTTTTTTACAGTCATTTTTTCTGTTACTACAGTATAGTGTATAGTACAGTATATTTATGTCCTTTTCCTTTTCTGTGACTTAGATTTTGTGTTTTTATGTTCTAGATTATGATTTTGAAAATGTGTTAAGATTGGTAAGTGACTTAGGCTAGAGTGTGTTTCGAATTACACCAAAATTCGGGTTACATTACTGTTGTAAGAACGGAACTGTGCTGTAACCTGAGCAACCCCTGTATATATATGTATTATTTGGTTTATTGTTGCAAGGGTGTTTGGGTTATTTGTTTGAAAATACTCTATCACCATGTCCAAACTACAACAGAAAAAGTAAAAGTTATTTAATTTACATTTTCACCAAATTGTACAGGTCTCTTCAAATTTCTGGCATCTTGACTGGAAGCCAATTGTCAGGAGTGGCCAGCTGGCACAGGACAGATATAAGGAATAAGTCCTGCATAAGGCCTCCAGGGGAGAGATGGAGATAGAGAGAGGGGGGCTGGTCACAAGATAGGTTATCCATGCACCCATACACAATACCTGGGACACTACTAGGTGGTATTGTCTACATGTGTACAGTGTTCGAGGGTCAACAGCATAATCAAGAAACAGAGGGCTGTAATCTGAGTGAAAGTTTGCAAGTACAGCACAGATCAAGGGTGGTGCCTGACTACACCTTATGGACACTAGATGGTGCATAATGCCAGACGAACACAAGAGGCTGCTACAGGAACTTCTCAACATGGAAATGAACATCAAATGTGATTTAAAACCTCCTTCATAGAACAGATCAATGAAGTACAGAGTCAGGAGAAAAACATTACTTTAAAGTAGTGGGAGAAACAGACATTAAAGTCTAGAGAGAAAAACAAGTAAAAAAAAATTGGCTGGTCAGAAAAAAGTGGTCTGGTATGGTACTGTGATGTTGAAGTGGTGAGTCACAAACTTGAAAGAAAGTGACTTGTTATTTGAGACCAGAGAGGCAGATATTGTTTTATCTTTGTTTATTTGTAGTTCTTTGTTTTATGTATCCAACTTTATATGTATGTTTTTATAATAAACATACATTTCTAATGAATTTTGATTTCTTATTCCAATTTTAGAATCATGGTGGTTCAGAGCTTTTCCCAGCAGTATCAGACATAAGGCTAAAACCAGCCCTGGAATGTACACTCATTTCACTCATCTCCAAAATCACTGCAGAAATTGTACGGGGAAAAAAAGAGAACATGTGATATTATCATTGATGCCTTTTTCTTTGAAGCTGAAAAGTCAGTTGCTCTGATTGCATCAAAGGCCAATTTAAATCTTGGGTAATGCACTGAAAAATTCTCTATATTGCATATTCTCATCTTATAAAAGTAAAACAGCTAAATGCTTGCAGTTTTAAAAAGGAAATATACTGTCATTTTTGCTGAGTGGAGCATTTAAACAGTTTTTATTCATTTCTTTTTAAGCACGGGAGGTCATCAGATGTAGCTTACAATCTATCCAGGTTAAGAACTGCTGACATGTGGCTTCATTTTTAAGTAACGTATGCTCAGACCCTTTAAATTAGAATCTTGTCTAACCTCAGATTTCTTCAGAAAGTGGAGTCATAAAAGATATACGCACTTCCCTAGATGTGGCTTGAGCATAGTGGAAAGCTTTACAAATCTATAACTATTGTTAAGTATTATCCAGCATTTAGCAGCAAAGGACTGAGGGTAAGTTGCAGATAAAAACAAATTAAGATCCTTAGAAATAAAGAGAGATATTTTAAGATTGTGTTTACAACCAGTGAAAACACAAAGATATCTCATCACTAAGGTATTTATATCTATTATTATGGACACCAGGCATGGGCTGGCGTTCTGGCCGGGATGGTTCAAGGTCCCTTAACTGGCCAGGAGGACAGTTTATTGGAAGGACTGGATGTGACCAATCACATGGACTATTGACTCCCCAATAAGGGGCAGTCTTCCTAGGCTACAATGCCTGCAGGGAAGCTGTTCGACCTCATCCATGTTGGGGGGTTTGGGGGCTTAGTGGTGCCCCCTACACATCACAATATATTCTTGAAATGTGTTTCTTAAGTTTAAGAAATTTAACTTTCTTAATTTATCAGGGTTAATTTATGAAGAAATGATTCTTTAAATATGGTATGTGTTGGATTTGTTGTGGATGGAAAGTATTAGTGTCTATATTTTATGTAGTTGCTTATTAAATGCTTATTAACTTATTAAACTTATTATTGAATCAACATGATTCATATGTTTAATGTAGATGTTCAAAGTTCGCTTCATAAATAAAAATTTAAATATGTGCATCTTTTGTTATTCCATAGAATGCAATCCACTTTTCTCCAAAGGAAATAAGTCTATTTGTTAATACTTTTATGAAGAAAAGCAATTACATAATTGGATATATGGTTTATGTTTGAAGTTTAAACACTGTATTTTATCACATTAAGGACATCACTTCTCTTTTGCTTCACTTTGCTGCAGTGATACACATAGGTGAGTCCCTGCCTATTGGTGATGGTGATGCCTCGACATAGTCTGGTCCCCATAAACCCCGACTGGACTAAGATGGAGGTGTTCATCTACCCTTATACTAGTCTGTTTATCTGAGGGCCACTGTGTCTATCTCAAAGGACTAGATGCAAAACGGGTACCATCCTTGGGTCGGAAACCAGTCCGTTGCAGGACTCACTAACAAAAGCACCCAAATGCCATCATTCTGAGCCTGTTTAGGGGTGCTAGACACTGGGAATACATGCAAGCCTCACAGAATTCAGACTCAAGTCTGTGAAGAAATGGGGTAACAATGCTAAACAATGTGCCACTATGTTAATTTAGATGTTTGTTGTAAAATAAAACTTTTCTTCCTTTAACACTAGAATTGCCAAAGCCTACAAAAAATCTTGTAATCCCGGCCAACCTTAAATCCGTTCGCACCTCTCCGTCAGCGTCTTTTGTGTTGTAAATGTGTTGATCTGCACAAACAGCAAGCAGCCTGGTATCCCATCCCTCCACCCACCGCCACAGTTCAATTCGCTAAGAAGATTCTCAGTGCTCAGTGTTTATCTTGGAGTGAAGTACCTGGAGCTGTACAGGGTAAATAATGCATTGTCATTTGGAATACACACAGTACATTTCATGTGTGTTCCATGTCTACAACAATCTATGCAAGCACATCGTTAAAACAGGAATGCTTTCATGTTTTAGTAATAAGTGACAAAATGTAGACATGAAGTGTATAATGTGTGAAGCCTAAAGTCCAAATATCAAATGAACACTTTCACAAAAGGTACAAATATAACAAAACACGTGTGCTTTTATTCAAGAATATAACAAGTAAAAGAAAGCAGGTTACGGTAGGCTGTTGATACATTGTGTGGTGTAATGGTAAGAACTGCTGACTCCCAATCAAGAGGTCGCGGTTTCGATATCAGCTGCTTCCCAAATTTACCATTTTGAGTAGTGAGCTGCTCTTATTGTTAATATCATACAAGAAAACATATATTTGATTTGCATCTGTAATTGCCGGTGTAAATTTATAGTACTTGTCAAAGTTTGCATTTTTTTTCAGTTTTATTCTCTCACTCATGTTCACACTTCCACAACCCCCCACCCCCCCCCCCCCCCCATCCCCGATCTGACGTTGTTTTCAGATAAAGACGTGGTATAACTAACAAACTTATTTTGTTATACCACCTCTTTATTTGAAAAAGTGTCAGATCTTGTGCATAAACGAGACTGGGAAAACTATGCATGTGGGTGTGAGTGGTGTGCGTGATTGAGAATGAATGTGGATGTGAATTTTTTTTTTATTCAGTTTTATTCCTGATTGTTCCTGCTCATGCTGAATTAGTATGCACCTTCTGGTTCATGATGTCAAAGCTGCACTGACAAAAAAGAGAGACATAGGTATATATGACATTTGGAATAATTCATTTTATGACCTGTATAGTACATTTAGGAAAACACTGTTGCATTAATGTAACATTATATTCATTCACATACCTTCATGTGGTTGTAGTCAGTGGCCGCGCTCTTTTTTTCCCTGATTCTGCCCAGTCTCCACATTTTGGTGCATGGTAACAGGAGATGCAGAGGACAGTATAGTACAGAGAAGTCAGTTCCGGGCTATATACAATCATCAAATTCAAATGTTAACAGTTCCCACACACCCAAGGATCGTCCTTCCTACATTTACGACATATGTACCTGTTGCAATGTACACACCTCTCTATGCTGTGGTTCCTATTACACTGAAAGAGCACCTGACAATGAACTTTCTTCCCCGGGAGAAGCAGAGGTCTTGGAACAGAAGCTTGTCAACGTTGCATCCTCTTTTCTTTTT
>JANRMT010062792.1:62484062-62515205 GCA_026402145.1 Polypterus bichir lapradei
CTAGAAAACCCTCAAATAAAGCTGAATTACAACAATTCTGCAAAGATGAGTGGGCCAAAATTCCTCCAGAGCGCTGTAAAAGACTCATTGCAAGTTATCGCAAACGCTTGATTGCAGTTATTGCTGCTAAGGGTGGCCCAACCAGTTATTAGGTTCAGGGGGCAATTACTTTTTCACACAGGGCCATGTAGGTTTGGATTTTTTTTTCTCCCTAAATAATAAAAACCATCATTTAAAAACTGCATTTTGTGTTTACTTGTGTTATATTTGACTAATGGTTAAATGTGTTTGGTGATCAGAAACATTTTGTGTGACAAACATGCAAAAGAATAAGAAATCAGGAAGGGGGCAAATAGTTTTTCACACCACTGTACTTTATTAATCCAAAGGGGAAATTCACATACTCCAGCAGCAGCATACTGATAAAAAACAATATTAAATTAAAGAGTGATAAAAATGCATGTATAACAGTCTATAATCTTGTATAGTGTTAACGTTTACCCCACAACAACCCCCCCGGTGGAATTTAAGAATCGCATAGTGTCGATCTCCTCAGTCTGTGAGCAACACCTGAGAACACCAACACAGCTGCCTCAGCAAAAGTCTGATGCAGCCCTTTTGGTATTAGCATATTTTCTTCATTACATCTGTCTGTCTGCTACCCACCCTTATGGGTATGTATTACTTCAAATGTGAGCTGCAGCTAAAACAGACAATAATGAGTACAATGTGGTAGATAAGACCACAACAAGTGAACAACAAGTGAAAACTCTAAGAAAAAGTGCAATACCTCAGTTTTTAGAATGCAGAAATAATGACACTGCATCATTTATCTCATTGAATGAACAAGACATTGCTGCAGTATGTACACAAGAAGCTTTTCCTGGCTTAATGTGTAATTTTATTTTTGCCAAATATTTATGATGGGTATCTGCTGGGTTCTGTTGACCTCATATGAGCTGACACCATTCAGTGTCTATGTGGAGTCTGAATATTCTCTCTGTGTCTGCGTTGGTTCCTGCTTTGTTCCCAATCCTTCCTGGATAGCCATTTGGCCTCTGTTTTCCTACAATGGATTAAGTGGGTGTACTAATGTGTAAATACCATGTGTATTTAAACAACTATTTTCAAATGTGTCTGTTCAAAATATGCTGTTTAACAACAGTGTGAGCTCTTTTAAATATGTTGCCATTTTAGTAAATAAGAAAACACACTGTATTCCTTTCTGATTACTATTTTTTTGTAAGCAGAGATGATAAAAGTAGGCAATATTTCTTATTTAATTTCCTTAAGTATGGGAAAGGTTATTCTATTATTATTTGGTGAACACCCACCTGCACTCTGAAGCGAAATTGCTTTTATTCACATTACAGTAAGTTGAAATGTCTTTTCATCTTTATAACAAATGCACATCTGATATCTAAAGCTAGCTTGTTAGAGAAACCAAGAGAAGTAAAGTGAGTGCACTCTCAATATCATCATTTCTATTTATATGGAATCTTGAAAGTGCGTATGAAATGCCCACAAATTTTATTCCATGTACAGTTCATACTGAAAAATATTTTGAACAAGGTTGCATTGTTAAATGGAATTACTGTTAAAATAAAACTAAAACAGTGTTTACAATATACATTCAAAGAGAAGGCTTCATTATTTTTACTCTCAGATTTAAATGTGTCGGTTTTCTCCCTGCTTTACACAAGACCATTATATATCTGTCTTCAATAGCTAGTTGTTTTCTTGCAGTAAGGTTATCCATTATAATTATCATGAGGCTCTAACATGGATTTCAAGATCTACAACGCATTTATAATGTAGCAAAGAGGGTTATTTCTTTACCATTTGCACTATTGGTATTTGTTTAATAACACACATCTTCACTTTTTAGAATGTCTTTTTTTATCTTAGGAGCATATTGCTTGCAATTAGAGTTTCATGTTGGTTTCTTTCTGAAATGCCAGTGTGTGTTTTTCTACAAATTCTACCAAAATCCAGCAGCACATAAAATATTCCTCTGCTGCTGCCAAGGGACTGAATTCATTTCCAAGGAGAGCACAGGAATAAATCGAGTTGTTACTATTCAACTATTTAGCACATAATGAAATCTATAGCACTAAATGCATTAAGGTTAAAATGCTGAGGAACCTGACTGCAATTAAGTGGTCCCGAGTAAAAGCTAATTTAAAAGGCATCATCTTAAAACTCCAAAAGAAGTAAAAATGGCTTTATCCAATAGAAAATGTTGAAAAATAAGAAATGAAATCTTGCTGCTTTACATTTATTTTGGTGCACATAGCACTGGTGTATTTTACTAGTAGAAGGACTATGTTTTCACCATCTCATTAATGCCAACATTGTTCATTTCAGATTTCAGTTATATAACATTATTTTAGGATTGGATAAAACAAGACCAAAATTGTGCAGAGTCTGAATCACTGCTTGTCACTGCTGTTTGGACTTTGCCCTTTATCCATACAATTCTCTGTACTGATTTTTCTTCACATACTCTAGTTTTCCTCTATAATCCCAAATGCATGCATTGTAGGTAAATTGATCCCCAGAGGAGCGCATTTGAGTATTCCCAGTGATTAAATTTACAGTTTGCTCCTTTATGTACCCAATACTGTTGTGATAGACCCTGTAACTGCGAAGTACAATAAGCAGGTCCAGTGGGGGGTGGACGGATAGAGAACAGTACCTGAAGAATTCACCTCATAATTAGAAGTAGCCAAGGAAGGTACAGAAATACTCACATATTTTTATTCAGTAAATCTGAAACTAATGCAGTTGTATTCCATTAGTGTAAGCTGCTAAATAAATTTAAAAAAAAACACCAAACTTCCATTTGGGGATGAAGGTTTGTACAAAACATTTTATCAAAATACTAACCCTATCTTCTTTAATATGAATAACAACTTTAAAAAGAAGAAGTTCGATGAAACAATTTGCTTTACCCTAATTGTACACACTGTAGTCTCAGAGGGGCAGACAGGATTCTCAGGATGAGAAAGTACATCTGGGGACAACTCATTAAATAGTTTGTTGTTAGCAATGGCTCTGCCCATGGGGTTTCTATCTGTCCAGTTAAAGAGTTTGGGGCTGCGGTATCCCATTTCAACTTACATACGTAAAATATCTATAGAAAGACAGGAAGAGCAAAACAGAAACCAAACAAAAGACACCATTCTGACAGAAAATAAAAAGCTACTTTTGATGTTATCCATTCAAGAACTCAGTGGCTCAAAGTGGTGAAATCTTGATTTATTTATATATATTGATGTCATTTTGACTATTGCATCACTACATGGCATAATAGCAACAAATAGTGTTTAGAGAATATTGCGGTCTGTATATATGCCATGTGTTAAAATGCTGTGACTCTATTCTGGTATGGTGCATTTAGAATCAGAATTCACTTTATTGGCCAGGTACACTAATGTGTACTGGGAATTTGTCTTGATAGTATTAGTGCAACATACAAGGACAGCACAGGTTGCAAAAATAAATATAAGAAGATAAAATATAAAATATGATGCAGCATACAAGGGCAATACAATAACTAAAGAGATAGTTGGATTCAAATGTTCCGGCAGTCTAGTATGCAGATATACATAAATCTTGAGTAGAAGCTTAGACTTGATTAGTGAGGATAACTGCACATTGAAAAAATTGTTTAGGTGATGTGTCATTTTAGCTTTCACTGAACGAAGACATGTGCTGGAGGGAAGTCTTTGGAATAGGTGATGTCCTAGGCATGTCGGATCAGCAATGATCTATATGGCCCTAATCCTTACCCTACACTCATATATGACTTGAATGTGTGGTAAGTTACACTCTATGATCTGTTCACAGGCTCTGATGATGCAGTGTAGATTGGCCTTAGCCAGGAAGACTGAATTTCCTCAGCTGACACAAAAAGAACATTCTCTGATGGGCTTCCTTAATAGTACATGTGATGTTACTGTCCCACTTAAGGTTTTGTGACAGCACAGTGCCCAGAAATTTAAATGATTCTGTCATCCCAATGGCCGAGTCATTTATAAAAAGTGACTGTTTCCTGAAATTGATGATAGCCTCTTGAGTTTTTTCAATGTTAAGGTCCAAATTATTATGGATGTGCCACAATATCAGCTCTTCCACCTCTTGTCTGTATATGGAGTCATCATTGTTTGACAGTAATGCTAACTTACTTTAGTTGGTCACTTTGATGTGCAGTCAGAATGTGGGTGCTGTGCTGCCTCATCCATGGTCCTGCTAGAGTAGCGTCAGTGTTAATAGGCACATTTACTATTTCTGCTGTTTTGAGTACCAAAATCTACAGTATGTCTGCTGTGACTCTTTACTGTAAATGTGCTTAACATGAATTCAATAAACTGGGTGTGACAGCACAGTGTTTAGCTTGAATGAATATTGTACAACTCATCTTTTCACTACTTCCTTGAACCTTGCATCTATTCTGTGAGTGTCAGAGAGCACAAACAGTAATGGATCATTCACCTTTACCACTAGCCCGGTGATGTGTTTGTATACCAAAGTACAGCATAATCTGGTTTTACATAATTTTTTTGTTCTTTGCAAAAAGGTTATGTTCATTTTTAACACATGTAATGTTTTCTCCACACACCGCACACATTTATATGTTTAGCAGCTGCTTTCTTAGGAAATTTTTCAGTTTTATTCTCACTGCAATTAGACAAGTCTACAGACATAAGTGATACAGCTCAGTTGTGCATTTTTATTTGGATAGTGTTTACAGATATGGCTGCAAAAGATGAGCTGTTAACAATACTGCCCATGAAAGAACACATGCTGGGAGAGGACATTTTTCAGTCTTTCAAAAACTTTATTGAGAAAATCCAGCTCCCAGTGTGTAAACTAATGTCAATCACCGCGGACAGTGCACCCTCAATTGTGGGCCACTCAAATGGATTTATTGCCAAGTGCAGAGAGGACGATGCTGTCCCCGACTTCCTTAATTGCCACTGCATAATACACCAGCAAGCATTATGAGCAAAAATGCAAAACATGAAAGAGATGATGGATGTGGCAACACAAATTGTCTATTCTATTTGAGTGAGATCTCTTCAAAGACGTGCACATCTGGAGAAGGCTAACTGCAACTACTCTGACCTCTTGCTACACACTGATGTGAGATGGCTTTATAGGGGGGAAATTGCTGCAGAGATTCTGAGATAAAGGAGTTTCTCCATGTCATTAGAGAAAAGCCAATGGTACAACACCGTAGTACTACAGACATCCTTGTCATTAAACATGCAGAATACAAGCAACTTAATGACGATCAGTGGCTATTAGACTTGGCATTTTTAACTGATCTGACCAACATGTTGAATGAACTTAATTTAGAGCTGCAAAGAAAAGACATAACCGTGGTCAATATGATCAGCTCATTTAGTGCTTTCAAACGAAAGATGCAACAGCTGCAGTGCCATGATTTGCGGAACTTCCAAAACCTCGTGTCAGAGGTGGAGACACAACGGAAGGCATGTGCGCTACACAAAGCAGATTGAAAATTGCCTGTCAGACTTTGAAAAACAGTTTCAAGACTTTGCTTTACACAAGCCATTCGCTACATTTATGTGCTATCCATTTAGGAAAGATGTTGAGGTTGATTCACTCACATCAAAAACTGCAACACTGCTTCACCTGAACTTGTCTACAGTGGAGGATGAAATTTTGACACTACAGGTTGAAGTCCAGGGCTCATGGACAATTTTGGAAGTACCCAAACATGAGGAAATTTGCTACCTCTTTGACTGAATTATTCAGCTTAATTTATTTATGAGAGTCAGCTTTTTCACATATTAAGATTATTAAGTCCAAATACCATTCCACCATGACTGATGATCATTTGGAAGCATGCTTGAAGATGGCTACCAGCAGCTACTGTCTGGACTATGTCACCCTGGCTGACTCCATTCAGTGCAAGTCGTGATCATAAATGTATTGAATTGTATTGTGCCATAATGGTTCATGTAGTTATGCAAGGTATGCCAACATATTGTGTATATATATATATATAAATGTATATTTAGCATTTTCTAATGTAGGTAGATCATTTTGACCTGGTCAATTTAAAAGTAGCTCACAAGCTGATAAGTATGGGCACCCCTGGTTTTATTTATTGTTACCACTGGCATACAGGTCAGACAAATGATAACAAGCAGTTTTAAATCACTGCCTCTCCTTTTAGCTATAACTGCAGGAGGCGCTGAATCGCTTTAGAAATGTCTCATGAAATCCACATTTAAGCCAAATTCACTCATGGTTGTCTCCAGTTGTATATGATATGTCTGTCTCTACAAGACTGAAACACTGCATCACAGAAATACTTGTAAAACAGGTTGCTGCTATTGAGTGAATGTTGTTTGTTATCGCATGAATTCACTATTTTTCTAAACCCCTTTGGTCCAAGCCTGCAGGAACCTGAGTGAATCTTGAGAGCACTGGGGGCAAAACAGGAATCAATCCAGGATGAGATGCCAGACTACCACTGGGTACAATTACTTGCATAGCAATTCTCAGTTATACTGGAATAATAGATGGCCACCAGTTAACCTAACTCTATAAGGAACGAGAAGATGCTGCTAATATTGGGAGAGTGACGTTTATAATTATGGCACAATGTCCGTGAGATTAGTGTCACTGCCTCTTCATCTTGTAAAGCCGTAAATGTGTTTGGAAAATGGACGGAAGGCTAAAAAAGGTGAGAAATAAAGAGAATAAGATCAGTATGATTACCAGCTTTCCTATTAACTTGGAACACACAAACATTTAAACCAGTTCTTCAAAGAATTTTTTTACCATCAGCCAGGCTACATTATAATACCATATCTTATGGTTTAAATAAATATTGTAGGTATTAATGAAAGTAGATGTTTACTGTAATAAAATCCTATGCTATATCTGCTCCTATTTATCCATTTATTGTGTGCCCTGACATTATTATTTTATTTTCAGATTACAAATAACAGAAAAGAAATGTTTTAAAAAGTATATGTTTCTTTACATTCATATAGATTTCAAGGAAAATGAGCAGCAAAAAATGAACCAAAAATAAAATGAAGCTTTTCTACAGAAATGTAGTGTAGTAGTGACACCTGCAGACCATTGCAAATGTAATTTTTGCTGCAAGTGGTTCTCACAACATGATACATAATTATAAAAAGTCAATAAAACAAGTGTTCTTGGTTATGTAGAATAATCAAGACAATATATAAAGAAACCTAATTAATCTAATTATTTTGGTTTCTAATTAGCACCACAAGGCTACTCCTTTGATAACGGCAACTGTGATCTCATTTGTCACTTCTAAATTTGGGTGAAGCCACGTATGATTAATGGACAGTTTGCCTAGCCTTGAGAATGGGTGGCCATCACCTGCGTGCTTTTGTGTGACAGAGAAAGAAAGTAGAATCTATTGTTAACTTTCAGCATCACCCAAGAGCTTCATTTTAACATCCGTTAGAGTAAAGCTGAGAGATTTGAGAAATGACAAGCCTTTAATGGTGACTACGTCAGAAGACGGCAAGGATATTGATATCAGCTGTGTGGGAAGAGAAGTGAGCAACCTTCCCAAGAGACAATGCTGTCACCACAGGAGGATCGGCTGTGATACAGCATTCTGCCAAATGCAATAGACAGGTCTGCAAAGCCAGACCTCCTTTGTATTTTCAGATGCTGAAAAAAAGAAACTTTGTGTGTGGGTCTGGAAGTACTCATTATTGCCTGTGCTTCTGCAATCCAGTCGAAGAGGAGGAGGAGGAGGAGGGGGAGGAGGAGGAGGAGGTGAGAAATGAGAGCAACAGAAATGCTCATGCTGATTAGTCTAAGTGGAGGGTTGGTTATATTCCCACCAACACACACACATTTTCATGTTTCTGTATGTGTGTGTATGTAAGTGTGTATGTGTGCGTGCATTGGCATATAAAACAAGTGCTTCTTTTTGTCTTTTTTAGAGAGACAGTGAACTCTCGAGCACTCAGTATCAGATTTAAGATTTCTCATAGATTTGTCATTGGGGGGGTTATTTGGACTTGCTTTAGGCTTTCGCAGTCTAATTTTATTTTTTAATTTAATTTTAAAGACGGATGAAACCAAAACAACAGACATATCACATCAGCTATTGTTGTGCATCTTATTTATTCTGAAAAATGATTATGTACTTTAACCAGTGTCATTGGTTGAGGTAAGGACAGGACTCGAAAATGGTGAGAGTGGTGGGGTGCCAACCAGGCCACCCTATCTACTTGAAAGGCAAAAAAGGAGCTAAAAAGAACACACACGTGATAGCGCAAGGGTTAACGAAAGCATAGTTTAGCCATTGGCTCCAAAATGATCGGCTCTGAAGAATGGTTCAGTCACAGGGTCAGATCTCCATAATGCGGTGAACTCACCTTTTAAATAAGACGCCACCTTTCAGAAGCACCACAACTGTATGGATCCTGGATTCAAAGGGACATGGTCAGTTGCCCTCAGTGGGTGTTTTCTCTGAGCTGTGATAAAAGAGATACAAGAATTAGCAATCATGAACCCTGGTGTCCCAGAATAGTAGTGCTTACCTCAGACAAGTCCAGAAGGTAACACTTGGACACGCATGCATGACACCAGCATATATTAAAATAAGCTTTAGTCATTAGATTTTCACAAATGCAAGTAGTATGAAGGAAAAACTAATAAGAAAAATAATAAAAGTAATAACAACGGAGCGGCAGAGGGTAACAGGGAGTCAAGATGAAAAAATCAAAAAAACCCTAATTTCAAACTGGAGTTACCATTTTTCATTTGGTTTTCTTCAGCTCTGTCTTTCCTCTTTCTAACTTATCTCCCTCTTCCCAGTTGAGTATGTGCCCCTAGCTCTCCTCCCAAAGCCAAACCCAATTAAGCTAAGGCAAGGAACTACCTCTGGGGACATATCAGACATAACATTTAAGGTTAGGAACAGACTATGGAACATCTCAGGCTATCCTGACATCCCCACTATCAGTTCCAGATGTCCATGCAGTCCTAAACACCTTCTCATTCTTTAAGGGTTAGGAGGCTGCATGTCAGTAATGGGGGTGCCGGGTATAATATATAAATTCTCCAATAAGACTGAGGACACCCTAACACATACTGTTTTACCCCTTACTTTTCATCTAAGCCCTAGAGGTGCCTAACTGTAGAGCTACCTACATAATTATGAGATATGGTGTTCTTGGTGGTGGCAGCCCAGTTTTATTGTCATATTTTCAAAGACAATCATTGCCATTATGCATGCTGTATCAGCATCTCTCTTGTTCTGAATAATGCAAAACTGTTTGTAGTTGCAGGGCCAACTGTGGCCTTCTCCTTGAGGAACCATAACCAATTTATAGAGTTATAGAGTGCAAGTCATTTCCCCACAATCTAGTCAGAACTGAATTCTGCATTGCTGAATAAAAACTATAAAAATGATTGTGTTTGCAAAAAATCCATGCGCATAAAACTCAGGTCAAGTATTACCTGGCAAGCTTTAATACAGTTTCTGCACTACAAAGCAATCATATCAGTCAAGGATTGCTATTCACGTACAGTACTAATGGAGGCATGAGAGATTTATTTACTGGATATATGGGGTAATAATGAACAATACAACAGCTTCCTCTGAAAGAATCGCATATCTGACAGATGAGTCTTTAATTTGCTTCTTCTACAGAGTGTTCACAAACTGTGTTATTAAAAGCAGCAAGAAAATACTCAGCATTTTAGTTGTGCATTTCCATAGAAATTTGTGTTGTTTTCACTTACATACCATCTATACAGCTGTCATTTAGAAAGAGAAAAATAACATTAATCACATCTCCATATATAAGATGAACAAATAATGCAGGTTATTTATAACAAGGTTAGGAAATCCATCAGTAGAAAAAAAATAAAACATTGAGTTCTGTTTATGAAAAAACAGTTTTTAAGTTGCTGGAATACTCTTTATTGAAGTTCAGCATATACAGTACAACTAAACAACACAGAAAGCTCTCTCTTTACACATGTAAAAACATACACTCATTCACCCATGTGTACTTGTGTTTCTTGTTTTCAAAACATTTTATTATCTAATATTCCCATCCCAAGAATAGAGAATAAAATGATATTACGAAATCCTGTAAATATTTTTTCCTGTATGTCCTGTAAATAATAAGGTATAAGCAGATATGAGTATCAATGACAAAAACGTCAGATGCATACCAACAAGAAAATTAGTCATAAGTAGTCAAAAATCTTAATGTACTAGTACAGAACAGAAAAGACAGTATACAGTTTTTGATCTATCGCCTCTATAAAGGGGGCTTATCTGTATATTACTCGCAGTTGCCCTCTATAAATCCTATAAATTGCCAGGGAGTTGACAGACCCATCTTAAGCAAAGGATTATTTATAGGCTGGGACATCAATTAAGGAATTAAGTAAATTCTGTCTAGATGAACTAAGGCCAATTGTCAGTCGTAATCACATGTAGAAGTCCAAAAGAATTCAGCAGGGTATCCAGTACACTGATTACAGCCTTTGTAGTGATGGAGCACACAGGGATAGTTTCAGGCCACTTACAGTACAGATCATATATCAAGTCAAGTTGGGGAGCATGCACCGGTACAGTGCATTGCCACACCCAACACACGATGAAATAGCTTGGGATCCCGGTTGGCAACCTCCCAGGAAGACTTGCGGTCCAGTTCTAGCCTCCGGAAATGACCTTCTATCTGTTGCAGCCAGGTGTTACGTGGGTGACCCCTTGGCCTGGTCCAGCCACTCAGGTCCCCAGCAATGAGGATTCTATGAGCTGGATCATGCTCGGGGAATCGTGCCACATGGCCGTAGTGCTGTGAGAAGGAAATGATGGTGAAGGGGGAACCACAGATGTCCTGTTGCAGGTGCTCCTGTGGGTGTACTGGCTATTGAAAGGGTCAAAGGGATAGAAGTTCATTATACATGATCCATTCTTTTAAACAGCCAGACAAGCTCATAATGAGAACTTCAGTATTGTGGTCAATACTGGCTATCATGCTCAATATATTTCATCTTTACAATTCCTAAATGTCCTTTGTGAGTCATCAACCAAAATGCTGGACTGCAAAATGCATGGCACCACAGCACAATAACCGTAAACAAAGAAGGTATCATTAAATAATGACAGCTCCTCTTTCATGAAAGCCTGGGCCAACCTGTTATGTTACAGCATATTGACCTATTAAAAGTTGTATTGTGTTCTGAAGGCTGCTGAAAGTATAAGTGTACTGGAGAGACCAAAAGGTCAAACTTGGTATTAGCTGATGGGTAAATCAGTTCCAGAGCATGATAATAGGTCATCAACCACATTTTCCCATTCTGGCTTAAACACTAGTTGGAAGGCAGTAATACCACCTTTTTAACCAGAAAGGCATGTGTCCTGTTCAAGATTTTGACAGCAAAGAAGCTGAGGGTCTGATGGTCTGTCCTCAGACTGACTAGTACACCATATAATTATTATGTCATCATTGAACAAGCACAGATGAATACCAAGGCCTACAGCTGAAAAAAGAAGAAGACTGTTAAGGATAAAGTAGAGACACTGGATGTGTCTCTTTTGGTGTGTTTTGAACTACAGGTTAGTGCAGTTATCTGACCACTGACAACATCCAAGTATTTTAGGGTCCAAATAAAGTAGACAAAAGTGTGTTATGCAGTCCATTAATGCACTGCAGCTGTTATCTCCTTTCTCCTGCTGCTTGCCTGCTCATGTGCTATGTAATGAAACAGTGAACATTTTATGGAACTTTGTTTAGCAGAGACTCATTTTGTGAGAGGTAAGATGAAAAGTGCCTACAGGTTCTACAGGTGTCACAGGTTTGAGTACATTTTTTGTGTTAAATTGAGAATGATTCACTTTTGTCAATTATTGTTTGAATTGTTCACTTTGTTATGTTGTTCATATTTGTTTTATTTGTTTTAAGTTAGATTTTTTCTTTAATACACAATGAGTTAATTGATGTATCACATGTGTTTTTTCTTTAAGTGCTGCTTTCATTTAATTGGTTAATGGATGGGTTAAGTCTTTATTTCTTTCAGATGAAGTTAGTTTAGGGCAATAAATAACAGCTGAGTGAAGCTGGGTCTAGATATAGGAGAAGCACATACAGAAAGGGGAGTGCTGCAGGGGTGTTTGAGATTTTGTTTTATAACACTGCTTCCAGTTTTAGTTGTTAAGATTTTATATTGTTCAGGTTGAAAACTAGACTATCTTGGAGAGCTAAATTGAGTTTTTTTTTTTTTTAATGAGAAAAGGACTTTGGCTGGCAAAGTGAACTGCAAAGGGTGCACGCTTGTGTATGGGAAATTCATGAGGCTTGTTGTCTTTGTGCCATGCCAAGGAGAAAGGTGGCGGTGAAAACCTGAGACCTGGCTGGAAGGAAATTGGAGTGAAACCCGCTTGTCAGATTCTACCTTTATCTACATGCCTTGTTAAGCAGTAACCTGATCACAAATAGTAGTGGAGGGTTCATTTTATATGGTGGGCCCCTTCCATTTCCTAAAGGAGATGTTTTTCTCTTCACAGATTGGTGGACCTGGTGCCAGCATTGAAGAAGCAGGAGTAACTGTAGCAGCTTCAGCTTTAAGTCTTGGGCATTCTTGCCAGTCTTACTTTGGTTTTTCTTTTTCTTAAAAGATAAAATATTTTTTCCCCCAAGAGTGTGTATAGTAGTGCATAGTTTCATTGAGTGGAAACAGTTTTTTTTTTCTTTTTCTTTCTTTTTTTTTTAAAAAAAAAAAAAAACATTTACTAGAGTCCTAGTGCTCGGTGCATTATCATCACTAGGTGGTATATTTGGCCTTTTTGGGGCACATGTAATGTGTTTTCTTTAGATATTGAGCACCTTGCGCAGTCATCCTGGGAAAAAAACAAGCTGTTTCCATACAACAGAGCTAACCCTACTGTACTTTTAACCCTACTGTACTTTACTGTACTGTACCTCATCACACCCAGCAGGCAACAAGAACAGAAACAATACAGTAAAAAAAGAGCAATTGTGACTATATGGAAAATGTTTCTGTTAGAAGTTGTCCAAATACTGAACATTGTGATATTAGCTTTATTTTTATAGAGGTTTTTTCTTACTAATAAAAATTGAAATTTCTATATATTGCCCATCAACCAATGAAATTTTTTATTTAAGCCTGAGTTATTGCTTGACCTTTGTTACAAATGAAACTGCTTTTGATGCAGTGGTTTCATAGTGTATCAACAAAACAGAAATCTTGTTCCCATTTGCACCTATTAAACCATATTTTTTTGACAAAATACCTACTTGAAAACAAAAAGGGATGGTCTTAAAAATATCAATCCATATATGGGGCAAAAAAACAGACCTCAGAAAAATTAAAACCAAGCATCAGAAACACCTGCGGCCTCGTGTATACACTGTGTGTATGCACAAAAATGTTGCATACGCCAGTTTCCATGATCGATTCAAAATGTATAAAACTTAGCTTGGTGTAAAGACGTTCACATTTTCACGGGAGCTTCACACCATGCATATGCACTTTTCTGCTCAGTTTTGCCAAAAGGCAGCACTCAGAGTCAAAATAGTGCAACTGTTTCTGTGTGGTCTCCCTTTCTCTTTTAGATTCACATCCATTATGTGGGCCTTATCAAATTAATTGCATATCATTTACAAATTTAAGGCATTTGATTGTAATCATTCTGTAACATATAATGGTGCATGGAATGGACAAACTATTCCAAATACCATGGCTGCTTTAGCGTTGTTACTCTCAGTGCACCAATGTGTGTGGTATCACAGCTCCAAAGCAGCTGATCTGGAAGCCCTACGGTGGGTTGTGTCAAAAGCGCAGAGGATTATAGGGATACAGCATCCAGCCTTAGAAAACATTTATAACACACACTGCCTCAGGAAAGACACTGGCATCTGCATGGATTCCACTCACCCATGCCACAATCTATTTGCCCATCCAGCAAACACTTTAGAGCTTTTCATGCACAGACCTCGAGGCTCAGAAACAGTTTCATCCCAAGAGCTATAAACGCTCTTAATCAGTCCATCAAGTGCTCCTGGTAGAACTGTTTGTGCTTATAATTACCTCACTGTAAACCTGCACTACAACTGTAATATTGCACAGCCTGAACCACTTTATGAACCTTTTGTACTATCTGCACTATATGTATATTGTACTTATGCATTCACGTTGTATATTTTTAATTTTTTATCATAATATATATATATTTTTTTTAATTTTATAGTAAAATGAGTTTATGGAGGAGTTAGTACAGTATATCGAATATACCATGCAATGACAATAAAGGAGTTCAATTCAATTCAACAGAAGAGAGGGCGTATTTACAGATGATTATTATTGGCTTCTAAATCGATTTAGATTTCCAAGATCTGTCCTCTTGAAGCTGTGTGCTGTTCGAATACTAGGATGTATACTTGATATCATTTTTGTGATGAAATGCATTAAAGTATGTATAATAATATTTTTACAGATAAATTAACTTTATTTAAATAATGTATACTGTTAATAATTAAATGTGGGGGCAAAGTGGCACAGCTGTAGTGATGAACTGGTTCCCCATTCAGGAAATGCTTGTGCTTCGTGCTCTATGCCTTCTGGGATTGGTGTGACTCTGGACGGGTGGATGGATGGAAAAATCAAACATGTATAACAAAGATTTTTCAATGTTCCTTAAAAGTTTTGAAGAATTGGCGTTCTAAGCTTGCAGCTGGTTTTACATTTATTACAGACGCTTATTGTGTGGCGATTGATTACGTGGAAAAAGAAAATGGAAGGACATGAATTGGAGGTTGGTATGTTTGACAGAGACAGTACTGCTGCAATAAATTATTCCCTCTAGGGTTGTGTGCGTCCCAGCAAGCATCTTGTGGGAAGAAGGAACAATCCCTGAATAGGGCACCAGCTCATCGCTATCACTTCACCACTGTGCCCCCACATGTTTAATACATGCGTTAATGAATTTCATCATGAAAATAATAATATCAAGTACAAATCTTAGTAATTTAAAAAGTTCAGACAGCTGTAATATCATGAATGTAATGTATTCTGTGTGGCGATCGCTGCCTGCACACTCCTGTTTGCTTAAGAGTAAGCCTGTTTAAGAAGCACGTAGCGATTACCAACTGCATCGGGATACACATAGAATGCTAAGAATTTAATGTGCTTTAATGTGTTTAGTTACAATAGGATCTGAGAAACTCTAGTAAATTAACATAGATTTTAAGATGAGGTTTATGATCTACTTCAATCACAAAATAAAATTAAAGTGGAAATTTCAATATTAAAGTCAACATTTCAATGTTAATCTCGACATACACCTTTTTTTCTTCACTGGGGTCCATTTTTTTCTTTCTCTGTGGCCCTAATACACTTCCATATGACACTTGCCTTTTCACATCTACTTTGGCATCTGGCTACTTCTTTTTTTTTATTTCAGGCACTGTGCAACTTTTTGAACTTGATATTTTGAGTGCCACTCCATCAATTTCCTTTTGTTGCTCATACCACTGTCCATGCCACCAAATAGAATATTTTTCCTTGCTTCCACTTTACTGAGTAGGACCTCTACTCTTCTTTTTTACACTTGCTTTTACCATTGTCTTTTACCAAAACACTGAACAGAAGGGGCTATTTATATTGAGTTGCATATTCAAATATGTGAAATTCTGGGAGGAGTCAGGGTTGGACTATAGGCACGTGCATATGCGTTGAAATTCACATTGATTAAGATTTGTAAAGGGGAAGTGTGTAGAACTTTGCTTATGCACAGTGTTATGCATCTGAATTTCTTTTGTGTGTACTCACCTTTCTGTTTTTGTCTGTTGTCACACACATGCGACTAGGAGCGAGCTGAATGGACCAAGTGGAGGTGATTACCCGCCAGGCCAGGGGGTGGCGGGGTGCTCTAAACCTATTTCTGTTATTTCTGCAGATCAAATACGGGAAAACCTGCCTGATCTGATGTCACTTCCTGTTCCGGCACCAGAATGATGTCACTTCCAGTTCCGGAACCCAGACCGGCGTCCCTTCTGGTTCCGGCACCCAAACTGAAGTCACTTCTGGGTTACAGACTATAAAATCCTCCATCTTGCCTAACTAAGTCAGTTCATTCTGAGAACTCAAGCAAGCAACATCATTGTGTTGAATTAAAATCTTTTGTAAAATCTTTTGCAACCAGGAACAATATACGGGTGGCTGCCCCAAACCTTTTTCAGTATGTTGAGACTTGTTCTTTTACAGTGGCGTACTCGGCAGGATGGCCTCCTGGTGGAATCGGAAGCCAAACCAACATTATGTCTCAACACACCATTGTGCTGGATCACTAAAGACCTATCAGGTAAGAGAGGACCGTTCTTGTGTTGCCAAGCTGGGGTCTGATGGTGTGTGTCAGGGGGATCTGGAGTATGTTCCGACCCAGTTCTCCTTAAAGAGAACCTGGGAGCGTAGGCAGAAGACATACAGACGAGGGCCAGGTTCTGAAAGGAACACAGTGGAGACCTATTATGGGCTCCTGAAGATGGGAACCGACCCAAAGAAACCCACAAAGAAAAATTGAGAAAGGTGGGGGTGCCCTGGGTCGGCAGATGAGAGAGATCATGAATTGGGAATACAACCCAGAAGAATCCCTCTGAGAACAGGCCATGACACTAAGGCAGATATTCTGGTGTTGGCTACGGCCATATAATAAAAATGCCCGAAAGACTGTAGAAAAGGTGGCCTGTGCAATAATAATAAATGGCCTACCCACTAAACTCACCCAGCTGACTTGGGGACATTCATATAATAACATGGTCACCCTCGTGGGCATCATTAACACTTTGCGGGAGGAAACCTACTTGGGAGAACCAGAATGGAATCCCTGTGAACCAAGAGGGAGCTGTGTCACTAATTTAGAGTCTTACTCTTACATTGCGGAACATGCTTTGAAAAACTCCGATGTGCGGCGGAGGGCTTCGCGAGGTGACACGAGGGTCTGCGGAGAAACGCAAAGCAGGGGCCTCTTCTCATACAGCAGAAGCGCTGGTCAATGGCTTTAAAGTATCATTTTTATTTGACTCGGGCAGTAACATTACCATTGTTGCTCACCATTTAGTGTTGCCGCAACAAAGGTAAAAAATAAAGACCCGTCTAACCTGTATTCATGGGGTTGTCGGGTCGTACGAGTCCGCCCGCTGTTACATCTGCCAAAACAGTGTTATGAAGAAAATAACGGTGGCGGTGCACGACAATCCTCCATTCCCCTTGATACTGGGTAGAGATTGGTCAGATAAAAACTGCGGCATAACACTTGCTATCCCTACAAAAACACTAGGTCTTGTTATGGATGCTGATTCTGTGTCCTCAGCTACCTCCACTCCGTGTATGCAGCCGGTAGGGGAACAGAATGCGGCCTTAGAGAATGACGTGGAAACAGCAGGACCGTTGCAGAGCAATACGTCATCTCCAAGCGCTGCTCCGGCCTGGTCTGAAACCACGTCCCTTGAGGTCGAGTCTGATGCCCTCAGTCGTCTGCAGTTTTAGTTTAAGCAGACACCGGCTTCATTTAAAAGGGAGCAATGGAATGATGATTCCCTTAAATTTTCTAAAAATGCAGTGTTCTTAGTAGATGACCAGCGCACAACACATCCCATGCCACAAGTCCCCACTTTGTATTAAATAATGACCTTTTATATCGGGTGGCAGATCATGAAGGAGGGGTGAGGTCACTGCTCTTAGTTCCACGGACTTACCGGCAACAAGTCTGTGAACTAGCTCATACCCACCTCCTGGGAGACCATCTGGGTCCCAAGAAAACTTTAGAGTGAATCAAGCTCCGATTTTTTGGCCTGGGATTAATGAGGAGGTCCGCCGCTTTTGCATGTCCTGTCCGGAATGTCAATTACGGCAGATTCCTAGAAGGGACCGTGCTCCTCTAATCCCTTTACCCATAATTGATGACCCTTTTGAACGTATTGGGGTTGACCTGGTGGGACCCCTAGAGCCTTCAGCCAGAGGACATAAATATATAATGGTCCTGGTGGATTATGCCACCTGATATCCTGAAGCTGTTCCATTACACTCAGCCACTTCCAAAAATATTGCACGGGAGTTGGTAGGAGTATTTGCGCGAGTCGGAATCCCTAAAGAAATCCTGACAGATCAAGGGACTCCATTTACCTCGGAGACGTTCAGGGGGACAGCTAAGTTACTGAAAATAAAGAATTTAAAGACATCTGTATATCATTCTCAAACAGATGGTCTAGTCAAGAGGTTTAACCAAACTATCAAACAGATGCTACGCAAGGTAGTCAATGAGGACGAAAGGAACTGGTATCAGCTCCTCCCCCTCGTCCTTTTTGCATACCGGGAAGTCCCACAAGCCTCCACGAGGTTCTAACTCTTTGAATTATTGCATGGACGACAACCCCGGGGTTTATTGGATATATAAAAAGAAGGCTGGGAAGAGGAGGTCCTTCCCACTGTAAATATACTTGAATATATCGCACAATTACGTGATAGATCTGCAAAAATTAGGCCTATCCTACATTCTCACATGGAGAAGGCACAAGCAGCCCAGGCTCGTTGTTATAACCATGGCACATCTCTTCCGGAGTTCCACCCGAGGGATCGAGTCATGGTATTGGTTCCTACCTCACATTCCAAATTACTGGCTCACTGGCAAGGCCCATATGAAGTTAAGGAGAGGAAGGGTCGGGTCAATTATTTAATTATCCAACCTAATCATCGACCTAAACAGTGGATTTATCATGTCAATTTGCTGAAACCGTGGAAGGAAAGGGATCCCGATCCCTCCTCTGGACAGCCCTGCTCACTCTTTGCTCATAAATTACACCTTAACCTCGGTGATAATTTGACTTGCCAACAGCGACAGGAGCTCGAAGCATTTATCCTGTCTGTCCCAGAGGTAGTGAGCGAAAATCCTGGACGAACCTCCCTGGTTGCGCATGACATAGTGACAAAACCAGGGGTTATACTAAGAGAACGCCCATATCGGACTCCCGTAGCAAAAAAGGCAGAAGTGGAGTTGGAGATCAAATGAATGCTGGATCTAGATGTGATAGAGGAAAGTTTTAGTCCCTGGTCCAGTCCCATCGTGTTGGTCAAAAAGCCAGACGGAAGTTGGAGGTTTTGCAATGACATCTGTTGGCTTAACCAAGTCTCCCAATTCGACGCCTATCCAATGTCGCGAGTGGATGACCTTCTTGAGCGGCTAGGACATGCCAAATTTTTGACTACTCTTGATATGACAAAGGGGTACTGGCAGGTCCCCTTAACGGACTCCACAAAGGAAAAGACTGCGTTTAGCACTCCTAGCGGACATTGGCAGTATAGTGCACTTCCATTCGGATTACATGGGGCACCTGCTACCTTCCAACACGTGGTGGACAAAGTGCTCCGATCCCATAATTCATACAGTGCTGCCTACCTGGATGACGTTGTCATCTATTCCAGCACCTGGAAGGAACACCTACTGCAGGTTGATGCTGTATTACAGACACTAGCGAATGCCGGACTTCATATTAATCCAAATAAATGCTATTTTGGATTGGTCGAAGCCAAATATTTAGGTTACCTAGTGGGCCGGGGTATGGTCAAACCACAATGCTCCAAAATAGATGCCATAGTGAGTTAGCCCCGTCTGATAACCAAGAGGCAGGTACAAGCATTTCTCGGCTTAGCGGGTTACTATTGCAGGTTTGTACCCCAGTTTTCCGAGAGAGCAATGCCCTTGACAAACCTGACAAAGAAGGGGAAACCTAACCACGTGGTTTGGGATGATGATACAGACGCTGCATTTAGTGACCTTAAGCAGGCCCTTATGTCAGCTCCTATTTTGAAAGCACCTGATTTTACTTTGCCTTTCATTCTCCACACGGATGCTTCGGACACAGGTCTTGGTGCCGTGCTCAGCCAAAGTATCGATGGAGTGGAACACCCTGTTATGTACCTGAGTCGGAAAGTGTTGGACCGAGAGACCAGGTATGCAGCAGTGGAGCGGGAGGCTTTGGCGATTAAATGGGCGATTACGCAGCTGAGGTACTACCTCCTGGGTCAGGCATTCACCCTAGTGACTGACCATGCATCGTTGCAGTGGATGGCGTTACACAGGGATTCGAATCCACGAGTCACAAGGTGGTTTTTGAACCTACAGGCGAGTTTTCGGTCGTTTATCATTGAGGTCTGCTGCAGGCCAATGCTGATGCCCTTTCCCAGTGCCACGACCTCACGAGCAGGTACGCCCGACCCGATGGGTCAGGGCTGAGGGGGGGCTGTGTCACACACGTGCGACTAGGAGCGAGCTGAATGGACTCTCTAAACCTATTTCTGTTATTTCTGCAGATCAAATATGGGAAAACCTGCCTGATCTGACGTGACTACCTGTTTCGGCACCCAGACTGACATCACTTCCGGGTTACAGACTATAAAATCGTCTATCTTGCCTAAGTCAGTTCATTCTGAGAACTCAAGCAAGCAACATCATTGTGTTGAATATAAATCTTTTGCAGCCAGGAACAATATATGGTTGGCTGCCCCAAACCTTTTTCAGTGTGTTGAGACTCGTTCTTTTACACTGTAAAACATGTTTTAGTGTGAATTCTATGCATAGTGTTACGTATGAGGCCCTTGGTCTGGAGGAATCAGAAGCAAACCTCATAATTAAATAATGTATATTATTAAGAGCAAACAATGGGTTTGAATAAAGAAATTAGTAAAAGAGAATATAATGGCCCTCCACATTCTGAGTTTCAGACTTCTGAGTTATCTGGTGTTACGCATGGGCAATAACCTGTTGGGACAAGAGGAAGTGCTGGTGCTAAAAATACCTTTTTTTCTCCTCTGTAGTTCCAAGAAACCACTCCAGGAGCACCTCAGCCACACCTCTGCCCAAATAAATCATGCCCCTTCCAGTTAGGACAACATAAATTTGAGGGCTTCTGGAAGATGGCATTTCAGTCTGAGGAACACAGTGCTGCAAGACAGAGCTCCCAGAGCAGCCATGCTCAAGAGAGCCGATAGTTTATAGAAGCCTCTGAGCCTGAAAAGGCAGGTATTGCACCTGATTTCTGTTGTGCCACTGCACACTCATTTTTGTTCTTTGTTTTGGGCACTGATAGTAAATGGGGTGACCCAGCTGCCCCCCCCAACTTTTCTGTGGTCCTCCCCTTCCATATTTGTATCTCACATTGGTCATCTCTTAACTTGGTACATATCTAATTATTGTTTAGCTGCAGATAAAAAAAAGTTCTGAATGATACAAAAACAAGTAAATTAAAAGTAAGGCAAATGTAGAGTTTTCAGTCAGTATCAGTATTTGATTACTAATTAGGAAAATGGCTTGAATACAAACTTGCAGCCACTAGGGCCCACCAGGGTATGAATTTGACACCTTTGGTTTACGTTAAGAAAATGAATGTCTCTGACAAATTTAATGTTTTTCAGTTTCTTTTGTTCACTACTACATTGTTAGTCATGTCTTCATATGTTAACCCATAGAAATGATAGAGAATGTATTTACTATTTCCATATTATCATAAGTTTAGGGATTTTAACTGGTAATCTGCAAGCTTCCAATTATTATTTATTTAAAGATACTTATTCCACTATGTTATCAGTTTGATTTATGAAGTAATTAAAAGTGAAGACAAAGTAAATATTTTTAAATGAATATTTTGTATTTAGTATTCTGGAGTGATTTTAAGCGACTCTTGCCTTTGTCTTAGATTAGATGTGATTATTCCATTGCTCTTCTGTGAGCACATTTCCCATTTCCTTTGAGATACTCCATTCACACTTCATTCAGCTGAAAATGTGAAAAGATTTAAAGTGTGACTAATTTCTTTCAAGGCCACACATTATGAACTAAGTTACTTGCAGAGAATTACAAATGAAACTGAATACTTTCAGACAAAAATGCAAACACCCACAAACAACTGAAGGACACTATGCATTTAGAGATTTAGAAATACAGTATTTTATATAATTAAGTACTGTAAAGCAAATGCCAAAAAAGTCAATCAGTCCAGAAGGTGAATAAAACTAAAACTCTGACATGCAAACAAAGTATTGTGCACTACAGCCAGAAGTAGGACAGCACTCTTTCGTCAACAGTGAATTGATTAAATCCTGACATCTCTCAGCTTTTACAAAGACGGCAGTTAGAATTAGCTAAATTATCATCATAATTGAAACTTTAGACCTGGTAAAAACTATGAAATTACTAAGTAATACTTTCTATTTTAGGAGTGTTTTAAGGTTTTTAGTCAGAAATAATATTTTCATGCATGGCATGTGCAGCTTTCATTTCAGGGTAATTTTAGAAGGCATTTAATTCTGAATGGTGCATTCCATTCCATAAACATTGACATTTTAATAAAACTGTTTTGATAGACACGATCGGAATGATCTATTCACTTTCATATAAATGATTGTATGTTTAATACTGCTGATTCCAAGTATTTACCGCCGCAGGTGTTTCTGGAAAGCTAAACTAAATTAGGATAAACATAATGGCTTTTCTTCTTTCATTTATAAAAAAAAAGAAAGAAAGAACCATACATCAAAATAAAGGAGTGTGAGGAAGTGCTAAACATAATGGTACCTGACTGAGTTGCAGAAAATGAAACTCTCAGTCTGGGTTGATTTAACTCAGAATGCATTAATAAATCAGGGTTTTATTTGTTGTCAGAGAGTTGGACCAAATGGAGAGTTTATTTGAAATTTCTGTAAAAAAATACAAATATTACATGTATATAGAGTAGTTTATTCAAAACACGAGTGCAGTGAGGTTTATCCCATTATAATCCATCAATTTATCATAGCCCAGCTTGTTCATTATGGGTAACCAGGATCTACAGCACTGGCACAAGGTAGAAGTTCACTCCAGATTTGGTGTTGATGTTTCATAGTGCTACACATAAAGCCTACAATGTACAGGTATGCCTTATTTTTATTACACTGCAAGCTTTCTTATTTTTTATAGAAATGTCATTGTTTCTCAATAACTATAGAAATGTATTCCACAATAATAATAAAGGTCCACCACTGGCACACATTTTCAGTGTTTAGCACTGCTACAAGAAACACAAGTGGTGTTCTGTTGGTCCCATTTCTAGGACCCATGAATGATGAGCTGCACATTTTGACCAATGTTAACACAAGTGTGATGATAATAAATTATAGGCATTTAAATGTCTGGATAGCACCCTTCCATCTTTTACATGTGTTTTTATTGTGACAGTAGTGTGGTGTAATGACTCGGCCATTTGACTTTAATCCACAAGGTTGACAGATTAACGTCAGACTCTGTGTTCGTGTATGCATAATGTTGAAAATATTTATTAATGTGTCCTGATTTTATAAGGCACCTTGTGCAAAGATGAATTCCAAACATGCAATGATAATTAGAATGTGAGGAGTGGATTAACATACACTTTGGTTTTCATTTCTTAGTATTGTTTTGAAAAGATATTCCTTACTGCACACATCTTTGAAAATATTTGATTGTTGACTCTGCTTTGCTTAGCCTTTCTTGTTTTTGTTTTAGCTTAATTCAAGAACAAGCAACAATCATCTGACTATATTTCCAGTCTCTCAAGTTGTGTGTCTTTCTTAAAATGAATTTACCTGTTACATTTCTCTGCAGTCATCCATTGTTGGTCATGTTTTGATTTTGAAGACCAAGCCACCTCGGTATGTCTGCTATCTCATTTGGCTCCCCTCAAAGAATAGTTAGTTTGTGAAAATAGTACAGTAAGTGCTGCAGTCAGTCCTTTGTATCACACAGAGTATATAAGAGGCATGCGAGATGAAGATGTTGGCTCTTATCATGTGTTGTTAAGGGACAATAAGATGTCATATTTTATTTGGTGTGATTCTTGTAGAACATATTATACTATTCTCAAACTGGCTTAATCTAATTTAAAGTGATTTGGGGTCAAAGCCTATACTTTCAGCACTTGGTGCAAGGCAAGAAACAGCCCTAGTTAGGATGTAATCCATTGCAGGGCCCAGCCTCTCTCACAAAATTCAGTGTCCTATTTTCAGTTAACCTAAAGTGCAGAACTTTGGCAGGAACAACAGTGTATATGAAAGAAATTGTACATAGGCGCAAGGAGAATGTGTATGAGCCATGCAGACACCAATCTGCTGTGAGATTTAATGGGTCCAATTTGCTACCCTGCTGCATCCTGTAGATCAAGTTAAAGAAATAATTAAGTATTTGGCTGGATGACAAATAGGTGAAGGTGTAAAATGACATAGCTGTCTAAGTAGTCTTTCTAAGATATCAGCACTTAAAAAAACAATGAGATGGGTAGCTGAAAAAGAAAAGAATGTTTTATAGAGAAAACAGGACAGGAAACTTAATGGATAGAATGACAGGAGAAAATTAAAGTTTATTACAAAGAGTCAGAGCAGAAAAAACAAATTGTTAAACAATTACATCTTTTCAATACATTTATTTTCCTGACTGTATTTGACTTTTTAAAACAAAAGTTTTTTGCATCATTATGATAATGATGCTCAGTATGTCTTCTTATTGCCAGCTCTCTTCTATACTCATTCATATAATTGTTTTATATTTTAACTGATACTAGGCTAACTGTGGTCTCTTTCCATATCTTTGTATCTCTCAGTAATTTATCTAATAATTTAATTATTTTCTAAGCAACCTGATTCTGTGTTTTAAAGTGTATTACATTTTTGTTCATTATTTAAAATGTTGTATTATGCTACTAAATATCAGGCTGTACAGAAAATAAAGACTGAACGTTTTCAATGCCAAAACTGTCAAGACTGCAGTGTAAAGATGAGATGACACTCTACAAGGCGTGTAGACTTTTTTAACAGATTTAACAGTCTTTTCTGATTCTATTATATCACCTACTATTTGAGTCCCTGCAGCAACATAAATGTAATATAATAAGCTTGCCATTTATGTATACATACATTGGCCTGTAGCTGCTGTAGCAAAGCCCCAAACACCATCCACAATTCAAGTGAAAATAATTTATTTTACAATGTAACTTGCCTTGTCCAATTCCTCCTGACTCCAACTCCTTGAATGAAGTAGACTGGCTCCATTTATGCACAACCTGGGAGTACCTCCGGTTTCCACAGCATTTAACCCTGGAAGCAGCCATAAGATAGGAGATACCTTCCTTGGCAGCGTCCCCTGGACACTCAACAGGGTTATCGTCTCAGACTGCAGCTCTCATAAACCTCTAAGGGAGCCCAAACTGAGGGAATGCTAGTGGAACACCACCACCTAGTCCACTGGGGGACTCTTTACACTCATGAAGGAGTCTCCTATTGTTGTTCTATCCTGACCGAGACACTCAACCATCTTGCTCCTCCCGCCAGCATGGTGTCCATGTGGCCGGGCAAGGTAGGACCCTTCATCCCAGCAGATGGGTCAATCCACCCGTACACATTAAACTATGAATATAATTGTAGTAGCTAAATGTGTGACAGAACTGCAGTGGTCATGGCACTGCTGTTTCTTTATAAGATCCTTTCTGAAGTTCACAATCAAGTAGTTTTCTATATTCCACTGCCCTCATCATAAAAGGAGTATCAGCCATAACTATATAAATAAATAAACTAAATAAATAAGTAGATAAATAACAAGTGTTCTTATACAGTTGGATTGAATTATAAAGTGACACATTTCTGATACCCTGTGTGACCTTGTAATACCAACTGACTGCTGCTGCACTAAATAACGAGCTTCTAAATTTTAAATGAGCAATTGGAAGGTCAATGAAAAAAATGTATCAGTTAGAAACAAACTGTATATGCGACTTGTAATTGTACATAATGTGTATAGATAAAACTTGTACACTGGCTAATTTATTGTGGACGTGTAAGACATTAATGTATCATGTTAGATGTGCCATTTTTCACATCAATTTTTAAATCTGAAAATAAAAACATTCATTTTACCAATATGTTCTATTACATCCTTTGAAAATCATTTTCCTCTTGCAAAGTACTTGTTAGTGTCCTTCAGTATGCTTCTCATTCATCCAAAACCTCTAAAAAGGAGCTTGTTTGTATGAAACGCATATTCACAATAAATCAGCAGCTGTGGCCATCTTGCCTCCACACTTGTCAAAGTTGAGCGGCATTGGAAACAGCATCTGTTTTCTTCTGAAATGTAATTTGAGCAAGAATGAGCTAAAGACTGTGCAATTGGGGTTAGTAATTAAATGCAAACATGTCAACCTGTTTAAATGTAATGTTATTCACATGATTTCAGGTAACATTCTAGTATGGATTTAAATATATAAACATTTGAAATTAACTATTTTAAATAAATTTTAAAAAATAAATATTTTCTGTTCATTAATATAATCTAATTATTGATAATTTTATCACAATAATAACCAAAGTTTAGGAAAAACAGTTCCATGTGAGGATCCTTCATATCAATCAAGCACTCTAAATCTCCTATGAGTAATGTTTAAATTGCTTAAAATAAATCTTCATTGTTGAAAAAATTGAACCTCACAATCATTCTTCTGTAGGCTTTTTATCAATTAGCTATGTAAACGGTAGTCAGTTTGTAGTCGTAAAGTAAATATTCAAATAAAGGACAGATCCTCATTTACTACAAGCCACAGATTAAGCTCTCCAACTGAATTTCTTAAATAAATAACTAGATAATTACCCTGCTAATGAAATTGTCACAAAAAATGAAATTATAAAAATAACTAGGTATTAAATGAGATCATCTTTATAAATTTTTAATTATCATAGAGTTTATTAGGGATTATTCATCTGTTCATTTTCTGCATGTACTGTACTTTATTCATTGCAGGGTCATAACGAAGCAAAGTTTATCTCAACAGCAAGAGGAACAAGTCACAGAACAGTAGATGGGACACCAGTCCTTCACAAGAAAGGCCTAAAACATACCCTGGATATGATTACTCACTCACTTATTCCAGTTCAGTCATTATTTAACGTAGCACATTTTTTACTTGTTGGATGAAACTGGAAAAAATCTGTGCAGAGGAAGAGAATGCTAGCTTCATATACAGTAGACATTGTTTGGGCCCAGAACTGAATACAGGTGAATGGTGATGTTAGCAACTCCAAGAACTCACAGAATACTTTTATTAAATTCAACCCCAGAGGTAAAGTACATTGCATCTGATGGCCACAGAACAACTCCTGATGACACTCAAATCAAAACCAAATCAAATTTGATTTGTCACATACAAATTATGCACACAGTACAATATGTAGTGAATAGCTTAGTTGGTAAACTTCAATGCAGTAAAGAAGAATAAAAAAGGACAAAAACAATATTGCATGACTTTATAAATATCAATAAAAATCATTAAATGAATTGTAAAATATGATAACTAATGAATAACAGCTAAATAAATAGCTTAATAACTTAAATAATTTAATGTAAGAGCCTTAACAATAGGACACCACATAGTAATAGACACCTTCCTTATTCAAGATGTGGATGGAATGTGAAAAGAAGCTCTGCCTCAATGTCTCTGAACATGACCAGGCAATGACCTGACCATAGCACAAAAAAGAGGCTGTTGTTGGGTTGGCTGGTATAACTGATAATTATCTTTGCCCTCGTCTGATGTTGCTTGGTATAAAGAGAGATTAAATATTAAAATATCTTAAAAACATGTCCTGGAATGCTATCTGGATCTGCTTCCTTGTGTTCACTTTCCTGAAAGCTCTCCTTATGTTGTGTTCTGAGAAAGGGAGCACTGTTTTCTCAATGATAGTTCTCCCACTACAGATGTGTTGTTGTACCACTCGCTGACATTTGCACCATATACATCGAAGTGTGTTAAGAAGTTATTAAGTGCGTATAGCAGAGATGTGTTTGGATTTACCGTGGTTGCTTTATAGTCTGTTATTATCCACAGACCTTGCCACATATGCCTAGGATTGGACACTTTCTTCATATTTTCACTTTACTTTCCAATAAGTTTGTAAGCATTTGTTCAATTGCATTTTAACCAGAGAGGTTGAGAGAGAGAGAGAGACCGAGAGAGATTGGGAACATGTGCTGACAGTGCACTCACCACACAACACACCACCTGGATTGGAAGACACTATTTTCTATTACTTAGCTTAATGTGTGTTTATCACATTGACAAAAGTATTCATACACTTCGCTGTCGCACTTGAAATTTGCCTCAGGTGCATTCCATTCTATTGATCATCATTGAGTGGTTTTTACACCTTGTTTGGTTCAACCTTGCACATTCTTGCACATTGTTTCACATTCTCTTGCTGATACAATAACTCTGAGTACTTTCAGCCAGCAGATTATTGCCTGCGGAGCTTAGAGTCAAGATTGTGCCAAGGAAGGCTACAAAGAAAACTCCTTTTGCATTGAAGATTCCCAAGACTTTAGTTGTTTTCATAATTCCTAAATGTAAGAAGTTCAGAATAAATATGACTCTTTCTAGAGCTGGCCTGCCAGCCAAACTGCGGGCTTTATAACAGAATGATCAGAGAGAAGCATTTCTTCGGTAAAAGACACAATGAAAGCTCACTTGGAGTTTATAAAATTGCAACTAAAGGAGAAAACAAGATTCTCTGGTCTGATGAAACCAAGATAACTGTCATGTTTGGAGGAAAGCAGGCACCATTCATCCCATGTACGATTCCATTCCAGCAATAAAGTGTGGTGGTCTGAATATTTTCTAAATACACTGTTTCTAAATATTGTATGATTGTGCTATATGATATTTTTAAATTGGTGTTTTAAAGTGCACCAAATGTATAATCAGTGAAGAACACTACATATGGATGAAATGAATGCAATCAAATCCAGTTTGGTTCTTCAGCCCAATCTAATATCTAGAAAAACAGTGCATTTTTATCATTCTTTATCAGCCTATTATACTGTATGTTGTTAAAAGCAGTAAAAATAACACCTGATTTAATAATACATATACTGTAACCCTTTTTAGATTGTTTTTACTATCTGATTACATTATCCATTGTAAATCAAACAAGAAGGCAAACACAATGCTGGACTGCTTGTCCAGAACAGTGAAATAGCAGTGAGATTATAAATAACAAAGTCTTACTTAAGAATTCACATCACTGCCTTTTAGAGGTGTTTAAACAGAGGTGTTTAAAAAATCAAAACATTCATCACGTGGCTTAAAGGGGCTTTTTCTGCAAGGAAAGACTGAATCAACAGAATCTGAATAGCCTTTCAAAGGCAGGGAATAAGGGAAGATTGGAAAGAGAAGTTTAAATCCACAAAGGCATAAACAAGACAAACTGCATGAAGTGTTGTTTTCAGAAAACTGGTACACAGACTAAGTGGAAGCAAGGTGAAGCTGAAGAGGGACAAATTAAAAACATGATGCAATTTAAACAATTCAGTTTACTGCTGCAAGTCATTATGAGAGTAGATACTGCCAACATTTATAAAACAGCAAATAAAATTAAATGTAGGTTTATTTTCCCAATGTTTTTCACCTAGCAGAAGTGCCGCTAGCAAAACAGAACTGAACATGAATAACAATGAATGAGTATTTAGATTCCATAGTCATCCAGTTGTCTGATGTAACTGCAAAGAGATCATTTAATAAGTTATGGTTCCTTAAATGAAGTTATGTAATTATGGTATAGGAGTTCTCCATTTAAAGAGGTAGGATAGCTCACAAAGCTTGGCCAAATCCTTAATAAGATAATTATCACGTCCTGGTGAGCTGAATGACTTCCAGCCTGTCGCTCTGACGTCACATGTGATGAAGACCATGGAGTGGCTGCTGCTTCACCACCTGAGGCCATGGGTCCGCCACGCCCTTGACCCCACTGCAGTTCGCATACCAGGAGAAGGTGAGAGCGGAGGATGCCATCATCTATATACTACACTGATCCCTCTCCCACTTGGACAGAGGCAGTGGTGCTGTAACAATTATGTTTCTGGACTTCTCCAGCGCCTTCAACACCATCCAACCTCTGCTCCTTAGGGACAAGCTGACAGAGATGGGAGTAAATTCATACCTGGTGGCATGGATCGCAGACTATCTTACAGACAGACCTCAGTATGTGCGTCTCGGGAACTGCAGGTCTGACATTGTGGTCAGCAGCACAGGAGCGCCGCAGGGGACTGTGCTTTCTCCGGTCCTGTTCAGCCTATATACATCGGACTTCCAATACATCTCTGAGTCCTGCCATGTGCAAAAGTTCACTGATGACACTGCTATCGTGGGCTGCATCAGGAGTGGGCAGGAGGAGGAGTATAGGAACCTAATCAACGACTTTGTTAAATGGTGCGACTCAAACCACCTAAACCTGAACACCAGCAAAACCAAGGAGCTGGAGGTGGATTTTAGAAGGCCCAGGCCCCTCCCAGATCCTGTGATTGTCAGAGGTGACTGTGTGCAGAGGGTACAGACCTATAAATACCTGGGAGTGCAGCTGAATGATAAATTGGACTGGACTGCCAATACTGATGTTCTGTGCAAGAGAGGACAGAGCCGACTATACTTCCTTAGAAGGTTGGCGTCCTTCAACATCTGCAATAAGATGCTGCAGATGTTCTATCAGACGGTTGTGGCGAGCACTCTCTTCTACGCGGTGGTGTGTTTGGGAGGCAGCATAAAGAAGAGGGAAACCTCATGCCTGGACAAACTGGTGAGGAAGGCAGGTTCTATTGAAGGCACGGAACTGGACAGTTTGACATCTGTGCAGAGCGACTGGTGCAGAGCAGGCTCCTGTCAATCATGAAGAATCCAATGCATCCACTGAACAGTATCATCACTAGACTGAGGAGCAGCTTCAGCAACAGATTGCTGTCACTGTCCTGCTCCACTGACAGACTGAGGAGATCGTTCCTCCCCCACACTATGAGACTCTTCAGTTCCACCCGGGGGGGGGGGTAAATGTTAACACTACGCAAGATTATAGACTGTTACACCTTCCTCACACTTGCATTTTTTAACTTGCACTGCGCTTTTATTGCTTTTTACTTAATATTGTTTTTATCAGTATGCTGCTGCTGGAGTATGTGAATTTCCCCTTGGGGATTAATAAAGTGTCTATCTATCTATCTATCTATCTATCTATCTATCTATCTATCTATCT
>JANRMT010062792.1:62567975-62591113 GCA_026402145.1 Polypterus bichir lapradei
ACTATCCAGGCGTCCCGGCCGGGTTGTGGCCCCTGGCATCCTCGACAATATATATATATATATATATGTTTATAATCCTCAAAAATATGCTGGTTTATTTTTCATAAATATACAATGTCAGCTAATAATAATTATAAAATATGAGGTGAAACTTATTTTTATGAGCCAATCATTTCTCAAATGTTTAGAATGCAGCCTCATAAATATAAAACATTTCAATCTAAAATCATTTTTACCCTGAAATGCAATAATTACTGTGCAGTATTTTTTTTTGCATTTCACATGTATAAAAACTGCTGACGATCTGCAACTTCCAACTGTTGAATCTCACATTACAAGTCCAGATGGAGCAATGCAAAAACAGATTTTGAATCAATATAAACCACCAAGATAAATCATCAGCAAAGTTTGCAGAAATTTTTTTTTTTTTTAATTTTATTGCAATCCATACAAAGCAATCAAGTTTTTACAAAAAGAAAAATTGAGTTAAGAACAGATCGATCCCCACCTCTGAGAGAGAGAGCAATCCAATCGGCGTAAAATTTAAGGCTTGTAAACATACCTAAATTAATAAATTCTCTGTGCTTCATGACCTTATTTTAAAATGTTACTGATTAGATCCTGCCATGTTTTGCCTGTCTGTACAGATCCTCTAACTGAGTATTTGATTTTTTCCAATTTCAAATAATATAACACATCGGTTTCCCACTGACTTAAAAGAGGAGAGTTTGGGTTCTTCCAGTTTATCAGAATAAGTCTGCGTGCCAAAAGTGTAGTGAATGCAATCACAATTTGTTTGTCTTTCTCCACTTTAAGCCCCTCTGGAAGAACCCCAAACACAGCTGTTAATGGGTTAGGAGGGATTGTGAGTCCAAGGCTGTCTGAAAGGTAATTAAAAATTTTTGTCCAGAATAATGTTAATTTGGTGCAGGACCAAAACATGTGACCCAGTGAGGCTGGGACTTGGTTGCAACGTTCGCAGGTTGGATCTTGCCCTGGAAACATTTTGGAGAGTTTTAGTCGAGACAGATGTGCTCGATATATAATTTTAAGTTGTATAATTGTACGCTTTGCGCATATGGAGCTCGAGTGAATTCCCTGCATTTCTACTTTCCACTCCTTTTCTGATATATTAATTGTGAGATCTTTTTCCCAGTGTCCTCTTGGATCTTTGAAAGGGAGGGATTGTAAAATGATTTTATATATTGTAGAAATGGAGTCTAAGTCCTTGAGATTGAGCAATATTTTTTCCAGCATGGATGAGGGTGCAAGATGAGGAAAATCTGGAAGGTTCTGTTTAACAAAGTTCCTGATTTGAAGATAGTGAAAGAAATGTGTAGCTGGAATGTTAAATTTGGAATGTAATTGTTCCTAGGATGCAAAGACGTTGTCTATATAAAGATCTCTAAGCAAGTTAATTCCACATTTTTTCCAGATATTAAAAACTGCATATGTTTGTGCAGACATTTATTTTGATTTCCTCTTTCACACTTCAGTAATCCCATTGCAGTTCTAAAGTTTAACTTAAAAATGTAAACATAGGGAATTCCATAATGTTATAGTTACTGTATAGGGTGCTAGACTGAAATCAGTGTCATTATATGACTCAAGAAGACTTTTTTCTCCTTTTGCCATTAGGGACAGAGATGGCAATTTTAAAATCTTCAAAAAGAAAATTTAATTAATATAGTTGTGATGGTAAAGAAGAATATATTTTACCATTCTGCATATAGTATTTTTCATTTTGACTTCATCTAATTCTGCATTAACACCTTTAAAATATCTTTGACTTTCACCCACAAAATTGAACAAGTTAGAAAATGTAAGCTTGGTGCAACATTCAGGAGCATTCAGGGATTTAATTAACTTTTCTTGAAAACTAAAGCATTTATCATTTTTTATTTACTTGAGAAAGTCAGCTATCATATTTCTATTATATGTTTTTGTAAGAATGAGTCATATTCAAAAACAACATTAATAGACTACTCTAAGTGCATACTTTTTAACATACTTTAATATCATGTAGTTAAAAATGTAGACTTGTGGAGGCTCAGGTGCTTTCATAGACAGAATATTCAAAGGATTGAAAGTAGCATTGATTGATATCCTACTAATAGTTGTTAGACATGGAAGATCTTTTGCTAATTGCAGCTTATTTTCCTTAAATTAATGTTTGTTAACATTTTTAATGTACAATGTGAAGGACAGGGACGCCCCTGCTGCTTATGTTCCAGGGGAGCCGCCGTGGGCAGTCCAATACCTCCCCCGGAATGCTTGGTGGCAGCCTCCCTGGCCGACGGTGATTCCCCAACCACCCGCAGGGCTCCATGGGAGATGGAGTCCTCCACAGCTTGGTTGGGGCCCGGGGTGGCCTCTAGGGGGTGCTGTCTGCTTCCCACAGCCCGGCTGGACGAGTCTTCAGCCTCACCCGGAAATGTAATTAGGACCAGGTGGTTAATCACCTGGAACGCTTCCGGGTGGGCTATAAAAGGGCCCAGCCACCACCACTCGAGGAGCCAGAGTTGGGAGGAAGGAGACGAAGCTTGAGGAGGAGTGATGGTAGAGGAAGAAAAGTGTGTTGTGGTTTCAGTGTGTGCTTTGGGACTGTGTTTGGACTGTGTGGCACGGGGAAGACGTGTCCCACAGTTGAAGAGAAAAATAAACTCTTTGTGTTTTTATACGTGCCTCTGTGTCTTTCTGTGTCAGGTCAGGCGCCTATATAGCGCCTTTGTTACAACAATTCTTAACGTTTTTTGCAAGATGTACCTAATTGAGACTTAAAATCTCTGTTGAAGTCTCAAGGTAAAATTTTTGGCTGCTTCAGACAAGAAGAGCAAGTGTGGAGCTTTGTTGATTAAATGATAGTGTCAGTGAAACTATGAATCATCATAATGTGCGGCTTTCACATTGTTTTTAGAGTAACATTACTACTATACTGTGTAGCTGAGAGGTTGTTTTTAGTGTAATGTAACTACTGAGTACATATGGTCCACTCTATGCTTACAAATCAATGCTTACATAATTCTGTTACATTTTCTTTTTATTTTTTATGGTCAATTTACCTCAAGCACCAGGAGAAATGAACTGGTGTTCAGGCATGGCTGACAGGTGAGTAAAAGAGCAACCTACCCTTGTTCTGTAAAATACACATTAGGCGAGTAAAATTCCTAAAATTTGTGGAGTTATGTTCCCCAGGTTAAAACCATTTGCGATGCGCCAAACTCATGAAAATTCACGTGTTGGTCTTCAGTTAAAGTACGACTTAACTTGTGTTAAAAGTGACTTCTTACTATTTATCATTTGCATTTATCTACATCACAAAGGTAATTAAAAGGGCAAGCTCTGTCATAGGACCCCAGGAAGTAGTAGTAAAAGAGAGAATTAAAACAAAACTGAATGCCATTATGAACAGCATTGCACACCCTCTCTTTGACACACTAACACTGAGGACTTTCAGCCAATGAATTATTACAGTTATTACACTAAAACCATCACGAGGCATTAATATTGGATATTAGGGCAGTGTTCTGTTGTTGTCCAGAAACAACCACCACTTGTAGATACTGAGGTTTTGGTCAGCTGACTAGCTCTTTTAGTGTTTTCCTCTGGTAGAGCGGCTACAGTCTGCTCCCAGGCTTAACCCATTCTTAGATAACTGGGATGCTGACTACCTCTCTGTCAAAGAAAATATTATTTAACTTAGCTAGTTAGATCATTTAAGAGTCCACTCTTTTGAAGAGCTAAGATCAATTCCTAAACTTTTTCTAATTTAAAGCAACACTTTGTTATATGGTATACTATTGTGTAGTATAATATATTGTCACATCAGTGTACTGTATGTACAACGACAAGTGATACATATTGAAGTAACATAAAGTAAGTTTTAAATATGACAAGCAGCAAAGACTAGAATGCATACCATTTCATATAAGAAAGATTTTTTTTTAATTAAAAGGTGTATGCTTACTGTATATTATAAAAAAAAAGTTATACCAATATTAATGACCATACATGTAGGTTTACCCAGAATTTTTTTTTAATCTTGATATTTAAACTTACTGTGGGTAAAGAAAGAAAATTTTCAGAATCATTCAATTTAGCCTTTTAATATTCCTTATTAAATATAATTCTAGTTTAAATTACCGAAATCAAAACAGTCTGAGTTGACACCTACCTAGATGTATTAATACTGTAAGTTGACAGGTGACTCAGAATGTAGGAGGAAAGAGATGCAATTATTTTGCTGTTGTTGGTAAAATATAGAGTTTATTAAATCTCTGTAACATTTTTAGTTAGTATGCTTTAGACTTAGAAAACACTGGCAGATTGTTTGAATCTTTTTATTGTACTGTTGCACCCTATTGACAATTACATCATTTATAACTAGGGATACATGAGATGAGGAGTGTCTCCTAAAATCTACAATTATTTCTGGTGTTCTCAAGAAATTCATGTTAAGATTGTTGAGGATGCACCAACTGACCAGCTGATCTACCTCCCTTTGATTTGGCACCTTGTCCCATCTGAGATCAAGACGATCATCGTGGTGTCATCAGCAAACTTCAGCAGTTTAACAGATGTGTCACTGGAGGCACAGTCACTGGTGTAGAAAAAGAAGATGAGAGGAAACAGAACACGGCCCTGAGGGGACCCTGTGCTCAGGGTTAGTTACCCTGACTAATATTCATCATGTGACTGATGTGAGAGGCTCAAGAATCAGATATTCAGATATCTTCCTTATTACAGAGGCTAGTGCCATTGGCATGTAATCATTCATACTGTAAGTATTTTGCTTCTTAGGCACAGAGATGATTGTGGATTCTTTAAAACAGGCAAGGAATTTACATTGAGCCAAACACTAAGTGAAACTTTCTCTAAATATACAGTAGGTACTAATTGATCAGAACAATGGCTTAGTGTGGATGGAGAAATGCTATGTGGACCAGGAGCTTTATCACATTTCTGTCTTCCAAAGAACAATGAGACCTCATATTCAGAAGTGTGGAGAGGGGAGGTACAGTTGACCTAAAACATAGATACACCATGTGGTTTGATGTCCTAAATGGTGGAGGGAGGCTTGTCAAAACTGCAGTAAAAACTGTTCAACTGCTTGGGTAGAGAGGGATTAGTCTGTGGCACCAGGGGTTTGTATTTGTAACCAGTAATCAATTGTAAAGGATTCCAGACATAGGAACAGTCATTTCAAGGGTTAATCTTGAAGGACGGTTACTTAAAAAATGAGTGGAGATGGTGTGGAGAAAGCAAGTTCATAGACTATCCAAAATGATCAGGAAGAAAGAAATAGTCACTGTTAAATATCAAAATAAGCATCTCCTCACAAAAAAAAAACAAAACAAAATGTGCCTGGCAAATGTTAATTAAAGTATCCCTAACCTAATCCTTTGCACATCTTGTGTCTGTGACAATGTGGGTTCCAGCTTCCTTCTCCCACCTCTCTTCTGTGAGCCTCTTGAACACCATCGGTAATGTAACTGGAAGAAGTGGCAGATGGAGATGAATCGAACTGAGCAAGGGAATGGTAAAGCCATTACGCCAGACCAAGACATGGGTTCCCCAACGACTAGGCCGCTCACATTGGGACTCTCCCTCTCAAGTCTCCACAACTTTCACTGCGGTGAGCCATCCTCGATCCTGGTCACTACTGCTCCTCTGAATAACCCAATCCATCTGCACCGGAGTGCTGGCCAAACACCCCACTAGGACTCTCTTCCCAGCTGCCTGCACCTTACTCCAGTGAGCCTGCTCTCGCTTGCTTGCTTGCTCCTGCACCAGCTCTCCAGTTTTCCAACCTTCTTCTCCCTTAACCTCTGTCCTTCTCTCTTTTCTTCCCTTCTCCGCACTCACGCTCCTCCAATTTATAATGGGGACGTGGCACAAGTGTACCAATTAGCAGGTCCCGAAATCAATCACTTCAGTGCAGAAACGGCCATGCCCATATCGCACCTGGGAACCGCACTGGCCAACCTAATTATGCCCCCTCTTTAAGCGGAGATTATTTATTTTAAATGGCAAACAGCCATGGACCTCACTTTACCCCAGTGTCATGAAATGTTCAATTACAATTTATTTTTCTTACAACACATTTTGCTAAGCAAATGTATATGTGGCATCATGGATTTCGTTATTTGTGGAACATTTCTGTGCAGTTACTTTTGCATTATAATGTTTCCTGACTATTGTGAATATTTATTTCACATTGCCACAATGTTTTTTTTTTTTTGCATTTGGGTGCCAGCAGGTTACGATCCCATTGCAGGTATGCTGCTCCCAGTTGCCAAAGAATGTGGTTTTAAACAATGCCACATCTTAAGTCATCAACGTAACCCCTCAAATACTGACTTGATGATCCAATCATATCTGTGATTTAGATAAAAACATAATTGCATGTAGTGTAAATTTCTTTCACAATTTTCTGATTTCTGATTAGTGATTAGGATTTGGAGCAAAAGCTTTCATTTGTACAGCTTTGACTTGTCTCTAGTTTCGAGTACATTTTATCTCCTGGTCCTCTTGTAGCTTTTAGGCAGAACACCTTGTATTTTGATTTTATTTTTATTCAAAAATGTGGACACTGGTTGATGCATAACGTTGGTAACTATAACATCACATGTTGCATCAACAACAATCATGAGACAACAGACCAATGAAGCAGTCAACAATATGAACAAAAAGTGGCAGAGAATGCAAAAAAGACACTTAAAATAAAAATGACAGCACAAACAATAAACTACATAACAATACAATAATTAATACAATACAATAGCCAAAACAAACATCTTATAATTCAAAATGAAAATGACAGCTCCTAGGTTTTGACTTCTAAGTGTTTAGTTTCATTGTTACTTGGCTTTTTTGATTCTTATATTTTACTTAGTGCTTTTGGATAATAATAAAGGGAATATTTTACAGTTTGCTTGTTTCATTGTTGGCTTGCCCTGATCTGAACTCTTGGTGCGTACAGTTGGTGGTGCTTAACAGGAAGGCATGTTTAGAAGCTGTGCTACAGGGCCTGCCATTCCTGTGAGCACGCCTTTGCGGCACTTACTTGACAGGTTCAGCTATTCTTAATTACCTAATGTTTCCAAAATATTTTCAAGACTTGACAAGCCCCCAAGGCTGTACTTTCAGCATCACTAATTTGTAAGCAGTTCCATATATCTACAGTTCACTTTGTGAAGAAGCACTTCCTAAGTTTGTGTAAAGATATCTCAGACCAGCTTTTATCTGTGCCCATGTTCTTGTTGAAAAAACAGTTTTAAAGTAAAAACTGTCATTTGCTTTACGTCTGCATCTTTATTTCAAACACTTCTATGTCTTCTGTGTCATTGTCTCTGCTTGATCACTATTTATGTAAAATAAAAAGATTAAGTTCATCATTTTTTCCTTTTGCCTCCTACACTGTCGTCTTTAAATGAGTCATTCTTCTCTAGAGTTTCTTTAAAAATGTAACAAGCTTTTTGTCATCTTGTAAAATAACTACAGACATGCTGTACCTGTGCTTGCCTGAATTAAGTGTATATGTGAGTGATACATGCTTGAGGCAAAAGTCTTTATGAAAAGAGATTATTCTTTTTATTCCCTACGCTGTTTATTCTGATGTGCACATGCAGAGAGTGCATAAATCTACAAATGAAAATACATATGTATTGTAAATTAGAAGACTTCCATGCAGTGGCAGACAAAATCATATAAGCTTCAATAATACAGGCAGGCAGTGTGGTGTAGTGGTTAAGGCTTTGGACTTCAAATCCTGAGGCTGTGGGTTCACATGCCAATACTGACACTGTATGACCCTGAGCAAGTCACTTGACCTGCCTGTATTCCAATTGGAAATCCACAATAAATGTAACCAATTGTATCATAATTATTGTAAATCATCTTGGATAAAGGCGTTAGCCAAATAAGTAAATTAAATACCCATGCCTCTTTAATAGCAGATATATGCCACAAAGTAAATACAAATATTTGTGATGCCTTCAGCTCTAATGTAGTTAAAAAAACTATTATGTACAGTGCATCCAGAAAGTATTCACAACGCATCACTTTTTCCACATTTTGTTATGTTACAGCCTTATTCCAAAATAGATTAAATTCATTTTTTCCTCAAAATTCTACACACAACACCCTATAATGACAACGTGAAAAAAGTTTACTTGAGGTTTTTGCAAATTTATTAAAAATAAAAAAAGTGAGAAATCACATGTACATAAGTATTCACAGCCTTTGCTCAATACTTTGTCGATGCACCTTTGGCAGCAATTACAGCCTCAAGACTTTTTGAATATGATGCCACAAGCTTGGCACACCTATCCTTGGCCAGTTTCGCCCATTCCTCTTTGCATCACCTCTCAAGCTCCATCAGGTTGGATGGGAAGCGTCGGTGCACAGCCATTTTCAGATCTCTCCAGAGATGTTTAATCAGATTCAAGTCTGGGCTCTGGCTGGGCCACTCAAGGACATTCACAGAGTTGTCCTGAAGCCACTCCTTTGATATCTTGGCTGTGTGCTTAGGGTCGTTGTCCTGCTGAAAGATGAACCGTCGCCCCAGTCTGAGGTCAAGAGCGCTCTGGAGCAGGCTTTCATCCAGGATGTCTCTGTACATTGCTGCAGTCATCTTTCCCTTTATCCTGACTAGTCTCCCAGTTCCTGCCGCTGAAAAACATCCCCACAGCATGATGCTGCCACCACCATGCTTCACTGTAGGGATGGTATTGGCCTGGTGATGAGCGGTGCCTGGTTTCCTCCAAACGTAACGCCTGGCATTTACACCAAACAGTTCAACCTTTGTCACATCAGACCAGAGAATTTTGTTTCTCATAGTCTGAGAGTCCTTCAGGTGCCTTTTGGCAAACTCCAGGCGGGCTGCCATGTGCCTTTTACTAAGGAGTGGCTTCCATCTGGCCACTCTACCATACAGGTCTGATTGGTGGATTGCTGCAGAGATGGTTGTCCTTCTGGAAGGTTCTCCCCTCTCCTCAGAGGACTTCTGGAGCTCTGACAGAGTGACCATCGGGTTCTTGGTCACCTCCCTGACTAAGGCCCTTCTCCCCCGATTGCTCAGTTTAGATGGCCGACCAGCTCTAGGAAGAGTCCTGATGGTTTCAAACTTCTTCCACTTACGGATAATGGAGGCCACTGTGCTCATTGGGACCTTCAAAGCGGCAGAAATTTTTCTGTAACCTTCCCCAGATTTGTGCCTCGAGACAATCCTGTCTCGGAGGCCTACAGACAATTCCTTTGACTTCATGCTTGGTTTGTGCTCTGACATGAACTGTCAACTGGACCTTATATATACAGGTGTGTGCCTTTCCAAATCATGTCCAATCAACTGAATTTACCACAGGTGGACTCCAATTAAGCTGCAGAAACATCTCAAGGATGATCAGGGGAAACAGGATGCACCTGAGCTCAATTTTGAGCTTCATGGCAAAGGCTGTGAATACTTATGTACATGTGCTTTCTCAATTTTTTTATTTTTAATAAATTTGCAAAAATCTCAAGTAAACTTTTTCATGTTGCCATTATGAGGTGTTGTGTGTAGAATTCTGAGGAAAAAATTAATTTAATCCATTTTGGAATAAGGCTGTAACATAACAAAATGTGGAAAAAGTGATGCACTGTGAATAGGCATCATTGTGCCTAAATTGCATACACAAAATAAATGGCTGTTATTCTCCTAATGTAATAAAGGAGCTGCAAATGGCTGAAGAGTACTGAGTACAACATTCCAGATTTTTAAAACAATATATTTATATGATTAAAAACCTTTGTTTACACCAGTTTCAACTAAATAAATTAGAAAAAAAGGATTTCTTAAAAAAAAACTGGATTTTATAGTACATAACCAAGGCAATTCATGATGCCCAGCTCTGGAATCAATTTCCTTTTGTGTGCAAAATCACAAGAATCAGCGCAGCATGGTGCTATATAAATCCATTTGACTGAGAGTCAATCCCTGCTGAAAGTTGGCATGGCCAGTGAGATTTGACCAAAGGGCTCCTCACATGAAACTTCAAGCAGGTTCGTAAAGAAGTTGATACTGGAGGAGCACTGCTGCGGAAATAGAGAATATGCAGCAAATAGCTTCCAGGTATGGTAATTGAACCCATGATGCTAGTACTGTAAAAGTACATGGCACAACACTTTAGAGTTAAACTAAGCTGAACAAATGAATCAAGCATGACATCAAGTCCTTCAGCAAAGAAATCATTCTCACTAAAATCAAAACTGTGACTCAGGTTCTTCATATTCCTTATTGTTAGCATCATGTAATTTTTCTAAGATTTCCTCAACCAAATGTTTTCTTTTTTGGAAGTAGAAGACATTTCTCTAGTACAAAGTTCAAGTCTTATTGCACATCAACCAAACAATCCTCATGGAGGCATAAAGATTTGCTGTCGCATAAGCAATTTATTTCCTGTCTATTACACACGGCTATGACATTTATAACAAGTGATCAATCATAGACAACTATACATTAATTAAAAGGTCTGATCTCAGCTATTAAATGAGTCTTCCACTGTAACAACATTTGGGAGATCTTTGATAAAAGCAGATTCACTCAGGTGTGACACACTACTCGTATCATGAAAATATCTTATTTTACTACTGTAGAGAACAGTCAACATGGAAACTTATGATTTATTTAAAAGAAGACATCTTTGGGACTGTAAAAATATAACTAATATGTTTGATTGAGTTGTGGGTTTATTGCAACATTTACAATCAACTTTTACTTATGGCAGCATCCCGCTGGTGGAGCACTTCGTACATAAGTGGCTATACACTACTAAATATTAAATAAAGACATACAAACACATAGCTAAAATATTTATTTGACTCATATTGTTCAATTAATTTAATTATGGCATTTATTTGGATTAAGGTCAAAAATAAATAAAATATCTGTAAAACACCCATTCAAAATGTCATAGTTTCTTTATTTTGTTTTCTAAATTAAACCTTAAAATTAAAATATTCTTCATTTCGATTCTTACCATGGCTGACTTTTCTAGATATTTATGCTTAGGTCACTACATGATGGTTTAGTACATCTGAAACAGGACTGCTCATTTAATCAAAAAGGACAAACCATAATAGGAAGTTGTATTACATCTTTGGGTTTACAGCTACAGTAACCATAACATCTGGATTACACTATTACACTGAATGTAGCTGGTGAAATGCATTTTGGATCGATATTCAAATGTATTTTTAGCTTGGCTGAAAAATATTCAGATAATATTATAGTAGCCACTTCATGCTATAAATATTGCTCTTGAAATGGAATATACTGTATAAAAACAAACCACTGTATCAAACTACCAATTATTTGAAATTCCTGTTTTTATATAATAATTCATTTTGCTCAAAAAGTAGTTTCAATACAATAACAATCAATACCATATATTTGGCATGTGAGATGAGTTTTGGGTGCACAGTTGCTGTTATCTTTGTACTTTTCCGTATTACTCATATTTACTTTTGTAATATTATTTGTTTATTATGCTAATTTAACATTTACCTGTATTTTTGTTTAACACAGACACTGCCATTTTGTAATTATTTCTGATTCTGGTGGCCATCTTGTTTATAGCAGCAAAGTTCTATTAGTACTGAGATACCCAGAATTGTGCGTTATGATGTCATTAATCAAGGAGGAGTTTAAGATGGCAATGTGTTGCAGACAGGGACCACAATTCCTATCAGCAGCGTGTAAAAGATGTTGCTAAAGAGGTGAACTTATTGGTTGTTACAGTGTGGTAAAGTGAGGTCCGCAGCTGATTGCCATTTTAAATAAATAATCACCTCATTTGCATATTTATATGGGGGGGGGGTGTGATAGCGTGGCGAGAGAGGTTCCCTTGCATGATGCGGGAGCAGACAGGCCCTGTCCTTAGTGCACAGGTGTAGGATTGCCGCAGCTGTGCCACATCCCCGCATTTAAAAAGGGAAGCGCGAGTGTGAGAGAGGGGGGAGGAATGAACTAAAGCAAAGAAGAGCGAAGGTTAAAGGGAAGAGAAGAGAGGCAAGAGTGGGAGATGCAGCCAGTGTGAGCCAAGGAAGCAGACAGACGTGTATGGAACCCCAGGGAAGAGTGTGTGCGGCCAGCACCCAGGAGGGGGCTGAACAGGAGCAAACATTGAGCTCAAGAATGTGCTCTTGCCGGGAGGAGCCGATAGACTGGCAGGGTTATGAGTGAAGCAGGGTTCAATGTCTCCCCTGTGGAACACAGAGGAAGTGGCGATGGGGACACGAACCAGGACAAAAGGTTATCTTCGTCTGCTGGTGAACTTCACCTTTGTCTGCAAGATCCGGGAAGAGGTTAGACAAGAAGGAGTCAGTTTTAAAGGGTCACCAGGGCTAGTGTTTTTAGAAAAGTTCCCTGCCTGTGTTTTAACTTCTGACTTTAATGGATTTATTTATTTGAATTTTAACATTCACATCACCTTTGTTTTTATGGATTATTTATTTATTAAGCATTTAGAGCACTAGACTTTTTGAACACTGCTGTTTGACTATTTTCCCTTGCTTCATGTGTGTTTGTTCTCATCTGCCACGCTCATTTTGGTTACGGTACTGACAGCGTTGGGTTAAAAAAGCTCCCTCAAATGAAGAGGAAGCAAAGAGCCGACTCGCACCATGTCATACAGGTTTTTAGAATGCCCTGAAATTCCACTTAAATTGGATGCTTTATGAACATTAACTTATTAAAAAGGTCTCCTTATGTACAGAAACAAAGAAGGGTGTAGTTCTCCAGGCAATTGATTGGCATGCTGCTAGTTATTGCAATGAAAATGCAAACAAATGGCATTAGGTTCATTGGGAAAGAAAAATGCAGGTGAGATTGTTATAAATTTTTATTTGTAGTCCAGAAACATCTGTAATCCTTGCCAAAGTTTGTTTGTGTAAATTGTTGCAGCTGCTTGTGATGCCTCACAGTACCTTATATGCCCAGTGGTCGCTGGGTGGTCTTTTGGCCTTGGAACCCCTGCAGATTTTGCTTTTTTTTCTCAGCTTAACTAACTCAGCTAAACAAATGTTTTTTTGCTTTTTTCTGTCCTTCCAGCCATTTGACCTTACCTTGTTTTGTTGTTACTTATTCTTTAATATTTTTGCCTTATCTTAATTGTTTTTCTTTTTTTGTAACTTTTTTTGTCATCTTGTAAAGCACTTTGAGCTACATTGTTGTATGAAAATTTGCTATATAAATAAATGTGGTCCACATTTGTGAACTGAGCAGCTTTTCTTCAAAAGGGACGTGAGGCAATGTTTGTCTCTGAGCGTGCACGTATCTCTGACAGTGATAGCAGTTTCCAGTCTGTTAAACTTTAATCATTTACAATGTAAGGGTATTAAAAACAGGAGTGTGTTTACTACTTACTACATTTCCAAACCGCTTCCAGTCTGTGCAGTTGCACATGCTGGGGTGCCAAGTTTAAAGATGCCACTCTAGCGAAGTAGCTATGGGTTAGCAAATGGGATCATATTGATTGGCTTGGGGGAGACAGTTTTGGGAATGTGTTATACTTAATGTTTGGTTTAAGGTTTATTTAGTCATTTGGAATTTATTTCCCAGAATATGTGTATTTATTTTGTGTTATGTTAAGAGCTGCAGTACTGCATGCAGTTTAATGAAGACAAGAGGTTTTGACCCTTGGCAATTTGTTGCACTCATAGACAGGATAGGTGAGAGAAAAACAGCTTACTCTTTATAAAGGCAGCAATCAAAATTAGATTCAGTCAAACACTCTAAGAGCAAATTAAGAGTGCATCGTTGGTGAAGATATAGCCTTCTGAGGATGAGTTTGGTGGCTCAATGATTGGCATTACTCCTTTGAGCCAGGTTTGGCTTCTGACTTAGTTGGGAGAATTATGAAATCATTTTGGGCTTAGTTAAACACATTTTCCTTTTTTATTGAGGGGCTGTGACTTTACTTTTTCTTTTTGTGGATTAGCTACAGTAGGTAAACAGCATTGTACAGAGGAACTTTTTTTCCATTGTTTTTGAGAGGGACAAAGTTGGCTTTATTATTTGTTGTGTGTTTTTGTTTTGTAAAACCCACTTGTGTATGTCTGAATTTAAACTGTACTTTGATACAACCCAGTTGTAACTCTTGTTGTGTAAATGAACTGAAGTGTGCTGTTGAATATAATCAGCCTCCTTCATTTTTAACACTGTGTCATCTCTTTTCTGTCCTTCACTTTACCTTTAGTTCGGGTCAGTTCCAAATACCAGATCATTTGCCCCATTGGAGGCTTGAGACACTGCTATATTCAATCAGTAGTTTACTCCCATTCTGATGTTTGGCTTTATAAATGATTTTTCTGGTCTGTATATGCATTTCTTGTATGTTTTCATAACATCATTTCGAAATGTAATACTATATACCTTCAGTTAATTCCTTATGTCAGCGGAGATCCACAGTGTCCATTAGAGAATACCAGTAAACCCCCAATTCTCTAAAGAATCGCAAATCTAAGAATGGCAATCACTTTCTGTTCCCTCCGATCTTTGAAGGGATGAAAAATCATGGAGGATGGGAGCGTCCTGGGAAAGTTTTCATTTAATTAAATAAATATATTTGTACTAAAATTAACCAATTTATTAAAACTAAAATTGAAATTTAATTGTTATATCATTTAAGTCCAAAATGTCTTTGAGTTGCTGCACTCATAAGTAAAAAAAATATCGGAGTGCAAAAGTTTAAATGAAGTAAATTGGAAACAAAAAATTAATAAAATGGTAAATTCAAAATAGTTAATCAAAAATTTCCTTATAAACAACATTTTTGGTAAAGATGGTTTCCTGTCCTTGAATCAGCTCTCCCTGTTATGGAGTAGTTAAAACTTTTACTTTAACGTCACATGAACGCTGGACTCTTGAAAAGGCAACATAAAGTTGTCCATGTCCAAATACAGGCTCAGATAGGTAAATCCCTCCTTTGTCCATGGTTTGTCCTTGAGATTTGTTGATGGTCATGTTTAAATATGTCACCATGGCAACTTGTTGCCGTGCTCGCTTTACCTCAAGTTTACTTTACAGGTTGTGTTGTGTTGTTTGGGCGCCACCTACTGACTCTGGGAAACCGCTGGGTTTGACTCTGGGAAGCCGTTGGGTTTGACTCTGGGGCGCTGAGGTGCTGTGCACGTGTGCTTTTGGCGCCACCTAGTTCCCTGATGGTGACGGCAGCGGATTCACGTGCTGAAGTGACCATGGCAGCAGATCTTGGCTTGAAGATCTACATTAGTAAATGAAGGCTGTATATGCGGTGGTGTGCGTGTTCGCATGTGCACGCGTGCGCATTCGTGTTTGAGTGGCGGATGTATTGTGCACGACTTGCTTCTGGCCTCTGGCATCCGTGGATATATACGACCTTCGTTTAGTAATGTAAATGAGGATTGTTTTCGTAGGCAAACAGACATTCACAGTTTTTGATGAATCACATTGCAAAATCTGCAGTCATTGAGATCTGATGAGCAGTTTTATTATGTTCCAATTTACACAATTAAAGCAGTCTTGCAGCCTTTCCTTTAGTTTTTTTGATACAGTACTGTTGCATTTTTCTTGCTAGCTTCTCACATTTCAGCCTTTTCTTGTGTTTTGGCAGGAGGAGTTGTGGCAGTAGTGGGTTGTAAGTATCTTTTATCGGAGTGTAGAAATGATCCAGAGTATTAGCATCCCTTGTGGAGCGGATGACACGCCAGTAATTTCTAGAATAAGTATTCCTTAATTTTTTTTTTTAAGTCCATAGCAAGAATAAATTACTGCTCAGGTTGTAAACATGTTTTTATAATAACATGTTTTATAATAACTCTGTACAGATCATTTAGCGCATTGTTGGTTTTGGCTTGAGAAGGAACATGAACAACAATCAGAGAAACACAGGATAATTCCTTTGGGATGGCACTTGATCAATAAATATTCCAGATAAAGTGAATAGTTTTTGAAGACAATTTTATCATTCATACACACCCCACTATATTCACCATAAAACATACAACTTCTCCTTTGCATTTACTTGACAGTTCAGTCCAATCCCCATGAATGACAGTAAATCCATATGGCTGAATTTCAGTGCCTGTAGTCCATGTTTTTAGCCAGTTAACCAACTTGAAATTCAAGTTTGCAAGTGGCATCTTATGGCAGTTGCCCAGTTTCATTTTAAAATTGCAGGTTTCATTCTGGTAAATAACCAGTTAAATATCCTAGTTTCTTGTTGATTATAGTGTCTTAAGTCTTTTATTCTCAGCCCTGACACAGAGTTCTGGTTTTCTAAGTTGATATTATTGAGTGGCTGATTTCCCAGTTACAAGCCTTGGGCTCTTTCCTGAAATTAAGTAAGTCCACTGGGGTATACTACCACTCCAAATAAAACAACAAGTTTAAAGAGAAAAAAAATAATAATTTTAAAATAATTATTACTCTTTTGTCTTTTTTATAGCCTGACTGGATTGTGATACTTTTTATTTGCTGTTTCTATACAAATTCTGTATAGGTGAATTATTAATTTTTCTGAAGCTGTAAAACAGATTTAATTTTTTAGTCTAATGAAGCAATCTAAACATAAAAAGTAAAGTATTATTAGGTTCTATACTGTAGATAAATAAAAATGAGTGTATTTACCATATGCATACAAACAATATTCAGTGTAGGCATGAACATTTAATACTAGTAACACATGCAGAGAAAATACTGGCTATTGTAGTAACTCCATTTAACTGTTATCAGATTGAAACATTTAACAAAATACAGACAACCTAAGCCAGAAAATCCTACATACTTTCTAAGTGGGCATTTTTTCATTCAGAATTGTCCTACTGACCATTTAATATCAGACATCTTTGTATTCATCAATTTGGGATTGATCTCCTGGCCTGTTTATCTTCAGTGCCTTCTTGCTAGCACAGCAGACTTCTAGGTAGTCTCAGTTTTCATTTACTGTCATAATGAATGTGCAGAGACCTAAGGGTTCTAGTGGTCGTTAAGTGTTCAGTATAGTTTACTAGGTGTTTTACAGAAACTGTATGCACAATAAAGAAAATGCACAAGAAATTACAGGTGGAATAAATATTCAATTGATTTAATGCAATAATATAATTGCTTTCATTTTGGGGTAGCCTTCTTGTTCTGCCTACCCAGGCTTTCATTTGATTTTTGTCAACTTATGCTAAACACCAGTTCTTCATTCTGTAATCTTTATTTTAGGAATAATAAATAGAGTAAAAAGATTGAGATGTACATACAATAATGATGTAAGCAACCCTCAATGTGTTAAATGTGATATTGTATTATTATTTTTATTGCAAAAACATATAAATAGCATCATATTTTTTGTTTAAAATCTTAAGAGGCAGTAATGATCATCTCAGTTTTCAAGAAATTTTATGAACTCCTGAACGGTTTGGTTTGAAGGGATAGAAAAAAGCTTTTGTCTTCAAATAAGCTATGAGCTCAAGGTGTAGGAGAAAGAAACACATTTTTATGTTCACTTTCACCTAATACCATATAAAGAGAGCAATATGAATTGCTAAAATAGACAGTCTGTGTCATAGTATACCAATAAAATTTATTATATTTACAGCCACATGAATTCTAAATTTTAATTTCTTTTTTCTAATAAACTGGAGTGCAATATAATGTATACCTGATTATTGCATACTTACTGTACTCATAAAGCAAAAGCAAACTCACAAAAGCATACCTCAACTGGTAAATTTCAAATGAGGTTTTGAAGAGACCCTCAGCTAAGACAACTTTAGCATAATCAAAACTTTTTTTCCCTTGGTCAGATCATCATACCCCATCATCTCTTTTTTAATATTCAGAAAATTGGATAAAGAAAGCACAATATGATATAAAAAAGATCTGCAATCCCAGCTTGGGTTTTCCCATTTAATGGAAAGTTGTTTATATAGATAAAGGCCCAAGGCCTTTTAGAGTTCAGCTTGTCAGAGTTGTGTTGCTGTTGACTGCTGCAGGTCAAGTGATGGCTTCATCTTGTGATGGTCTTCTTTTATGTTGTCTGGAGCAGAAGTTGGGGTTCTGTTTGTGATATCAGTTATCTTCCAACAGGAACAGAAGTTGTTGTAAACATTCATGATGCCCATGTGCATGACAGTATGTTGCCCAATAAGATAGACACACTCTTAATGAAGAACCAAAGAGGTCAAGAGATGTTTTTTTTTGTTTCAAAGTATAAGAAATCCACTTTAAAAACATTATCAGCTGTTACTGTGTAAATAAAGTATGTCTTATTTAGGTTATGTAGCAACTCTCTTGTCATTCAGTTCCTTAGGTTTTATCTAAGTTGAAATGTGTTATTAAGAAATATTTGATCTAATTTATTTTTGTATAATGCTCTTCACTGAATGCAAAGGCAGAGCACTGTGAGAAAATGCAAGTATAGGTTTTAGAAATGACCAAATACAGAATTGTTTAAATACATGGACAACAAAGTAGAAAAGGATTAACATAAATACAATACCTGTCCATTAATTAATTGTAGAACTATGGCTAGTTGACATTACTCAGTATTGTACTTTGAAAGTGCATTTAGTGTTATATGTTTAATAACACAGCGCATTTTACTCATTTTTATGTGTTATTAAGTTTGTACAAAACATTAAAGCTTGTGTTCAATTTATTTTTATGCAATTCAAATGAAATGTATGGAGACTAATAAAAGTTTGCTCAAAGAACATATATATTAATCCTTTGGGTATTTTCAGAAAAACACATAGGTTTGTTACAAGTGCAGCATTTTATTCCCCCATCAATCCATCTTTCTAAACCACTTATTCCATTAAAGTGGTACTGGGAGCCAGTGACAGGAAATGGTCAGAACTAACAGTGTAGGGTACCAGTCCATCACAAAGGACAGTCATGCTCAGTTACACAGGACCAAAATAATTCAGCATACATGTCTTTGGAATTTAAGTGTAGTACACAGAGAAAATCCATGTCAGTGATGATTTTATCTTATACTAACAAGAAAAAAGAAAATTTAAGAAAATTTTTTGTAGCCGTATAAAATAAAAATGCATCATCTTGCATAGAAGTGTGGGTAGTACAATGCAACTATTGTATATGGGTGAAAAATCATATTGTATCTTGAGTTTGCATTAGCAGGAGACTCAACAAAGAAAGTTACTTAGAGGTATTTTTTAATATTTGCTATGAACCAAGTACATTTTTGGTGTCAAAAGGGGTATTCACAGAAGGTGATCTTGTATTGCCAGATGTAGTCTGAATATAAGCTGATAGTCTATTTCTTTTCTTTCCTTGTACAATCCTTGAGTGCTGATTACTTGTTATTGATTTCCCATTTACTATTGTGGCAACAGATATAGTCTGGCTTTAAAAATGCACTAAGACTGCTAAGTGTTGTAGTCCATTCTAGTAATCTGTGATTATGTTGTAAGATACAAACAAGCAGTTCCCTTATGAAAACACCAAGGCCAGACAGGTTTCCAAAGGTTTGCAGCGCTCTTTTCAAAAACATGTGCCTATAGTGAAATAATTATAGATCTAAGCACCAATCTCCCCTACATCTCATTTCATTAAAGTATTAGGTATAAAATTACACAAGGAGAAAGGGTCTTAACACCACTCATGAGACAATCCAAAGATCCAATGAATTTTTTTTTGACAATGTGCTGCATATGTTTGAATTTAAGATTAAGCAAAACTCTGACCAATAGCTTCAGAAATAGTGTCTTTTAAACTCCAATGTGAAAGACAATTATGTAAATCTGAAAATTGTCTGCCTCAATCTAATGTCATGTCATTTTACAACCTACGATAGCGGGCAGGGTCGCGGTTGGGGGGACCTATTCCAGCTAGCATAGGACTCAAGGCACGAACAACCCCGGGACAGGATGCCAGTCCATTACAGGGTTCAATTTAAGGCATTTGAAAACAATAAATTAAGCTATACCATCTGATATTCACTGTCCTGGCTAATGTGTGTAATTATAAAAACCTAGAGAGCTGATTTTAAAATTAGAACTTTAGTAAGAAGCTTAACTTTGTATTGCCTGCATAACCTTTTCATAGTGCCCTTGTGTTCTGTCCCTTTTAAGATTAAAAGACTCTACAGAGCAGGTGACAATGGACAGATGGGTACTGAAAAATAAAAACAAAATACTAGCAGACTAATTGTGTATCCAGAGCTGTAATACGTGTGGAAATATAGTGATGGTTGAATTTTTTGGTAATACATTTTGTATGGTGAATATCAGCAAGTAATGGTAAATGTAATGGTTGTGGACTTATTAATATTCTTATGGCATATCTTTCTTATCTATTCCTGAGAAAGATATTAGAAACAGAGGCAATACACTGTTCTCTTTGTGGCAGAAGACCGGAGACTTTGCCTGGCCTATGATGGATGGACCGGGGGAGAGGACATATTCGGGGCAATACCTCCCCCAGAATACAAGAAGTCAAACCCCCTGGATTGCATCGGGGCCACAGGCTTGGAGCTTGGAAGCTCAAGCCTGCGGGGGCCCATGGCCACCACCAGTGGGTGCTTGGACAGTTCCGGAGCCCTGGTCATCCGGAAAAGGATCTGGGTGCACCTGTAGTACTTCCAGGTGCCCATGCAGCACTTCTGCCACACCCGCGAGTGCTGCCAGAAGATGACAGAACAGCACCTGGAGCACTTCCGGCTGCAGTATAAAAGAGGCCGCCTGACTCCGTTCAAGGACCCAGAGTCGGGAGGTCGAGGACAAAGCTTGTGTGGAGAAGTGGAGGGGGCAAAAAAGAGAAATAAAGGAAGTGTAAAAGAGAGAGAGAGAAGGGAGTGAGCAGTATGCTAAAGGGCCTTATTATTGATGGTTGGTGATTTGTGTGCAGAAAAGAAAAGGAAAAGAAGAAAAATAAAAGTGTGTGCTTGCACTTGTGTCTCTGTGCCTGTCTGTTTAGGGAGCGGTATGCCCCCTGGCTTATCATGCCATTGTTATGCCATTATGAGTGAGCACATAGTAAGCTACAATTTAGCATACAAGGTTTGATGGTCTAATGTACTGCATGTTTTAGTATATAATTATATATACAATTAAGGTCCATAATGTAATATTCTCAAATTCACTTAATCCTATTCAAGATCGCAGGTGACCACAGACTATCCCAGTAGCACTGGGTGCAGGGACAGTGAACCAGCCATTGCAGGTCTTCTTCATGCACACACTGACACTCACATTGGGTTTGTTTAAAGTTTCCAATTAAAGTAATCCACAGTGCTATCTGCTGGACTGCTGGGCTGTTCTTAAATAAAGTAAACTTTACAAATAAAAATCAATATTTATATTACTTTCAAGAATTAGAAATAAGGACATATTTTGTGATACTTCACCCTCTCTTCTTTTGTTTCTCTCATTTTAAAATGCATGCCTGATCCTGTAACAAAATCCTTGGACCAGATATGGAGAGCCCCTTAGTTGAAATACATAGGAAATGTATCCTTTATGAAAAACCCAACCTTACATTTTGAAAAGCTAATCCAATACATATTACCTTTAAAATAATATCATGAAATAAAAAAGTAATCATTTATCAGAAACAGAACATACAAGAGACAATATTGTGGCAGTGTTGTATTGTGAGGTCATACCTTAAAACAAGCATACATTTTTTTATATTGGTAAGAATGTTCAATTGATTTTTTTGATAATGATATTAGAGACATCAAACACACATTTCTAGCAATGTCTATATAACAACATAAATGCATTTCCTGACGATTACGGACCATATCCATACCTCAAAAACTGATTTCTACACTTGTATTTTTGTTAACATTTTCAGAAATTCATGTAAGAGAATCTATACTAATAAAAGGCAAAGCTCTCACTGACTGACTCACTCATCACTAATTCTCCAACATCCCATGTAGGTAGAAGGCTGATTCCTTACAGCTTACTTACAAAAGTTAGGTAGGTTTCATTTCGAAATTCTATGCGTAATGGTCATAACTGGAACCTACTTATGTACACATATACCGGCCATAGCCGCAGCTCGGTCATCGTGTGAGACGGAGTTACGTCCCTCATCTTCACGCCCCCCATGTAATTGAGTGCCAGCCCATATAACGCCATCCGTCACTGGCAATCCAATAGAAACACTCAACCGCTAAATATTCACGGATGACGGGCCATGCTTATGCAGACGAAGATGAGATAGTCAGGGTGGTGTTTGGCACAAACTCAGCAAAACTGCAACAGAAACTTTTAAGTGCCGGGTCTTCGCTAACATTAAATAAAGCCGTGGACCTCGCACGACATAGCACAAGCACAGCTGAGAACCTTCAATGCATGTACACCGAGCGGCTCACGTGAACTGACTGTGAACGCAGTACGCAGACAAAAAGCAACAGCTCCAAAGAGCGCTAAACAAAAAACGCATTACACAATTGAGAAGACCGCAAAAGAATATGAAGTGAGTGACGCATACAAGCATATTCATAAGTGCAGCTACTGCGGAAACAAAGCACACACTGGAAAAAGTCAATGTCCAGCTAAAGGAAGACAGTGTAAAAAAAAACCATGCATGCAGTGTGCCACGTCTCAGATAAAGAGGAAGACGAGCTGTTTATTGATGCAGTAAGAAAGGAATCGATGAATGAAACCTGTTATCTTTACAACGGTTGACAAACACGGAATGTAACTTGAACACAACACATCCTCCAAATACAAACCCGATTGAAAGAAATAATGATAATCAAATCCTTGATGACAGCAACACTCATAACAGTCACAAAACAATTACATTGACAATCATGTTACGTTATTTTTAAAATGTTCCCTTTTCTTTTTCATAACTTCTTTAACACACTACTTCTCCGCTGCGAAGTGCGGTTATTTTGTATATATATATACCCTGATCTACATACTTTCAAATAAACGAACCACATGCCGTGGCACAACAGAAGAGCCTTTGCCTCTAGCGCTGACGTCCGAGGTTCGATTCCCGAGAGGGGGTGCAGTGAGTGTGTATGCCTGATGAGCCCAGAATTAGGGCGAAACATGTGTTGTGTACTCTTTGCATTATTTGACAGTAAAACTATTTCTATATATATATACACACATATACATATATATATATATATATATAT
>JANRMT010062792.1:62597651-62647590 GCA_026402145.1 Polypterus bichir lapradei
TTGTAAGTGAGCTGTAAGGAATAAGCCTGCCAAATTTCAGCCTTCTATCTACACGGGAAGTTGGAGAATTAGTGATGAGTCAGTCAGTCAGTCAGTCAGTCAGTCAGTGAGTGAGTGAGTGAGTGAGGGCTTTGCCTTTTATTAGTATAGATGTGTGTATGTGTGTGTGTGTGTGTGTATATGTATGTGTGTATATATATATAAATATGTATATATGTGGATGTATGTGTATATATATATATGTATATATGTAGATATATATGTATATATGTATATGTATATATATGTTTATATATGTGTGTGTGTGTATGTATATATATATATATATATATATATATATATATGTATGTGTGTGTATATATATATATGTGTGTATGTATGTATGTATGTGTGTATATATATATGTGTGTATGTATATGTATGTGTGTATATGTAGATATGTATATGTATATATATGTACTAGCAAAATACCCGCGCTTCGCAGCGGCAAAGTACTGCATTAAAATTTTTATTAAGAAGAAAATTAAACCTTTTTAAACTGAGGGAAAATATGCCAATAATTATTTGTTAAGGATCTCTTTGTATACAACATTGTGAGTTCGTTCCTCCGGTTGTAACATGACCAAGCTGTGCGCTGAGCTTACTCTTGAGCATGCAACTTACAGTTGGCCACGTGAACAGTAATCTTGTTTCAAATCTCACAGCTTGGATTGCTGCTGTCATAATCAGTTTGAGTTTCATGGTTTGTTTCAATTACGACAGTATTTGCAGGACTTGTGTTGAAGAGACATTCGGCATCTGTCAAGTGTTGTAAGCATACAACCGGTTTCATCGATAACTTCACATCCAGCTTTTGAGAGTTTAAACATTCATAAACATCAAAGTGTCCACTACTGAAATCGTCACCTGTGAATCTAAGATGTTTAAGAGGCATTGGCGGTTGTCCAAAGGTGTAAAATATTTGGCCATTTCGGTACACTTGAAAGCGACAACCAAACAATTCAGCAGCAGTCATCAACTCACATGCAGAACCATAGATGAAGGGCTTAAGCATTTCACTCTTATAGTGCTCCTGTGTAGTATAATTATCTCCTGTATCATCATCAGTCCACACCTTGAACCTGTCCCAGTCATTCAATACATAAGGTACAATGTTCCTCCGGATATCAAGAGTGAGCCTGATATGGCCGTGCAATATGTAACAAAGAGAATGGAAAAGGTAGGTGCCATCTCCGGGCATGGAAACCACTCGGTAAGTGACAGTTCTTTGATCGATGGTGATCACCTTGATAGACATGGTAATGGGGGTACGGTTGGAATGATAAAGGAAATGGCTACCTGAGCAATGTAAAGTAAGTCCAAAATACCTACACAATAACTATAATCGTAATAAACGAACAATAAAACAGCGGAGAAGCCATGGATTAAATAAAAAGGCTGTAGTTATCAGTAGGAAGACGTGAATCCCGTGGCGAAACAAGGAAGGGAATGTAGAGACCGGAGTGACATACGGTCTTATATAGGCAGGCAGACAACACGGTGACCGAGCTGCAGGCTATGGACGTATATATGTACGTAAGTAGGATTCTGTTAGCGTTGGGAATCCGTGTACCAAATTTCTTGAAGATGGGCCCATAAGTAACAAAGACTGTTGAAAAGTTCAATATGGCGGCCGACAGTGGCATCATACCACCGAAATAAGTACATACATTGGTTTCAGTTAGCACAGGGAAGCCGCCTACCAAATTTCGTAAAGATGGGGCCATAAATAAGAAAGTTCAATATGGCAGACGTTGTCGACTGTTATGACCATTATGTGCAGAATTTCGAAATGAAACCTGCTTAACTTTTGTAAGTAAGCTGTAAGGAAAGAGCCTGCCAAATTTCAGCCTTTTACCTACACGGGAAGTTGGAGAATTAGTGACATTGGAAAGTTCAATATGGTGGCCGACAGTGGCATCATACCACTGAAATAGGTACATTCATCGGTTTTGGTTAGCGCAGGGAAGCCACCTACCAAATTTCGTGACGATGGGGCCATAAATAAGAAGGTTCAACAAGGCGGACGTTGTTGACCGTTATGACCATTACGCGTAGAATTTCAAAATGACACCTGCTTAACTTTTGTAAGTAAGCTGTAAGGAATGAGCCTGCCAAATTTCAGCCTTCTATCTACACGGGAAGTTGGAGAATTAGTGACGTTGTAAAGTTCAATATGGCGGCTGACAGTGGCGTCATACCACCGAAGTAAGTATGTACATTGGTTTCAGTTAGCGCAGGGAAGCCGCCTACCAAATTTCGCGAAGATGGGGCCATGAATAAGAAAGTTCAACATGGCGGACATTGTGAAAATTAGTGACATTGGAAAGTTCAATATGGCGACCGAGAGTGGCGTCATACCATCGAAATAAGTACATACATTGGTTTTTGTTAGCGCAGGGAAGCCACCTACCAAATTTCATGAAGATGGGGGCATAAATAAGAAAGTTCAACATGGCGGATGTTGTTGACCGTTATGTGTAGAATTTCGAAATGAAAACTGCTTAATTTTTGTAAGTAAGCTGTAAGGAATAAGCCTGCCAAATTTCATCTTTCTACCTACATGGGAAGTTGGAGAATTAGTGATGAGTGAGTGAGTCAGTGAGAGCTTTGCCTTTTATTAATATAGATATATGTATATATATATATGTGGATGTATGTGTGTATATGTATATATGTAGATATGTATGTATATGTATATATATGTTTATGTGTGTGTGTGTGTGTTTGTGTGTATATATATATGACAGCAACACTCATAACAGTGACAAAACAATTACATTGACAATCATGTTACGTTATTTTCAAAATGTTTCCTTTTCTTTTTCATTACTTCTTTAACACACTACTTCTCCACTGCGAAGCGTGGGTATTTTGCTAAAAAATAAAAAAAGCAAAGTAAAAAATAAACAGTAACACACAATTCAATCAAAGATAGACTCACAGGAGCAATACAGTGGTACAACCATTATGTTCCAAAGAAAATGAAAAGTCTATCAACCTAAGAAGACGGAGCATAACTTCTTTTCCATAGCCACAATGTGATGCTTCATTCAGTATATTTATTAAAACAATAGCAAAGATCAAGTTAACATCCCTATAAGCTTTTTTACAATCGAATTAATGCACTTTTGCCAAATTCTAAAAACCTTTTAACTATTTTTTGGAGAAAGGTTTAATTTTTTAAGATAATATGAGACATCACCTTCCCATTGAGTTATTAGAGGTGATTAGGGTTAGGGCTACATTATGTCCCAAACCGAAAAAAGAGGATACTGCAGGGAGTCTCTCTTTAAGTTTTCCTCCTTGTCGGAGCATTGGTGTTTGTAATTACTTCCATAATTTTGCATCTTTTGAGAACCACTCAACTACAGCATCATCATTGCAAGTTCATCTGATGTTATTATATTGTAGGTAAAATTTTTAAAAAAGAACGTGAATTGCAAAAAAAGTAAGCATGATTTGTAACGATGGGTCAGAGTGTGAAAAACCAAGACAAACTGACAGTTTTGTGAAATCCACATGGACACCAGGATAGTCACCTAAAAAGAGGACATTTTCAGGCCATCCCTGATGTATGGCAACACTGATTAGGATTCTTCCAATTAAGCAACATTAATCTACATGCAGTCAATATAGGATAGGATAGTAAAAAAAAAATTTGCATAGATAATATCATCCCATCTGATGTTTCTCCAGATTGTGCTATTAAGGGGTTGAGAGTGGCAGCAGACAAAAATATGCAACAATTTCATTCCAACATGGTCTGAGTGTACAGCACGTCCTAGTGAGGCGGGCACCAGTTGATAGTGTTTAAAGTTTGGATCTCATCTAGAATACATTTTAGACAGTTTTAAATTATATACATGCCCAATGCACAATTTTTAGTTGTTTTATACTATGCGTTGCACAAATTGAAGAAGAAACTTTTTCTGGAAAGATGATTTTAATTCCTTATCTGAAATTCTAACAGAAAGATCCTAACCCCTCAATTTTAGGATCTTCTAGGCAGTTTGTTTCTTTTTTAATGAGGAAAAATAGTTTTTCTCCTCCACTCTCTTAATTGGTGAGTACAAATAGCCTGCTTTTGAGCATGTGTACGTGTATCCTGCAATAGATTGTGGGTTCAATGGAATGGGTGAACTTGCAAGAAAACATGAAATTAGCTAGAAACATGTTAATTGGGATTGGAAGATTTTGTAAAATATCATAAAAAGAAATATTGCCTGAATTTATCTAGCTTGTATACTTTAAGGTTAGGATAAGAGTACTTTGTCCCTGTTGCAGTGAGGTTATGTTAGGAACCAACACAGGATGAAGCACGAGTCCTGTCCAAGGCACACTCACTTTTCTGGGCCAATTTTAACCATTAACCTAATAAATGGAAGAATGGATACAACACCGTGACTCACATTATCTGATTTATCAAAAGTGTTTGCACATTTTATTGTATGTAAATGGGGTTCTATGGTATAGTGGTGGCTTGACTTGGATTTGTTTGATCTGAACACAAACACATCAGTTTTCTTCCTCATCCAAAGCATAGACATGGTTGGTTATACAATGGCTGTAAATTTTCTTGGCATGAGTAAATGTGAGAGTGATTATTTTTGTGAATGTGTCCTGTGGTGGACTGCTGTCTTGAATGGGGCCTGATCTAACCTTGCACTCTGCTCCTGGATGAATTTTGTGATGTGGAATACTTAGCATCTACTTTGCTAAATCCAAAGTAAAATGTACAACATTAAATTTAATAACCTAAAATGTACTACCTCGTTTTATATATTCTTTCTTCCATGCTGATTTAAACACAGACAACAACCACACAAATACTAGAGAAATAACAAAGAAACAAAATGTTGCCTTTAAGGCTTAAGTCTAGCAATGTCAGAAAATATTCATTCATGACATTTCACATAAAAGTGTGATGGGATTAGCTATAAAATGATCAAGATATTAAAAAGTAACAATGGAAAATTATATTTGGTTGGTTTGATTTTTAATACACTGGTGCAAGTAAATAGTTCAAAGTCATTGTACCAAATGCACCATACCCACTGATGTATTTAAGTTTCAGATTAAAAATGATTAAACAGTCCCTGAACCAATTTTATGTTTTTGCACATTTTTTTTACTCACTCAATAATTTGATCTGCTCTCGGAGGCTTGCTGTTTGTTCAGTGAGCTCTAATGGGAATTGGAGGGTGAATTATGAGACGAGGCCACAGCAGATGTGTGCACCTCATAACAAAACACTTGTAAAATGCTGTAAAAGTGTATAACATTAGTACCAGCCACTGACATCTATTTATTTAATATAGAGTACATTTTTTTTTCATGTTTAAAGTTTTAGTCTCAATGACATGTAAGTGCCAGTAAAGATCATTTACTACACTAAATTTAAACTAGTTCATTATTGTTTATGAATTATGAATCTTTACTTTATATAGAACTTTTCACAGTGACAGAAAATGCTTACAAATCAGCAATATAATATTTCAAGATCACAGCAAGAACATAACGAGTACTGAGAACATAAGGTTATCGGCTTATAATGCAGTTCAGCCGAGGTGTTTTTAAGCAGAAGAAAGGCAGAAGTAATGTATTTTAAAGTTAGCACTAATGTCAGCTGCAACATATGCCAGGTAAAAAAGAAATCAGATCTAAAAATATCAGTAATAGTTACTTTGTATTTTAAATGCTATGACTTGTACTGATCTGGGTGGAAGAGCCAACATTAGAACTATTTTTGCTGGTATGTAAAAGTCTACAGCAACATGTCACACATGGATGCCGGCAATGACTTTCATGCTTTGTTACATGTAGGTCTCTTCACTTGCTCATCTATTTCTTTCATTTCTGCTTATGCATTTTTTCACATCTCTATTGGATTATTATAAGTTTTGCTATTATTCCGAGGAGGTTACATGATGGTGAAAGTTGAAATGCCCTCATGGATACAACATTCAGAATCGAATCCTGTGCCTCGTTATTATTTGTGTGGAATTTCCATGTCATCTTTGTGCCTATGTGGGCTTTCTTACTACTACTCTAAAGATGTATAGGTTAGGTTAAATGGCAACCTATCCTGCTTTATGTAAAACTGAAGGTAGATATGTTTGTCAGTGGGCTTTCTATTGGATTGGTGCCCAGTTCAAGGCTCGTTTCTGCCATTCTGATTTAATCATGTTATCAAATCACTTGTAGCATGCATATAACATGAAAGGTAGCAACTAACCCCTTAAGTACTTTTTTAGATGAGGGATAGGAAGAAATGTCAAAACCAACTACTATATGTAACTGTTATGTGCCTCATTGCACAGTGCATATTTCAACTTCAGAACCTCCATGGCAGGCTGCTGGTTGACCTGGAGCTCTTTCATTTCAGATCCTTATTTGAAACTAGTTTACCACCAGTATAGGACTTCACAAAGGCATCCCTTGTGCTCTTAATGGATAGCAGTTAGACATGGAATGAACAGTGTAACCTCTGGGTCCGTTGGCAGCAGTCAAACAGAATTTGGTTTTAAGCTTTCACTCACATACTATATTTTTTGCATCAAAACCAATTAAAGAAAGATACACAGTGATACATAGAATCATACAACCAGTCCTATTAGCAACATCAAGATGCTGGTAAACATTCCCAGGGACTCTGTTTCTTAGTTGCACATTATGTTTTTTCAATCACAAATGACGAGGAGGAATTCTTTCTGAGGTACAGACAAGACTCCCTCAAACTGTATTTTTTAAAAGATGGATGCTCTCCCAGCCTTTTCGACCAATAAGCATATAAACAAGACACTGTGGCTAACTTAACAACATTTTCTCATCTTTGCTAGCAGGACATGCTGGCATTTTACAGTTAGCTAAAACACATTGAAATGTATACTGTATGCAAAACAAAAGCAAAGAAATTTGAAAACATGATTATCACTGAAGCTCGTAAGTGGCAAACTCATACCACAACCCAGCTCGGGGTTAGTTCTCTGGAACACAAAGTTCATAAACAACCTGACAATGCAAAACACTTTGAAATTATGCTTTGTGTTCCAACTCTCTTAGCACATACTGCACTATTGTTCATCTTACCAAACTGAGGCTAAAGGTCTGTCACCTCAAATGTTTAAAATATCCCCTATACACCAATGCTACCTGGATAGGCCTCCATAACTCTGGACTGAAATGCTACATAGGCACATACTTTATATGGGTGTACTGCTACTATTACTATTGCTGGGCTGCGTGGTTTAGTGCTGATGGTGTGTAGCTGATTCTTAGCTCAAAAATCTTTTGCTACATTACAGCCTAACTAGTTTGTGTGGAATTTACACATTTCTCTGTGTGTATATATGGTGCTGTCCTTAAGATGAGATGTAAAATTGAGGTCCTGATTTTCTGTAGTCATTAAAGATCCTTGGACATCGTTCAAAAAAGTAGGGTTTATCTTGATTTCCTTGCTAAATTGCCCAACATGGCCAAGTCCATTCTGGCCCCCAATCATCCCCTGTCTCTAGTTGGCTATCTCTCTCACCTCTTTACCACCTAATGTGTGGTGAGCATACTAGCCCAAGAATGGCTGCCGTTGCATCTTCCAGGTGAGTGCTACATATTGGTGGCGGCTGAAGTGGTTCCCCTCTGTCTAAACACTTTGAGTGGCAAGAAAAATTATATCTCTAAATTGACCTTGTATGAGTGAGTGTGCTTAAGCCTGCTTAGCAAACATTTGAATGCCTGGAAGAAATCTCCTTTAAATAAAAAATGGGAAGAAAAAGATTTTAGGGCAGACAATAAGTGGTAGTCAGTCATTGTCCAACCTGCTATATCCTAACACAGGGTCATGGGGGTCTGCTGGAGCTAAGGCTACCGCAGATAAGTGGTAAGCACATCCCAAATAATTAATTCTTCCCCAATTTTTTTCAAGGCATGAATTAATAGAATTCAAAAATGTACACCATATAAATCTTTCTGAACATTGACTTAATAAAAGATTTGCACATTCTATCCAACTTGCAGGAGATATAGCTGAGCACTTGCCTTGTTTTGATTGCCACACTACAACCTTATGTAAAAGCTTTAACAGCCCACCTTATCCTGCAATATACCTATATTTAGTTCTTCTTTATTAAGGATTGTGCATTGATTGCATATTTAAATATAATTTATACTTATTGAAAGCCTGTACTGGCCAATGCATGGAAGTCATGTAAAGGTTCTTATAAAAAATCCATCTGTCTATTTACTTGTCTCACTTAGTCCAGTTCCTGGATCCTTAAATACAATTGCTTTCCACTCCGACAGCAAATATCAGAAAAGAAATAAGTTTCAAGTCCAGTGACTGAAGAAAAAATGCAGTTCTTGAATACAAAATGTAGTAGTCCTAGATGCATTGTTAATTATTTATTAATATGCCATGTATTTTGACCTAAACATCAATAATCTGATTGCTGCCTCACTTTCCAGTGGAAGAATCCTTGACTTGTAATTAAGCAGTATATCTCCAGAATCCAAAAAAAAAGTGGTGAGGGCAGAAGATTTTTATATAACTGTATCTTATTTGTAACATGGAATATATTCACTTCAGATTTTTCAGGTAGCTATTTTTGATAGGTAGTGACCATGAAACAACATTTTTTTATGTTAAGGAAACAAGGGCTCGTTGTCTTATGACTCTAAAATTGTTTTCAATTACTATGCAGTATGTTTATTAAAGAAAGCTATTTACAAATATAGTACAGTATATCCTCGTACTTTTCTACTGCATGGTCTGTGACACCACTGTAATGGAAAGTAATGTTTTATTTTTTCATATATTAAATACACAATTTAAAATATGGCTTAAGGCAAAGTCATAATCTAGTATACTGTATGTTTCTCATATTCTGTACATGTGACAGAGTAGAACTTGATCTTGATGAATCAGTTCAAGACCTGTTGTCAGCTTCCCTAACAAAGCGATAATGAATGATTAAAAGAAAATAGTCTTTAAAAGACAAAGTTTTTTTTGTTCTTAAAGTATTATTTTTGGCGTGACCAGAAAAAAAGACCTTTCTCTAAAGTACTAATAAGGACCTGGTTAGATGTTCATTCTCTGGGTAAAATAAGTAGATAACAAGACATGACTGAATTCTACTAGCTGTTCTCCTAATTTTATACAACATAGCCTTGGAATGAATTACCTTTACTGATTTTTACTCTATTATTATAGTTCATTTGACGAGCCTATTATTAAAGTTTCTTAAAAGATAATTATTTTTTATGTCTGAATTCCTTTTGCAGTTGACATAATGATGAAGAGAGCAACAAATAAGCAGATTTGACTCACAACTGTTTTAAGCAGACCATTTTATCCACAAAATGTATATTTGATATATTTTCCATCCATCCATCCATTACCCAACCCGCTATATCCTAAGTACAGGGTCACGGGGGTCTGCTGGAGGCAATTCCAGCCAACACAGGGCACAAGACAGGAAACAAACCCTGGGCAGGGTGCCAGCCCACCGCAGTGATATATTTTCAAAAATATAAATTGTAATACAAGTTCAATATGCAAAGCTTCATTTACAAGGGGATAACATAAATATTTTGTCTTGCATTAATTTCAATGGGAAGGTAATGTGTGATATAATTCCACATCAGGTCCTAGATGTCCACCCACCCATCAGTTTAATGCAGATTTATAGTCATGAAGTGCCTGAGCATCTGTAGACTTGCGTGCACAAGCCATGGACTAATAGCCCATCACAGTACTCGAGTTTTAATTGGTGGAAAAGCAAGATAGCATGATAATCCTAGTTATTACTATACTTATTTCATTTAAATTGTACTAGTCTGTTCATTATTATAAAATTTACTAAAAACAAATAAAAATGTCTGTTCTCATTGCATTTTTGTAATTGTAATCGTGTTCACAGGAAAACCGAAAGGATTTTCTGGTCAACCATTGTTTCTATAGGATTTTTTAATAGTAATTACACAGAAATGTGTATGTACACTTCACCAACTGAAATTACTGATTCATTATCTAAAGATCTGCACCCACTCAAATTTGATTACAGTCATCAAAAATATGAAATTGTCCTTTATTTTTGCCTACAATGACATTTAAACTAACATCCTCAGCTGAAGTTAGCTACAACATTCATATTTGCTGTTCTACTGTGCTTCTCACATTTTCTTAACATATGATCTCTTCTTTATTGTCATTTTGCAATTCTTTGTTATTTACTAAATTCTGCTGCTTGTTAGTATTTTGGTGTATTATCATAGTATTTCCCTCTACTTACCCTTTACCTGTTTTCTCAAGGATAAGTGTACTTGTCAAATTTGTTATCGGGTTGGTCTACTGTTGCACTTTAAGAATAACACACACATACATAGCTATACGCATGCACACAGACCCTAACCACAACAGTACCCCATAAATGACACACACACACTGATTAACCTTTAGCACTTTAAACCACACAAGTGCTTTAGGAATAACACAGCCTGTCACTCCGCACTTCAAGAGACTTAGTTATTATCGGCACAAACAACATACGATGTTTTAATGATATCTCAGACCTAAATATTACTTTTGGTCTACAAGAATACATTTAAACATACAAGGGCTCAGCACTCTTGACTATAGGCCATTTATCAGCCAAGAATACCTTACTTTACATGTTGTTCCCTACTATTGAATGGAGCTCTCACTCGCAGCCTTAATAAACCTCTTCAATCACTCTATAGAAATTAAGACAAAGCATATAAAGTTAAAAGCAGCACGGTATTTATTACAGGAATAATAATAATACCACTGGAACAAAGAATAATAGAAAATAAGACTGATAGAAAAGTCTGGATATTTAAAGTCTTTAGAAAAAGCTTACAAAAAAGTTATAGATGACAAGGATAAAAGTATTTGATTTAGCAATCGATGTTCATGCTGTGGTTTCACAACACATGATTGTTGCATGCACCTGATTGGCTGGCTGTCAATATGTTGGATGAATTTTGCTCCAACTCTTTAATCCACCTTATCCCAGATAATAAAGTTTTTTGATATTGCCTAAAACATCACCATGTCCTTCTTTCCCAGGCTGTAAACCAAATGTTTGTCCCAGAAGTCCATCCATAAAGTAATCAATATCCTGAGGTATCAGCTCAGTCTTCCATTCCCAGGCTGTAAAACTATTTTAACACTATGCTGTGAACAACTGTTATAAAAGCAAGGTGTAAGGGAAGAGGATATGCCTTTTTTATTATAATGCCTATACAAGTGTCCTGCATCTGAATTAATCTTGTTGGGATTGAGCAAAATGTAATAATAAAAATATAGAGAATAATTTGTAGATTTTATACACCATAACATTTGGTCATTTCCTTAAGTTTAGCAATAGAGAACAGAAAAAGGTAAGGCCAAACAGGAAAGTAACCATACAGCTAGGCAACAGAATGTATTTGGTATTATCAGATCTAAAGCAGTGAAAGAGGGCTGTTCTGGTACAAATAAGTATAAAAAAAACAAATTTATATGGAGCAGGTATTTCAAGCCTGCTAGGCTATACGTTGTCTGACAAGTTCATAAGCTCCTACATTTGCGTAGCAGGAAGCAGTAAGAAAGGAACATTAGCCTTAGCTCCCTCAGGGCATGATCCAAGGCTTTCACTGCAATGTTCTTATTATTTAATTTAAATAGTATAGAATTTGACATATATTCTCATTGTGTATTTGTTATTTCTGCTCTAACAGTTTTGGAAAGTTTCCTCAAGGCTTATAGATGTACTGTACATAAGAACTAGTGAAGATAATATTTAAAACTCTCTGTTTATTGCTAGGAACAAGAGATCCGTGGCTTGCATTGGGTAAGGTGTAGGATGTGAGCAAAACATTTGATCTTCTTAAAGTTCAGATTTGAATTACTATCAGAAGTACAACAGAGTATTAGTCATGTTTTTTCTCAGAACAAAAAGTGATTTGACATTAAATTGAAATATACAACATTGATAAAAAGAGCAATATACAGTACACAGTATACATCAAAACATTTAACACAAAAAGCATAGAACAACACAAAATGTCAGAACACAAGAAAAAAAAATCATTCACCAATCCTGTCACAAAAATGCTCGCAGATAAACCAATTTCAGTATGATCTGTGTGGTGTGAGCTCAGTTGCCACAGTTCTGTAACTGAGTTAACTCCTTACAGTGTCACAGTTGTGTGTTTTGTTTATATTATTTAATTGTATGCATTTTACTTTATTAATGTTTGTTTTATTTATTATGTGCATTTTTCTGTGTGCTTATTTGCGAAGGGGTATGGCCTAGGTTATATCCCATGTGTTTTGTGGGTGGCTCCACAAGGGGCAGGGCCATCTGCCAATCACTGCCAGGAGCAGCTCTCCACGCAGTTTATGGGAGGGCCTTTCTTAGTTCCTGGCAGTTTATTGTGAATGTGCTAGGGAGTAGAGTGTTTCTTGTGTTTACTGTACCTTGTGCTATTGCTTGTGATTTCCCAGATTTTTGACTCTGTGCCCTTTTTTTCGACAGCATTTTTGGATCTTGTCTTGGAACTGTTAACTGATTTTTGAACCTCTGCTCTGTTTTGACTACAGTTTTTAGATTCTGTATTGGGACTTTGTTAAAATAAATCATTTATTTCTATAAACATTTTTCTGGCCCTTTCTGGTATCTAGTCATGGCTTGACAGTTGCCCCCCCCCCCCCAGAGCGCAATCTTGAAAATGCTTATGGAGCCTTTATGCTTCTGGGACTCCCCGATTCACAACATACAGCTTATTCTGTATACCAGTACTTCATTGTTCACAACCAGCACTTCACTTATAGCAATCTCAAGAAACCAGCTATCATTGTTTTATTGATTCAGATGGAATCAAGACATTTTCCCAAGTTTTTCTCTATCTGTTGTTTCTCACTAGCCAAGTTTCCATCCAGTGTTTTGCGACGTTTTGTTATCGACAAACAGAATATACGTAAAACAAATGTGCGAGATTTGCTGTTTCCAGCCTGTTTCTATCCAACTGGCTTTTTATCGATAAAATGGTGTGCGTGATGACGTCATCCCCCCCAAAACAAACTGCCGCATAAGTTTTGTTGTATCGCGAAAAAAAATCTGCCCTTGAGCCGTTTCCATACATAATTTTGTGTATGTCGCAAATTATCTATCTTTTGTTTTCCACGTTACACCCTCTCCACTAAACAAAGAAATGGAGAGATTATTCAGACAGTTTTTTGAAATTTGCCAGCTTACTGTTATTTCAATTTCACAAATAATTGGAATTGTACATAATATCCGAAGACGACAGCAGAATGAAGCAGTTGCTTGTCTGATAGCCCTAGACCTCGAAGAAAGTACCCCAGTGCGACGAAACCCACAGGTATGGGAGAGACGACGCAATAAGACCTTCTGGGAGGAGGTGGTGGAGAGACACTTCACAGAAAATCTCTGGCTGCAACATTTTAGAAGGACACGGCCGACGTTTGAGATGTTGTGTGGATTCATCAGTCCTGATGTTGCGCCCATCACAGGTTGCCACCGACCACCGGTTCCAACCCAAAAGCGGATTGCCATCGCCCTTTACAAGCTGGCAACCTGCGCCGAGTATAGAGTAGTTGGAGAAACTTTCGGGGTTAGTAAAACTACCGTCCATCGATGTGTATATGTTGTGTGCACCGCTATTAAAGAAAAATTAATGCGGCGTTATATCAGACTTCCGACTGTAGCGGAGGCCAATGAAATTGCATACCGCAATTCCTTGGTGCATCTTGTGCCACAGATTTACAGTGCGCTGGATGGCACACATGTGCCTATTCTTCCCCCGACAGAAGGCTACCGTGATTACATTAATCGCAAAGGGTGGCCATCTATTGTTCTCCAGGCCCTTGTTGATGACAGGTGCATGATACAAGACATTTGCGTTGGCACTCCTGGAAGTGCCCATGATGCAGCTGTGTTTGCAGCATCGGATCTGTACAGGTGAGCCTACCTTTCAACATCCCTTCTCAGTGCGATAACAACTGAATTAGTACTGTAACCTGCTTCCCTTAAGGTTTTTAATTAAAACTGAAATTTGAATTAATACAAAAAAACGACGTTTAATAAAAAAAAACTAAAGTTAATATTAATGAGATAATTTCTCATATAACTAAATGGCTAAAACATCTGCCATTTAATAATAGGAAAAAAATGTTTAGATAATGAAACACACGGTTTATTAAATATTTTGACTGGCACAGTAAATTACCTTTGCAGTTTTTGTATTATTTAGACATCCTGAGAGACACCCCAGGCTACAGTTGATGTGGAGGGAGTTCAGGTACCCCTTTTAGTAGCAGGAGACCCAGCCTATCCGCTACTGCATTGGCTCATTGCGAGAAATAACGTTTCTCTTCATCAGACAATGCGAACCGCTCCGCCATTCTCGTTTTGATTGTTTACCTATGCTCTTTTCTGCAACTGTATGATAGATAGATAGATAGATGTAATGAGTCTGTCACATACTTGTCAGATCAATTCAACTTGTCTCCTTTATTCACATAAGTGTGGAGGGGCACACAGTGTTTTAGAAATGTAACATATTGCATATTTTCAACACAAAGACACATCAAATTGTCCCATTGTGCACATTACATAAATTTTCTCTCTAGTAAAATCTTACTACATTGGGAAGCTGCCCCCTACCACCTCCTATCAACCTGTTTCTTGATTCTGCCAAAGAAGTTGAGGATATGCACTCTCCACACATCACTGAGCCTCAAGTTTATTTTCTGTTTCTGATGCATTTTTAGGATTGCAATCACCAAAGTTTCCATAATAATTAGTAAAACAAGGGTCATACTACAAGGACACATCTGGCAGCACAATAAAATGTCTGTACTTGATGGGAAATTAGTCCAATGATTATTGTTTTTTTCATTAGAGATAGTTATTTAAATACTAAACGTCAGACATACACTTGTAGAATTAATGAATGTAACACTTCCAGACAGCACAAAGCATTTTCCTCCTGTGTCAATGAAGTGAAATGCAATTAGTTTCACAAATTTTTTTGTAAAGTGAAACACAGAGTTTCACTGTGAATTCAATTTTGCATAAAACATTTAATTTATCACTAATAATGTACAAGATGAGAATAAGAAAAAGAGCTAATTAGAAAGCAAAAAAGTTTTTTGTCTTCATAATAAAATATAATACTGTCCTGGTAGTGATGCAATAATTTAGACAGACAACTCTGTAGAAAACCAACTTAGGGTCAACCCATCTTGATGAGAAATTTGCTATTATTAAAAGAAAAAAAAACATGTTTTTTACTAATCAATGTAAACCATTACTCATTACACACAAATGTACTGAATACATTTTTCAAACTAAGATTATAAAGCAATAGTTCATAAAAAGTAAAATATAGATATTATAGTTATTTGTAAGTTTTCTCCCTTGTCTTCTATTTGCTTTTCTCCAACAGTTTCTATATGACAGAGAGATCAAAAAAATCCTTTGGGGGCACACTAGGTCTGAGGTTGCTGCCGCCTGCTTGCGCACCCTGCCTCTGATATGTATAATTCTTCATCTTGAAGGATTTATTTTAGAATTCCACTGTATTTCAACATCCAGGAGCAGAATTCCAAATAGGTTTCTGCCTTTTTTTCCATGAACATGCACTAAAAAACCTTGAAGACCATTAAAACTGTTGTATCAGTTTCCCTACATAAAACACTATGGCAGCATTTACAGTGGAAATGTTACCAGACATGTAATTAATCTTCACTGATTCATTCTTGTTAGACCCCTCTGACAAAAATTTGGGTTTCATCCAAGAAACGAAACTGCTGAGATAAATGGCATACCTCTCTGGAACAGCTAACTTGATATTGGATGAGGTGTAAATGGAAATTAAATATAATGAGTTAGCTAGTAAATTGTTTACAAGTGATGGACAAAATTGCAAAAATATGACCGTTGTATTTTTATGTAGATGACACCAATTAAAAATGGTCTACTCCAAATGGAAGAATACTTTTCTTGTGATCAGATCACAGAATATAAATTATGCTTGCATAATTTCCTAATATTAATTGTGTTTACAGCATCATCTGCTGCGAATTACAGTACAAAATACACGTTTTTTTATCACACAATATATTTTAACAGAATTACTTATTTAACAGACTGTAATAGTCAAATGATACTTCTTCTTCTGATGAAAATAATTTTCTAATCCTTACATTCAGGAGCATAAGTAGGGCTTCCACAGGGAATTTAAATAGTGACAGCTGTGTGAATGAGCCTGATCTTTTTAATATGCATGCTAAGAGGTTGTAACATCTGCAAGAAAAGGCTATTGCTTTAAAAATGGAAATAAACTGAGTTTTTCTCCACAACTTAAAAAAACAAAAATGCATAATATGTGCGATTTCAGAAAAGTACAAATGTTAAATTTGAAAAAAATATATTTTGTAAACTACCACATAAATATGTTATATTTACATTCTTGATCATACAAATGTCAATATCAGAATGAGTAATTATATTGTCAAAGGGGCTGATATTATAGTAAAATATATATTATAAAGGAAGATGTATTGCATAAAACTGGAATTGCACAGTATCTGTCTGTTTCCTCCATAGCACGGGAGTTGCCTTCCTACCAATAATAGAAGTGTTATAGACTGAGGAGGAGTAATGGCATTTTGAAAGCTATTCAGCTACCAGCAGGAGAACACATACTGTATTTTGCTTTGTCCAAATTAGACATTTAAATGGGGATTTTTTGTCAGTCTGGGCCCCAAAACCTTTTTCTTTCTTTTTAATCTCTCTCCCTCTCGCTCTCTATTATTTAATACTGAAAACTTGAATATGTCTTCTCCTTTTCATATTGCTCTGTCTGCTCTTTGTGTAGGGTATGGTGATAAAGTCATTGAGAAACAGTTGGCATGCTCGACACTGCCATCTGCACAATACAGCCTAAAGGATTGTTGCCTACTGATCATTGTTTTAGGAAAGATCAGAGATAGAAAGATACCCCAAAATACACAAACTGTAGTTAGATGTGTTGGTCTTAGGAATAAAGTACAGCTCGCCAAATCCAAGAAGGCCAGTCATAAACCTCTTTCTATTATAGAAAGAGTTGCAGTGGATATCATAAGGCTACTGGAAGCAAAATGACAGGAATGCATAATAGTAGACTACACAGTACCTGGAAACTTTTCACCTTAGGACAGTTTCCTCTAATGCTATTGTAAAATAAGTAGTGGTTCTATATTCCAGGGAACCCCATGGAAATTAAAAATTTTCCAGCAATAAAACAAATAGAGTACAGATAAAATATTTACATACATCCGCGTATCATTCATGAATAGATGGTCTCATAGGAGTGCATAACAAGACGTTAAAAAAGGTGTTACCTAAAGTGGCACAGTGGGATAGAAGGAATTCAGATCCATTAATGACTCCTATCTGTATATTGAAAGGTGCATTGACAGGTTTTGTCCTTTGGAGTTGTTGAATGGGGAAACAACCCAGATGGCTTCTAGGAACTGCACAAAACTATGGGCAGAAGAACTTCAATCATAAGGAAGCATTGTCTTCAATTTGAAAACATACATCCTTTCATTAAACCACATCTTGACGCCACCAGGGGCCTCATGCATAACGCTGTGCGTAGAATTCGCACTATATCATGACGTAAGCACAACAGCTGAAATGTGCTTACATACAGAAAAATCCAGATGCAGGAATCTGTGCGTACTCCAACTTCTGCGTTCTTCCGCTCCATAAATCCTGGTCAGCGTGAAAAGTAATGCTCGTGCACGCGCGTACTGTCCCATCCAAACTCCTCTCAGAATTATGCCTCTTTGAATATGCAAATCAATATAAATAGCCCTTAAGCTCAGCGTTCTGTGAAAAGACAATGGGAAAAGCACAGGAGAAAATATAAGAATTTCAGCGAATACCAAGTGGACACAAAGGAAAAACATACTATTTGTTGATTTAAACAGTGGTATAATCAACAAAAGGAAGTTGATCGAGTGACATAGCGTGTTGGAGAAACTCGAAAGTTCAAGTTCACAAAGTCACACAATACCAAAATAAAAAAGAAGTCACATATGAAAGTCGCTGTGAAAAGGCGAGTTGTAGCTTACCATCTGAGCTTATTAGGGGACAGACAAAAAAAAATAGGCACACAGTGGGAAAATGTCAACTTTAATTTCGAAATTTCCACTTTAATCACGTAGTTTATTTTGTCATTAAAATAGAACATCATAAACGTCATCTTAAATTCATTTAATTTACTAGTTTCTCAAATCCCATCGTAACTAAAATAGCACGTTAAATGCTTTGTTTTGTATTTGATCTTCAATGTGCTCTATGTGTGTGAATCACTACGTGCTTCCGTTCTTTCTCTTTCTCCGACAGGACACAGAATCCATTACATTCGTGATACTACAGCTCTCTGAATAATTAAAATACTGAGATGTATACGTGATATCATTTTCATAATGATTGGAATGAAAGCATGTTATTAAACATGGGAACACGATGGCGCAGTGATTGTTCCTGTCTCACACAAGATGCTGCTGCACCATGCGCGACCTTCGATGAAATAATTTATTGTAGCAGTACTGTCTATTTCAAACGTACTAACCTCTAATTCCTGTCGTTACTTTTCTTTCCCCTAATACCCAATCGCCACACAATCAGCTCTGTAATAGACGTTAAGCCATCTGTAAGCTTACAATGACGATTCTTCAAAACTTTTCAGGAACATTGAAATATCTTCATAGTACATGTTTAATTATTCTATCCATCTATCCTTCCAGTGTCGCGCCAGCCTCAGCAAATATACAGCGCGCAAGGCAGAAACAATACCTGAACTTGCTAGCGCTGCGGCACCGTGTCCTCACATGTTTAATTATTAACAATACAGATTATTTAAATTAAGTTAAAGTTTTATCTGTATACTATAATCAAAATATTTTGCTGCATTTCATCTTAAAAATGATATCATCATCATATGTAAATACGTGCTTTATAACGTGGTGCAGGTTATGTGTAATATTATAACTGTAGTACAAGTTTACAGTGGGGTAATTGTACTTATAAGTACAAACAGTTCTACAAGGAGCAATTGATTGAGTGCGTTTATAGTTCTTGGGATGAAACTGTTTCTGAACCGCGAGGTCCGTACAGGAAAGGCTTTGAAACGTTTTGCCGTTTGCTTTGGCAGCATGTGCTTGATGCTGTATCCTGATAATTCTCTTTCCGATCAGCTGCTGCTGTGATTCCCCACTCAGATACAGTGATATAAATACTCCGAGTGGTGCAGTGAGAGTAATATGGAAAAAAATGATCCGCTGTGGCAACCCTTAAAGGGAGCAGCTGAAAGAAGAAAAAGAAGAAGAAGGTGCAGTGAGAGTAACAACGCTAAAGCAGTTATGGTATTTGGAATACTATAGCTATTCCCTGGGCCATTATATTGTTACAGATAATCTACAATCAGATGCATTACACTAATAAACAATATGCGATTAGTTTCAGTGTATTTATAAAGCCGCATCAGAAATTTGGTTCTAAGAAATAAAGGGTAACCACACAGGAACAGTAGCACTGCTTTAACACTGTCTGCAAAACCGAGCGGAGAACTTGCATACGACAGGGTATGAGGTACCGTGTAGGTTTTATACATCACGATTTGAATGTGGAAACGTTCTTACACAACATTTCTGTGCGTACGCACCGTTTATGCATGAGGCTCCTGGTCTATGTGAGCACAGCAGTATAACTGTATTGCTGTGGCACACAAATTCCAGCTGAGGAATAAGTTATGTTTCTGGTCCCCACCTCCTAATCCAAACTGTTAGATAGTTAGCAAGTTATAGAAGAGGCTATAAGAGTGGTTCTAGCAACATTTTTAAAGAAGACACATTGGTAGGAGACAATGAAATCAAGATCTACCATTTATGTCTGCTAGCATGAGTGGAAGTATGCATGCATTTGCTTGACATTCTTAATATTGTACTTGTAGTCTGTGTTGGCAGTTCCTCTCAGGGAAAACAACGCAACCAAAATGCCTAGAACTGCAAATTTAACTACTAACATTTTTTCTTTTAATTGTATATTCATACAGTATTTTGAGGTTCATACAGTAGTCTGAGGTTATATTACACTTAAAACATACTTTTCTATTAATGAAATCTCATTTACTCTTAGCTAATTTGAACAAACCTGAAAATGAAAATGTTTTGAATGTTGAAACACAAACACAACTTACACACACACACTATCAGTTAAACTCGTATAAGACAGTTGTGATGTTAATTGTCACATCAGTATTCCTGTACTTTCATGAAACAGTATGTACAGTTAAGCGGATGCATACTATTAGTGTATTAAAATCAAAAGTATAAGATTTACTGGGAAAAGTATGGCCAAGAGAAAAACAAAATGCATTGTAAGTACTGTTTCATAGCACTTCACATGAACCTACTGTTGTATACTGTACTCATTAGAGAAATGTGCTATGTAAAGCAGAAAACTTTTTGTTGTAGCATTCTCTTAACCTCATTATGTTTCTATATTCAAACACAGATCAACTGCGATCTACATTTTAAAAGAATATCTTATATAATAATAAAATAAACCCCAAGGAAAAAATCTTTGTAAGTTAACATATTTAAGATGTCTGGTTAAATTAATCAAAATGTTGAACCCCATATATAGGGGTACCAAGGCTACATTTTATGTATTATGTACAGCAGTCCCCCTATTTAAACCAGCTCAGCACGTGCTTTCGGTCCATTACATCAGATAGAAATGAAGTTATATCAGCATTAAACTGATTACAGCTTTACAATATAAGTTACTGCATAAATTTGACATTTATGAAAACTGTAAATGTCAAACACAATATTTCTTTTTCAGAGTCATTCTTCTCAGTGGTAATATAGTCTACATATCTCATAAAAACAAACGCCCTTTATCTTTGAACTTCTGTTCTTGTAATGACAGAAACAATGAAAAAAGCTATATATTATCCTATATATATTGATTCACATTGATTTCTGGAGACATTCCCCTTAACACAGTTCTCTTCCATGAATCTTTGTTTTCTATTGCTTCTCATTGTCACTGATTACAATGGCAGTTAATCAGAGTCTGAATGATATGCTTGTTAGAAAATGATCATTCCAGACGTAATTTACAAATAACTAAAAAAAAATTAGGTGAAAGTTAATTTCATGCAAACTAATAAAAAGAGATACATATTATGGCAGCTCTTGATCATTTGTCGGGTATATGATATACCAGTAACTTTAATTGTCATTTTTATTCATTTACTTATGAAATGGTTGAACAAATGTGCATACTGTAAAATACCCACCCATCCATTATTAAAATCATTCAAACCAGCTAAGAGTCATAGGGCATTGCACATCAGATGATATTAAATATATTTCAATCAAAATATACACTTTCCACAATTTATAATAATAACAATAATAAAGAACTAACTCAGTTTTGTTTCTTCTGGCTGTTTCTGCACTTTTTGTGGCAGGTGTTTCTTCTATGTATGGTTTTTCACACTAGGGAACTCAAACATACCATTTTTATTTTTACCAACAGAGTTTCTTAGTGTTGGAATTATTTTAAGTCTTACCATGACACCACTATTATTTCTTCTGGGCACTGCTGTTTCTGTAAAACCTTGTTTATGGTTGCTAAGTTGTTACTGTCCAATGTCCAGAGTCTTGAAATTCCCAATTATCTAAGAGTGTGGATAGAACTTCTTAAAGTTTAGCAACATCTATTGAAAGACTTTTGTGCAACTGACTTCTAACTACAGTCTGTATTTTCTGATGCTGATAGACATAAAAGATAGGATAGACTTTTGGTTTCAAGCTTGGCTAGGTTTTTTGGCTTAAGTCTTCTTCTGGTTTTTGGTCCCTGTCTCTTCATTGCAGCAGTACATATTGTTATTTAAAGGAAGTGCTTATGAGAATTTCATTGGATAAAACTTGTGGTATAGAGCACCACCATCTTAAATACCAACAGAGTGATGCCATCATGTGCCACACCATTGCGCTCCATATGCTCAGCAACAGGAATAGCAACATAAAACAACCTGACAGAACAAAAAAAACAAAAGAAAAAATGGTGTTGCGGTGACATTAGCACAACAATGATATAAAGAAGCAATAAGACAAATAATGATAAACATAAAAACTATGCATATAGAAATAATCAGAAATATCAGAAATGTGGTTCACAACAAAGAGCTCAAAATAAACTTTAAGAACAGGCAAAATACTAGCTGTTCCACATTCCTGCCATTATATATTCTTGGTCCAGCTATATTACAGACAAATTCAGGTGCTCCATATCTTCCTCTGCTTTAGCTGATGCATCTCTAGACACATTTCTGCACCTGGAAACCACTTGTCAGTTGAGTGACCTTCCATACAGTAATTTAGTTTATTTCCTTTAATTTATCAATTCATACATAGTAAATATTGTAATCACAAGAGGAAAGAAACTGTCTGCATGTCCATAGTGCATTCTAACGGCACAACTCTTTCATCTGAATAACCATATTTCACCTCAGGTCTGTCTTTCTACAAGTCCTCAGAGGTGATCCTCTTACACACTAAAAATGATCTACTGTGGCATCAGTCCCCATAATTTTCCATAGTGCTGTTAGATGTTTATATAGTACAAGCCAGATGTGTTCTATCTTACTTTTGTTTAATGATTGAGTTTCAGCAGCAGCAGGTTTGGCTGGGATGTTATTTTTAAAACCCACATTTTTAATTCAACTCATGTTAGGAAAAAACAACAACAAAAGACTTTAAACAAAATCTGTGCAAAAAGCGGAATAATCTTTCAGGACTGTGGCAATTCATGGAGTTTGTTCAGGTCACTGACGACTCCTAGACTGCGCTAACTATGGCTAATCCAGAAATGATGGCACCAGCAGTAGATTCAGGTAATCCATTTTCTATTCAAGGTCTTCTAAGCTTTTGAGAGAAAAACAAACGGGTAAATGGCTATGGTATAACAATGTCCTGCCTCAGTGTACCCTTCAAATGACTCCATAAAAAGTACACGCTTAGCCTGTGCAGTTGACAATATGCATCATATTATATTACAATAAAAGACAATATAAATAAAATACACCTGAAAAGTAAAGGAGGAAAATATCTACCAGAAGAAAATGTATAAAATGAAAAAAATATATATCAGCAAAAAGGAAAATAAACATAAAAAAATTTAAAATCCACGATAGTCTTATTGAAACAAGAAGAAAACACAATTTACAATGTTCACAAAGACCTGAAAAAATTCTCATTTACACTACTTGGAGGGCTGCAGTCTACAGGGTCAGATAGCAACTAACCACCCATTTCAAACAGATATATTGTGGATTACAAAATGGATCATCAAACAGAAAGGCAGCAATGGAAGCTCAAGACACTTCTGAACTTAATAATGAATCTTACAGTAGAAAACCACTTCTGCACTTAAATGAAACAAAGTCAAGATGATGGTGATGTGTTGTGGAGTAAATTGTCTTCATCAGCACATATCAAGTACACAGACTTGTGAAGTACAGTTGAATAAAATTGGAACTACACTACTCAATGCATGTGTTGACATATATAATAGCATAAAAGTGGAAATATTCAAATGAACAAATAAGACAGCAAAACAAATAAAGATAACATTAGACAACAGAACAAATTGAAGGGTTTAATATATAGCTCATGAATTTGTTGTTGCAGCCAAACAGTGAATAAGAAAGCAATTCAAATGAAAGGTTGTTGGTTGTTCTTTTCTCTATTATATTTTTCCCTTTACTACAGTATGTTTTAAGTATGCTCATTTTTTATTTTGACTATACATTTTCCAATATGCTAGCAGTAAAGGCTGACATTGGTGTATTAGAAAAATTAATATTTCTTTTAGCTATCAAGAAAAACTTAACTAAAAACATATAACAACTAAAACATTAGAACAATCTAGATAAGAATAGACCATTCAGCCCAACAAAGCTCGCCAGTCCTATCCACTTATTTCTTCCAAAAAAACATCAAGTCGAGTTTTGAAAGTCCCAAATGACTTACTGTCTACCACACTACTTGGTAGCTTATTCCATGTGTCTATCATTTTCTTTGTGTAAAGAAAAACTTCCTAATGTTTCTGCGAAATTTACCCTTAACAAGTTTCCAGCTATGTCCACGTGTTCTTGATTTATTTTAAAATAACAGTCTTGATCCACTGTACTAATTCCCTTCATAATTTTAAACACTTCAATCATGTCTCCTCTTAATCTTCTTTTGCTTAAACTGTATAGGCTCGGCTCTTTTAATCTTTAAAATTCAACCCCTGTAGCCCTGGAATCAGCCTAGTTGCTCTTCTCTGGACCTTTTCTAGCACTGCTATGTCCTTTTTGTAGCCTGGAAGTCGATAGCTTAGAGTCCACTATGGCTCCAAAATCCTTCTCATAAGGCGTACTCTCGATTTTACAAACGCACATTGTATATTCAAACCTAACATTTTTACCTCCTATGTGTAATGATTTACATTTACTGACATTAAATTTTATCTGCCAAAAATCTGCCCAAGCTTGGTGACGGGGAGGTGGAGCATTGCCCAGATTGGGAACCCTACAGATGAGGACTCAGGTCAGAAAAGAAGGGTGCCTGTGGCTGCTGATGTACTTCTCCTCACTCTGCAAGGTCCGAATAGGGCAAGACGAGGAGTTGTCAGATATTTTAAAGTGGAACCAAGGCTCAGTGGTTTTTAAAGGTGAACGTCCACGTTGATTTTTTTTTAATCTCGTTTTTATGGTTTATTTATTTGCACTGCACTTATGAACACTGTTTTGGTTTGTTTATAATAAAAGCACTTGTCAATTTTATACATCCATTCCTTGTAGAGTGTGTATGTGTCCTCACTTGCCACAGCCCATTCACAGGTTATGTTTTCAAATATGGCGTGTTGAAGAGGCTCCTATAAGGATGTGGGAGTATGGAGCAAATCCGCTTCATCACAATCTGTCATCACATGATGGTTTTGGGAAGTTAATAGTAAGTTTTCTTGGCTTCTGTATATTTCCACCCTATCAAGCACCTTTCTGATGAAGTAGAAAGAGCTGTTTGCAGCAAACCTGTACAGCCATTAAATTTGTACTGCATGGTACAACATTCCTCAACAGTACAGCTAGCATATTGACCAATCCACACTCAGATGAACTCATGTTGATCAAAAGGCTAAAGGAGGTGCAAATTTCATATATGTCTTTTCACGTCTGTGCTGTTGAGTTGCACAAAGACAGGCAGTAGAGGAACAGTGCTCAACTTTTACTCAACAACGTTGCCCTATTTCAAATACACAGCAAAGCAGACAACTAGTTTTATCTCTTACAGTAACTCTAGTACTTAAGTTTAAAAGAATTCATAGATGTTTTTCCTTGAAAGGGCTTGACTGTAGAGAGACAGGGCAACAAAGGCAGGGACCGTGTTAGAGGATATCTGAACAGGACAAGAAAGAACAGAACAACAGGTGAGTGGCACCGGCTTTAAAGACTTGTAGTAACATGAGATGATTGCTTTATGTGGCATGGCAGCTGCTGAACCGACAACTGCCAACCTTTTTAGAAGAGCGTTTGACAGTCTGGGAGTGTGACTCTTTAGCATTAGAACACTGTATAAAAGAGTGTTTCCCCTGCAACTTGGTGGCTAAAGCTTTTCAGGGGACGCAATGCAGCACGAACGGTCACAAAATATATACATACACACACACACTATGTGTATGTGCTTAATTTAGATATAAATATGGTTCTGTGCGGAATCCCCACTATTATTTTGAAAGAATTTTGGTGCTGAAAACCACTAATGGTGTTTTAAACAAAACGGTTCTGATTTATGAACTTTTCTTTCTTTATCTGGACTTTAAAACTGAAGACTATTTTTTTCCTTGTTTGAATACCTGTGTGAATTTTGCTCGCTGTTGTATTAAATTGATTCTTAAGAGCTACTTCAGAAAATGGTATAGCAGTGTTTGGCCTGAAAACAAACAAAAAGCTTAATAAACACATACTGAGAACACAGAAAAATGGGTTCTTCTTCAGGAGGTAGCCAAGAATGCAAGTGGTCGTTTAATATACAATTGTCTGTGTTTAGCTGTCAGTTTCCAAATCATTAATATGAAAGATATACTGTATGAATTAAAAATAACAAGACAGTCAAGTCTTTATCCACGTCTTGCCTTGTTTAGCCTGACAGATTTTAGATGCTAGTAATCAAAGAAAAATCTTAGGCATGCAGATTACACAGTTATCCTTCTGTGAATATTTACATATATTCAATTAAGAATCTTTAGAACATTGGTTACTTGAAAGCTGAATCTGTTGTCTTCTTTTAAATAAAAGAATAAAAGAATGAAAATGCAATACCTGTGCGTTTTTTTTTTGCCAATATAAATAGTCCTCCACCTGACTCTAGCCTGGGATTACTTTTGTACATTTTTGTAAGGTCCACGTAGGTTTTGTTCTGTGGGTTTAGTGTCTATATATTATAAAAGGAAATTCAGTCTGTGCAATTGGTGATATTAAATTATGTGCTGCTTATCCTATTTTCTTGAATGGGCTACATGATATTTCAGTCCCATTCTGCCTTGTGCCCACTTGCCATCATTAGAATAACCATCTGAAAGGACAATATAGAAGGTGATTGCTGCAAATAATGTTATTTGCTCTTTGTTTAACCAGAATAAGAGACTTTAGAGGTACTTAACAATCATAATTAATACAATGTAAATACTTTTGGGAGAGATTAATATAAACCAAATACTGTAGGCATCCATAAACACTTGAAACAAATATGCAAAATGCTATTACTGTAGTTAATTAATCAAGTTAATTAAAGTGAATAACCCTTTATGGAACTGTCTTTAAAGTACAACCCAGTATTTGCTAGGGAGGCATTTCAGCCACGTCTTTTTTGATGAAAAATTAAGATGAACTAGAAGGTCTGAAGCAATTTTGACTGGAGACCATGCAGTGCAGTGAAATTTAAACAACATATCAACATTAGGGAACGGTCAGTTACACAAAGAATTCATGTGATAGCAAATCATTTGAGTAAGGCAGGGATTATTTATCATATTTCTGAACTCTGTTTACATATTAAAATGTATATTCATCCATCCATCAATCCATTATCCAACCCGCTATATCCTAATTACAGGGTCACGGGGGTCTGCTGGAACCAATCCCAGCCAACACAGGGCGCAAGGCAGGAAACAAACCCCGGGCAGGGCGCTAGCCCACCGCAGAATGTATTTTCAAAATAAGTTAAAATTAAATTTATATTCAATGAGTAAGATGATTCCATTGCAAAAGCTGTGACTTGTTTTAATGCAGTTTTCGTATACCTATTATTTTTTGCTTAATAAATAATATTAGTATATTCATAATTTTGCATAATAGGGGTTTGTGTAGCTAATGATGTGTAGTTAGTATTTTCGTGCATGTTCTTTGTTTCATAGTTTTTTTATGGCAATTAATTGCTTCTTGGTGACCACAATCCAGTATGTGGGAATTTCAGTTAGGTATATACATTGGTGTGAAAAACTATTTGCCCCCTTACTGATTTCTTATTCTTTTGCATGTTTGTCACACAAAATGTTTCTGATCATCAAACACATTTAACCATTAGTCAAATATAACACAAGTAAACACAAAATGCAGTTTTTAAATGATGGTTTTTATTATTTAGGGAATAAGAAAATCCAAACCTACACGGCCCTGTGTGAAAAAGTAATTGCCCCCTGAACCTAATAACTGGTTGGGCCACCCTTAGCAGCAATAACTGCAATCAAGCGTTTGCGATAACTTGCAATGAGTCTTTTACAGCGCTCTGGAGGAATTTTGGCCCTCTCATCTTTGCAGAATTGTTGTAATTCAGCTTTATTTGAGGGTTTTCTAGCATGAACCGGCTTTTTAAGGTCATGCCATAGCATCTCAATTGGATTCAGGTCAGGACTTTGACTAGGCCACTCCAAAGTCTTCATTTTGTTTTTCTTCAGCCATTCAGAGGTGGATTTGCTGGTGTGTTTTGGGTCATTGTCCTGTTGCAGCACCCAAGATCGCTTCAGCTTGAGTTGACGAACAGATGGCCGGACATTCTCCTTCAGGAGTTTTTGGTAGACAGTAGAATTCATGGTTCCATCTATCACAGCAAGCCTTCCAGGTCCTGAAGCAGCAAAACAACCCCAGACCATCACACTACCACCACCATATTTTACTGTTGGTATGATGTTCTTTTTCTGAAATGGCGTGTTCCTTTTACGCCAGATGTAACGGGACATTTGCCTTCCAAAAAGTTCAACTTTTGTCTTATCAGTACACAAGGTATTTTCCCAAAAGTCTTGGCAATCATTGAGATGTTTCTTAGCAAAATTGAGACGAGCCCTAATGTTCTTTTTGCTTAACAGTGGTTTGTGTCTTGGAAATCTGCCATGCAGGCCGTTTTTGCCCAGTCTCTTTCTTATGGTGGAGTCGTGAACACTGACCTTAATTGAGGAAAGTGAGGCCTGCAGTTCTTTAGACATTGTCCTGGGGTCTTTTGTGACCTCTCGGATGAGTCGTCGCTGCAGTCTTGGGGTAATTTTGGTCGGCCGGCCACTCCTGGGAAGGTTCACCACTGTTCCATGTTTTTGCCATTTGTGGATAATGGCTCTCACTGTGGTTCGCTGGAGTCCCAAAGCTTTAGAAATGGCTTTATAACCTTTACCAGACTGATAGATCTCAATTACTTCTGTTCTCATTTGTTCCTGAATTTCTTTGGATCTTGGCATGATGTCTAGCTTTTGAGGTGCTTTTGGTCTACTTCTCTGTGTCAGGCAGCTCCTATTTAAGTGATTTCTTGATTGAAACAGGTGTGGCAGTAATCAGGCCTGGGGGTGGCTACGGAAATTGAACTCAGGTGTGATACACCACAGTTAGGTTATTTTTTAACAAGGGGGCAATTACTTTTTCACACAGGGCCATGTAGGTTTGGATTTTTTTTCTCCCTAAATAATAAAAACCATCATTTAAAAACTGCATTTTGTGTTTACTTGTGTTATATTTGACTAATGGTTAAATGTGTTTGATGATCAGAAACATTTTGTGTGACAAACATGCAAAAGAATAAGAAATCAGGAAGGGGGCAAATAGTTTTTCACACCACTGTAGTAGCTGCAATACGAGAAATGTAATTATTTTAGTTCTTTCCTCTGAAAATTAGCCCTTTCATTTTTTAATTACATTTTTAACTCTTCAGGCTGAACTGCACAGTCTTTACTTTTTTCTTTTACCAGATGTTTATACCAGGCTATGAATGACATTTATTAGGAAGTAGATAAGTTTGGTGTTCTTGTCACTCACTATTTTAAATTATAAGTTGTAGCGTGGATTATGAAATTTTTCCTCCAATCAAAATCTTACATAGTAATAGGATTCTGGTTAAAAAAGGGATGCATACATTGAAGCGTATTAAACTGCTGTTCATTTCACTGTAACATATTTGTCAGTCTGCTCTACACCTGTCCTTCAAAGAAACAGCATGGCTTACAAAGCTCACCAACATATCATGCAAACTCCTGTATGTGATTATGTTTTGTGATGATCTTTACATAAGAAACATTTATATGTTACTTATATAAAACCCAAATCGAATGTTTGTTTACTTTGATTTATTTACTTACTTTCCTACAGCATAAAGTCACACGTAGACTGTGTTTGATCGACAAGGGCATGCTCACAAATTACACATGAAATGCCACGAAAAAATGACAGCTGATGCAGTACGCGAGCAATACTACGAGAATGTAGTTAGACTTCTTTTTGGACACATACACCATCCAGATCTAAACGCTAGCGTGGAGAGTCAGGTGTAAAGCAGACTGATTGGCAGAATGACACCAGACTTCGTTCTGCATCAAAACGGTGTCATCTTTCGCCTTTATGCCTGGTGCAGCTACGTTGTTCTTATTGTGTGAGTGGACATTTCTTGCAGGGAGGGCTTCTGTTCTCTTTCTCTGATCTGAGTTCAGCTTTGTTATGGCACGTCTTTATTTGAAGACAGCAGTGTCATATCGGGGCGAACGTGAACACAACTGAGAGAATAGAACTGTTAACCTTTACAAGTACCATACATTTACACTGGCTGTTACAGACTCAAATCAAATGTATGTTTTATTGTATAATAGTAACAATAAGAGCAGCTCACTACTCAAAACATTTATTTTGGGACACGTTAAGACTCGAACCCGGGACCTTCTGAATAGGAGTCAGTAGCTCATACTGCTATACTACCAAATAAGTCACGATAAAAAGCCACACTAATCCGATTTCTTTGGTTATTGTCTTGAATAAAAGCTCACTTGTTTTGTTTTACTTGTACCTTTTGTGAAAGTGCTTATTTGATATTTGGACTTCACTCTTCACACATTATACACTTCATGTCAAAATGTTATCGTTAGTACTAAAACATGAAAAAAAGTTTGTCTTTTAGATATGTGTTCAACATTTCTGTCATCCTACACTTACATAGACAGTAGATCTTTATAGACATGGAACACACATGAAATACATGTGTTCCAAATACAGTAACAATATATTTTTTTAGCCTATACAGCTCTAGAACTCCCTGATAAACAAGGTTTCAGTTGGGAGAGGTTTTTGTCATTTCTAAAGTGGTGTGGTGGGGGGGGAATGGTATAGTAGGCTGCTTGCTGCTTGGGCTTATCGACACATTTACAACACAAAAGACGCTGTATGGAGAGGTTAGAGCAGATTTAAGGTGGGCAGGATTTATGAGTTTTTTCGTAAGCTTTGGTAAAATTCATGAAATGTGCAAAATATAGTTGTCTTTGCCAAAGGATGCTGATAAGACTTTGTAATTATTGGGATCCACAAGTATAAAGTTTTATGGAATAGAATGAACCCAGCTGTGATGAATGCCAAATGTCCAATACAGACTGAGAAATTGTCTGGAAGGATTAACAGAAAGATTCCCAGATGGACCTGAAATGCAAGTAATGCTTCAGTCTGCCATCCTTGGATACCTATGTCCTAAAAGTTTATTTGTTTTGTTGTTTTTGTTTCAGAGTATAATAGCAGACTGCCTTTATTTACATAAACTCAAAACTGATCTAAATTACATTATTAAATAAATACTTTAAGTTTAGTTTAGTGAAACAGTGACAGTCAACAATGAATCAAAAACAATACCAAACAATGAAAACTTTTAACAAAGCTGAGAAAATGCAGTAATATTCAAAAAAGCTAAATTAACTAACAAGATAACTCTATTAAGTACATCTAAAATGAACAACACCAAAGTCCAGAAATCAGAAGAGAGATGGTTAGAATCCAACAATAAACTAGATATTCTCAACCATTTTTCTCTCACAATCCACCTTAAGGAACCATCACTTTATTTGGTCTTATTTTATTAAAGGAATACACCAGTGGTATGGCAGTGCCATTTCATAATAATTTAGTGGCCCATTTTTAAATAAATAAATAAATGAAAATCCGGCTTGATCTCTGTGGGTGTGTGTGCTCATGCAGCTGCAGGAAGTTGGTGAGGTGATTGAGGTGAGACGCACCTGCATGTGAGGGTGCGGTGTGTCTCAATGGCTTCATCGGCTTTCTGTGGTGTGCAATTGAGGTGCTGCACCCACATAGGTATAAAAAAGAGAGAGAGAAAAAAAAAGAACAGAAAAGAAAGAAAGGAGGTTGAAGGAAGGAGGGACACAGGCAGGAAGACAGGAGAGAGAGCTGGCACAAGAGAAAGCAGAGAGAGAGAATGAGTGAGAGAGGAGGCAGGCAATGGTGAGGAGAGCTCCAGGAGGACAGTGTGCAGCCAACACTCGAGGCTGCTGAAGTGGATCACTCTGGCTGAGCGTTTCAAGAAGCTGGAGTAATCAGGGGTGTGAGTCAGTCTCCATGGAAGTCTGGGAAAGCAGGCTCAGATTGGGAGCTTTGCTGGAGCCATGGCCAGTAAGGACCTGAGCCTGGGTCTGGATAGGAATCCCTGCCTTTGAGCTATGCAGCAGCAGGGACCCAGATCTACCATTTAAGAAGGATGGCTGTGTCTGCCAGTTTGGCGTCTTCTCCTCCTATAAGTTTCAATTAGGATAAGGAGAGGAGATGCCAGGATAGTAGTGCTGCACCAGGGCTTGGAGGTTTTTAAAAGGACAGCTTCCTGAATGGTTTTAACCTTGCATTTAATGGATTTATTTATGGGGATTTTTGGACACTGGACGCTGATTATTTGTTTATTTATTGGAGACTCACTGCACTGTTTTGAACACTTTGGTTTTGTATTTTTAATAAAAGCACTGTTCATTTTCACACCTGCCACTTGCTTTGTGTGTTGTGTTCTTATCTGCTGCCTCTTCCCTCAGGTACGTTACAGACGGTGCCAGGTTCAAGAGGTACCCAGAAGGACCCGGTAGTGTGGGGCTAAACCACACCATCACATCACCAATAAAGTCCATCTTTTTTTTTATAATTTTTTTTGTTGTTTTTGTTGTAGTGATGGCCAAGAAAAACATTCACACTCACATTTTCACAGAGAACAAAGATAAGAAAGATTCTGATACAATGAGCTTTAGTGGGGGCTTCAATTGACTGATGAAGTGTTCATCAGTCAAGTGTTCAAATTAGATCTCAAATTGTTTGAAAGTGCTTAATTTTTGTGCATTACTCTGATCTGAGTAAACTAAAAACAGTGATACCTACACCAAAAACCATAACCCAAAAATCCTTCTTTCAAAGCTGCATTTTAAATGACAAAAATACTCTAAATAGAAGATCTCTTGAGAGACAAAGTGTAAGAAATATGCTTAACAAAATTCTACATTAAAGAGCAAAAGAAAGAAATCACAGACATAGCAGAGAAATGATTGCTATTGTCACCAAGTGTCTTATATAGTCCTCTCAAGTACAGTAATTGTAGATCTAATAACCACAGCATCTATTAGTCCTTCCTACATGTGGTTTCATTTCTTCTGACTCTGAACACAAATAAAATGAAAATAGGAGTGAAACACTGATGCAGTTTTGATAAATTAAACCTGCCATCAGAAATAAATTGAGGCATGCACCATGAATTAATAGCACATTAGACAACTCATCATGATGAAATTCTGACATAGGGCTTGACATCTTAGTATACCATAAACAAAAGATAAGGGCCAGACAGGCCAAAATGGTCCTCCTAAAGAGCTACCAGGATCTGCAGTACCTCAGAGATGACACAGGACAGGCTAGAACATTTAACCTAGATTCTTATAGTTACGAGGAGTCATGAGCAGAGCTTTGAAGCTTCTGGGACTAAAACCTCTCATCTTCAAATGTGTGTTACTATAGAAAAGGAATCTGAATATGACATAATTGATATAAATGGTGGCACAATCATTGCCTCTTTGTTGCCAATTAGTTCTTACAAAGTAGACTATAAGGAATTTCACAGCTTGGTGTGTGGAGGCCTCAAGGAAAACATATGGAGGGAAAAACTGGCATATGCTCAATAGCTGCACCAAGAAAAAGCCTGTTCAGTTCAGTATGTGCAGTATGTCCAATATGAATAATATTTCAATGCTGGCAAATTCTGGTAATAATTTTGGTGGCTTCACATACCTCTCAGTGTCAAAATTAATCAGTGAAGTGAATCAATCAGTAAAATATTTAGAAGGATGTTATTGAATTGGAGGCTATTGTACAGTCTAGGGAAACAGCACCATCTGCATGTTTTACAATAGTGAAAGGTGTCTTGTGTCATGTCAGTCAATGGAAACACAAGGGAAAGAGTAACATGGAGCTGTCATTAACCACTTCATATGGAAGGAGTACTATTGCAGATTTCTTCCAAATGCAATTCATCCAGACTAAGTAATCATAATCTCTCTTCATGATTATCTCAGAGGTGGTGAAAGAAACCTACAACAAATGCATATGGATGTGGCATTTACTTTGCATACGGTTTCTGACAGAAATGTTTTTAAAATATATTGAGTCTACTTATTTTCTATCTCCAAAGAAACATTGATTGAATAGTGCATCATTTTTAATTCACATATATTCAAAACAATTTTTAAAATATGAATGTTTTGAAGCATGTAAATATTCCTAAATAAATAAGGTTCCTATCAAAAACAATTACTTGGCTGAAAGAAAATTTGATGATGAAAGAATATATTTTTGTATATGTTGAGATTACACACAAATGAAACAACAAACAAATCACTTTGAGTTCTGTGAGAATCACAAGGATGATAAAATAAGAAAATAAATCCAAATAAAAGGACTCAATGCATCTCTGAAGGCTCTGACTGAGTTCCACAGCTTTAAGAACAAGCATTAACAAGATGTAACAGTAGTATTATGTCAGGTGGCTTCTGTCAAACTGTCAATCAAAACGATTAATGACCTTAAGATCCACCCCTTTTTGATTTATGCCCCGAAGTCCTGCCCCCTACACCTGATTGGTGGATTTGAATGATGCGCCCCGCCCCTGCACCTTTTTGCCCCCACCCCCAACCACCTGTTCGGCCACCTGTTTGGTCCTACTTTCTGTCAAGGGCATTTTGATGGATGTCTGCCCCTCCTTGAACCCCCCACTACCACCCCACCCACCTGCTTGGCCACCTGCCCTGCTCCATCTCACTAGGGCAAGTCCAGACATGCCCAAGGTCTGCCTAGGCCCCCCACCACCCTCCTTGAACCCATCACCACCCCCCAACCACTTCCTAGCCCCTCTCTTCAGAAGACAAGTTCAGACATGTCCCCAGCCTGAAGGGTCTGCCTAGACCCCCGGACAGGCAGCAGCTGATGGCTGGGCAGCCCCTGTTGGCTGGCCCCTCCACTTCCTGGCACACTTCTTCCGAGGACATACACACACACACACACACACACACATGCTCTGGCCAGACCGATCTACCTTATAGCCGTTCCTGCCAATATTGCTTTGGGTAAGAATCCTTGTATCTATTTAACTATTATTTTTAAAATGTCTATCTAATCTTTGCTGTATTCATCATTTGTAAACCCCTTGTATTTTATCTAAGCCCACTTACAGGTCCAGCTTTTCCCATCTCAGTGAAAATCCTTTCACAGAACAACAACTGACTTCCAACTCACAGACAGGCTCAGCGTTTAAAAGCCTTCCACATCGCACACAGAAAGGAGATGTCAGGCTGCCTCTGCGCAGCCCGGCTTTTAGCAGCTCCCTGCGCACGCCCGCGAGCTGGTCAGTGCCAAAGCTCTACGTGGCCCCGAACAGACACGTAGCTGTAGCTGTAAGCTGCAACCTGTACGACCCCTGGAGGGCTGCTAGAGCCGTCAGCCTCTGCCAGCCATATGCTCAGAGCGCAGACACGGGTTGCGTCAGCCCCTGCTGACGCTGTGAAGCGCGATTGCCTTAACACAGTGGTGTGCTTCCAGCACCCAAATACCCTCCTCCCCTGCCCGCTCCGTGCTGATTCAGTCCCTGCGTGCGCATGCTTGTCAACAGCTGAGCGTAAAAATCCCTTCTTCCATCCCCATGCGGTGGGCACACAGTTAACTTTTAAAGATCCATCCATCTTGGAAAAAAACTAAAGGTTTTAATGATAATGTGTAAAACACGAGATAACTAGTTCAATATAAGCCCTTTAAAATCATACAGTTAAATAAGATGCAACAGATCCCTTTTAAATCACGTTTGAGACGTCTAAATGCTAAATTAATTAATATATTTATAATTTGTATTTAAATCGATCTAAAACAATCCCTGTTCTATCCAATAACGCCCATGTTAATCCTCCCCTAATGAAGAAATGCTTTTAGTTTTTCTAAAAGTTTGATTGCCTTAATCAGATCAGATATCTCGGATTAGAGAAAGGAACTTTAAAATACTCTTTGTCAAAACCGATCTTTCTAAAGTACATCGCCCCTCATACACACAGTTAAATAAGATGCAACAGATCCCTTTTAAATCACATTTGAGACATCTAAATGCTAAATGCTATTTTAATTAATATATTTATAATTTGTATTTAAATCGATCTAAAACAAGACCACTTCTAGCCAATAACACCCATGTTAATCCTCCCATAATGAAGAAATGCGTTCAGTTTTTTAAATATTTGCTTGCCTTAATCAGAGCAGATACCTGGGGTTAAAAAAAGCGAATTAAAATACTCTTTGGCAAAACCGCTTTTTCCAAAGCACAGCGCCCCACCACCTCCAGCCGCCTCAAGCTAAGGTGGGTGTGGGGAATCGGTGTCGATTCACACTTCAGCTGTTAGTCCGGCTCAGGACGGTTTATGACCTTTAACCTCATGGCCGAGCAAACTTTGGGAAATGTGAAAACGGTCTTCCGAAGAAGCATGCAGCTGTTTAAAGAAATCTACGTGTTAACAATGGATTCTATTAAACAAATTCTGGACTTTTCTTCGTCCAGCCAAAGGCATGGATTTAAACCCCGGACAACGGACATTACACAGGTGTCCAGTTAAAATGATGGGCCAGAATCTATTATTACAGATCACCGTGTACATTTCAAAAAATCCCGCTCTTTTGGGTATATAAATCTGGTGATTTCAGGACCTTAGACCATTTCTCTACGCATCATTCAGAACAACAAGATGAATTTCTCCCAATACGGTTTGTCATCACGAATAATGTATTGTAATTTTAATGACTACAACTAAATAAAATCTAACTATTCTTCATACAGCCTATTCTGCAGACGGCAGCATCATCAAATCCCCAGGTAAGGCTATTCATGATTCTTATACGCATTAAATGAGCATGTTTAAAAAATGGAGGTCTGAATTCTTATATTTTGCCCTTAGATCTGTTCATCCATGCCGACTCGCAAGAGGGTAAAAACGTTTTTTAAAAAATATATCTGGTTTAATACGTGCATGGCTTGATTATCCGCATTTAGTCTGTGCGTTCATGTGTCGGCGTGAGCTCGGAATCGAGCGTGCATGGGTATATGTAAGTGCGCACGTGTTTGTCAATATAAAAGTTTACAACTGATTATAACATGTTTCTGTCAGTCTGATCCGATCATGAAAGGGGATGATGAGTCTATAAATGTGTCGAAACTAACCGCATGAACGACATGCGTGAGTGAATATTTGAGTATAATTACTGGTGTGTACTGGAAAATGTCCAGGAATACAGTAAGAAAGTTTTATTTAAAAACGTACGGCTGAATCCTTTATTTTATTTTTCCTTAGAGGTCTATATACAAGTAGATTCTCCGATCAATTACGATGAAACAGGTAAGAAACTTTATTAAGCATTCTCCGGCACCCTCTGAGAGCAGCCGGGGGTATTCTCCTGCGCAATCTGCGGCGCCTTCTAATTCTAGCCGGCGTTCAACCCCCGGACGGGACACTTTGCCAACAGTGCTTCACTCTGAGCGAGGATCTTGGCGTAGAAATCGTTATTCACCCCGATATTCCCATCGGCCTGACCACGATCGGAGACATCGCGAAAGACTGGTGCAGTTAGGTGATGTTCTTTGCTGGGCACAGGAGCAATTTATAGAATTAGAGTCTCCTCGGTACAATTCCGTACCCGACATGAGTTTACATTTGATGCATCTGTATACTTTTTCCAAGCTTCTACCCCGAAATTAAAGGATAGGTTTTATATTAGTTTTTTCATTAAAAATAACATTGAATGCAAATTTTTATTTTCTGTGCTCATAACTGTAACCTTTGCTTAAATTTAGATCATGCCTGAAAACAGGTCTAGCGGCACCAGCAACGACCGCGACAGCAGCAGCGGCAGTGATACAGACAGTGAACGTGAACATCCTGGAGGGCACAAAGGTAGGAAAAGGCCGTCCAGTGAAAACCTGAGACTATTAAAAGAGATGTCTGATAACCTCGAATATTCTATAAAACCCCCTAAAATACCTACCCCTCCACAATCACCTGAAATTGTTCAATCACCAACCCCAGTGACACATCCGATCGACAATTTTGACCTCATTGATACTTCGCTCCAGGTTCTAAATTCTGATGAAATAGCAGTAGTTAACGCTCTGTTGGAGCTTTTGAAGAATACCTCTTCTGAGGACAGAACGTCTTCAGGCCCTTCACAACAACCAATTGCCCTAGACACGAATGTAAAATCCCCACAACCTTCTACCTCGGGGATATCAGTGGCCTCATGTACATCATGTACTTCAGGTACCTCAGGGACAAGTAGACCCCCACTTCAGCACTTGCCGGTCAATAACTCGACTATTTTGACTGACCCTGTAATACACCCTTCTACATCAGGGAACTCAGGGCCCAGTAAGATCAGTCTTCAGCGCTCACCTGTTGATGACTTAAAAGAGCCGGATACTTACTCCCCACATCCTCAGACAGGATCAGGAGTGACTAATTCGTCCGGGGTAAACTTGAGTCTCGAAACCAACTCTTCACAGCCATCTACCTCGCATACGGTGACTCCATCGTCTCCAGAGTCGTCAGTAAACTCTCAAAAGCCATCTACCTCGCATATGGTGAATTCATCATCTCCAGAGCCATCAGTAAGTTCCCCACAACCCTCCAGCTCTCGATTAAATAATTTGTCTATAAAGGAGCATCCAAAATGTAACAATATCGAGATTAGACACCGCTTCAGTTTTTCTGAGGCCTACACACTTGATTCATTCGCCGAAGTTTTTAATCATATACACGAGACCCTTCAGCAAATATTAGACAGTTTTACGAGCACTTTGAATCCTATGGATCTAGTTCAGTTAGAATTATGTGCCGAATCTCTCAACCTCAGTGTTTTTTCCCTAACCCCCGCGGGCATGCTTTCTGTTGAAGACTTTTTTAATCAAATTGAATTACTTCTCCAGAGTCACGCTACTATTTCAGCCGATTCCCATCTGACGCTAATCGTTCAGGTGGTGAGGGTTCCATCTGGTGGCGGGGGGTCTAGGCGTAAAGCCTGTACCCTTTTCAACAATATAATCGTTCAAAAGAAACGGAAGCACCTATGGATCTCCTTCAACCCGGATGATCAGTGCTGTTTTGCCAGGGGTTTGCTGGCTGTATTAAACGATAGGTTCAGAAACAATCAGAAATTGTGTGAACAAGAGGCTCGTCATCTGCACGTCAGAGTCGGTTTATCAACAGATCAGAACGTAACGTTTTCAGATGTTGAAAAATTTGAGAGGCTACTAGGAATTAAAATTATCGTCCGAACACGGTAGCCGAACACCAACGCTCTATTAAAATTTGAAGAATCCCGGGGCAGAAAACCAAAGACAGCGTTCCTGTTTTTGCACCACGAGCATTATTACAGTATTTTGAATCTAAAAGGTTTTCTTGGTTTTTCCTACTTCTGCGATTTCTTTTACACGGGGTATTCTATACCGTCACGACATCGCTGCGAACAGCACTGTGACGTCTGTTTATCTATAGACTGTCGATGGGTTGACGGGGAGGCTTTTCGATGTCCCGACTGCCGTCGTTTCTGTCGATCAAGGTTTTGCTTCGAAATCCACAAAACACTGAAATTGAATGAAAAGACGCGTCAGTCTGAACGTATCTGCGACGTCCTTAAAGTCTGCGCTCTCTGTTACGAGAGATACAGCTTGAAAGCCGGGTCAAAACCTCACAAGTGTTGACCCAAACACTGTCGCGTTTGTAGAGCGGTCGTGAAAGAGTTGGATGAAAATTATCAGTGTTTTATTCAAAGCTTACCGCCAAAGACTGATCCACGAAAAGTATGTGTTCTACGATTTTGAGTGCCATCAAGATGTTGGCACCTACATCCCCAATTACATCCACTGCATGCATTGGAACGGTCAATCGTGGAGATGGGCCGGCGAGGACTGTGTAGCAAAGTTCTTTCGATGTCCGAAATACCAAGATTACACGTTCATAGCTCACAATTCTAAGGGGTATGACAGATATTTCCTCATGAAATATCTTGTCGAGAGCGGGCAAACTCCATTTATTACAACTCAGGGCTGTAAATTAATGTGCTTTATAGATGATGATTATAACTTGAGATTTATCGACTCGTTGAACTTCTTACCTATAAAATTGTGCAGTATGCCCAAAGCCCTGGGATTCCAGGCTCAAAAAGGGTACTTTCCCCATTTTTTTAATACCGCTGAAAATCAAAATTACATCGGACCGTACCCCGAGCCTAAATATTACGGCATTCAACACATGATGAGCCAGGAAAGAGAGGAGTTTTTGTCTTGGTACGACTCGATTAAAAGCGGTACCTTCAACTTTAGACAAGAAATGGCATACTATTGTCGAAACGACGTGGTTATTTTGAGAATGGCATGTATGAAATTTAGAGAGGAAGTGCTCAGGATCGGATCCTTTTCAGTGTATGACCCTAGCTTCTCTCTGTCTGTCCATGTACAGACAAAACTGCATGCCTGATAATGCAATTGGAATCATCCCGAGTGATCGTTACAAAAGCACTCACAAAGCTTATTCTAATGCTTCTATTCAATGGCTAATGTTTCTTTCCGAGAAGGAAAAAATAAACATTCGACATGCCCTGAATCACGGTGAAGTAAAGATGGGGTCATTTTATCTAGATGGTTACGCCGAAGTTCAGGGTGTCCCAACGGCCTTTGAGTTTACTGGCTGCTTTTATCACGGATGTCCAGAGTGCTACGGTGCGCAAGCCAAGCACCCTCTTACGGGGACGTCTTATGCCGAATTGTTTAAAACAAACTCAAGAAATTGGGTGAAAAATTTAATCTGACGGTTAGAGTGATTTGGGAACATCAATGGGAGCACATGAAAAAAGAGGACACGGAGCTTCAGGATTTCTTTAGTCACTTTGAGTTTCCTGAACCTATCAATCCCCGTGATGCCCTTTATGGAGGTCGCACCAACACTATCAAATTATATCATAAGGCTCAAGGCGACGAGCAAATGCATTATTACGATTTTACAAGTCTGTACCCCTACGTCAACAAAACAAAAACCTATCCCACCGGCCATCCGACCTTTGTTTTTGAGGAGTTTGGCGATCTTAAGCAATACTTTGGGCTTATTAAAATCACCATACTAGCCCCTCGCAATTTGTATTTTCTGGCCCTCCCTTTAAGAATTTGCGATAAATTGATGTTTGTTCTGTGCTGTACGTGTGCAGAAACCCAGACAACCACTGGCCTTTGCCGCCACAGTGATCGGGAAAGGTCTTTAACAGGAACCTGGTGCAGCGTCGAAATACTCAAGGCCTTAGATAAAGGGTACAGAGTTTTAAAAATTCATGAGATATGGCACTACGAGCAGAGTACCACAGATTTATTTTCCGATTACATCCAAATTCATCTGAAAGGCAAACAGGAGGCCTCTGGCTGGCCATCTTGGGCTGGGGACGAAGCGTCCCGCCAGCACTATGTTGATGACTATTTCGTAAAAGAAGGCGTATTATTGGAGCATGAAAACATAGCCTCCAATCCCGCGAAGAGACAAATTTCCAAGTTATTTCTGAATTCTCTTTGGGGAAAATTCGGTCAGAAGCCTAACCAACTGACCATGACGTTTGTTAAACACACCCAAGAATTCTTTGATTACCTGTTCTCAGTCATGTATCGGGTCTCCTATTTTTGATGAAATCGCTCAGGTGCAGTGGAGGTATGCAGATGACAGATACGTTCTACCCAGACCCGTCAATGTGGTGATCGCCGCTTTCACAACCACCTATGCCCGCCTAGAATTGTACGAATTGCTGGATCGTTTAGGGCCGAGGATTCTGTATCATGATACAGATTCCATTATCTTCACAGCCTCGCCCGGCCAGTACACACCGCCACTCGGTGACTATTTAGGCAAACTCACCAGCGAGCTAGATCTTGATGACTTCATAGAAGAATTTGTTTCTGGGGGTCCAAAAACTTACGCGTACAAAATGTTCAAAGGCAAGGTCTGCATGAAAGTAAAGGGTATTACTCTCAATCACGAAACGGTTCAAGCGGTAAACCTATATTCGTTAATGGATCTAGTGCATAGTTTTGTAGAACTCGATCTCATGAAAGAAATAACGGTTCATGGCATGCAGATTCATAGGAACAAAAAGACCCTGACGTTGCAAAATCGTCCACTCAGAAAAAGATTCAGAGTGGTGTACAACAAAAGGGTTCTCTTGCCCGATTTCACATCTCTCCCCTACGGATACTAAAGAGGGCTTTGATGTAAGACTTCAGCACTCATTCTCAAAAATAGTCTCGGGACCCTCCTGTTTGGGCTAATCGCATTATGTGAAAAAGCTTTTGGAGCACACAGACCAGGTGCCTTCTCGTCGCCCTGACAATATAGTCTGGTTTTATAGCTGCTGGCAACCTCTGTACGATGAACTGTTAGCCCGATTTCCCAAAATCTAATTTTTGGAGGGGATACCTGCCTCATTAAGCGACGATGAACTACTGCCACCTGACCGAGTTAACTTGGTGATTGTCGACGATTTGATGGAACAGGCAAGCCATAGCCAAAAGATAGAGAGGGCCTTCACAAAATATGCTCATCACAGGAATTTGTCCATCATTTACTTGGTCCAAAATTTATTTTTTCAAGGCAAGAAAGTAGAACGATAAATCTGAATGCCAATTACATCACCCTTTTTAAAAACCAGAGACATAAGCTGCAAATCACCAATTTAGCTCGTCAGATGTACCCTGGTAGGGTTAAATTTTTCTTGGAGGCCTTTGAGGATGCTACACGGACCCCTTACGGTTATCTGTTGGTGTATCTGAAAGCCCAGACGCCTGAAGAATTTCGTTTACGTACCGGCTTATTTCCTCCCGACTGGCCTGCGGTGTATGTCGTGAAAAGATAAAGACGTGCGATTTTCCAAGTATTTGAGAAAGAGACTGCATGTCATGCAGAATAAAAATAAATCTCCCTCTGCTCAAGACCCTGCATAGGGTCTCCTGTTGCCGAAGAAAAGCGATGCTGAGCGAGGCTCGTGACGATTTCATTTATGCTCTGGCCGAAATAGCTCTCAATACTTTAAAAGGCCACGTCCCCCTGACTTCCAGGCATTTCAAGTTGCTGAAGAAGCATCGTTGTGCCGTTAAAAAACTCGGTGATAAAAAACTGACCATTAAAAAGAAAAAAGCCGTTTTAAATCAGAAAGGAGGTTTTCTCGGAGCCCTGTTAACACTAGAATTACCAGAGCCTACGAAAAAACTTGTAGGTCCGTCCCACCTTAAATCGCTTCTTAAAACCGTTCTCACCTCTCCGCCAGCGTCTTTTGTTAATCTAAATGTGCTGATAAAAGAAAAGCTGCAAGTAGCCGGCTATTCCATCCCCCCAACGACTTAGAACGTGCACAAACTTCTCCCAGCTCATGCCTTGATTATCTGGGAGTGAAGTGGAGTTTTAGAGTGGAAATAATAGATCATTATTTGGAATACACGCATTTCACGTGTGTTCTGTTTCTACAGTAATCCGTGTTAACACATTTTTAAAACAGAAATGTTTTTCATATTGTAGTAGTAAATGACAAAATGTAAGCATAAACTATATAATGTATGAAGCATGAAGTCCAAATATCAAACACATTTACAAAAGGTACAAATATAACAGAACAAGTATGCTTTTATTCAAAAATATAACTGCAGAAAAAAGCCACCTTAGCATGCTACATTGACCCATACTTACTGCAACTGCCACAATAGCATAATGGTATCAGCTGCTGACTAGTATTCAAAAGGTCATGAGTTCGATCCCGCGTGATTCAGTTTTGAGACGTAAACTGCTGTTATTCTTACTACTTTATAATAAAAACATACATTTGATTTCAGTGCGTAACAGCCGGTGTAATTTATGATACTTGTAAATGTTATTTTTTTTTTTATTCACTTGTCATTCTCTCAGTCGTGTTCAGGATCCTTCCCTACACCCCCCCCCCCCCCCCCGCCCCCCCAAATTGAGAATGCTGTTTTCACATAAAGATGCGCTATAGCTTTGCAGCGTATTTGTGACTGCATTCTCATACCAATGCTTGCGAACTGAAGAGCCTGCGTGCACTTTTCGTGGCATTACACGTCTATTTTTTTGAGCATGCCCGTGTCGCTCAAACACAGGAACATATTTTGGTGTACAAGAATAACAAAACAAGTGCACTTTTATTCTAGACTATACGTGAAGAAAAAATAAAGCAAGTTACAGTAGGCGGTTGATACGACAGCTTGCGTGGTGCAATGCTAAGAACTGCTGATTTCCGATCCGTGCTATATAAAATCATCACATTCAAATATTAACAATTCCCACACACCCTTCCTACATTCACGACATGTGTACTTGTTGCAGTGTACACATCTCTCTGTGCTATGGTTCCTATTACACTGAATGAGCACCTGACATTGTACTTTCTTCCCTATACAAATAACATTCAAGTATAGCGCGTCTCCAAATAAATCACATTCGAGCTATATCGCGTCTCCAAATAAATCACATTTAAGTTATAGCGCGTCTTTATGTGAAAAAAAGCAGTGTCAGATGGGGGGGGGGGGATCGTGGACGCGACTGAGAGAATGGAACTGAATTAAAAAAAAAGCTAACCTTTATAATTATCATGCATTTACACTGGCTCTTACAGACTGACTGAAATCAAATGTATGTTTTTATTCTAAAATAGTTCAATACATGCAATATTATTTGAAAAAGAAGAGCGTCAGATCGGGTTTGAATACACGCTGACGCTGTTACAGAAGGAGTCTGCTTATTCAGTGCAGCAGTTTCAACGCACAGTACATGCAATATTATTTGAAAACGAACAGCGTCAGATCGGGCGCATATTCAAACCCGATCTGACGCTGTTTGTTTTCAAATAATATTGCATTAGTGCGATGATGTTTTTACATATATTGTCTCTTTCATTCATCTTGCGGTTTGTAATCAGTGACCGCGTGTTTTTTCCCCGATCTTGCCAGTTCGCACATGTTGCTGTATGGTGGTGTTTCTTTTGTACTCCAGGACATGCAGAAGACAGAATAGTACAGAGCAGTAAGTTCAGCGCTATATGCAATCAGACAGACAGACAGGCAGAGAAGGCACTAGATATATAAATAAACAGGGAAGGCATTGTATAATAGATATATAAAAAACAGCTAAGGGGATAGATATATAGATAGGTAGGAAGGAAAGGCACTATATGATAGGCAGACAGGGAAGCTCCTATATAATAATAAAATTACTGTTATTACTATATAGATAGACAGGGAGTTCAGGCAGGCAGAACGGCGAAGGTAAAAATAAGTAAATTTTCTCCCAAGCGGAGATTCGAACTCGGATCTCTTGAGGTACAGCAAGTCTGCTGTGCTCTAAGTGACAAAATCTTACCAGTACACCACGGAAGCAGTTGTAAAAGTTCTGAACCTTTTATGAAAGTGTATTTGCTCTTTGGCTGTCAGGCTTCACACATTTTATAGTGCCTATCATATAGTGCCTTTCCTTCCTACCTATGTATATAGATAGTCTACATTTTGTGACATTTATTACTAAAATATGAAAAAGTTTCTTTTTTAACATTGTGTTTACACAGATTACTGTAGAAACGGAACACACATGAAATGCGTGTGTTCCAAATAACAATCTATTATTTCCACTCTAAAACTCCACTTCACTCCCAGATAATCAAGGCATGAGCTCGGAGAAGTTCGTGCACGTTCTGAGTCGGTGGGGGGGATGGAATAGCCGGCTGCTTGCAGTTTGTTTTTATCGGCACATTTACAGGACAAAGGAGGCTGGCGGAGAGGTGAGAGCGGTTTTAAGAAGCGATTTAAGGTGGGACGGATCTACGAGTTTTTTCGTAGGCTCTGGTAATTCTAGTGTTAAGTGCTGCCATTCCTTTCATTACTAGTTTAATAGGTTCAAGAGTATAAATATGGAATACACGCGCAAGATGTACCTGGTCCCTCAACAACAAATGGCTCAGTGGCAACAGAAGCCCACAGCTTCCAACGACCTTTTAAGCGCTACAGAAAGTGAACTGGATAAACAAATGAAAATACTTGAACGCGATGACTTGAGCGTCGATGCAAAAGTAAAACTTTATACGACCGTCTTGCAAAGATATCTTACCTTTGTGAAAAAAGCAGATAAAGAAACCGGTTCTCTGACATTATTGATGCCTACCGAGAGCAAGGAGGAACCGCCAGGGGCGCTCAAAGAGGCTCCTAGTACCCCAGAAAAACGGGTGTACAACGAGATTTTGAAAAGTGCTCAGGATAAATCAAAGAAATATACAGAAATTATTTTACACAAAAGGTCGCATCACCCTAATACAACCTACTGGAATGGCTTGGGAGAGTTTGTGTTTCGTGGAGAACTGTTACCCTTTACGAATATGGTCGATCTAATGCGGAACTTAACCGCCCGTCACAACATACCGTCCTATCGGAGACCTAGGGGGGGTGAAAAGAATTTATTAAGGCCCTGGCCGGTTTGAACATTCCGGCCTCGGCCGTGCCAAACATCGACACGAGAGAACTTCTAGAGAGTTTCAAACCTTCTGCCCAGACGGGGCCTCTGCCTCTGCCTCTGCTGCCGCGGCGTCTGCTTCCGATTCTGACACCTGTTGGCAAGAAATCTCGCAAAAAGAATGAATGGATTCCTTATTGAAATGTAATTATATTTTTGTTTAATAAAATATTATATTTGATTACACAGTTTGCCTATTCTTTATTAAGATAATTGCAGGTCATAGAACTTTGCATACAGGGGTGATCCTGAAAATCTCTAGAAGTATTCTTAGACAAGGTGTTGACAAAATTTTGAACCATATCATCGTTCTTGGTGAGTTCATTAAAATACAGGTTCATGACCTCTTTATAAGAGCGTCCTTTTCCTCTATGATGCAGGAAGAAAATGCAATGTTGTCCGCAGACAGTGGAAAACCAGCTTTGAAGCTGCTGGGTATGGTGAATAATTTCTTTACAGTTTCTGTTTAAAAAGCTGTATATTTCCTCTGGAAAATAGATAAAGTCTGGTGGGGCTCCATAGGAATCGAAAAATTCTCCGGTTCGGTCTTCTCTGAGATGTATCGCCAGGCAGTGTTCTCTGGGTTGATTTTGAACGTGACTATTGACGATGATCATGGTCAGGAGCTCCATAAGTATCTTTTCAGGCAGTTCGTCGCACGCCAACACTCCGTAAAACAGATTTTCTGTGTACAGATTACTAGACATGAGTTCGTTGATCTGCAGGGTGTTCATGCTTTTTAGTAATCATCTATACTAATAAAAGGCAAAGCCCTCACTCACTCACTGACTGACTGACTGACTGACTGACTCATCACTAATTCTCCAACTTCCCGTGTAGGTAGAAGGCTGAAATTTGGCAGGCTTATTCCTTACAGCTTCCTTACAAAAGTTGGGCAGGTTTCATTTCGAAATTCTACGCGTAATGGTCATAACTGGAAGCTGTTTTTCTCCATTTACTGTAATGGAGATGAGCTTGAAACCCGTGGGGGCGGAGTTTCGTGGGACAGCATCACGCCTCTCACGTAATCACGCAGTACGTAGAAAACCAGGAAGAGGCCCAAAAAGCGCTTTAGAAAACATGCATTATATAATTGAGAAGGCAGCGAAACAATAAGAAGCGAGCGAGTGACATATACAACCATATTCATGAGTTCTGCTACTTCGGAAACAAAGCACAGTGTAAACCTACACTTTAAATTAAGTTCATAGACAGGCTGCCGCTGGCGTTTGTAATTTAGTGCCTGCCCATATAAGGCCGTCCGTCAGCGGCAATCCAATAGCAAACTGCCGCGGGTAAATATTCACGGGTGAAGGACTGTGCTTATGCAGAGGAAGATGAAATGGTCAGGGTGGTGTTTGGCACAAACTTAGCTAAACTGCGAGAGAAAGTTTTAAGTACCGGGACTTCGGTAGCATTAGATACAGCCATGGACATAGCACGACATGGCAGCAGCACAGCTGGGAACCTTTGATGCATGTACACCGAGCAGCTCACGTGAACTGACGCAGTGCACAGACAAAAAGCAACAGTTCCGAAGAGCGCTGAACAAAAACCGAATTACACATTTGAAAAGGCAGCAAAAAAATATGAGGCGTGTGATACATACAAACATATTCATAAATGCAGCTACTGCGGAAACAAAGCACACGGTGGAAAAAGTCAATGTCCAGCTAAAGGAAGACAGTGTAAAAAAAAAAAACCCGTGCATGCAGTGTGTCAGGTCTCAGATAAAGAAGAAGACGAGCTGTTTATTGATGCAGTAAGAAACGAATCGATGAATGAAACCTGTCATCTTTACAACGATTGACAAACACGGAATGAGCACACAAGCAAAACCACAATAGAACGCGGGCTCGATGTACTGACTTGCGCGATCACATTCCAAAAAATATTTCTTTTCAAGTTCTATTTAGTCCATATGAGTCAAACTCAAGGCCCACGGGCCACATCCGGCCCGGCGTGTAATTATATCCGGCCCGCGAGATCATTTTATATACTGTATTATTGTTATTAATGGCCCGAGTATATGAAGCGCTGGTAACACAATAAACTACAGATCCCATAATGCAGCGCTTCAGCTGCCTTGCCGAACACTTACCGCATTAATCAAGTCTAGCTTATGACGCTGGAAGTTATTGCGAAGCTAGCCCACACGATGCCGAAGAGAAAAGTTGATTCTGAAAATAGAGCCTTTAAAAACCGATGGGAGGCGCCTTTAAAAACCGATGGGAGGCTGAGTATATGTTTACTGACATTGCCGGTAAACCCGTGTGTCTCATTTGTGGAGCTAATGTGGCTGTAATTACAGAATTTAATCTTTACAACGACTGACAAACACAGAATGTAACTTGAACACATCGTACAAATACGACCCTGATTGAAACAAATAATGATAATCGAATCCTTGATCACAGCAACACTCACAAAATAATTACTGTATATTGACAATCATGTTACGTTATCTTTAAAATGTTCCCCTTTCTTTTTCATAGCTTCTTTAACACACTACGTCTCCGCTGCAAATATATATTTATACCTCGATCTACATACTCTCAAATACTGTAGATAAGCCACACACCGTGGCGCAATTGTAGAGGCTTTGCCTCTATCGCCTACGTCGAGGTTCGATTCCCGAGATGGGATGTACTGAGTATGTACGCGCGCTTCTCGGTTCATTTTAACCTCGCATCTCCTTGGTTTGAGACGTATGACAAAATATGCGGTTAACGCAGAATCATGTTACGTTATTTTTAAAATATTTCCTATTCTTAGCACAAGCACAGCTGAGAAGCTTCGATGCATGTACTCCATAACAAAAAATAACGCATTTAATCACACTTTCAATTCCAAGCAATGGGGAACTTATGTCAATGCATGATTTCCTGGTACATCGATTACACTGATGCACACATCACAGCTACACAAATTTTACAGTCGGATGAAGCGCGTTCCTACGACTGATCGGAGGAAAATTTAATTTCAAAAAACTACGCGAGCGAAGCCTTGATAAAAGCATGGTTTTGTGCACACTGAAAAGCAAGCAAAATTAGATGCATGTTTAGAATATTCATGTCCATGTCTTTTATTTGATTCTGTCGCCCACTAAAACCCTTTTAAATTAAAAAAACACATTTGCGATTTGGGGCAAATTTACGTGTGCGATTACATATGATTAATCAAGATTAATTATTACACAGCCTCTAATTAATTGGATTAATTTTTTTAATCGAGTCCCACCCCTAATATATATATGTAGATATGTATGTAGATATGTGTGTGTGTATATATATATATATATATATATATATATGTATATATATATATATATATATATGTAGATATATATGTAGATATATATATATATA
>JANRMT010062792.1:62658668-62726784 GCA_026402145.1 Polypterus bichir lapradei
TATTTTGGTTTGAACTGAAGACCGTGTTATACCTGCAGTTTTCGGTATGACAGTGGATGCTGCAGCAGAAGTACTTGTCTCTTTTCCAGGGTCAGTGGATGGCAGGAGAGAGGGCACGCTCTCCTCCAGTTGCACGGATGGGTGGGTGGTTCTTATACAGTATGTCTGTGCAGGTTTGTTGTTGACCCTTGATCTAACGGATATTTTCTTATTACAAATTCTGCACTTAGCTTTGCAGTCTCCAATATCACTGAAATGCTGCCAGATGCTGCTTCTTTTTCAGCTTTCACTCATTTCTTTACTTTTCTTTTTTTTCTTCACGATGCGCTTGCATTTAAATATGGCTCCTCGTCTGTCGCAGCAACAGGTGTCGCTCTGTGTACCTGGCCTGTACCAACACTCGCTGTCTTCAGAGCATCTGCCCCCCTTCCTTCTTTCACATAGTGGTACAATCCTAGTCCGATGTGTCGTTCGTGAACGAGCCGGCATTATGAGCGAGTGTGTTCTGTGTGCCCATATAAATAAAGTCCCGCCCCTGCTGAATGGATTTTCAGCAGAGCTGAGCAGGAGCGGCTGAAGCTTCGGCTCTGCTCGACGGGCATCGGCTCCTCTCGTTCGCTTCAAAGCATCGGCTCTTAGAGCCGGCTCGTTCGCGAACGACACATCACTAGTAAAGACAGGTTGGGAAGTGAAGTCTCTTCATGTGTCATTTGAATGAACTTTTTTGAATTCTTTTTCTTGTTAAATAAGTATTTTTATTTGAAAAGATTCCGGTAGACTGGTTTGTACTCAAGCTAAAGGTTTTTTTCATGGCTTTTACCCTTTCAAGAGCAACTTTGAATTATTGAAATTTCAAAACACATTTTGAGCTTTTGAAGATAAAGCACATTTGGTCTGCTCTAGGTCAAAACCAGCTAGTATAGTGGGAGATTGGCCTGCCTCTGTGTGCACATTTTCTGGTCTGGGCATTTGGGTAGGGATTCCAGTCTGCTTCCAAATTTATTTCTGAAGACCTCATACCACTTTGGCTACTTCATGTGAGTAATCACAACTCCTGCCTGTAACTCTCCCCCAAGACTTTTAGACAAGGGATAAGAATGTGCTTTAGCGTTCCTTTCTAAATGCAAAAAGGGCACAATGATGTCTCCGGCTTACCCCAACAGACAATGTTTGATGGACTTTTAAGCACAATGTATACTGAGGCAATCATAAATATCACACAGTATGGTCTGCTCAAATCGCATACACGCCCTCTTAATAAATCACAGGGAGCACAATTTGGCAGTTACAAGAGGTTGCAAACAGTCAAAAACTCTTACAGGCTGCATTGTTAGTCAAAAGGTACATTATCATTCAATGTACTATTATTGCATCCAGTATATTTGGCTTTTAGTAAAGATTTTTTTTACCTAAAAAATTTCAAGAATTTTTTGGGTCCCTCCTCATATCTTTTGACAGAATAGATAATATATAGTGGACAGCCTGAACAGAGAAAAGATCTCCTACATAGGAGGAGAACAGAGAATGGAGGAAGTGAAGAGTAGAGCTATTAGACGAGACCTAGCACTAATAGGTGGTACCTAACTTAACTAAGCATGTAACTAAATCGAATGGCGCACTAAAATTTTTACATTAAAGGCAGAACTGTTTGACACAATAATTTTCTTTATAAAATTGATGGATTGCTACCCCATGATTGCTTTCTTTCCTGCCTAACTGTTGGTTTGAGATTAGCATGGCTACCCCAGTAGTGTTTTAATTAATTAATTAACATTCATTAACATTTTAGCAAAGTATATTAAAGTATGAAATATATTTAAATTAATTATTGCAAAAGATTGCATCTAAAACATCAGAAGCACTGTGAATAAGCATTTGTGTATTAGTACACACCTCTAATAAGTGAAACCTTCAGAATCCAATTCTTTTTTATGTTTTGCTCCTTAAAAATTTTAAATACTTTGGCGGATGGCTGGGGATCCTGCCCAGCAGGTACGCCTGGAAGGTGGAAGGACTGGGAGAGGGACAATACCTCCCTGGGCATAAGAGAGGGCAGCCATCCTGGTCTGCATCGGATAGGATAGCCATAGGATCAGAGCTTAGAAATTCAACCCTGTGACCACTGCCAGGGGGTGCCCGGAGGATTACAGAGCCTTGTACTGCAGCACTTCCGCCACACCAGGAAGTGCTGCCAGAACAGGAACCAAGTACACCCGGAGTGCTTCAGGGTGCCCATGTAGCACTTCTGCCACACCAGGAAGTGCTGCTGGAAGATCGTTACGGAGCACATCCAGGTCATTATAAAAGGGGCCACCTCGCTCCATTTGAGGAGCTGGAGATGGGAGGTAGAGGACAGAACTTTCTGTGAGGTGTGGAGGAGAGATTTTGAGAATTGAATATTATTGTGTTTATTTGTTTATTGTGGTGGAGGTGCTTTGGGCACAATTTATTTAAAAAGAAGAAATTAAAACAACTTCTTGGTGCTTTTAACGTGTTGTCAGTGTCTGTGTGTTGGGTTAAGCGCTGGTATAGCGCCATCTAGTGTTACAATACACACAAGGAACAACATGAAAACTTCTTTGGTTTTTAATGAAATTCTTCAACTTGAAGTACAATTGTATATACTACAATAACTTGCAAGCTTATCAAAGTGGAAATGATATTTAAGATCACCTTTTTCCCCTGCAAGTTCATGGATTGTAGGATAACTAATAATAATAATAATAGTAGATTTTATTTATAACGCACTTTTCATTGACAAAATCTCAAAGTGCTACAACAAGAGCAATAACCACAGTTTAAAAATTTAAAAGACTAGATTAGATTTACAATCTCAGCAGTTATATGCTTTCCTAAATAAAAAAGTCTTCAAATGTGCTTTAAAAGTGTCCAGGTTTTGTGTAGTTCGCAGTTCAACAGGGAGCTGATTCCAGAGCTGTGGGGCAGCAGAGCAAAAAGCTCGACCCCCCATAGTACGGAGCTTAGTAAGCGGAGTCTGAAGCTGCATGCTGCCAGATGATCTGAGGATCTGATTGGAAGTTTGTAAGTGAATCAAATCTTGAAGGTAAGAAGGTGCCTGGCCATAGATACATTAATGGGTTAACAGAAGAATTTTGTACTCAATCCGGGAAGAAACAGGGAGCCAATGAAGTGATTGAGGATGGGAGTAATATGTTCAAATTTCCTTACTCTTAGGATTCTTGCAGCACTGTTTTGGATATATTGAAGCTTTTGTATGTCCTTGGTATGAATACCCGCAAAAAGTCCATTGCAGTAGTCCAGCCTTGAGGAGATAAAGGCATGGACAAGTTTCTCTGCATCTGGGAGGGTTAAGAGGGGGCTGACTTGCACTGAATCGAACTTTCTGCGGAAACTTCTATGGACATAGCGAGGCCGACGTAGAAGTCCGAGCTTTCCAATGGTTGGGAGACAAGGCGGAGGTAGCCACTGATTGAAGCTCAGCAGCTGAGAGATGGAGTATTTTTAAATGCTCCTGGTCGCCATTCCACAGCTCCAGCAATGGCTATCCAGCTGATATTTGCCGTCTCGGCCCAGACCGTTTGTGTGACAAGGTGGTAAGGTTAACCAGCCAGTCGAACACCGAAACACAGCCGCGGATTTAAAGCAATTTTACGACAAACACTAATTCAGCAATACTAACAGATACTACTAAATCAGAGGTAGAGAAGCGGCGAACAAGCAACGCCTGCGTCCTCTCGTGCCTCCGACACAAAAACTATTAGGCAGGACTTTGATGGATCACTTGACTTATCTTCAGATTAATTATGAAGTCCATGGCACCAATTAGTTTCAATTTTTGCTTTTTATTTAAACATACAGTGGTTAGAAAATGTTCTGGTGAGCTCTGTTGACCTTTATGAGCTATACCAACTTGTTAGAGTAATAAAGATTAAGTTTCAAACAGGCTTTTAATAGCTGCGTTTATTGGGATTTAAAATGGGCATAATCATTTTTTTCTTCTACATTTAAGACTCCATCTATTCTACAGTTTCTTGTTTCCTGCTTTATCAGAACAAAATAACTTTTTTACACTGACTTTTCAATATCAGGGGCCTCATGTATAAACGGTGCGTAAGCACAGAAATTTTGCGTAAGAACTTTTCCACGTTCAAATCGCGATGTATAAAACCTACACTTGGCGTAAAGCCACACACTTTTCCACGGTACCTCATACCTTGTTGTATGCAAGTTCTCCGCTCGGTTTTGCAGACTGGCGGCACCCAGCGTCAAAGCAATGCTACTGGTCCTGTGTGGTTACTCCTTATTTTCCTGACGCGGCTTTATAAATACACTGAAACTAACCGCATATTGTTTATTAGTGTAATGCATCTGATTGTAATTAACTTGTAACAATATAATGGTCCAGGGAATAGCCATAGTATTCCAAATTCCATAACTGCTTTAGCGTTGTTACTCTCACTGCACCTTCTTCTTCTTTCAGCTGCTCCCATTAGGTGTTGCCACAGCGTATCATCTTTTTCCATATTACTCTCACTGCAGCACTCGGGGTATTTATATCGCTGTATCTGAGTGTGAATCACAGAAGCAGCTGATCAGAAATAGAATTATCGGTATACAGCATCAGGCACACGCTACCTCAGCCACGGCAAAACGTTTCAAAGCCTTTCCTGTACGGACCTCGCGGTTCAGAAACAGTTTCATCCCAAGAACTATAAACGCACTCAATCATTGCTCCTTGTAGAACTGTTTGTACTTATAAGTACAATTACCTCACTGTAAACTTGCACTACAGTTGTAATATTGCACAACTTGAGCCACTTTATAAAGCGCGTATTTACATATGATGATGATATCATTTTTAAGATGAAATGCAGCAAAATATGTTTATTATATTATACAGGTAAAACTTTAACTTCATTTAAATAATCTATATTCTTCACTGGGACTGGCCTGAAGGATAGAATAATTAAACATGTACTACGAAGATATTTCAATGTTCCTTAAATGTTTTGAAGAATCGGTGCTCTAAGCTTACAGATGGCTTAATGTCTATTACAGAGCTGATTGTGTGGCTATTGGTTACTTGGAGAAAGAAAAGCAAGGACTGCAGGGGCGGCCACGCCAATATATATTGAATATAAAACAGAAAGAGAAAATAACGACACAGCTTAAAACGCAGCGGCAAATTTCGACAAAAGTTAAACGTTTGTGTCATGAGCATGAGGCGGCTATGCAGTGTCTGCAATGGACGTGGTCATCCGCCGTGCATAAGATACCATACTGACATTGGTGGGCAAAGGGGCCACCGATTCTTTCTCTGCCCAGGGCTGCCACGAGCCTAGAGCCGCCCTGAGTAGTGCTGCAATAAATTATTTCTTCAAAGGTCGCGCACAATCACTGCGCCACCGTGTTTCCATGTTTAATATCATGCTTTAACTCCTATCATCATGAAAATATCACATATACATGTCAGTATTTTAGATATTCAGAGAGCTGTAATGTCACAAATGTAATGGATTCTGTGTCCAGTCGGAGGAAGAGAGCCGCTTTAAGAAGCAAGTAGTGATTCACATACATAGAGCACATAGAAGATCACATACAAAACAAAGCATTTAACGTGCTACTTTTATTATGATGTGATTTGAGAAACTGGTTAATTAAACGATTTTAAGATGATGTTTATGATGTTCTACTTTAATGACAAAATAAACTACATGATTAAAGTGGAAATTTCGAGATTGAAGTTGACATTTCGTGCTTTTTTCCCCACTGTGTGCCTTTTTTTTCTCTGTACCCTAATAAGCTTTCATATGACACTCAGATGGTGGGCTATGACTCGCCTTTTCAAGGCGACTTTGATATCTGAGCTTTCAAGTTTCTCCAACACGCTATGTCACTCGATTATCTTCCTTTTGTTGATTATACCGTGGTTTAGTTAAAGAAATAGTATGTTTTTCCTTTGCCTCCACTTGGTATTCGTTGAAATTCTTATATTTTCCCCCGTGCTTTTCCCATTGTCTTTTCACAGAAGGCTGAGCTTAAGGGCGATTTATATTGATTTGCATATTCAAAGAGGCATAATTCTGGGAGGAGTTGGGGCGTTACATTAAGCGCGTGCACGAGCATTATTTTTCACGCTGACCGGGATTTATGTAGCGGAAGAACGTGGAAGTTGGAGTATGCATCTGGATTTTTCTGTGCGTGAGCACATTTCGGCTTTTGTGCTTACGCCATGTTTTATAGTGAGAATTCTACGCATATCGTTATACATGAGGCCCTTGGTCATCATAATATACTAAAAAGTCACTGTTGAAACTGACTTGCACTGAAGATTATTTATACTTAAAAAAAAAATGCAGAATTTTTTTTTTATTATAATAAAAGTATACTTCCAATATCAGTGATTGAAAAGTAGCAAAGAGACATCTAACAATCACTGGCATGCAAAAGAAATTTCCATCTACCAATGTGGGTTTTACAATCTCTCTTACTGGTCCTTGCAGTAAGTGTTTTAGGTTCTGCTTTAGGTGTCACTGTTCCCTTTGCTATCCATGTTGCATTATTTGTTTAACTTAATGCATTAATGCAAATTATGCTTATTATCTTAATATTTACTTACTTTTTTGGTTATCTCCATCGTTCTGAGCAACTTGCTCTCTTCTCATTACTGCAAACTAGACAGGAATCTCCTACACTACTGTGCATCCTACAGCATGATAGGCTCAATATAACTTTATCTGTTTATGTTCATTTATGCTATATTTTATTGGTCTATCTTTCATCTTGTCAAGATCTGTTTATTCAGAGTGTTGAATAGCATTCCTGTTTTATGCCTCTGGCAGATTGTGCCTGAAAATAAAAAAAAAAATCCTGTGGAAAGAGATGGAGTTTCACAGTCTAGTATTACGTTAAAGAAAAGATATTCAGAATTTTTAACACTAGGAAGAAAAATGCATTAGACTGCGCTCTAAATTAAAAGTTCAGACATCAATTTTTCATTTTTGCTGTGCTGTTATAAAATATAAAATAAAGTAAAATCTTGTTTCCTCAATTTATTTATATTTTACTCCAAACCATGTAAATAAATTTAAATATAAATCTTTTCACTTTAATTTTAAAACTGATTTTACCTTGCCACTTTTATTTATTCAATATTCAAACATGAAATTATACTAAATATTACAGTGAATTTGGTGTATTTAATTAATTAATATTGTAAATTTTAAAATATGAAGTTGAAGATGGTGTACTATATCATACTGTACGAGGTCAAAGAACTGGCTACAGTAAGGCTTCCAATAAGTCACACAGTATTGCAACAGATGCAACATTTATACTGTAGGAAAAAAAAAGCATGTTAAGGTGGTCTAAAACATAATTTTGGTTTTGGTATATATTGTAGTAAATGTACACAATGTAATCTAAAATTGTGCCCATTAGACCTGCAAAAATAAGATTAATAATTGGTACAAATTCCATTCTAAGGATGTAGACTATTATGACACAACCTGAGGTTGGTTCAGTGAAGAGCTTTTACAAATATTTCCCACACCATATATGACTGAAATGAAGCACATAGCAGTGGTGCACAGCAAAGCTGTTTCTCAAATCCATCTCCATCTTTCTACTCCTCAGGGAGAAAAACAAAGAGAACGATTTTAGATTTGTGTTTCAAATTGTCCAGTATCATTTGGGCTTGATTGGGTCATTCAAGTTCAGGCTTTCATATTGGAAATATTGTAAAGAATCTGAAGTTAATCTACATTATCAATTGGAAAAATAGGTAATGCTACACAACTCTGTACAAAACCATGTTTAACCTAATCTCGTGACTCTAATCTAATGTAATATATTCTGCCCCTTCGCCACATTTGAGCCACTGCCCACAAAAAGCCCTCTGCACATCACTGTGTGCTACTTCTGCATTAACGTGTACATTAAAATAGTTTATGTCCTAGTCTAAATAATCAGTGTTCCCTATATACATTACACCTTTCCACATACACATTCCAAGATGACGTACTTTTGATTAATTGCGCTTTGTTACTTGTACTCCCAAGTGCCGTCTACTGGTAGTGCAAGTACATTAAAACAACAGAAAAAAGCCTTAACTTATCAAGCAGCCAGTATAGCACATACATAAATGTAAGGTTTAAACATGAATTAAACATACTTCTAATAACCACAAATCATACAAAAAAGTTTCAGAGTGTACTTTTTAATTTAATATACAAATTAAATTTAAAGTTTGTAAAAATAAATTAAGCTGTGTTTAGTTCTGAATTTTTAGTTCTTTTAATACATTTATTAATAGTTCTTTATTAATTTTTCTATATCTAAAATGTGTCCTATAATTTTTTCATATTGGCATTTGGTGTAATTTGTCTTCTGTCTTGTTCATCTCAACCTATAGATGTTAAAATAAATCACGATCTGTTGACTAAGAAGGTCACCACATTAAACTGAACATACTGTCACATTTTTGGAAGCATTTCAGAACTTTTCTTGGCCCGTGAAATTGTGTCTTATTCAGCTAAAAAATCGACATTGAAATTTAACACTGAAATCAACCCATATCAAGATACCATAGTGGGACACATCCTATACCTTTACGTCGCCAGCATGTCTTTCTAGAGTAGACCCATGGACTCATGGGGCTTTTAGAATATTCTCTTTTTTACTTCTTTTTGTAAATCAATGAGATGTGGGATTCAAAAAACCAGGCTATGTTTTAATTGTGATTCATTTGAACATTAGAACATTGTAGACGAGAACAGGTCATTCAACTCAGCAAAGCTCGCCATTTCTATCCACTTAATTCTTCCAAAATAACATCACGAGTACTTCACAAATCTTCTAACCACAACACAGCATAACAATAATGAAGGTAAAATTTATAAGCAAATATTTTACTTTAATGCACTTGCAACAAGGTGACAGGGTTCACATCCGAGCTGATCCCTGTATGGAGTTTGCATGTTCTTCTCGTGTCTACATGTGTTTCCCCTAGGTACTCTAGTCTCCCGCCACATTCCAAAGATATTTAGATTGGGTGAATTGGCAATGCTAAACTGGTCCTAGCAAGTCAGTGTGCAGTGTGTGTGTTTGTGTTCCCTCTGCAGGGTTTGTTCTTGCCTTGTTCTCAATGCTAGCTGCAAAAAGGCTCCAACTGGCAAATGAACTAGGAAAATGGATGGATGAATATATTCATGTAAATGCTATTAAATTTGCAGAGACTGACCTTGAAGAAGCAACTAAAAACTAATAATTAGGGTAAAAATGGCCACACTGTATATGTAATCCATTGTTGTGATCAATTATTAGCATTGCTTTCAATTACACCTGCTTTGGGTAGCTATAAAAATGGTTTATATAGATATATGTTGTTTTGAGGATTTTTAAAGTATGGTTATCTGACACAAGAACAAGGGAATACTATTTTGTAATTAACTTTAAAATTTTAACATTAACACTGGAATAGACTATTATTGCAGAAAATGCACATTTTTCTCACTACCTAATACCTTTCATCTCTTACTTTTATGCAGAACTTTCCCCCCCAACATGACATTTATTTATTTTCAAATGTCTTTATGCACCAATTTTTTATCTTTATCGAAGCAATACTGTTCCTAATTTATTAACAAAACACATTTTTGGTAGTGCTAAGTGTTAAGGTAACACCATAACCAGTGAGTGTGAAGTCTGGTGTTTTTGATTCCTCCACCAATACAGTTTAATCGACTGCCTCTCCAAAGACCACTCTGTCATACCAAGTTACCTGCCAAGTAGTTTGGCTCATTTCTGGTGGTTTGTCTTATTCTCATAAAACACAAAACAATCTATTTAGAGTACTGAAAAAACATCCTGAATTAGCTTAACTGTTGTTAGATCATTTTTAATGCCACTCATGCTACAGAATGCCAAAAGAAGAAATTTGTTTACAATTGATTATTTATAAGTTATATAGACCTTTAAGATGTGAAGATGTATATTGACATTGAGTAATGCGTATGGAAATATCAAGTGACAGACAAGCTGCCATTCATTTTAGTATGTATGATGTTTTAGTCATTATAGAAAGTGTTTTTAAACACCCAGTAATTCCTAAAATATGCGCATTTATTAAGGTTAGAAGCATTACGACAATCCTGAAGATTAAAGTGTACACTCTAGGTGCTTGCATTTCATTGGACTACTATTACTTTGTGTTTCACAGGCTTTTAGCTTTGTTAAAAGCCGTATGTAAGAGACAATCAGAAAGACACAGACTGAAGCAAAGATTAATCGTTTCAGGATACACAAGACAAAAAGGGCAAAGAAAGCCATCTCCAATTATAGAATGTAAAACATCAATTAAAAAAATAAATAAATTTAGCTCTACAGAATACAATATGGTTGGGGTCACAGCCTCTGTGATGAAATCTATTGTTCTGTAGGACTGTGATTTTTGAGGTGGCAAAAAGAATGGATGTTTTAATCAAAAGCTTCTTTTAACATCCTGCTTGCTACAAATTATCAAATGTTTTATGCAGACAATGATCTTTTTAGAATTTAAAGATTACATTTTAATTGCTTCCAAGTTCCTTTCTGTTAAAATTGTCCATTCCAGATATGATTGCAAAATTGTCACTTTTCATATACCTAATCCCTGAAAATTGTATAGCTTCAGTGACATTTAATTCCAGTGGTTTGTAACAATTCTGGATATAATAAAATATTTCGATGGGGCAGGACAATCAGAATGATGCTTATTATGACCAGTGTGACAGATAGGGGGCGCTATTGCTCTCTTGAACCCCTGTCCAAGACTCCAGACACCAGGAAAAAGTCCACAGGTTGACTTTATTTATATGCCACAGTGCACAAAGCTGGGATGACAAGCCGGCCATATACCACACCAGCTTATTTAACATTTACTTGTTTCAAAGAACAAATCCTTATAATATACATAATTAATTTTGTGAGCAGATACAGTACAAACACATTCTAGTTTAAAAGAGAGAATATGTGGAATAAACAAGCAGGGATTTTATATGCAAGCCTGGGAAGGATGGAAAACAACAAACTGCAGTCAAGTCCTCAAAAAGACTGGGTTAAGAAGTGGAAAATCATTGTGATTACCACATGCACTATTTGGAATTTCCATTTGTGACTTTGCATTTTCTTTTAAAAAAATTGATTTACATTTTTAGTCAGCATTCTGTAAGTCAGTATTGAATAAATGATTCAGCTTTTGTTGAAATATATTGCTCATTTTAAGTTTTCAAAGCCTAACCCAATAGCAAAGTTAGCAAAATGATAAGAAAAACTAATTTAAAAGTATAATAGTCCAATGGTTGCAAACGAGGCTTAAATCCATATAGCCACTCTGAAGAAGACATTTAAATAGCAGAACTGAATAAATACAGCAATGCAGACTTCTGATTAGATTGCCATAAATCAGCAATACATTACAAAAATGTTTTGAGATTGGTATTAACTCATTCCATCTGTCTGCTGGGGGTATCCTGGCAAAAGATTCAGCTTAGTTTCCACGTTTGAATAAAAGTATCTCCAAAACCAGAAAGTGGTCCCAAATAATGGTTATAAGGAAAACGTGCAGTCTATACAATTCACAGATAAAAAATAAACAACTTCCTTTGAAGTAGGCAGTTTCTTAAGAAGAGGAGTTTTGAAAAAATGGGCCATTAAGCTAACAAGCTCACTAATTCTATTCCCGCATTACATTAAACATTATCTGCCGTTATACCTACCTTGGTCTGTATGAACACTGTAGCCGCCGAAGCATAAGGCAAAGTCAAGCACGGGTAAAGCACGTGTCAAAAGAAATCTCTCCGTCCAAAAGTTTGTTTTAAAAATATTTAGTCAAAGTTAAAAGCAAATAATCCACACAAGAATAAAAGAAAAATAGTTACACATGTAGAATAAAAGGCAAAAGAAGGAAAATTGTATCTTCTCTAAACTTAGCTTTTCTTGAGAAACTTTAGTTACTTCTGTACTTAAAAGTTTCGACTTCTTCTTTCTATACTTAAAGGTTCCTAATTTCTTCTTCTGTGTGCCTTAAACGTACGGTACAGTACTTAAATAAGTGCTATTTTACGAATTACTTCACACACTCAAAGAGCCCGTAGGCGCAGGCACGAGCGCATGCCCAGGCAAGGTCACGTGCGTAAGAACAAGCACGGTTTAAAACCGTATGCCTCTATACCTTACTCATGGCAAGGCTGTCACTAACTGAACAATAATGTTTACTCAAAGCTGTTAGAAAGGGCAAGAATATACCAATACAATTCTACTTATGGAGGGTTATAGGAACCTCCCATAGATTATGCATTGTCATCTAGCAAAATATTCATGAATCTTACAGAACTAGGAAAATGGCTCTTACAAACACAAAAAATAAAAAGTACAATGTGCAAAATTACAGAAATGGAAATTTTTAGTTCGTCAAAACCAGGGATTCACAAAAGTCCAGTGCATCCCAATCAATGAAAAATACCACAGTACTGACAAGGGACTTGCCATTGTTAGAATGAGAAAAAAAAAAATTATATATAACAGTGCAGTTGATGCTAGACAGATGAATCAATGGCAAGATGTATTTTAATTACCTGTGAGAAGACATAGACAGATATGCAGGACATCTGAAGAAGATAACACCTAGATGGGTAGACCAGCTGCATAGGAAAATAGGAATAGGACAGACAGAGGTTGGTTGAGAACTAGCCAGCTCCACTGATAAATCAAGAGTAACGATACGTCTTGATTAACTTTGGAAAACATACAACATACAGTAGCAGTTGGTGGGTGGCTGAAAGCTAGGTGATTGATAATTGAAGATAAGAGAAGGAGAAGCATTAAAGATAGTTGTGTTCACTGACATCTCAGACAAAGCAGTCAATGAGTTGGATAAAAAAATAAAAAAGAGAGACACCAGCAAGCCCCCTCAGCTACCTCACAGGACTAGTTTCAACATCTACCTCTCAGAAACAAGTGGATGGTCCAACAGAAACTATCTACTAAATGATCATACATGAAATAAAAAAGGACAAAAAAAATAACAAACCCAAAAAATGATGTAAATCGGGCTGAACACCCCAAAAATCCTAGCAATGGTTTATTAGGTAGGAGGCTCCAGCCATCAAAATCTAGAAATAAATTAGTGCCATTTTGGTATTTTGTTGCTTTTTCAGTCAATTTGAACAGGTTTTTATATCTTCTCCATTCTACATTTTTGCACTTATGATTTCCTCAAAGTCATTAGGAACATTTTGGACATAACATTAAGAGTGCCAGTTCATGCAGAAAAAACATGGCAGGCAGAGCTTCCTTACTAGAAAGCAGTTACTTCTGAAAAAGGATGACTGTCCTTTTGACAAACAAATGGTCATAAAGAAAATAAAAATCAAATTTTTAGAAGTAGGAAGGAAAAGACCTAAGGAAAAAAAGCATTTAAGAGTTAATAAAAATCAACATTTGGAGAAGAAAAGAAAAGAAAAAAGGGATAATTACCCTATTGCAAAAAATATTTAAATAAGTCAAGTGTTTCGGAAGAGAGAGATGCATCAACTGTAGGTTTATGAATTCAGATTTTCTTTTTGGTTTAGATTCTTTGGCTTGAAAAGTTTTTGGTCTAGCAAAGAAATTTGACCTTGAGTCTGTTTAGCATGTAAGACAATTTAGCATATAAGGAAAGTTTAAATCAATCATATAGGAAATGTGCAATAATATTAATTTGTTGAATCTTGTCAAATTGTGACAATAATGGAATTCATTTTAGAGACTAGACTGTTTTTAGGTACCTTAGCTGGATATGGATGAAACAGATTCTGCTCTTGCCATCATTTAGAGCCATTGCACATTAATCCTTCAATAATTAAAAGCCTTCACCTGAAGGTCTGAGCTTTAGGCAGCTATTGTTGAGGATTCAGTCATAGAGTTGCAGTTTCTTTGAATTCAGTTGCATGTGAAGTTTATAGATAAATAGATAGTTTATTAATCCCAATTATTATTAAATAATTTATTAATAATAAATACTGATAAAAAACAATATTAAATTAAAAGAGTGATAAAAATGCAGGTAAAACAGACAATAACTTTGTATAATGTTAACGTTTACCCCCCCGGGTGGAACTGAAGAGTCGCATAGTGTGGGGGAGGACCAATCTCCTCAGTCTGTCAGTGGAGCAGGACAGTGACAGCAGTCTGTCGCTGAAGCTGCTCCTCTGTCTGGAGATGATACTGTTCAGTGGATGCAGTGGATTCTCCATGATTGACAGGAGCCTGCTCAGCGCCTGTCGCTCTGCCACAGATGTCAAACTGTCCAGCTTCGTGCCTACAATAGAGCCTGCCTTCCTCACCAGTTTGTCCAGGCATGAGGCGTCCTTCTTCTTTATGCTGCCTCCCCAGCACACCACCGCATAGAAGAAGGCACTCGCCACAACCGTCTGATAGAACATCTGCAGCATCTTATTGCAGATGTTGAATAACGGCAGTCTTCTAAGGAAGTATAGTCGGCTCTGTCCTCTCTTGCGTAGAGTATCAGTATTGGCGGTTGTGGAAAAATAAAAATACAGGTCAATAACTTGTGCTTGACAAATCTGGTGTACGTGACAGAAAGCATGTTCTACGGGGTGTGTGGTAGGAGTCATGCAGGCCCTGCATGCTTACAGTGTACAAGACAAGTGCTACTTCTTGGGCGTCTAACGGGTGTGGATTCATCGAGCCCCAAACTAAGGAAACTAACAGATGTACTCCACCTTTAGATTTTTGATAATGCTGATTCAGGCTAATATTTTGAAATACTTGTGTAACTAAAGTCATAAGACAAGAAACCCTATAAAAAATCTGGAACACCGACCCCTCAGTGCAGATGAAGGGCAGGTGTCCTAGGACTGTGCTTCTCTGTCATTTAACCTTTGCCTGGTATGTATGAATAAAAGAATATTTTCTAACTTTAATTCTGTTCCTCTGTCTTCAGTCACAAGAAACGACACCATAGAAAAGTGTCCACACGGTCCAGTCCAATTTATCATCCATCCAAATATCTATATCTGCATACCTGTACGGAAATACAATACAATACAAATACACATTTCATGAAATACAAGACTGAGAATGCAGTAGCAGAATGTAATGAAATGTTTGCTATTTCCCTTAGTGCATAAGCCGAGTTACTACCATCAGTGTTTCAGAATACTGTACTGCTTATGTGTTACCAGTAATTAAGTTTAATACTGCTATTCAGTGGCAATGCCTATTGTGTGTTCAATTTACAAGTCTTTCATATAAACGTCTACGACGTGAGAGGTGGAGTCGGGGTAAGGGAAACAACCTTGCTTAGCCGTTAGTATAGAAGCAAGGTGAGCACGTCGGAAAATGAATCCTTCTAGGAGAGAGATGACCAGAGTAGTTCCTTTCAATTACCTCTACATTTAATTTTTTTACCTAATGATTTCAATAGTTTCTAGGAACCCGTGCTTTTTACAGCATGGGCTTACACATCTAGTCTTTATATATTATACGATACCATGGCTGTCCGTTTGTCTGTTGAGGATTTTAAATCACCTGTAGCTCGCAAACCGTTTGACCTATTGACCTGAAATTTGGTACACATATACTATGTGATGTCTACTATCCATTTTCGGGGTGATGATTAACCTCCAAGGTTATTCCTCTTTTTCTTTTATTCTAGAATCAACTCTCAGCAGCGGCCAGCAGGGTGGCCGTGCAGCGCATGTATATGGGCACCGTTCTCATCCCTACCACCTTCGCTGTCACTTCCCATACATCTTCATATCTTAAATCATTCTTGAGGCAGATTGAAGACTTAAGTGCCAGCTTAAGTGAAAAATTAAAGAAAACGCACTAAGTATATGCAACACAAACCAGTTTTAATGTGAAAAGATGCTGACAGAAGAAGCGGGCTGATAGGATGGAGAGAAGAAAAGCTGCTCAGGATGCAGCAAGCGCATAAAACTCTGAGCAAATGAATGCTAAATGTACAGACAAAGAGTAGGAAAACTATGAATGCTCAAGTCAAGTGTGCCATTACTGGTATATTATAATTAAGGAAATAGTACACAAAATCTATGTATATAAATAGTATTTTACTTACATAAACAATGCACCAGAGGTACAGTATACTGTTTATTTCAAAAATGGGTATGTGCAAGGCATAGTTTGACACAAAAGCTAAATGGTGATTTAGAAGACACTTTTCCCATATTAAACACAAGAGCTCATTCATGAGGATATTCGTTGAGTATTTACAATCCTGTTCTATATTTTTCTGTGGTCTGAAATGGCACTGGTCAACCGCAGCATTTCCACATTCACTTTTTTTTTTTTTAATTTCTTTACTTCCCAATGAATGAAAACTGCACTACACCAATTTAAGTTTTATAGTTGTTATTTTTAGATAACAAGATCTACATTCAGTTTTAACTCATCTGTACAAAAAGTTTCCCTTGTTGCACAATTAATTAAAATCCCATTTTTTAACCATATCTAATGAATAATATATAATTTATCACTGTTTTTTGTAGTAACAGAAGATGACAATCGTACTCATGGGAGTGCTTACAGTGGAATGGCATACTCATCTAAAATTGAAATGCTACATAGCACACATGTTCTTAGGAAGCAAGAGGGAGTTTACTGTATAACAGCTTGATATTTCTGTATAACTAGCTAATGATTAGTGAAGCATCGTAAAGAGCTAATACTAAAAGTAATTAACTGCAATTACATGAACAACATTTGAGTTACTTATAATGGCTAATTGTGGAGAAGTTAAATGAAAGTCTGCAGTATGTAATACAAATATACACATACAGTACATTGACTGCTTTTTTAGAAGGCATTCTCACAGTCAATAGCTGTTTTTTCTTTATACCCGAAGTGAGTTAAAATAATCCTTTAGATACTATAATTATCAATATCCAAAGATTCATGAAGTGTTTTCAGATGATTCAGTACATTGTAGTAAAGGCCAACTAAACAAATGTAACTCCTGAAGAAAATGTCATCTGTTTCTTATATAATGTCTGCCATTACATCATTTTGTATCAAGCAACTTCAAATTAATTCATTTTCAATTCAGAACTTCTGGCTCTGGTTCAGAAGAAGTGATAAAACCCACCTCAAGATGATTCAGGATTAAAGGGATTAAAGGAGTGAAACATCAGTGAAGGGTGGCTCCCCGACTGATGACCCTGCAGCCAGCAAGGTGGCAATGTTGGAGGTGCATCAGGCAGAAATGCCCAGCAGCTGGTACCACCTGTGCTCTTATATTTATTTTGTAAACCGCTGCTCATGGAGTGGCGCAGCATGTTGACAGAAAAGTGCAATTACAAACTTTACAAATTACTAATAACATAATGCACACACATAAAGGCACAAATGTACTTAAACACACCTTAAAACAAAGCAGTCTAAAATGGATTAACATAAACAGGACCTGAAGACATCTGTCCAGTAACATTATTGTTGAATTATGGCTAATAGACAATGGAGGAGAGGTAAATAAAAACTCCAGTCAGCAGCATCTGTGGAGAAAATAAACCTCTGGTGTGTCCACGATCAGTTATAACAGACAAAGTCAGACACAGTTAGTGTCCTAGAGACCTAGGCAACCTACTGAGCATTTTACAATTGGCTCTGTGCTGGGTCATCTGATTTAAGTGTGACATTTTTTGAAGACAGACAGCAATTCAAATCTGGGGAAACAATTTTCAGTATTGTCAATTACAGAGGCAGGAGAAGATCTTTCAAAGTAAAAAAAACAAAAAGGAAATACAGTCAAATACAAGCCAGGTGAGAGGGACAGTGTTTCACACCTGAGTGCCAATGTTCAGTGGTGTTGCTTGTGTTTTGTAATAGTTGGAAAATATCATCAACCATATTTTCAAAAAAGAATTTCAGAGTTTCAGCAACATGGGCATTACAAGTGCAGCAATTTAGGAAAAGTCAAGAAAGGACAGAAACGTGACATGCCATGGTGCTTCTTGTGTTGAGGTTATGAAAGAAATTAGTACAATGGATATAGGCAGTTACTTTAAGAACACAGGAGTACTGATAGAAACAGGTTAAGGGTAAATTTTACACAAACAATACAAAGTTATTCTTCACAAAGATTTCACATGGAATTATTTGTTATAGTTTGTTATATTTACATGTATTATCTTTCATTTTTTTCATTATATGTGTTTTCATGTATGTTTTTATTGTTGCCTTTCTTACTTGGCCCTCAATCAGACTGAGTTTGCTACTTTGGGTTATGGGTATTATAAGTTAACATGCAAAGTTTATTGATAAAACCCAATATGGGGTGAAGGTTTTTACTGTCCCTTTACCTCTCAGAAATGAGAGCTGTAAAAATGGTAGAGGTCAAAGGCCAAGTCCAGTCCGTGATTTGCCCAATTTACTGAGACAACTTCGAGGGATGCCAGGAGATGTGGGTCAGGAGATTTTATATTATTTTTTTCATTTTTTGCCATTTTGTTTCTATTTACCTTGTTCTAGGTACACACTATGACATATCTGTCTTAATCACAAGAGTATGTTGTAATATATTACTCTTTCAATACGCAAAATATGCCTAATGATCCATAAAACTAAATAACAGATAAAACAATTTGTTCACTGAACTTTATTGTCTGAAATGTATCAAAGTAAAAAAGTATTCCCAAATAGGATTTGCTTTTTACAAAAAACAATGTTCACCTGAGGAACCTGTCGTTTAATAGGCATTATGTGTAAGTGTGATATCCCCAACACTAATTCCTCTAGATGTTAGGAAGATAGGGCTTTTTACGTGGAGAGAACACACTGGTAGTAAGAGCAGTTACAGTATAATGCATAGCAGTTTTAGAATGAAAAGAAAGGATGGGTATAACAGATGTTCCACTCAAGCTTCCACTGCAAAACTCTAGGACTAGGCACATCAATCCTTAAATTAACTTCATTTTATGTATTCCAGACAGTTATTGATCCAAGAGATTACTATTTAATTTTAGAGGAAAGACTACATGAACCTCAACTACTGTGCTCCCAGCTTAGATTAATGTCTGAAATTTTTCTCTTTCTGTAATATGTCCACACATAAATTAACATTAGCTGGTAATATTAATTTGTTTTTATCCGAGCTGTGGATTAGTTATTCTTACAGTATTCTGCTCTTGTAAATCAAGCCATTGAAAAAAAAGAAATATTTTACACATAGAAACATTTTTACAAATACTCAAGACATGTTTGATCTCTTCAGTGCATCATAAGTACTCAAAAACTGTTTCTTTATTGATAATAGTAGTTTGTCAATCATGTAGTCATTCATTGGCAGAATAATTGTCATTTTAAGCAATGCCTCATTTTTTATAGGACTAGTAGGAACAAGCCAGTCTTTCCATCATGGGTCTTTACCACTTTAATTTACTCTTACTTGCAAGTATTGACTTTGTTAAACTTAAGTCTTTTAAAATAAACTTGTTTGAAACTTACTCTACCCTGGATATTTTATGTGATTTACTGTGGCAGTCTCTCAAAGCAAACTCCAGAAGCCAGATAGCATCTTAACTCTGCACATAAAAAAAAGAAATATAAAAGAAAACATGCTAGAAGTGACAAACCTCAAGACTGATCCTGAAAACATTCATGAATGCACACCTCTGAACTCTCACATTTCTTGTTGGAATTTGTATTCCACATTTTGTTCCCTTTATATTTTTACCTGTAGCTGGTAGAAATCTCTTCCTGACATTGAGTACACATTTTATAAAAAAAAACACCTCATTGTCATCTTCCACTGCTTTCTGTTTCACCATTTTCTACAGGATTTATTTTTTCTGATTTAAAAAATGAAGTTCACTCTGTAGGGATCAGCCCAAAAATTTCCAAGCATCTTTTTAATCATTAAATTTTTTACTTTAACCCTTTCTGTTTCTAATTATATAATTATATGTGTGACAGTGGTAATAATTACATTTTCTCCCTTCTATAAATTTCAGATATGTGCACCTTAACCTAAGAAGTTCTAAATATTGTATGATGATTAAACATGATCAACAACTACCTGATCAATCCCACACCTTATCTTGTGTATTAGTAACTGTTTAATGTCCTTCTTATCCAATAAATATTAGCTATATCATTCTTACAAAAGCGTACCTAGTTCTGCATTTCGGCTGTGATCAGACTATTCAATAGTAGTGACACACATAGCTGTAGAATTTATTTGATAAACTTCAAAAGTTACTAGTTTATGTTGCCAGTGATATGTAAAAGAATAATCAGAGACAGAGTCATCATACAAACAACAATGCTCACATCTTCATTAGGTTGCCTTTATTATATCCAGCCGTGGGCTATACTAGGTTGCCACCATTGGTTACTGCTAAAGATGGGCAGTAGCTGTGCTGGACAGTAAGTGTCACTCCTCCCCTTCGAAGACTACTTTCATTGCCTCAAGACATTGGCCCTTTTCAGGGATACAACCCAAGTTTTTTACCTATGTTAAAAATCTTCTGGAATCTTTGGTTTGTATCTGGGCTTCTCTATTCAAAACTGCACACTCACATTCACTACTTCGGAGTGTTTTCAAAAATTTGTGAGAATGTTCAAGCATCTTTTTAATCTCTATAGAAGCATTAAATTGAACTGTGGCCTTTCACCTCTGCTTTATGTTCTGTACCTTACTTGTGGAGAAAGACAAAAAGGCAATGGCTTGGAATATAAACAAGAAAACAAAAATTAGTGCACTATTCCATGTGGTATAATACTCAAATTAAAATATTCAAATAAAAACATGAAAGCAACACCATAGTACTTTAGTAAATTAACATAAAATTTAGCTTTTTTCTTTGGGAGACAAACTTTTAATAAAGATAATAAGTACTGTGAATAAAAGAAATTACATTTGGGGTAGCTACCCTGTATACTTGAAGATTTGGCTGGAAAAGTGCATAAATTCATCAATATGTATTTACAGTCACCTTATTCCAAAACAGAACTGATTCATAGCAAACAAAATGGCATTTTTAAAGTCAGGTGGAGGGAGTAATGTCATCAGGCCTGGTACTGGAAGTGATGTCATCAGGCCCAGAACTGGAAGTGACATCATTGTGCAAACTGACAGGCCCAGGCGGAATATCCCAAGAATTATCTGCAGCAGAAAGAGAGAAAGACTTAATGCACACTGCCACCCCCTGGTCCGGAATGGGATTACCATTACTCGAGTACTTTAGCTGCCTCCCCTGCGCACGTGTGAGACACGGCTACCCCTTCAGCCCAGACCCATCAGGTTCGGGGGATCCTAACTGAGAGGTCATGATCCCAAGAAAGACCATTGGAGTTGGCATGGAGAGAGCACCGGCGATGAATGAGCAAAAACGTGACCAGTCACTATCACATCCCCCACCCTGCACATTTTTCTCAGCTCAAGTCTGTTTGCCTGCTTGTCAGTTGCTTAGAGTTGTACAGAGTGAGAAGTCAAGCAAAATGACACCTTTTATAAATACTATATCGCTATTTGGAACACTTGCATTTCATGTGTGTTCTGTGTCTACAACGATCTATGTAAACACATCGTTGAAACAGAAACGTTTTTCATGTTTTAGTAATAATTGACAAAATGTAGACATGAAGTATATAATGTGTGAAGCCTGAATTCCAAATATCAAAGAAGCACTTTCACAAAAGATACAAATATAACAGAACAAATGTGCTTCCATTCAAAAATATAAATGCAGAAAAACAACCCGCGTTAGGGTGCGACATTGACACGCAGTTGCTACGACAGCTTCGGTGGTGCAACGGTATCAACTGTTGACTGGTAATCAAAGCTTCACGGGTTCGATCCTGGACGAGTCCTTTTTAAGAAGTGGCTGCTCGTATTCTTACTATTTTAGGATAAAAACATACATTTGATTCCAATCTGTAACAGCCGGTGTAATTTATGATACTTGTAAAGGTTAGCTTTGTCTTTTTTTTATTGTTTTATTCTCTCTGCCGCATTCAAGATCCCAACTACCACCCCACTCCACCCCCCCGCCCCCAGCATTTGACACTGCTGTTTTCACATAAAGACGCGCTATAACAGAGGTAAACTCAAATCATGACGACGGTTCTACAACAGATCAAAAATGCACTTTTGCCATCGCTGTACTTTGTATATGTACATGGGAAGTTCTGCACTCTACTTGTGACTGTAGGAAGTAAGTAAATAAATAAAGGTAAATGGGTAAATAACATTTGATCTGGCTTTTATGTAAGTAACATATAATTGTTAATGTTTTGGGCACGTGCACCGTCCTTTATATGTAAGAGCCAGATTGAACTGGACATTCTCTGATCTGGAGGGATAAAAGCTGACACACAAACACTGGTGAATCTGCCTTCTTCGCATCTTCACATCTCACCGTTACTTTATTTTTTTTTATTCAGTTTTATTGAGTATTCTGGCTGCACTGAATAAGCTCACGCCTTCTGGTGCACGATGATGAAGCAGCACGGAGAAAAAAACGAAAGAGACAAATATATGGGACATTGGGTATAAAATTAATCAGAAAACATCATCGAACTAATGCAATATTATTTAAAAACAAAGAGCGTCAGATCGGGTGTGAATTTACGCTGGCGCTGTTACTTAGAGTCAGATCAGGAGAGGTGGAGGGAGGGTGTTAGAGCGTGATCGTCATTGAGAGAATAAAACTGGAGCTTATTCAGTGCAGCCCCCCAGTTTTATTGTCTGATTCACGTTCATGCGTCCAGACACACACACCCCACCCCTTCCGATCTGACGGTGTTTTCAAATAAAGACGTGGTACAAACCTGTTTTGTTACACCCCCTCTTTATTTGAAAACCGTGTCAGATTTTGTGCGTGAACGAGACTGGGAAAACTGTGGACATGGATGTGAGTGGTGTACGTGACTGAGAATGAATGTGGATGTGAATTTTTTTTAATCAGTTTTATTCTTGAGTGTCCCTGCTCACGCTGAATTAGTATGCGCCTTCAGATCCATGATGTCAAAGCCGCGCTGACAAATAACAATTTAGTATTTATAAAAGGTGTCATTTTGCTTGACTTCTCACTCTATACAACTCTAAGCAACTGACATGCAGGTAAACAGACTTGAGCTGAGAAAACTGTGTGGGGTGGGGGATGTGATAGCAGGGTGCTTGCTGTTTGCTGCTTATCAACACATTTAAAGGACAGGCTATGTAACCATAGCTATGGTAATTCTAGTGTTAAGTTGGAGTGGGTGGTGGGGACGAAGACCATGATGTGATCACCCAGGCAGAACTCCTGAAGAGACGTGCCATGGTCATAATAAGGGGCCTGTGCTATTTAAGCCTTTTCCATGTGACTTTTAGGATGGGTCAAATTTCTATGAATCTGTTGCATAACTGTGCAATATACCTTAGTATATTTGTAGAGGGGAGAGCCTCTTCCTTTCATCCTTCTTTTAAAATATTTAATATGCCCTGGGTTGTTGCCCATATAACATTTCAAATGGTGAGAAACCCATAGAGGCTTGAGGAATTTCCCTATAGGCAAAGAGGATGGGAAGGAATGGAGAACAGGAATCAGGGGAGCACAGTTCCTCCTAGGAATATGACATTTTTGACACTCCGAACAGGACACGCAAAAACAAAAAACCTCCTCATTAATCCTTGGCCAATAAAATCGGAGCTTAATACACTCAAGGGTCTTTACGGTGCCCTAATAGGCACCTAGGAGGTGGGTGTGTGCAAATTCGCAAACCTGGCACTGCAAGTGCCACAGGACCAATAACAACAGCTGTACCTCCCCCTTGTGCTCTGCTACACAATATAGAAGGTCACTATTCAAGACAAAGTGAGTGCCCCGTGGCATAAGAAATGGAGTTCATTGGCCTTTAACCATAAACACTGCATTTTTTGCAAATTTAAGGGAATCTTCATTCCATTGCTCCTGTTTAAAGAAGGCCAGAGTTTGTTTAAACTGAAAATGTAATAGTAAGATAGGGGCTGGGTCAACCTCAATGGGCGTGGTTTCATCCTGCATCACCGCAGTGCCTGATGATGACTCTTAATCTTGCGATGTCACATTAGGCGGCTATGTTTCCTCTCTCAGCCGGCTATATACACGTCATGGGGGCAGCCTGGCACATATTTTCTCTCGTCCATTACAAGGTCCAAAAGCTTTTTAGGAGCCAGTAGTGTTAAACTAACTTTTACTGTTAGAACAGTCTTGCTGCAATAAGACCGGAAACAAGGAATTTCAGAGTACTGCTACTGTCAGTTTCATCAGCAAAACTGATGAAACATCAGGCGGACCTGTACCAGTGGATTTCTCCGTGAATGTAGGTCAGACTGATCTTCCCTTTTAACCACTGTTGCAGGAACACAAATCAGCTAGCAACAATAGAATTTTTGCTACCAAAATCTATTAAACCTCTCACCCAGTTCCCGTTAACAAGTGCCACTCCTGTACAAGGGAAAGAAAGTAGGCTATCAAGTGCATAGTACCTCTCCTGGCTCATCTTGGAGCAAAATCCTGCCAACTATGCCACTATGAATAGAGAAGAACACAAAAAAAGGTTTGGGCTAGCCACCCCATATACCTGATGATTAGTCTGGAAAAAGAACAAAAAATCATCAACAGGAACCTCATGCGTAATGCCATGCGTAGAATTCACACTATAACATGACGTAAGCACAAAAGGTGAAATATGCTTACGCACAGAAAAATCCAGATGCAGGAATCTATGTATACTACAACTTCCATGTTCTTCCGCTCCAAAAATCCTAGTCAGCGTGAAAAGTAATGCACGTGCACGCTCCTGCTTTTCCACTCCAGTTCCTCCCAGAATTACGTCTCTTTGAATATGCAAATCAATATAAATAGCCCTTAAGTGCAGTGTTCTGTGAAAAGACAATGGAAAAAGCATGGGGCAAAATATAAGAATTTTAGCGAATACCAAGTGGAGGCAAAGGAAAAACATACTATTTGTTGATTTAAACAGTGGTATAATCAACAAAAGGAAGTTGATCGAGTGACATAGCGTGTCGGAGAAACTCGAAAGCTCAAGTTCACAAAGTCGCACAGTGCCAAAATAAAAAAGAAGTCGCATATCAAAGTCGCCATGAAAAGGCGAGTTATAGCCAACCATCTAAGCTTATAAGGGTACAAAAAATAGGCACACAGTGGGGAAAAAAGCACGAAATGTCAACTTTAATCTCGAAATTTCCACTTTAATCACGTAGTTTATTTTGTCATTAAAGGAGAACATCATAAACTTCTTATTAAAATCATTTAATTTACTAGTTTCTCAGATCCCATCATAACTAAAGTAGCATGTTAAATGTTTTGTTTTGTATTTGATCTTCTATGTGCTCTATGTGTGAATCACTACGTGCTTCCGTTCTTTCTTTTTCTTTGACAGGACACAGAATCCATTACATTCTCAATATTACAGCTCTCTGAATAATTAAAATACTGAGTTGTATAGGTGATATCATTTTCTTGATGATTGGAATGAAATCATGTTATTAAACATGGGAACACGATGGCACAGTGATTGTTCATGTCTCATACAAGATGCTGCTGCGCCATGCGTGACCTTCAATGAAATAATTTATTGTAGCAGTACTGTCTCTTTCAAACGTACTAACCTCCAATTCCTGTCCTTACTTTTCTTTCCCCAAATACCCAATCGCCACACAGTCAGCTCTATAATAGACGTTAAGCCATCTGTAAGCTTACAACGACGATTCTTCAACACTTTTAAGGAACATTGAAATATCTTCATAGTACATGTTTAATTATTCTATCCGTCTATCCTTCCAGTGTTGCGCTAGCCTCAGCAAATATACAGCGCAAGGCAGGAACAATGTGTGAACTTGCTAGAGCTGCGGCACCGTGTCCTCACAAGTTTACTAACAATACATATTATTTAAATGAAGTTAAAGTTTTATCTGTATAATATAATCAACATATTTTGCTTCATTTCATCTTAAAAATGATATCATCATACGCGCTTTATAAAGTGGCGCAGGTTGTGCAATATTATAACTGTAGTGCAAGTTTACGGTGAGGTAATTGTACTTATAAGTACAAACAGTTCTACAAGGAGCACTTGATAGACTGATTGACTGTGTTTAAAGCTCTTGGGATGAAACTGTTTCTGAACCGCGAGGTTCATACAGGAAATGCTTTGAAACGTTTTGCCGTGGCTGAGGCAGCGTGTGCTTGATGCTGTATACCGATAATTTTCTTTCTGATTAGCTGCTGCTGTGATTCCCCACTCAGATACAGTGATATAAATACTCCGAGTGGTGCAGTGAGAGTAATATGGAAAAGGATGATCCGCTGTGGATACCCTTAAAGGGAGTAGCTGAAAGAAGAAAAAGAAGAAGAAGGAGATGGTGCAGTGAGAGTAACAATGCTAAAGCAGTTATGGTATTTGGAATACTATGGCTATTCCCTGGGTCATTATATTGTTACAAGTTAATTATAATCAGATGCATTACACTAATAAACAATATGCGGTTAGTTTTAGTGTATTTATGAAGCCGCGTCAGGAATGTGGTTCTAAGAAATAAAAGGTAACCACACAGGAACAGTAGCACTGCTTTGACGCTGGGTGCCGCCAGTCTGCAAAACCGAGCGCAGAACTTGTGTATGACAGGGTATGAGGTACCGTGGAAAAGTGTGTGGCTTTACGCCAAGTGTAGGTTTTATACATCGCAATTTGAACGTGGAAATGTTCTTATGCAACATTTCTGTGCGTACACACCATTTATACATGAGGCCCCAGGTGTTTACAGACTTGAGTCCAAATCAGAACTGATTAATGACTAACAAAATGGCATTTTTTAAAGTCAGGTGTAGAAAGTGATGTAATTGGGCCTGGAACTGGAAGTGACATCATCAGGTCTGGAACTGGAAATGATGTTGACGGGCCTAGGCGGAATTTCCTAAGGGTGGTCTGCAAGAGAAAGAGAGAAAGAGCATACTGCCACCCCTGGTCCAGCATGGGATTACTATCATTCGAGTCTTTTAGCTGCCTCCCCTGTGCACATGTGTGACAGTAGATAATGAAAAAATAGATAATCATTATGATATCATAGATTAGTAGAATGTGCATCTTAAGACTGGTGTTGTAATTGAGACTTTTGGTGTTGAGAAGGGAGTTTGCAAATGAGTTGCAGAATGAAGAGATGAGTGAAAGACAAGCAATAGTACGTTTAATTTTTTTGAAAATGGTAAAGTGAACATCATGTTTAACAAGAAAGAAAGCAGTTCCTGCAACGCTGAGTGCAGACAGAGGTGCGAGCAAAGCAGTGATAACTAAGAGTGAGAGGTGCATGAAAGTCATTTTGGAAGCTTTACCCCATTCTGACTTTTGACATTACAGGTTAAAATTTATGAAAACTGTTTGAGGAGTGGTGTGCTTTATGGGAGTGAGATATGGCTAATGAAATAAGGACATGAAACATGGAAAGAACAAAGATGAGCATGGATGAGAAGAATGTGATGACTGTAATGGAGTGTGAGCAAGACAAAGGCCAAGTTAAAAGAAAGCATTGATGTGGAGGGGGTAGGTGTTGTGCTAAGGGAAAACAGATTGGGCATGTGGAGCAAAAGGCAGAAAATGGCTGGGTAAAGAGATGCACCAAGATGGAGATAGAGGGAATGAGGCTAAGAAGAGGATAAAGAATATATGGTTGAAGGTGGTGTCAGATGATAGGAAAAGAATGTATTTCACCCCAAAAGATACCCAGGTCTGTGGAGACTGGAGGGCAAAGATTTTAGTGTTAGATGGCTAACCTATAAAATCAGAGACTGGCCATTTTAGCAGTGTTGATGTTGATTAGTATTGTGATTAAGATCCAATAGTAAAGGAAAAATTATCAAAAGCTCCTTGTGACCTCTTTACTTTTCCAGTGCTCTGATTCTATACACAGTGAAGAGCACCATACAGAAATTAATTGGATTTTTTCCTTTGCCATGTATCTGCTTTTCTGAATACAATCTATGCAACTTATGCACACTGTTCTTAGCTGCCCTAAGGATCCAACAATTCTAAAAAAACGCTTTGAAATTGACAGTAACTAGTACTGAGTGTACCTGCAAAAATAGCATGCATGTGGGTGAGTAGCACAGCATGAACGGCAATATTTGACACTCAGAATGCCTTTTCTTCCATTAACTAGCAGAATCCTGTAATAACATATTCTCCAATGAATATTAAGACATGGTCTGTTAAAATTATAATAAAAGTAAATTGAAATTAGTAAATAAAAAGTGCTAAATGTTAAATACTATTTAATAATATTGAGGTAATAAGTCAAACCTATGAGTTAATAAGTAAAAATTATAAGATAGTAAGTGAAACATTTAAAATTGTTTTCCATTTTTAGTAGAAACAGCCTTTTTTATAACGGTCATGATTTTAAAGATGAATGGTTACATATAGTTTAAGAATAGTTTCTGACAAACATAATGTCTAGTTCCAGTTTGGTACTTACTGTTGCAGAAAATACTTAGTAGATAAAGAAGAGTCTTGGGCCATCGTTACAAATGAAATTCAAACTTGGACATCCTTTATATATACCAGCCCCACATACTGTAGTTAAGTCAACATGGCAGGCTGAAGAACTCTAACAGAATAGCTTCCTTTATCAGTTAGGTTCATTTACATATATTGACTATGAAGTATTTCAGTTACACCCATAATCATACAAATAAATGGGTCCTTAAACATTCCTTGTGTCACTAAGACTTTTTAAACTGTTATCAAAGAACAGAATATAAAGTTATATGTTTATACTGTATATACATATGTTGCATATATATATATTTATAATATACAGTCGAACCTCAGGTCACGAACGTCTCTGAACACATACAAATCAGGTTACAACCAAAAAGTTCGCCAAACTTTTGCATCTGTTCACGGCCACACACTCGGGTGACGAACAAGCCAGTTTCCCTACCGATTCGTATGCACCGATGATTTCCGCATGAGTTCAGTCTCTCCCAGTGCATTCGCTGTGAACTCTTTGTGCTCTATTCTGTTTCCCTTCCAGTTCGTACGTGCCAATGATTTCTGCACGTGTTCAGTCTCTCCCTGTACTGTACATTGTTCTCGGTGCATCAAGCGGAGGGACTCTCCCTCAAAACTGTAACCTCCTCTCAACCCAGCTTCCTCCTGTGGAATAGAGGGTCCATAGCTCCCATCAAAAAGGCCAGTTTTAATAAATAATCACCACACTTGCGGCTTAGTGAGGGGGCGTGGTGGTGTGTGGCCGAAGCGGTTCCAGAGGAGTTTGTGATGTGGGTGTTTCTCACCTAAGTGCACAGGTGAGAAACGGTCCACATCTGTAATTGTTCCCAAGAGCTGCTGATTGCCACGACTACCACATCCTCTTCATAAATAGAAGCGTGAGTTGGCTAAAGGGAAAAAGAAGAGAACAGAAAAGAACAAGAGGTTGCAGGAGAAGGCAGGAAGCAGGAGGAGAAAGCCAGTTCACAGGAGAGAGAGAGAGAGAGAGAGAGCAAGCGAGCGCAGGCTCGTGTGCAGCTAAGCAGGCAGCCTGGGTGTTTGTCTCAGTGTTATTCAATGTTTTTACATTTACAGTAGTGTACTATTACACTGTGCGTTCTATGGTATAATTAACTATTTTTGTGCTTAAAAATCTTTAAAGAAAATATATTTACATACAGTTCCTACAGTCTGGAACGGATTTACATACAATCCTATGGGGGAAATTACTTCGGGTCACGACCAAATCAGGTTACGACCAGAGTTTTGGAATGAATTACGGTCGTGACCCGAGGTTCCACTTTAGGTTTGTATCTGGGCTTCCCTATTCAAAACTGAACACCCACACTCACTATTTGTGTATGACACTCAACATCTCTGTTATGCCCAATTATTATTGTGTTTGGCTGTTTTCTATATTACTTTTGCCCAATAAGTCATAATATTAATTATTATAATTAATTCTTAATTTTGTCTACCAACAGGTACCGGTTTTAAACTATATATACTCAGCAAAAAAAGAAACGTCCCCTGACTTTCAACTGTTTTTACTTTCAGTAGACTTAATGTTTAAATATTTGTATGAACACTAAAAGAGTCAACACCATAAGACATAAACTAAAAATGTTTCACAATGTGTCCCTGAATGAAGGGAGGCTCAAAATCAAAAGTACCAGTCAGTATCTGGTGTGGCCACCAGCTGCTTGAAGTACTGCAGTGCATCTCCTCCTCATGGACTGGACCAGATTTGTCAGTTCTTGCTGTGAGATGTTACCCCACTCTTCCACCAAGGCACCTGCAAGTTCCTGGACATTTCTGGGGGGAATGGCCCTAGCCCTCACCCTGCGATCCAACAGGTCCCAGACGTGCTCAATTCCTTCAACGATAAACACGAATCCGTCCATCACCCCTGGTGAGACAAAACCGTGACTCATCAGTGAAGAGCACTTTTTGCCACTCCTGTCTGGTCCAGCGAAGGTGGGTTTGTGCCCATAGACGGCGTTGTTGCTGGTGATGTCTGGTAAGGACCTGCCTTACAACAGGCCTGCAAGCCCTCAGTCCAGCCTCTCTCAGCCTATTGCGGACAGTCTGAGCACTGATGGAGGGATTGTGTGTTCCTGGTGTGACTCGGGCAGTTGTTGTGGCCATCCTGTACCTGTCACGCAGGTGTGATATTCGGATGTACCGATCCTGTGCAGGTGTTGTTACACGTGGTCTTCCACTGCGAGGATGATTAGCTGTCCTTCCTGTCTCCCTGTAGCGCTGTCTTAGGCGTCTCACAGTGTGGACATGGCAATTTATTGCCCTAGCCACATCAGCAGTCCTCATGCCTCCCTGCAGCATGCCTAATGCACGTTCACGCAGATGAGCAGGGACCCTGGGCATCTTTCTTTGGGTGTTTTTCACAGTCGGTAGACAAGTCTCTTTAGTGTCCTGCGTTTTTAGAACTGTGACCTTAAATGCTTACTTTCTGCAAGCTGTTAAGGTCTTAACGACCATTCCACAGGTGCATGTTAATTAATTGATTATGGTTAATTGAACATGCATGGAAAACATTGTTTAAACAATTTACAATGAAGATCTGTAAAGTTATTTGGATTTTTAAAACATTATTGTTGAAATACACAGTCCTGAAAAAGGGACGTTTCTTTTTTTGCTGAGTATATATACTATTTTATGTTGGACCTTTTGTCCTGAGTAATCCTCTTAGTTAACAATTTTTCTTTAATGTTAAACACTATACTAATATTAAAAATCAACAACCAATAATGCTTGGACTGACCTTAGCTGGTAATGCTATTAGTACTAATGTGGTGATAGTCACTAATATAGTACTAAATGTAGTAGTTGACATGTGTTAATGTCTGAACTAAAGGAGGTGGGTGGTGGACATGGGCACAGTCCAGTTTAAATACAACCACTAATCCTTAAAGGTAACATTTTCATCCTCTCAAGCCAAGTGTCAATGGACCTACATAATGAGGTAATTCTATAAATATTTACTCTTACATATATTTTTGCACTAAGTGCTGACCATATTATGCACATCACATGACCATATAATCACATTTTCTAAGCTATTTGTTGTCATATTATCCCAATTGGTGTACAAGTTAAATCCACTGCTCCACTGACAGACTGAGGAGATCGTTCCTCCCCCACACTATGCGACTCTTCAGTTCCATCGGGTTCAGGGGTAAACGTTAACATTATACCAAGTTACTGTCTGTTACACCTGCATTTTTATCACTCTTTAATTTAATATTGTTATTTTTTTTTTGTTTGTTTTTTTTATCAATATGCTGCTGTTGGAGTATGTGAATTTCCCCTTGGGGATTAATAAAGTATCTATCTATCTATCTATCTATTCTTCAGAATAATCATGCACTATTCGCTTTAATAAAAGCAGTAATTCCAAAAACTCAATAAGTGCATGTTGCTCGCGTAAAGAATTCATTTAGCTTGCTGTGCTTGCAAAGGATAACTCTTGATCCAAAGCAGACAAATGACTTTTACAATTCCAGACTCACAAAGAGGGTTTTTCATTTCCCTTTTTTGGTGTCAGAGTACATAAATTCTTTAACTTTTTGTTAGCTTGTTTGCATTAGGGACCCATGATCCCTTTAACTGAGGCCTTGTCCACACATACCCTGAGTTTTTTAAAAAAGTAGCTATTTGTATGCATTTTGGCCATTTATCCTCACAAAAGCTGCATTTTAGGTCCCTGAAAACTGATCTTTTGAAAAACACCTGCAAAGGTGAAGATATTTAAACACTAAAGTAAACAGGGAAAAATGGAAATTTTGGCTTGTAACATGAAAGTGTGTGACGGTATCTTCTTTGCTTGACGTTATATGCCATTATCTATTTTGTTACATGAGTCAATTTTGTGCAATGGCAGGTGTAGCTAAAGCAGTGCTGGTGTTAACCTTGTTAATGGGACTTACATGTTTACATTTAAATGGGCAATTGCTTTATCATTATATTGAGCAACAGAGGTGTCAGAATGCAAATGGAGTTCACTGATACATTGAACTCACAGGCCCAGCTGCCAACATTGCTAGTTTTGGACGAGGCCCAGCTGTACCTCTAGTTGGTGGGACAACTTTGAAAATGAAGTGGTTGCTGCTCAAGAATGGCGAGAGAATTTTTGTTTGTCAAGGACATTGTTGTCGTCTTTGAGCAAGTTGCTTTGCCTGCACATCGAATGAAAGACAACTGTAATGAGATCACCTGTGAGTGTTGCCAAAAATGTTGCTTGCGCACTCTACTGTTTAGCAGATGCGGGGAGATTATGCAAGATGGCAAACGCCTTTGGGTTATCAAGACAGGTGGTTTCTAAAATAGTAAGGCAAGTGTGTGAAGCAATTACAGTCCACTTAGTTATTGTAGAACCTCGGTTCTCGACCATAATTCGTTCCAAAACTGTGGTCGTAAACCGATTTGGTCGTGAACCGAAGCAATTTCCCCCATAGGATTGTATGTAAATACAATTAATCCGTTCCAGACCATACAAACTGTATGTAAATATATATTTTTTTTAAGTTTTTAAGCACAAATATAGTTAATTAAACCATAGATGCACAGCTTAATAGTAAACTAAATGTAAAAACATTGAATAACACTGAGAAAACCTTGAACAACAGAGAAAACTAACACTGCAATAGTTTGCACTATAGCGCTACCAACCGCTGGCTAAAAGCACTTTTTTAATGACTTTTAAGCACAGGGAAAAAAATGAACATTTGAAAAAATCCGTAATATAATAAACCACCAAGAAAAATAACATTGCAACAATGCATGCTACGAACCGATTGCTGGAAACAGAAGTGAAAACAAAATCAAGCCCAGTGCATTCTTTAACTGCCTTCCTACCTTAATGCGTCCAGCTCTCTCTTGCGCTGCCTGTGTGTCTGCATCTCTCTCGCGCTGCCTGTGTGTGTGTCGCGCTCTCTCTCGCGCTGCCTGTGTGTGTGCGCGTCTCTCTCGCACTGCCTGTGTGTGTGTGTGTGTCGTGCTCTCTCACTCTCTCTTGCTCGCTGCATAGGAAATGCACAGAGAGAGACTGAACATGTACAAACCGAAAGGGAAACTGGCTTGTTCGTATACCAAGTGTGTGGTCATGAACCGAGGCAAAAGTTTGGCAAACTTTTTGGTCGTAAACCGAGTTGTACGTGTACCGAGATGTTCATGAACCGAGGTTCCACTGTATATAGTTACCTCTCACTTAGTCCAAAGTAGAGGAGTAGCAAGGTTTCACCAAGCCATGGCAGCCATGGATGGGACTCATGTAGAAATAAAGCATCTATTTACAAATTCCATGGATTATCTGAACAGAAAGGGGAGATTTTCTCTTAACATACCAGACATGTGTGATTACAAGTGTTAATTTATTGATGTTGTAGTGACATGGCCTGGTAGTGTTCATGACGCCCATATTTTTACAAATTCCACGCTGAAAATACATTTCAAACACATGCTAAACACATATTTGAAAAAAGTCAAAAAAACAAAATTCTAGAACATGAGGAGGCCATTCCAGATTTTCTTATTGGGTACTCAGCACACCCATTGCTTACCTACTTAATGAAAGAGTATGCAAATGCGGGAAGCATTGTTCAGGAACAGTACCATTGGACAGTCCTTGTGTCAAGTTAGAATGGTTATCGAATGTGCTTTTGATAGACTGAAAGCACAGTTTGGAGCATTAAGAAGGGCAAAGCACATTAACCTAAATTACCTTCACTTTGTCATCTATACTTGTTTCGTGCTCCATAACTACTGCAAGGCCACCAAGGAGATGATGGATAAAAACAGAGTTATTGAGGCAGTTTAGCATGACAAGAATTGCATCACAGCAGAAGGGAAGAGGGTCAGAAGAGACATCACTGAATTCCTGGACCCATAAAAGACATTTTAGGTTTTTTTTCTGTATGCCAATTACGTGTGTGTGTATCTGTGTATGATATGCCAGTTAAACCTGCTCACAGTCTGTGCAGTGTGGTCCTGAACATGTGAAAAATGAAAGTGGTATGGTACCTTAAGTTAAAAATTGTTCTTTCAATGAAACCACTTTTAACCACAATTTTGTTTATAATGAGGATGGTGTATGCTGCATGTGGTTGTCATTTCCTAAGTTGTGAGTTTACAGCAAACAGTTTACAACACTGTTTCTTATGTTGATCAATCACTTGGACATCTGTACAAGTTTCAAACTGTTTTATTGAATAAAGTCTTTATTTTGTTGGCACTGATAAGAAAGCAAATTATATACAAAATCAAAAAGAGACTATTTTAATTAACACATGAAATGAGAATGGCATTTGCAAATGAGGTGGTACAAAATGAACTGCTTTTTCAGAAAAACATAACATTCTTTAAATGTGTTTGTGAATCCATTATTAACATAACAGAGTCCACTGTTAACTCTTGAACATTCAACACTGGAACTGCCTAATCGCTAACGCAACACCTAACACCTCAACAACAGGTATACTTCAGCAATAGTCTTAATCACAAAAAATCTTTATTATAAAGTATAATAAACATAAATACAATTATAAAAAATAATAAAATATAAAGATACAGCACAAACAACCACCCACTAATATATTTTGTCAAGAATTTCAAATATCATCCTGAAACAGGGCTTGTGTGAAGGACAGCTTTCCTAATCCCTGCACAGGTGGATTGGAGGAAGAGGTGTATGGTTATTCACTTACAGTAGTGTTGGGTGGAAATGTGCCAGGTATTATGTTGGCTGAAAGTGTACAAGGTGTGTGTAGTTGTGGTGCAGATGCATAGACATGTTCATAAGGACTGCTGGTTTGGTATGGAGACATGTTGAAGGGTTGTGACGGTGGATGCATAATTTGTCTCAGCAGTGGAAGAAATCTACAGTCTCAACTGGTAAAGTCCTAATGAGTTTTAGAAGAGAAATCAAAATGAATTAAAACAGTTAAGTTCCTTGTTCCCTTTTCATTGTCCTAACTGCAGAATATTGTCCAGGTATGAGTACATATTTCAGTTTCAAGTTTTAAAATCATTTGAAAGTGTAACAGATATTTAAGTATATTTAAGGCTAACAATTAATTCTGGAGATGGTTCTGCTCCTTTTGTCATTTGAACATTATGTTTATTCTTATTGTAAGAAAATAGTCTAATAAATAAATATAAAATTTATCTATGTTTAAAACACTGATTTTTTAATCCATGACTTTCTTTTAGTGCTAGTTCATGCATGCTGTGCCATTGATGTCTTCATGTTTCTTTGCATTTTACAGAGTATTGGTTTTGTAGAAAAAGCACAATCTACTCATTCTGTTGGTTACATTTTGTCTTGCATTATTTATACACTACCCTTTTGCTATAGTATATTTCAGCATGGAAGAATACCTGGACAGGAAGCACATTCATCACATGTTGACCACACACATCATCACATCACCCAGCACATTCTAACTCTGTCCCTAACTTTATTACTGTTCGTACTGAGCATGGTCACGCATAATCCTTGATGGTATTTTATCCCTAAATACTGAGGCCTCTGGTCTTTCCAAAGTGGAATCCAGGATTTTTGCTGCCCCACAAGATGCATCTGCCATACTCAAATCTAGAGAACAATGCCTAATAACCAACATATCCCTGGCTTCAATAATGGCAGTCTTTCCAACAATCACATCTGCCACAGGCATTGCAGGAAATTTTTCCAAAAGTGGTGTCCTCACACAGATCTGGCAAACTGACCAGGGAAAACCCGAGGTCATGAGTTAAGGAAATCAACAGACAGGGACCCAGCCGCACTCAAGGACAATTTGACCAGTTAAGATGCCACTCGGGCCAGAAGCTACCTGACGCTCATTCATTACTCACCGGTTAATCCTCTGATATGTCTCAGTAGCTCCTAGAGTCAGAGTAAAACTCCCTTTATACAGACAAGAGGGGTCACACATAGAGTTTTCATTTTCTAATCTCATGTTACTAAGCTCTGCCTATTACACAAGACTACAGCAGTGAAATCCGCAAAAGCACAACATACATTTTTAAATAACATTCACCAACAGTTCCTGAAATATCCAAACATTTAGCCTAATCCACAGGGCACAGCAAATTCTTAAGAAATCCCTGGGTTCAGGGCAACAAACTGTTGGGAAAAGTACTTAGTAGATAAAGAAGAGCCATAATTACATATGAAATTTAAACATGGATACCTTTTTTTCATCCAATTGGTGGAGCCCCATGTACTGTTGTTAATGGAACATGGCTGAGTGATGAAATCTAACAGATTAGCATCCTTTATCAGTTAGGTTCATTTCCATGTAATGACTGTGAAGCATTTCAATTACACCACTCAGCATACAGATAAATGGTATATTGTTTTAGCACTATTCTTTCTTTTCTCACAATTACTGAAAGCAATTGATTCAGTGAAAAGAAATGAACAAGTATTACCATATTAGACTTTTGTAGAGATTATTGGCAAACTTATTTGAAAACAAAAGTACTTACAGTTTATGATCATCTGTTATTTTGCTCTGTTTCACCTTAAAGACTTTTGGCTTAAATTGGTCACCTGCCACTTTTCAGATTTTTATGGCCAGAGTGGTGAGAAGACTGCAGTATTGTTTATCTAAATGATGTTGTTATATAAGGCAACAACTGGGAGGACCGTTTTCAACAAATGTGCCATATCCTAAATCAGTTTTATCTGCAAATGTTGGAATGTGTCTGTTATGGTAATAACATAATAATGTTTCAATTATTTTGTATTGGTTTTAAGCAGTGCTTTTTTCAGTTATCAGAAGAAAATGTGAATGAATAAATTTAGCATCTGGACATAGTAAGATAAATCAAGTATTTCACAATGATGATATAATTATTTATAAACTCTACACTGAAATCTTCCAAAATTAAAATAAATTCCCCACCCATTTGTTCTTACCTTATGTGAAGAATCCCCTGTCTCTGCAGTGACACATAAAATCTAAGCTCTGGACTGTTCATTTTTTATAAATAAAAGGATGGAAATTGTAAGCTTTCTGATGTGTATTCCATATCAAACACTATTTTTCATTCATTAATATAAGACATATTAAAAGACACATGCACAATCTGTAATACCTTGTTAAAACCATTTGGTAGAGGGAGTTAAGAAATATAACATTTCAATTCCTGGGTGTGGTATGCCAGAAAAAAAGGTTGAGAAACTGGCCTGTAAAAAGAACTAAAGACAGAAAGGCATCCGCTTTACAAAACTCAGAATCCACTCAAAGTTAGCAAAAAATTAAAAACATTGTAAATATTGTTGTAATTTTCAGAGGTCTGTTTCAGGAAACAAATAATGGGTTAACAACTTACAGCTTTTTTTAGGCAGGTGGCAGAAAAAAATACTAAATAGTGGTGTTAATTTCTATGAAGTGTGGAACATGAGCAACAAAAAATTACTTCTCGTGTGCATGAGAAAGTTTTACATGCTCAAGAGATCATTTTTGTGTGCAAATGACTTTCTGTCAGGCAACACAGTAAAACAGTTAAAGTGGTGTAAGCCAAACAGGTCTACCAGAAATATACGCAGCCCCCAAAGGGATACATGTATCCCAGAAACAATGCTGCTTGTGTGAGCAGTAAAACATTTTTGTGCACGTGACAAATATGTTTTTTTTTTTGTTTTTTTTTAGGGGCTCCATACATTCCTCTAATATGGAGACATTGGCTATACTGTAGATAGTTAGGCATCCATCCATTGTTAACCTATCAAATTCCAGATCAGGTGGGTGTAAAGGAAAAACAGTATAATTTTGAGAGACATGAAGAATTAAATGGATATTTTATCATTTTTTTTTACCAAAATAACATAAAAACTAAAATCTTGTGATAAATTAGGGTTATCACTTTAATTTGAAAATAGTGCTGGCACAGAAGTAAAAGGGTTCACCTTGTTCCAATACAAATTGACAGTCCAGGATTTAAATCCCAGTCCAGTCATTGGAGTAGGCACCTCTGTGTCCTTGTAAGTTTTCTGTGTGAACTCAAATTTCCACCCATTTCCCAAAGGCTGTTAGGCTAGACTGATCAGCCCCACTAAACTGATTCAATGTGCCTGAGTGTGTGTGAATGTGCTATGCGATACCCTCATGTCATATACAATATTGGCTCCTGCCTTAGACACCATGGTGCAAAAAATTGGATTTGGGTCCCAATGCTGTAACTATCAGTGGAATAAACAATTTCAGAAAATGAATGAATGATACACAGAGAAGATTACTGATTATTTTACATACTACATATGCCTGAGAAAAAAAATGATTTGCACAATTTTTCAAATGGATTCAACTGTAATATCTGAATACTTGCTTTTAATGCTCTTAAAACATATATGTGGAAAATATTCAGGTATTTGTATTATCAATAGTGTGTAATAATACGAATATTTTTGGTAAATCAAGGTCTTTTCATTGCAAAAAAACAGGTTGTTATCTGTAATGTTGTATATTCAGATGCGTTATATTTTCCACATGTGATTTTTTGGCATACTATTTTTTAACACTGCACATTGAATAAACACTCTAATGTTTCTTAATGACTTCTGCTGTTGACTAAAGTGCTGACTTTCAGCAGTGTTAGATGTCATTGACTGACACTCTAAACACACCATTTGGCTGTTTGATTTAGAAAATTAAGTTCAATGACAGCCTTCTGTGAGCCTCAGCTAGTCTAACCCCACTGTTGACATTCTCCCTTGGCTCAAATATTGTTTTTAATGAATAATGATGGTGTGCATTGTGTTGTGAAAAGAACAAGTAATTCTTTTTTGGAGCAGTTCAATCAATTGCAAGCTGCATGCTTTGTTGAAAGAACTTCAATGATCATTTCTTTTTATCAAAATTAACACTTTCATCTTTACAATGTGCTATACTTCAAATTAAAAAAGGCATTTCAAAATGTGTATATAATCTCCCTGAATAATCTTTTGGTTTTTTTTAATACATCTGTGAAAAAAATTAAACTAATAAAGAAAAAACCTGGCAGAGCAACAAAGGACTGAATTATTTAATTACCTTCCTACTGACAAAAGCATTTATGTGCTTTTCTTCCATTCATATATAGACAAACAGAAATGTGTTTTGTTTAAAAAATATCTGAACTCAAGTATAATCCATAAGGCAGTTTAACTGAATTTGGTTTTAATATACTCTAGCAATTTAGGCCACAAAATAAGATACATTTATAGCAAATAGTAACTATTTATAGCCTTTAGTTTCATTTTTAAAAAGCTTTAGAAACAGGCACAATTACCTTGAGAGAGAAGAAGGTGTGAGGGATCTCTGGTGCAGATGCAGCTCTATAGTAGCATAATTACTTGGGCCTGTAGAGCATGTTCAGTTCACACAACACTATGCGAATCATCCAGGCACCCGCCATCCTGTTGTTCCTGAAAGGAAAAGAGGGAATATGAAATGTGCATAGCCAAATTAAACTAAAAGCCAAAAAAGAGGCACTTGCCAGAGAGAGTGCAACTGTAAGAATGAGACAAACAAAGACTGCAGTTCACCCCCCCCCCTTAGAGTACTCACACTGCCTGAAACTGCACTAAATAGAAAGTTCCTGAGTGAGGTGAAATACATTGTGGGTAGTGTCACTGCATGCTAACATATAGGTGGGAACAGGTGTGCATCAGCAGGGAAAGGGCAGTACAGTCTTCAAGTGTATAAAACCACAAGATGAACACTAGAGGTCATCTTTATACCAGGTTGAGTGTCTAGCTGAACTTTCCAAGCATTATACAGTGAGCGCGTTAAAGCTCTTCAGTGTTAAGAAGCTCTTAACACTGTCCATGTTTTTGTATATTTTTAGATATATTTTTAACATTTTTTTTACAAAAGAGAATTATTTTTTATTTCTTTTTCCTTGAACATTTTGCTTGAAGGAAGGAGAAGGAAAATTAATTTGAATTTTGTAAATGCTGATTTTGGTTAAAGAGTTCTTTTTTGCTTTCTGATTTTTGTTGAAATACGAGAAATAAAAAAGGACTACATTTTTCTTTAAACAGTTTTTTGTCTGTCTTTTTACTGTTTGAGTGGTTTTAATTTGGAGTGTGTTTTGTTATTTAATTACACTTTACTGAGTTTTGTTTTTGGGTTTCATTATTGCAACTTTGGTTTTTGGAACACCTGTAAATAAAGTACACACAATTTCTTGTCTGTGTCTCATTGCTCTCAGCATCAGTTTGATCAGTCCATGAGCTACAAGTGCCCAGAGTGTAGCATTACACCAATTCCCATTAAATATGGTATCACATACACCTCATAATACAAATTGATTTTAAACTATTTTAGAAAATATATTATGTCAGTTAGATATCTTTGCTTCACCTAATTTCCAAGTACTATAGTAAGCTGTGTAAATTGTTTCAGCTCATCTTCTTCTTCTTCCTCTTCATCTACTTCCACTTCAATGTGGGGTCAAAGTGCTTGATTAACCTTCTCCATATACCTCGGTCCTGCACCTCCTCCCTGGTCAAAACCTTTTCCTTTAAATCTTCTTTTACTTTATCTCCCCACCTCCACTTTGGCTCCCCTACTTTCTCTTCCCCTGTACTTCCATTCCCATCACTCTTTTGCCTACACAGTCATTGACTCTCTTCATCACAAGTCCAGACCACTTCTATCTACTTTCCTGTACTTTCGTAGATATCTCTTCCACTTTTTTTGTACCTCTTATTGTCTCATTTCCTATTCTGTTCTTTTTTCTAACTTCACACTTCCATCTCAACATTCTCATTTCTGCCATCAAAACTTCTCCTGCATTCCCTTTACTGCCTCTAATCTCCATACATCATTGCTGGTTTTACAACTGTCTTAAGAACCTTACCTTTAACCTTTGCCTTAATTCTTTGATCACAAAATATTCCTCATATCTTCTTCTAATTATTCCATCCCACTGCACTTTATGGGTTATCTCTGCATCTGATTCTCTATTTTGAGCTACCTCTGATCTTAAATATTTAAACTTATCCATTTTTAATAGCTCTACCAGCTCTCCCTATATGCACCTTTGTCAGTTCTTCCAATTTCCTCTCCACTTCCTCCTTTCTGGTTCTACACATCACAATGTCATTAGCAAAATGCATGTACCAGAGGGTTTTGTCTTTTACCCATTGAGTCAGCACATCCTTAACCAGATCAAAGAGGTAAGGGCTTAAAGAAGATATCGGCCGTAGACCTAACTGGGATCTCGTCTGTTAAACCAACACTGCTTTTAACCTGAGTCCTCACTACCTCATACTTATCCAGACCTCCTCCTCCTCCAGACCTCTTGATATGGACAGTATCATAAGCCATCTTCAAATCAATAAACACCATATGTAATGCAAAAACTGAATCAGCCATTCCTCTCCCTTACATGAAACCAAACTGAACATCCCCTTTGGTGGTCTATTTCCTAAGCCTCCTCTCTATAACCCTTTCCCAAATTTTTATTGTATGTGACATCAGCTTTATTACACCTACAGCTTCCATAATCCTGAATAACTATCTTCTCCTTGTAAATGTGTTCTCCACTCCTGTGCTAGTTTCACCTGTTTATAGATTGTCAGAATTAGATGCTACAGCACATCTACACCCTCTTTCCCTAAACGTTTTAATTCTTTTCAGTGGCACCTTTACTTCCTCCCAATAGAAAGAGGAGAAAATTATTATTTGATTGATTTGGCAAGGTTTCCAGTACCAGTCCTAGGTTATAACCATAGCTGCAGATTTTGTTCCAGCCAGTTTCCCAGTCAGTCAAATTTGACCTCAAATTGATATCATTGTTTATTTAGTTGGTCTTTTTTTCTTCTATTATTCTGCATTTGGGAATGCACAGTTGTGTGAAATTTAGATCTAGTCCACACTAAAACTGATAATTTTAAAAAGGCATTTTTAAAATTCATCTTGTCCTTCCATCCATACTCAAACAGTGTTTTTAACTACCACAAATGTATCATTTCTAAAACACTCTGTGAAGTATGTAAATTTGAAAGAGAAAGGTCTTGTGTTGCAGTGTTGATGGGAAAAACAGAGCTGAGTGGTCAAGCACTGACTTCAGTTTGTTCTGATATTTTCTTTTATTGTCTCATCCTTACTGTCAGCATTGTGCTTTCCAAATTATTTTTTTTAATATCAGCTAACAGGTACAGCACGTTGAAGCACTTGTGTATTTTTTTTTATTTATTTTGGCAGGACTCCTAGTCTGTATTCTCCTTGGGTTTGGCAACCTTATACTCATTTTTAACCAATTTGCTTTGGGTTTGTTCCATAAATAAACAAACAACAAACTTGACTGATAAACTGCTGAATTACAATAGACATGGATGACAAACATTTTGAAAATCATCTGAAAACTGTAGTATGGATGGAATGCTTTGAAAATGAAAGTGAAACTGTCAAATGTATACATTTTAGACATAAGACAGTCCGAAATGTTCTTATTTTTGCTATACTTTTATATTCTTACATGTCTTTTGCCATTTTCATCTCTCTTATGTCAATAATTCAGCTTTTCCCTCTGCAGTTTCCTTCTGAAATGTTATCCTAATAACGTTGATTAACAATGAGAGTTGTGATGAGAGGCTTGACACCAGTAATGTGTTGGCTCTGCTTTAAGTGGAATGCAGCAGCAGTTATGCATATTGAAGATCACCACACCAAAGAGCTTGTTTGTCCAGTTACTAGTCAATGAGTGGATGTAGAGGTGGTGCACTCATACAAGTACTTGGAGGTGAACAATAATGACAGGTTGGACTGGTTTTGGAACACAGAGGAATGATATATGAAGGGGCAGGGAAGGCTCTTTTTCCTTGGAAACCATGTTCCTTTAATGTGGGAAGTGACATCCTTAACATCTATTTACTCTGTGATGACCAGTGTGATTTTCTATGCCATGGTCTGCTGGGTTGGCAACACCACTTCAAGAGAGTTCCACCGAATCAACAAGCTAATTATAATGGCAGGCTCATTTATGGGATATACTTTAGACCCCCAGAGGACATAGTGAAAAAGCTAATTAAAACAAAAATGAAGGTCATTATGAACAAAGCTGCACATCCTCTCTCTGATACACTAACACAGAGTACTTTCAGCCAACAGATTATTTAGCAAACGTGTGTCAAGAAACACCCCAAGGACAATCCATAAAAGTTGCTGGAATCAATTTGCAGAACCATGGTTTTTCATGGACAATTTATATGTTGCATGTTCAAAAGTTGGAAAGTCAAACAACCTGGTTTAACAACAAAGAATGTTATCCACCACAAGGCTCTTTCATACATTTTTGTGAGAAGATAAAGAATATATTCAAAAACTTCCTATGATACGTCATTACTTTGTGCTATAAATCTTTTGATTTTGGAAAGTGATTGTCTCTATGAGGCTACAATTTAAGAAACACCATTTATAGAAGTTAGATAATTCTGCTTTAAATTTACTTACCCAGGGAACACTGGGTGCTGTAGATGGTTTTTAAGTAATTTTTCTCCAAGTTCCGGACCATTCCTGAGAGAAAACAAAAATATGCCTTCTGATCATATCCTTGAAGCACTCTCTTGGTCTCTCTATGCTGGTGCTGGGATGTGCACTGTTTATTTCAGTATAATTTTTGTGAATGCAGATGCTGAAAGGAGGACTAATAGGATTGTACAAGTTAAAGTGAATCATTTTCATATTAGTGCATATACATCAAATGGCATAACAAAAGTATTTTTTAACAATTATAATATGTAAGTTGGTATATTGCATAACTGGTACATTTTCCTTTTAAATTCACGACCCAGCACTCCTAGCGATAAATTGTGCTGAGGTTTCCATGTGTGATAGTACAAAAACATGATGGCTTGTTCTGTTATTAAACTTTTAACATTATGTGTAGTATTACTATGTGTTACAATCACTGGCTACATGATTGACTGCTGTCTGTTATGGCATCTTATTTAAGCTTTCTAGTGATCTGAGAACATTGACTTGGAGTATAATTTTGGTGAAAGGATTGTGTGCAAAACAGAAAATGACCAGCAAATCAGCATTTGTCAAAAAGCAGAATACTTTCCTTAAATTTACAAATGTATTTAGATAACATCATTTTCTGCTCAGCATGCTGGTACCTAAGGTTTCATTCAATAACAGCAGCAATTCATTCATAATTTGTGAGGAATATTTATTGCTGTTCGGGAGGCTTTATTACTTAGTAAGTGTATCTGAGATAAAACTACATAAATCCATTTTACTTAATTACAAGGGAGATTGATGGCATTTTCTTGCCTATCACTTTATTGAATATTCTCTTTGCATAAAGTCATCATTTGAAGTGGGGTAATACTCCTAATATACAGTAATGGCACATAACGCAATCTCATCCACCGTAATAAAAGGATAAGTGTCTGACTGGGTATCCGTCCTGTTGCTATGTCTCTTTCATTCTAAAAGATGGTACTTTTATGTATCTTTGAAATCATTATAGTGACTGCCATTGAATATGTTTTTTACAAGAATCTTCTAGAATGTTGGCTTGACAATCATATAAGCAATTTTGGAATACCAGAACGGTTATATAGATGGCAATGGTGAAATCTATAATATTGGTAATTAAATTTATGAAGCAGTATAACATTACATTGGTGACACATTATCTTGTGCAATACTGTCAATAACATCATTCCACAGCTTTGGGTGAAAGAGGCAGCACCACTGAAAGCAGAGGACAACATGTGACAAAATTCAAAGAGGCTGCCAAGGAGGAAAACAATGTTTTATAGCTGACTGAGACACAGTTCCTCTAACAGAAGAGAGAGACCTGCCACAATTACAAGAATGGGTGTCTGCTTTTGCCAGAAGAGGTGACTGGAATACCATTGCTGTCAGAAAATAAGGCAGTCTTTCAGTCAAAACAAAAGAAGGCTCTTTCTCTGGTAGATGTAGCAGGAGAAACAGCAAGACTAACACAATTTGAAGCTACACTCCAAATGGAAAAAAGTACACCACAAAGTAAGTATGCCATACACTTAAAAGCATCAGCAAGGAGATGACACCAATGTAAGTGCCAGAACATAGTTCTTGGTGGGCTAGTGAGGAAACTCAGCGGCTGACTTACACTAGACACAGAGGACTTCAGACAATGCCCTGTGACCTCTGGAGGTGACACTAATCCTGTGGTAAACAGATGAAAAAAGTTACAGCTAAGGTAAAGATACTTCCAACCACTTTTCTAATATACAAATCCCACGGACCCAGAAGGCTGAATGTATTCCAACCAAAAGGTTTTATTTACAGTTAGAACAGATTCTCTCACTTCAGGACTTAAAAAGAAGCCAATGCCAGTACATCTAGTTCAAGACATAACCTGTTTAACACTGCACAATTCATAATTGACAAAACAGATTCCCAAGCCTGACTTGTTCCCACGTATTTACAGTATATTTAAAGATGACTTAAGCAATTAGGTAAATATTAAAAGCAAAAAAGGCTGACAAAGGTTCAATCATTTCATTTAACTGAAAATTCTGTTGATATTTATTAGTATGTAAAACAAATACATTTTTGAATTATATGAAGCATGTGTTACATACAAAGAGTCAGCTACAATTAAGAATTTATTTTTTTGAAGTATGTTTGTAATATTCAGTACATTTTGGATTAATCTATTACTGCCGTCAATTACAAATCCAGCAGAATTTTCATATACTTTTTTTAATTGTATTGATTTTATTTGAAGAAAACAACAGTCCATACAATCACGTCAAACTTAACAAACCATAATTCAACCCCCACCTGAGAGAAAGAAAGGTGAGACTACAACATGAGCAAATCTTTAAAAACAACAAAGAAAGGAGAATGTACTTTTCCTCGATATACTGTAAATGCTTATTCTAAGATTTGATTAATTAGATCTTGCCATACTTTTTAAAAAAAGTTTTTAGTAGATCCTCTAAGTAAGAATTTCACTTTTTCCAATTTCAAATAGTATATAACATCAGTTACCCACTGACGTAACAGGGGGGCTGTGATTCTTTCTGTTAAGCAAGATAAGCCTACTTCTAGTACACGTGGTATAAACAATTATAATCAATTTCTCCTTCTTCACTTTAAGCCCAGCTGGGAGTACACCAAACAAGGCTGTTAATGGGTTATGTATAATTGTGACACCAAGGCTGTCTGATAGGCATTCGCAGATTTTGGTCCAGAATGTTGTTAATTTAGTGCACACACATGTGGCCCAGTAAGTTTGAAGGTAGATTGCAACATTCACAGGTTGAATCTTACCATGGACACATTTTGGACAATTAAGTAAGATAAATGTGTTTAATAAAGGATTTTAAGTTGGATGACTGAATACTTTGTGTATACAGGGCTGGAGTGTGTTCTATGAATGGCTGCCTTCCACTCCGTTTCTAAGATCCTTTCTACAATGTACCCTGGGATCTTTGAAAAGAAGAGACATTAAAATGTATATTGTTGAGATGCTGATTATCATGAAGAGGTGCAACAGATAAGTGCTTCTCGGTATTAAAGTTCTTCCTAAATTTGTTCCCTTTTCTGAGTGATTCATGGACTATTTGTAGCAGTGCTACCATTAGTTAGAACTGCATCTCCCAGCAGTCCTTTCAGGGGCTGTTGGGGTCAAAGGTGGCCAGAGGGGTTTAAAAGGAGGGCAGGGGTCGAAGAGGAAAAAAAAGTTTGTTTGTTTTGTTTGGTGCTTGTATTTATCTGTTGGATTACCTGCCGTTGTTCTGCCATACATTTTCGTGTCCTGGATTGTATTGTTTGTTGGGGTCTGGAATCATTTGTCTACCTGTCTACTGTTTACTGAGGACGGTGTCTGGATTCATTGGCTTTCCCGGAAGAAGGAGCGCTCCTGAACCATTCATCTGTCATCATACTTAAGTAATTACCGGTAGGACTAGGTTTTTCCATTTCCCTCTCTTCATGCAAATCGCTGGACTTAACTTCTCCGCTGCTCATTTCATCCATGGACTTTACTGCGTGTTTGTCGTGTTTATCTGTTAAATGTAATATCGTCGAAGGGATCAGGGGTGGTATTATTATTTTCATTTAGTTAACTTAATTTCATTATACTTTTTTTATCGTTTAAATTCCCAGCGTGTTTTTCTTTGTTGTCTCTGTAGTGTGTGTGTGTGTGTCGTGCCAAGGCTGGGGTTGTCCCTGGTAATCCTCGAGTAAAATAAATAAATCACCGTCACGCACGACGGTGTGAATCTTAGCGCCTTCTGACCGCTACATATTGGATTATCAGTATATTGACAATAATTTGTACAGTATTTTCTGGGGTACAAAGTAGGGCATATAAAGAAGTATAGCAAAATTTTATTTCTACTGCAAACCTGGCTTGTGTATATTAATTAATTTGTGTCCACGTCCAAGTCTTTATGACTTGTATATTTGCCGCCCCGTAATAAAATTGAAAGTTAGGTAGTGCCATGCCCCTTTCTGCTTTAGGTCATTGTACAGTTCATGGATGTTTCAAATTCCAAATAAATGAGGTTTTAATTGAATCTAATTTCTTAAAGAATGTTTTATTAATGTATATGGGGATGCTCTGAAATAGAAATAGAAGCTTGGGAAGGATGTTCATCTTGACAGTATTCATTTTTCCATTTAAGATTACAAGTTAAGTGTCTGGCTTTAATTAATCTGGTTTGGTCTTGTGATTTTACTTCATCAGTCCTTCTAGCTAGAACTTTGGAGAGTATGTTAACATCACTATTCAGAAGTAAGATTAGTCTGTATGATGCACACTGCAATAAGACTTTATTTTTCTTAGGAAAGATGGTAATTACCGCTTGTCAAAAAGTCTGAGGTAGAATTTTGTTGTGAGTTTATAGCATCTAGTAATTCTGAGAGTGTCAGAGGTTTGCCCACTTTCTCTGCACTAAGAGTATCTAGCTGTGGTATTTGTAATGTGTCAAAAAACTCATTAGATTGTAGCTTATTTTCTTTAACCCAAGTAGAATATAAGGACTTATAGCACTCCCTAAATGTGTGTGTTATACTTTTACGCTTAATGCTTTTATGTCCATAATTTTTGTTATTGTGTTGCAAACTTCCTGCTCTTGAATTTGTTGAGCTAAGATCTTATCGGCATTCTCACCATGTTCATACTAATGATGTTGTGATTTAAAGATTAGCTGTTCTGTTTCTTTTTTTGTCAAGAGGTTAAATTCTAATTGCAAAACCTCTCTTTTCCTATAAAGTGCCTAATTTGGAAACCTGGCATATTCAAGATCTATTCTGGTAATTTCTTTGATTACCTCTGACACCTTCTTGGTTTCCAATATATTTTTGTGAGAAAGATATTAAATAATCTGTCCTCCTATAGTATTCCTGCACAGACCTCTGGGGATGCATTTGTCTGTAAAAAATAATCAATTTGCTTGTTTATAAATTCTGTACATTTGTCATCAGCTAACGACAGCGGGTTAAAATACCAGCTACGAGATGAGTATGTAGGGCATAGTGATTTAACACTAGAATTACCACAGCCTACGAAAAAACTCGTAGATCCATCCCACCTTAAAACTCTTCGCACCTCTCCGTCAGCATCTTTTGTCCTTTAAATGTGTTGATAAGCATCAAACAGCAAGCAGCCTGCTATCATGATCCCAACTCCAGCTACCCCGATTTGATACTGCTGTTTTCACATAGACGTGCTATAACAGAGGTAAACTCAAATCATGAGTTAACATTCGATCTGGCTCTTACATACAAAGGACGGTGCATGTGCCCAAAACATTAACATTTATATTTTACTTACATAAAAGCCAGATTGAATGTTATTTAACCATTTACCTTTATTTATTGACTTACTTCCTACAGTCACAAGTAGAGTGCAGAGTTTCCCATGTACATACACAAAGTACAGCAATGGCAAAAGTGCATTTTTGATCCGATGTAGAACCATCGTCATGATTTGAGTTTACCTCTGTTATAACGCGTCTATATGAACTCCACCCCCCCCATTTGTCACTGTTGTTTTTCAATCAAAAGGACAAAAGACGCTGACGGAGAGGTGCAAAGCGTTTTAAGGTGGGATGGATCTACAAGTTTTTTCGTAGGCTCTGATATTTCTAGTGTTAAGCTCCATGATCAGAGGGGTGTGATCAGACACAACAATAGTGTTGTACTTGCAAGATTTGATAGTAGGCAATAAATTATTATCAAGATAAAATTAATCAATTCTTGAGTAACTGTGATGTACTGGTGAGAAGAAGGGATATGCTTTTCAGTTTGAATTTAAAAATCACTATGAGTCTGATAAGTTATGATTCATTACAAACTGTGTGAATATTTTTGCAGTGTTAGATGTTATCACCACTATAGTTGAAAACCTATCCATTTCTGGACACAATTAAGGTCTATGGCCATTATATTTTTATGAGTTTTGACATTAGGAACATTTGTAAATACATTTTGGATGAAATCTCTATCATCCACATTAGGTGTATAGATCTTCTTCTTCTTTCGGCTGCTCCCTTTCTGTCCTCTGCATCTTGCTCTGTTACACCCATCACCTGCATGTCCTCTCTCACCACATCCAAAAACCTTCGCTTAGGCCTCTTCGGCCAACAGTAGCCCAATTTCTGCCAGCATCCTGTTGACGGTTGTTGTTAACCCAGGGCTCGACCGATCCGGTATGGAAATTTGTATTGTTGTCCACATATTGATTTGGCAAAATTTTACACCGGATGCCCATCCTGACGTAACCCTCCCCATTTATCCGGGCTTGGGAACACACTGGTTTGTGCATCCCCTGTGGCAAAATTAATTTAGACTAAAATAAATTACCCATGACCACAACATATCACTATTCAGGATATGATACTACACATGAGTTTTGGGTATTAAGATTCCCACACCTCTAGTTTTCTTTGTATATCTGGAATGAAAGATTTAGTCAAATTAATCTCTTTGCAACTGGAACTGTTCCTTACTTATTAAGTTAGTCTCCTGTGTGACAGATAGGGGGCGCTGTCGTTCCCTTGAACCCTCAGACTTGATGCCAGACACCAGATAAAAGTCCAAATATTGACTTTATTCAAGCAAACACATGCACAAATCACCCTCCTCTCCCCAATACTCATAAATAAACAATAATCCACAATAATGCATTCCTCCACTCTCCCAGACGCGTTGCCACCCAGCTCAGCTCATTGTCTGGTATCTTTCCCAGTACTTTATAGTCCATGACCCGGAAGTGCTTCTGAACCCCTGTCCATGTGACTTCCTAGCACTTCCGGGTCAGATGAAAACTCTTCTTCTTCAACCCGGAAGCAGGTCATTCCCTTTGTCCATGTGACTAGGACGCACTTCTGGGTTGTATGCAAAATACTCATTGCTCCTCCCTGCAGCGCCTTCTAGTGGCCCCTGTGGTATCCAGCAGGGCTGTGGATGAAAACTCCATTGTCCATAATTCACTGCTGGCATTCGGGGCACCTCCATGCTGCAGGGAGGGCTCCACCTGGCGGCCTGGGGGTATTGACCAGGATGACTGGTCGGCCATAGTCCACACCTGTAAAAATACTATCATGGCATATAAAACTGTTAGGTGAGAAAATAATTTTTATCTCTTTAGATCTTGAGACATTTGACATCCCAGCTCAGAAAGTTCACTGTTTTGTCAGAGAGACACTGCTTCTTAACTTTTGAGGACATTTTTTTCATCTTCATAAAACAGATCCAGTATGCTATCCCTTAATTTTACCAATTTATTTCCAGCATTATGGCAGGTCACATTAAAGAAAAAACTTGACTCTGCCCATCTCAAATAATTTACATTCCTTGCAATTATAAAGACAATATCAATCTTTGGAGCCCATTACTCCACTGTTAGTGCGCCAGAATGATAGAAACAGTAAGAGTATTTTGGTAAAAAAAATATTTTTCGTTTGCATATTAATGGAAAAGCAAACTGCTCAATTAACCATAATTGTATTTTTCAAAAAATGTCAGTGACATTACTTTTTAAATGATAGAGGGTTTATATTTAATGTGCTAATTCAAAACCTTTTAGAACTTTTTATTTAGACAGTAAGCAAGTAAATATTTGCATCAAAAATTGGTAAACAAAGTTAATTATGAGGGGAGGGTATTTCAAAAAGTATGGTCATATCACCTCAAACACTAATATGGTTATTTAAGGGATTGTATATTGGTAAATGAAATAAAGACTTAGTCAAGTCACTATGTGATTCACAAAATTGTCCAGTCATTTGTTTCATAGATGGACTAAAGCATCTGTTTTTACACAGATGAAATTATCATCAAGGGACTAGAGCCAGGATGTTACCTCTTCCTTTATAATACCAATGCTTGTAATCACTTACTACTAAAATGTTTTTTCAAAGACAAAACAGATGTCCACCACCTCCCATGCAAAGGGCTATAATAACTTGTGGATGGTGTTTATAGAATTCAGTCTGCCATTATAATGAAGCATGATGGCTCCTCTGGTACAGTCAATTGACACAAATGTTCTACCACAATCAGTGATTTATTATCTTGGCATCTTCAAAATGATGATCTCACCAGTCTATGTTAAATCACAACCTTGGATGGCCAGACACCTAACCACTATAAAATGTACTAACAACTGTATATATTCCTACAAGTAACAAAAACTGTGTTTTAAAGTGGAGCAAATTGATATCTCATTTTTGAAGTACTCTTTGACCTTACATATGGAGAATGTCTACTTACAAAATACTTTGTTCCTAGTCATTATAGTAATTATTTTCATTGTTTACAGGCAATATTAAAAAATCAAACATTTTTAGAAAAATAGAAAAAAATAAAATATGAGGTATACTATGTATGTATACACACACTTTATATATAGTAGTTCTGTCCAGAAAAACATTGATATATAGACCCACGTTTCCAACACTCCATCTTCATTATTTACAGGATATTTGAGCTAAGTTGTTACAGGAAACTCATCAAACTTCTGTCAGGCAAAACTAACTGCATTGTCGATGTGTGCTGATGAAATATCTCTGGGGAGCTGACCCAGTTTAATAAAATGCTTTGAATGAATACCAAGGGTCACGAGCGGCAAACCAGAAGAAATATCTTATAACTTCGAGGACTTTTCTCATAAACAACAGGAAAGGCAATATCAAACATTTCCTGCTTTTGTGGTGGTTCAGGTGTAACTGAAATTCAAGACAAACCATTTCACTGCAAAGTATGCAATTTAAAACTTTTACTCATTCTATGTATTGCAGAAGATAACATTACAGAAAACAATAAATTAACAAAAATATTATTATTTATAGGCTATGATGTACATACAGAATCTGATAATATTTTGATTGTTCTGAATTTCCTTTTTCATTTCAGATCCTGCATAAAATTCTACCTTAGTTTGTTTGCAATAAAAAAAATAACCTAAATTATTTGCCATTGCAAAATGAACACCATTGTTTAATTTATTTGTTAAATCACATATTTGTAAATAACTGACCATCTTAATATACTGTAGATTATGTACAAATTGCTACATTTTTCAGTAACAAAATAAGTCCCAAAGGTGTAAATTATTATTATTTACTAGAATTTCTTTTTACATTTTTTATAAGACATTTGGAGCTTGTCAGATAGAAAGACATGCAGCCACTGCAGCAACTAACTGTTTATTTGAGATAACGTCCATTTGACAGTTTATGCCAAAACATTCCTGGTTTATATAAGCAAACAGTGACACATTGTAAGCTTACACCGCTGTCTGATAATCAGTGTGCAACTAATCAGATCATGCCCTCAGGGTATTTCTTATGGAGAAATGCATCAGGTAAGACAGAAAAAATGAAAATTCAATCTATATCTCATTGCATAAATATAGCTAATGTCACGTCAGTATTGTATATATAGTGTGTGTGTGTGTGTGTATATATATATATATGTGTATGTGTGTGTGTGTGTGTATAAGTAATAGGATAACTAAAGCGTTTCATTAATGGGGACACTCAACCAACTAAGACACAAGAACACTGGATCAGATGTAAGATCTTGAGCTCAGACATGCAGTGAATATTTATTTGTAATGTTTTTTCTATTAATATACTCTCTACCTTAACTTGCTGAGGGATGTCTTCTAAAAAAACTAGTATTAAATAAAATAAGTAGGAGTCATCTTCTTTGGTTAGCACATCAGGGTCCCCCTGCTTCCATTTACTGCCCTAATGTGCTCTCAAAGTATTCCGGCTTTGGTTCTGGTGCTCTTGATTTAGGAAGGTGATCAGTCCACCCTTTCCTCTGATCCTATTTATATCTATCTGGGCTTAAATATTGGAAAGGACAGACCTCCCTTTTTTGTTGTGACTGGTCTGGCTCCCTGGCATATCTAGCTGACTTATAGTGTGTCCCTTCTAAAAATGAAGCAGACCAGAGTTAAAAAAATCTTCTTTTATTGGGTTCCTCTATGGTCCCAGCATATCTAAAAATGATATTGAATTGAGTACATACTTGTAAAAGTACCAGTCTATGCAACCTTCTACCATATCTCAAAAGCAAGGCGCCAAAGATGTTTTATTATAATTGTTAACAAACCAGAAAAGGGAATGAAAACACAGAAGAAAGCTTATATTTACTACTATACATTAGCATTATTGTACTATAGGGAGACAATCAAGGAGGCAAAGATAGCAGTGGCAAGAGTCAAGGCACATGCTTTGTAGGAGGTGTATGAAAAAGTGAAGACAAAAGAAGGCAATATAATGATGTTTAGAAAAGCAAAGACTAGGAACAAGGCTAGGAAGGATTTTATACAGATAAAGCGGATGAAAAATGAGCAAGGTCATGATAGAGTCAAGAATAGCTGGAAGAGGAACTTTGAAAAGCTGTTGAATGAAGAAAATCCAAGGATGGTGTTTGGGGATGGAGTCCTAAACGAAGGGTCAGTACCAAGAATATGAGAGAGGCAGTAAAGGTGGTACTGAAAAGAATGAAAAATGGGAAGGCAATAGGACCAGATTAAATACCAGCAGAAGTGTGGAAGAATTTAAGAAAAGAGGGAGTAAATAGATAGATAGATAGATACATTATTAATCCCAAGGGAAACTTCACATACTCCAGATGTGTTGTTCAGGATTATGGAAACTACAGGGGGATATAGGTGATGTCTCACACAATGGAAATTTGGGAAAGGGTAATAGAGAAAAGTCCTAAGGAGAGATTGCCATAAGGGTTCCCTGCATTGAGACAATTCATAGGGAAGCATCAAGAAAAGCAGAAAGGTCTGCATATGGTGTTTATTGAGGGGCATGGTTTGTAGGTCTGGAATTGCAGAATGGAGTACCAGAAAAGTATGTGAGGATTGTCCAGGATATATATTGTGATGAATATTTGGCAAGACTTTCCGGCCTTCATCCCCTGGCCGCCAGGAGGAGCTCTCCCGTCAGCATGGACGTGCCCCGAGTTCCAGCAGGGTCTCATGGACTTTGTAGGTTTTATACACAGCCCTGCTGGATACCTTGGGAACCACAGGAAGTCGCTGTAGGGGGGCTCGTGAACTCTTATGTGCCCTATAACCTGGTCACGTGAACAGGAGATGACGTACTGCCAGGTTGAAGAGAGTGACTTTTACCCTGACCCGGAAGTGATAAGGACTTGTGGACTGTGGGGCAGGACCAACTCCGGGTCAGGGGGTATAAAAGGACGCTGGGAAAGCCCAGACACTGACCTGAGCTGGGAGGAAGGGTGGCTAAGTGTCTGGGAGCGGAGGAATTGTAATTGGTGTAGTGTTTATTAATTATATGAGTAGTGTGGAGTAGAGGGTGCTTAGTACACATATTTATAATAAAAAGAATAATAGTTGTACTTTTACCTGGTGTCTGGTGATAACTACCCCTTCTGCGACTATATATATATATATATATATATATATATATATATATATATATATATAGTAGTTTGGACTACTAGACTAACTAGTGTTAGGATAACAGTCAAGATCCCAGTTATAGTGTGTCTGCATTAGGGATCTTCTTTTAAATCCTTCTGTCTTTTATCTGGTTATAGGCATTTGCTAAAGACATTGTGCTGTGCAGCACCAGAAAAGAAGAAGTGGAGAGGAAGTTGAAAGAATGGAGAAGTCCTTTGGAAAATAAAGGACTGAGGATAAATGGAAGACTAAATATGTGAGGTTTAATAATGATCAGGATTCAGACATTAAACTGCAAGGAGAGCTACTGAAAAGAGTGGATAATTTTCAATAGGATCAGTGGTACCCAAGATGGAAAATTAGATGCAGAGATAACCTATAGGGTGCAGAGTGGATGAAACAATTGGAAGAATGTATCAGGAGTAAGGAAGTGGTAATAGCTAGCCCTCATGCTAAAGCTCAAATTGGTTTTGAACTCCATGGCTCTTTCACAGATTTTTGCAAACCTCATGTTTAGAATCTTGGGGGTTATTTTTACTAGTGACCCCTCTTTAGAGGAACAGAAAAATTCTGTGGTCAAGAGTTGCTTTTTTCAGGTTCATCTTTTAGGCAAGGTTAAGCATTTTTTATCTCCTAGGGATCTTAAGAAAGTTATTTATGCTTTTATCTTTTCTCGGCTTGATTACTGCAGCTTGTAAGCTTGTATTCTGGGATCAGCAAATCCCTGATACGCAGGTAGCATCTGGCCCAGAATACTGCTGCACTTTTTTTGGTTTGGGCAAGAAAATTTGATTCTGTATTTGCAATTTAATGTCTTTACACTGGCTGTGTTTTACTTTCAAAATTAATTTAAAAATTTTGCTGCTGGTTTTTAAATCAATACATGGGTATGCACCCACTTATTTATCTGAATTATGTGCTATATATCAGCCATCCAGACATCTTAGATCTACCAGTCAATTGTCTCTTGTTGTCCCTCATACTAAATGCAAAACTAAGGGGGACAGGACTTTTGCAGCTGCTGCACCTCATCTGTGGAATTCTTTACCTAATTACATTAAGGAGTCACCCTCAATTGAACTGTTTACAACTACTGTAGATTGAAGACCCATTTCTATTCTATACCGTTCAGTGACCTTCAGTGATAATGATGGTTCCTTCCTCATAGTCATTTGTTTGTTTTCAATTTACTGTTGGTTTGTATTGTGTTTTATTGTTTTTAATTTTATTTATTTATGTTTATTGTGTATTTTATTGTACAGCACATTGGCTACAGCATTACTGATGTTATTTTAAAGGTGCTGTATAAACAAATTGACATTGTGTGATCGAAGAATTAAGGTGAAGGTTAAAGGTAAGGCTTTTAAGACAGTGATAAGAACAGCAATGCTGTATGGAGCTCAGATGTTGACAGTAAAGGGAGTGCAGGAGTAGAAGTTAAATGTGGCAGAAATTAGAATGTTGAGATGGATGTGTGGAGTACAAAGAAAAGGACATAAGAAGAAATAAGAGGTAAAACAAAAGTGGGAGAGATCTTAGAAATTATATGAAAGTAGGTTCAACTGGTATGGCCATCCAATGAGGAAAGACAATAAATATGTGGACATAAGAGTGACAGGAATAGAAAAACAGGAGAAGATAAAGCGAGGGAGGCCAATATGGAGGTGTATAGATAAAGTTACATATCTGAAGGAAAAGGGTTTGACTAGGGACAAGGTGCAGGGCCAAGCTGTATGGAGAAGGTCGATCGAGCATATTAACCCCACATAAAAGTCGGAAAAGATGAAGCAGAACAAGAAATGTAAGGTATTACATGTAGGAAGTAAAAATGTTAGATCTGAATGCAGAATTGAAGGTCTGAAAACTAAAAGTGCATTAAGAAGGATAATAGGATGTTAGATTATACATCATGATGTGTAGAGTTCAAGTCAAGAGAGGTAATGCGCAAGTTATATAACTCAGGAATGAGGCCTAAACGGGAGCACAGTGTACAGTTTTTGTTTCTATTTTACTAAAAAGACCTTACAGAGCTAGAGAAAGTCAAAAGAAGAGCAAATAGACTAATATTGGAAGTGCAAGCTGTGAGCTAGGAGGAAAAATAGAAGGAATTAACTATACAAAGAGGGGTATGGAAATCTTTGTCTGTGGTGCTTTTTAGTTTGAACTAACAGATTAAAAGGTGACATGATTAAATAGTTTAAAATTATGAAGAGAATTAGTGCAGTAGATCCCAGATTGAACATTAGCATAAGTTCTTCTGCAACAACACAGGAACAGATGGAAACTGGTCAAAGGCAGACTTAACACAAATGTTAGAAGGTTTTTTTTTCACAGAAGGAACTGCAGACATATGAAATAAATTACCAAGTAGTGCTTTGGGGACCTTCAAAATTTGACTTGAACATTTTTGGGGGAAATTAGATGAAAAGGGTTGTCAAGCTTGTTGTTTCAAATGGCCCATCTTTAAAAGAGACAGAGAGAGAGCACATGTGAAGCATAAGAGACATAAAGGCTGTTACTTCCTGCCAGCTAATTTGGGAACTCAAAAAGAGTTATTGTTTCTACAAAACATTTGAATTCAGTAAGATAAAATCCTTTATAACTGGATAGAATGATAGTGCAGTGACTCTGTCACACACTTGTAGACAACCATATTAGAACTCTCAGAATTTGCAGATTCTAATTGCAACTACAATAACATACCTCAAAATAGGTTTGCATGCAATGTGGGACCTTTGTTTATCAGGAATACTGAATAAAAATCTGGAATGAACTTATTTTTCAAGTTATAAGATTGTACAGGTGATAGATATGTGTCCATGAATGTACATTTTCGATATAAATATGTTGCTGTTCAGAAATAGAAATTTTAACAAAAATCTTTTCATATGACCATCTAAGAATATGTCTCAACCTGATTTATCTACTACAGGTTTATAGGCAAACAGGAGTCCATTCCAGCAACAACAGATACAAGACAAACATCTACACTTGCCAGTTCTTTGCAATGTGAGTCTTTTAAATCATTCAAAAATACTAGGGATATATAATGTAAAATATAGAAAATATATCTACTTAAATGTAAATAATGGGCATGTGGCATCATATTTCTTGCTAAAAAGATTTATTTGGGTATAGTTATAGTTTTTCTGATGCCTGGCATGAATTTAAGTATATTCAATCAAAAGTATTGCACACCCCTGTTCTCCATAGATATTAGTTTAAATAAAATTTTTCTTTTGTCTTTCAACCATTAATTTGGCTTTCATTCCACCATTCTCTGATATGCAGTATATATATTACTTGGTAGCAAGGCTGTTATTGTTGAATTATTTTAATGATGTGGGTGGGCTTGCGCCATGCTCCCACTCCTGTTTTGGGATCCTCTTGAGCCATTGATAATATAACCAGATGAGCCAGGCAGATGAGGACAAAACACACAGCCATGTGCTTTTATTAAAAACAGTCCAACAAAAAATAAGTGCAGTGCCAAAAAGTTCAATAAATAATCCAATAAAGTAGAGTTGCTAGTAGAGGTTAAAATCCGAATAAATCATTCCATTAAAACAAGGTTAAAAACAACTGTGCAGGAAGCTGTCCATTAAAACATGAGCCTTGGCACAAGCCATATGCTGACATCTCCTCAGCTTATTTTGACAAGACGTTGCAGCTAAAGAGATGCCTATTGACAGGCACAGCCAACGCTCTTTTCACAGGTCCCTGCCGTTCCATGGCTTCAGCAGGACTCCCAATCTGGACCCAAGGTTCTGGTCCTCCATTGGCTACAGTGATCACAAATGGGGCTTCCAGCCAAGCTGAGCCATCTTCCTCTGCCTTCCCGGATTTACATGGGAGTGTGCACTTGGGGTCTCGTATAGAATTCACACTAAAACATGGTGTATGGACAAAAGTGTAAATGTGCGTATGGAAAAAAAAAATCAGATGCACAAAACCGTACGTAAGCCAACTTCACACATTTATCTGTCCAATAAATCCCGCACATGCACATGCCAGCCACCCCCACCCCAACTCCTCCAAGAATTTAGCATATTCATATATCTAAATATTTAGATACAATTAGTTTTATACATCACGATATGAGCATGGAAACGGGCACACACAACGTTTTTGTGCATATGCACCGTTTAGATATGAGGCCCCTGGTCACTCCAGCTTCCTGCGATGCTAGGATAGAGTGATCCACTTCAGCCCCGAGCAATGACCACATGCTCACCCAAAGGCTTTCCTTAATTTTTGCCTGCCTCCTCTGCAACTTCAGCTCACTCTGTCTTGCTCGCTACTGCTCTGGCTTTCACTCGCTCACTTCCTGCCTGCTTTATTCTTCTCCCTTTAACCTCCTCTTCTCCGATCACCTTTTTCATTCTTCTCCATATTTTCCTTTTTTTTCCCCTAACACGTGTGCTTCCCTTTAAAGTGGGGGTGAGGAACAGCACTAATTAGGGTCGCGAGTACTCCTCCATGTGTGTGTCCGTCCCACATCCCACGCTGGAACTACTTCTGCCATGCTACCATGCCTCACTTGAAGAGACGAGTATAAATGATTGTTCATTTAAACTGGGCTCCAGATTCTTAAGTTGTGGACCTGTCCTTCCACATTTCATATATTAAACTACAATTGGGGAGTCACAGTAGAAGCACTGTATTGATTTGCCATGGTTTTAATTTTTCTTTCACTATCTTCAAAAGTGTAAAAAATAAAGATCTTTTTTCATACTTATGGATGAGAATGATCAAATAGTTTATTGAGAATAGCTGCATCTCATGACAAATATTCTAAAAAGCAGACAGACTCTTCTGTTTGTAATGTCTGTACAATGAAAGAGTGGTTTTGCTGTTCTTATAATATAATGTAATCATTATTTTTTGGCTATTTACTCAATCAGCCAATTTCAACAGGGTACGAATCCAAGAGATGAATGACAGTGGCCACAAAGCCACATAATATCCCTGAGCATCCCTATCCCTGCAGCATCAGACAAAAGGCTGGAACCAGACCCAGCCCAGAGTACCAGTGTATTGAACAGCCAGCACACACACCCCACACTCATACTCGCATATGGTCAGTTTAGAATTGCATAATAATATAACACACACCCACACATCTGGAACATAAAACTTTTAAATGCCAAAGGCCCTGTTTACCTATCTGAACGTATCATCACTTATACAACAGACCACTCATCAAAATCTCAAGATGCCAGCCTTCTAAACATTCCAAGAATTAACAAAATGCTAGTTGGAAGTCAAGGTTTTAGTTACAGGGCCCCAAAGCTATGGGATGATCTGCCTGCTTATACAAGAGGTACCCTTCAGTCTCAACTTTTAAATGAAGGCTGAAGACTCATTAGTTTAGTCTACTATGCCCTGACTGATTATGCACATTCCATCTTTGATTGTTAGGAATTTGTAGAAAAATCCAGTATTCTGTTTCACTTCTTGCTATCCTGCTATAGCTCACTTTCTATTTCAAAGTTGTTTTCCTGCCGGTGGAAAGACACTGGAAATATCTTGGACTCAACGGATGGAAAGATTTTGTAATCATATCAGAGAAAGTACCAGAGACGGTATTGTAGAATGACAAGATGGGGGGACCAGCTGGTTGAGGTCTCCAGAACTGTGGGTGTGCCTGACTTTGTCTTTGCCTTTCTTTCTGTGACTATAGACCCTCTAGAGATTTATTTTCATTTGGGATGCTGCTCACTGGAGTTTTAATTTTCCTCCCATTCATTGTTAATTGGCCACAGTTCAACAATTAATTAGTGAACAGATAGTGCTGTACTCCATTTATGTTGATCAATTTGGAACTGCTTTGTTTAAAGAAATGTATATATTTTTATGTATATGCATTATGTAATTTGTTTGTAAGTGCCTCTACCTGTGAAATTGATACAGCACTCTAAGCCTGCACTCAGGGAACAGCACTATACAAAAATAAGCTGAACTGAACTGCCATACAGATGGTGACCAAACATGGGATTCAAACCAAGGACATGGGACCAATAAAGAAAAACCACTGTGCATCCTAAGCTCTTTGAATTTTAATTTTGTTTGATGAATTAGTTATTTTCCTAAATAAATACATATTTATATATTTGCAAATGTCTGGTTTAGCCACAAAGAGTAGAAAAATATGAAATGGCTTATATGAAAAATTAAATAAACCATGAAGTTCATTAGCTCAGTGACCATAATAATTATAATCATGCGCTTAAATAATTTAGGTCCAAATTATCAAAGACAGGCAATCACTAGGACACATTATGAGAATCCCCCTTTCTTTTCAGTTAAGAGACCTGGTAATTTTGTTTTATCCATACAAATTATTACAATATATTCTGTTAGAATGTGAAAAGACCTCAAACATTTCCCGAAAGAATGTAGTAAATCCTCAGTTGTCATGACCTATCACTCTTTCTCTGTATCTTTTGGCCAGTCATCTTCTCAAAAAGTGCACTGAGACAAAAAAAAAACCAAAAACATAAAGCAATCAACTGTTTCCTAAATACCACCTGGGTAATTTAATGCCTTCCTGAATAATGCTTTCTGAGCAGACAAGTCTAATATAACTACTGTGTGCCACAAAAAATGGAAACCGTGTATGTTTTTCCCTAAATAACCTTATCCAAATGGTCTTTAAATGGCACAGCTTTTATTCCATTCCATTCATTTTATTACTTGCTTACTGAAGAGAATCAAACCTGGGTGGGGCATCAGTCCACTATAACTGTCGAAATGATTATTTGAGACTTATACCAAATATTATAGAGAAGAATGTCAGGCCCACTGTATTTAAGAGCTAGTTAGCTAAATAATTGTTATTCTGTGCAAAAATGGTTCTAAACATTCCAAAGAATTGATATAGAGAAAGAACTGTTTTTCAGAATAGGTACAGAACACTTAATGATTAGTACATAAAGGTAGCTTTTAACGCTGGTTTAACTTCCTGGATCAAACGTCTATGAGGACACCACATCAACATCATCAAACAAGTGAATTTGATACAATTGGAACAATGGTAACTTGCTTGTCTGAGCTTTAGGCTTTGTCCTTCCAGGTGGCTTGTCTATAAAAGGTTCAATGGCTGGATGACTTCCAGGAAGACAGCACTTAGATGCTTAAGCACAAAGACAAAGAGAGAGCATGTTTTATCTTATTCATATATTATGTGAATTTCCCCTTGGGATTAATAAAGTATCTATCTATCTATCTATCTATATACTATTTGCAAAATTTGTCCAATAGTGATATAAATTCCATATTCAGTTCTCTTTCCTTTTGTATTTAGAAATTATGTCAATTTTTATGCCTGCAAATGTAATTTCTAATTTTCCTCTTTCATTGTTCTACATATCATTTAATCTTTCTTATTCTTACTACAAATCAATAGACTGTAAATTGTGTGTGTATGTAAAGGCAAGCTAAATTAATGTAAAATATGGAAACATGCTGTAGCAAATAATTATATAAATGCAGCATTGTTTACATAATCAATGGAAGCTTAAGCCACATTGACATTCGAATTATTGATTATACATACCTCACATTATAGCTGCCTATCACTACTTTTAGCTCTTATTTTTTGAAAACTGGTCTCAACATAACAGCTCCTTGTTGGCTGTTATGATCACTGTTATCTTGACTTGAGTTCAGATTTGGACAGAGTGCTTTACATCTTTATTTTCAGGACAAGAATACTGAAAATGTGGTTCATCATTTATTGGGAAAGCATTATGTTTGCTATGTCAGATTTCTGCTTTGTTAAACATTCTCCTTTTAGTGGGTTCCTCTGTAGTCCCATTATGTTTTCCCCAATTATACTGAATATATCATATATTTGTAAAAACACAAGTCTTTGCATCCTCTCCAAAAATAGCAAGGAGTCAAAGATGTACCAGTGTAATTGTAAACAGTGAAAAGGAAAAGACAGGTTGCCAAGGCACAAAAATAAAACATGACTTCCATAGATTAGATAATGACAGTTGCAACTGCACTTGTTGTGTGCATGTCAATGGGATTTTATAAAATCTATTTTTAAAGACGTTATCCATTTAAACGAGCATTTGTATTGTGCTTAAAGCAAAAAAGAAAAAACGTGCCTACATTGGAAAAAAAATCTTCTTCTTGTAGGAATCATATTTTTCATGCAACACCACCTGCGACCATGTCCTCTTTGGCCTCCCTCTTGGCGTTTGTTGTGAAAGTACACATTAATAACAAAGAATAAAAAGGGTGTGAGTTATCTAAAATCCCCACAGACAAGGCGAGGACCTTGACTACACTGTGTAGAAACAGGCCTCACCCCTAACAGTCTGACCCCAAACTCCACAGGCAGGCTTTGGCCTGCACAGGCTGTAATTGTATTGGAGTATAAAGTTCAAAGTTCACAAAAAATTCTTTAACACTAGAATTACCAGAGCCAACGAAAAAACTTGTAAATCCGGTCCACCTTAAATCCCTTCACACCTCTCCGTCACCGTCTTTTGTCTTCTAAATGTGTAGATAAACAGCAAGCAGCCTGCTATACCATCCCTCCCAACACTTCAGAACAGGCAAGAAGTTCTCCCAGTTCCTGCCTTCATTGATTATCTGGGAGTGAGATAGCCAGAATTGTAAGGGTAAATAATTTGATGTGTGTTGTGTGTCTACAACAATCTATGTAAACACATTGTTAAAACAGAAACAGTTTTTCATGTTTTAGTAATAAATAACAAAATGTAGATATGAACTGTATAATGTGTGAAGGCTGATGGCCAAATATCAAATAAACACTTTGACAAAAGTTGCAAGAACAATACAACAGCTTCCATGGTGCTGTTCATATAAAGTAGGGAGACTTGTAGATCGGCTAACTCCTTTTGCCATTAGGGAAAAGTAGTGTTGCCTCCCAATGAAGAGGCGTATCCGCGAGAATAAAAAGATTTATTTGGTGAAAGTGAAATCCACAAACACTACAGGCAAAATATCAGAATCTACAATAATCTTTTCATGTTCGCATCATTCAATGCTCAAAACGTAGATTTACACAATTCAGGACCATATGAGAAATGATGAAGTCAAGAGAATTAACACGAAAAGTGTACAATGATTACACGGCACATTAATTAAATGCGTATCAATAGACTATGCTGAAGTTGTTGGTGCTGGAAGTGCAGAAGATGAAAATATCAACTTACATATCCCGTAGAATATCTACAAACATTAACACTGTCCGGACTCCCACTGGCTGAATTACTGTTAAAAGAAGGATGGACCATACGCTATGAGAATCTGTGGTCCCGCAACAATTAAAGCTATGACAAGTTTAATTTCGAAGAAACCACAATTCGGTCAATGTATATTTATGATCACGGAAAAGCGATGCAACATAAGATCGAAACGGGGTTCGGTCAGATCAGAGCATACATTTATATGATCGAATTTCAAAAACGGGGTTTACCTCGCATGCATTTATTGGTTACTTTTCAAAATTAATTATTAACATCTGATGATGTAGATCGATTTGTCTGTGCTGAAATTCCAAGTACAGAAACCTATCCTGAATTATGGTACAAAGTCATTAAACACATGTCTCACGGACATTTAAAAGACTCAGTATGTTGGGACTCAAAAGAGAAAAAGTGTTTAAAGAAATTTCAAAAAGCATTTGTTTAATCAACAGAAATGAGGAAGGCTGGCTTTCCTGATTATTGCGAAGAGATAATCATCACAAACAGCACACTTATCACGTAAAGAAAGATGGTAAAATTGTGATGATCAATAATTCAATGATTGTACCATATAACCCGTATTTCCTCAGATGATTTGATTGCATTATTAATGTCAAGTATTGTGCATCAGTTAAGAGTATTAGGTTATGAGTAAATCTACAAGTACATTCATAAAAGGCGCGATAGAGTACACATAACATTATCCAAAGAACAGTCTCAGGACGAAGTTCAAGCATATTTAGATACTCGGTACGTCAGTGCAATGGAAAGCGGGTGGCATTTAATGGAATTGCCAATGCATGGTCAAAGTCATTCTGTTGAATTATTAACGATTCATTTACCAATTCAGAATATGATTCAATTAAAGAGGACAAAGAAGCAGAAGCTTTAAAGGTAGCGTAAAATAGAAATGCAAAATTAATGGCTTATTTTGAACTTAATAAAACAGATTTAAATGCAAAAGCATATATATACGTGTGCGCAAATCCCTCAACATTACACATGGCAGAAACAAAAAGGACTGTCTATGTGTATATATGTATGTATGAATATATATATGTCTATGTGTATGTGTATATGGGTGTATATGTATGTATTTGTGTATGTGTGTATTTGTATATGTGTATATATGTATGTTTTGTCTTGGTAGAGTAATATACTGCTGTACTTTCCCCTTTTGTATTATTAATAAGTAGCCTTAATAAACCTTATAGCCCCACTGTTTTTGAGGTATTATAGTATATAACTTCTCCCCACCTTCCCTCCTACATCTATGACCTCGGGCAATTAGGTGTAGTAAAAGACAAGCAGGAGTTAAGTTACAATTTAAAAAATGTATTAATAATATTCATAAATAATAACAATATGCAAAGTACATTTGAATATTGGCAACCATACAACCTGATAAATGGTGATGTGTAGTTCAGGCGGCACACAGACTTGTTAGTTACTTAAAAATGTCTCTAGTTAAGGCATCATTTATGATCAGCTTTCTTCAGAAGAGGCTGCATGCTTGTTTCAATATGGCTGCTGAGCTGTGCTCTCCGTTGTGTTGTCCTTTCAGTTCATCAGTTTGGTAAGAGAGAGAGAGATGCTCCTTCATCAGATATTGGTAAGAGAGAGAGAATGTGAGAGAGTGAGGAAATTTATAGATGTTCTGTCCAACCCCTAGAGCCAATAGGACGTCGTGGTAATTAACGGCTTCTGATACAAGCCAGTTCCAAACAGCCATACTTCAGACCAATGGGGGAATAGAACATTTTAACACCTGCTATTCCCCAAGACCATATGTTAAGGTAAAGCTTGGCAGTTAGGCAGCCTGACTTTCCTATGGGGGTTGAAAGGCTTTAGCAGAGAAACACTTGCCAAACTGGTTTAAGGCACATCCCCCAAATCCTGTCGTAAAATTCAAAGAGTCTCAGTCCTGGGGGGGTGCATATTGTCACAAACTCCCCAAAGAACCATAGCAAGGTTTGGGGCAGCCATCCGTATATTTGGTTTCCTGGCGGCAAATTGTCGTAAATGATAGCACTGCTGTGCACAAATCCAAGTCCAAAACAGAACTAAGGGCATAGGGAAAAGCTGTAGGCTTTTAAAGAGGAAGGCAGGAAGTGAGATCAAAGGGGTCAGACTCATAAGAGTCTTCAACCATAGGCTCGAGCCTGGACGTGACATCACAGGGGCTGGAGCCGGCAAGGTCTTCTTCCATAGGCTCGGACCCAGAAGTGACGTCAAGAGGGCCAGGTGGAATCTCCCATGAATGGTCTGCAGGAAAGGGAGAAAAAGAGTCAGTGCACTCTGCCACATCCTGGTCTGATTCGGAATTGCCCTTACTCAAACCCTTTAGCTGCCTCCCATGTGCAGATGTGTAACAATATATATATACAGTGGAACCTCGGTTCACGAACGTCTCTGAACATGTACAAATTGGGTTAGGATCAAAAACTTTTGCATCTGTTCACGACCACACACTCTTTTGACGAACAAGCCAGTTTCCCTTTCAGTTTGTACACGCCGATGATTTCCGCACATGTTCAGTCTCTCCCAGTGCTTACGCTGTGAACTCTTTGTGCTGTATTTCGTTTCCCTTCTGGTTCTTACGCGCTGATGATTTCCGCACGTGTTCAGTCTCTCCCTGTACTGTACATTGTTCTCGGTGCATCACGCAGAGGGACTCTCCCTCAAAACTGTAACCTCCTCTCAACCCAGCTTCCTCCTGTGGTATAGAGGGTCCACAGCTCCCGTCAAAAAGGCCAGTTTTAATAAATAATCACGGCACTCGTGGCTTAGCGAGGGGGCGTGGTGGTGTGTGGCCGAAGCAGTTCCTGAGGAGTTCGTGATGTGGGTATTTCACACCTAAGTGCACAGGTGAGAAGCAGTCTGCATCCGTAATTGTTCCCAGGAGCTGCTGATTGCCACGACTACCACGCCTCTTCATAAATAGAAGCGTGAGTCGGCTAAACGGAAAAAGAAGAGAACAGGAAAGAACGGGAGGTTGCAGGAGAAGGCAGGAAGCAGGAGGAGAAAGCCGGTGCAGGAGAGAGAGAGAGCACAAGAGAGAGAGCAAGCGTGAGGGAGAGAGTGAGCGCAGGCTCGCGTGCAGCTGAGAGCGAGCAAGTTGCTGAGCAGGGAGTTTGGGTGTTTGTCTCAGTGTTATTCAATGTTTTTACATTCAGTTTACTATTACACTGTGCATTCTATGGTATAATTACCTATTTTTGTGCTTAGAAATCTTTAAAGAAAATATATTTACATACAGCTCATATGGTCTGGAACGGATTAATTGTATTTACATTTACAATCTTATGGGGGAAATTACTTCGGGTCATGACCAAATCAGGTTACGACCAGAGTTTTAGAACAAATTATGGTCGTGACCTGTGGTTCCACTGTGTGTGTGTGTATATATATATATATATATATATATATATATATATATATATATATAT
>JANRMT010062792.1:62726794-62752259 GCA_026402145.1 Polypterus bichir lapradei
TATATATATATATATATATATATATATATATATATATATATATATATGCATGTGAGTGTGTGTGTGTGTGTGTATGCATCTAACTGCAGTTACTCAGCCATTAAAAAGAAAAGCTAATTAATGTGATATTTTATTAGATATATAAAAATATATATATATATATATATATATAATTTTAATTATGCAGATGGATTGAAATGTAAAGTTTTGCTTCTAGAGGAATAATTGTTTCCAGTTTCTTTGGGGCGCATTTAGCCCCCCTCTTTACAATGGTGTGTAGCGCTGGAGGGGAACGGGGGGGTAGGGGTTGGTGAGCAAAGCGAGCAGGAGGGCAGAGCACCCTAGTATATATATATATATATATTTAATTTTTTTTCTGCTGTTATTAAATCAATTAATTACTATGTCTACCTCCCACCAGGAAGACTGCCAAAATAACAAACCAGGAACATCCTGGCTTCACCCTTCACTCCTTCTCTACTTTTCCTTGTCCTCCTACTGCTGGTTCTTATTTCTTGTTGATACTTTGTTTTACTGTGGCCTTCCATGATCCTTATTTGGATTAAATCAGATTGAGAATGTTATGTCAAATAAATAATATAGAGACCCACCAATTTACTCGCAACTTATCCCAAGTATATAGAACACCATTTATTGAGGCATTACATTATTATAGGAGCTTTTGGCAAAACTCTGGAACCTACATGAGAAGAAATGTGGTGTGAACGCTACACATCTTACTCTGTATTGGCCTACATAACAAATGAAACTTCAAAAAATGCATTTCTCCCTAAACTTTAATCCACAGCAATACCGTCTATAAATAAACATTATATTGTGACTTCTGTAATTGTCATTGAATATCTCTACATATATAAAATTTAATGTCTGTATGTCTGTCCGCTTTTCACAAGAGAACTACTTAACGGATTTAGATCAGGTTTTTTTCTAGAATTTGCTTGAACATTCCGGTTGATTTTGCAACTTTTCTCATTGCGCTATGTATCATAGTTCCCTTACAGTACCGATTTATTTGCGCGAATCCAAGAGACACGATGCGGGCCAAGGTCACGCAGCAGCTTTAGGGCATTCCTTACCTCCGCTGAGCTAGAGAACAAGAGAACTACTTAACGGATTTAGATCAGGTTTTTTTCTATAATTTGCTTGAACATTCCGGTTGATTTTGTGACTTCTCTCATCACACTAAGAATCATAGTTCACTTGCAGGAGCAATATATTCGCACTAATCCAAGACAGAGGCTGCGGGCCAAGGGGAGGGGGTAACGTGACGTCAGGAGTGGGGAGTCGGGCAGGGCCCTCCTAACTGTCCTGTTTCACTACTACGTTGGCGGAGCCGTGGGGGACAGCTAGTCAGCTATAAAATACACTTGTACTAATTTCAATACTGCACTCCCTTTATTTTTTAGGTTCTGCATTGTTCTAAATGAAATCAGATTTTTATATATTGTTTGTTTTGTCATGATGCTAGTGGATGTAATATTAATATAGTGCTTGACTCCTTAAACTCATGCATCCTTTAATAGCTTTCTAATGAATTCTATGATCGCATTCTCAGTGAAAGGTGCAATATATAAATTCATTGCATGCTTGATGACAAAAACTGGTAAAGATGATTTAACAAATGCCCACAGTCTTGGAAAATACTAAATCTCTTTAAATCAGAAATCTTCAACTCTTTAAATCGTTTATGGTAAAATGGTACAAATAGAAGGCCATCATCTGAAAAGGATTATAAAACATTATTCATCCCCATCTTTCTTGTAACGTAAAAATGTTTTATGATTTCCCTGTGAATATAAATCTTATATTCTTAGAGTGTTTTGTTCAGTTTGTTAATTAAGTCAGGAACATGTTTTGGGTCTCTCTCCTTGTTTAATATGTAAAAGATTTTGTCCTTATCAAAGTTGAGTATGCAAAATCAATGCATTTTTTATAGAATCTCCACATAATTTATGTAAACAAACATAAATATTGACTCTTAATTTCATATTAAAGATTACTAAAATTATTTCATTACTCCTTATTGGGTTTACTGCTTTATACTGGAAATGACTAGTGCATAAATACTGCTAATGATCAAATGTGGAGGGCTCTGATTTGTTTATGATAGATGGTTGGTTACAAAGCCAGATGACAAATAATCCACACATTTATTAATCGACATAGTTACATTTACGTACTTATGTTTATTTTTGTTAATCATAATTATATAGTATGAGATGGCTGTTTGAATTATTGACATGATTATTACCTTAATGTTTTTACTTTGCTTGTAACTATCCCCATACGATATTTCAAAAACACTTACCATTTCTATCTAACTTCCAAAAGGATGTTTTTTTAAGTTATACTTAACCTTACACAGAATAAATTTTTCAGGTATCTTAAGGAATTGATTTCAGAATGTGTATGTGTTAATACAATTGGCTTTTTTAAAGTATTACATAAAATATGCCAGCAGAACATATTTATTAAAACCTGTATAATGTTATTAATTGAGCAGGCAAATGATAAATTGACCGCATTTTTGTTTGAATTGGTAGGCCCTACATGCAATCACCAAAGCTTATTTTGAAGACTTGTGAGTGAACCTATATAATAGAATTGTTATGGTTAAACAATCAATAATACACACACATACACACACATATATATATACCCAAAACTTTCTTTGTGGATTCTCTTTATTTGTTTGAGTATTTTCCACAATTGGCATAACCGGCAGGATTTTTGCTCTTAAAATGGCAGAAGGGCAAGACCTCAACAACGTCTTATCGACGGTTGTGAGTGAGCTGCACACTCTAAAACTGCAGATGGGCGAAACCCGAACACAACTGGTGGAGTCCCAGGCTCGTGCAGCAGCAACAGTTTGGACGGAGACCGCTCGGTCATTACCAAAGCAATGGACTTATCTGACAGAAGATGACGACATAGAAACATACTTCATAGTTTTTGAACACACTGCCAAATGAAACGCATGGCCAAGGTCGGAGTGGGCGTACCTCCTGGCTCCCTATTTGAAGGGGATTGCGCAGAGAGCTTATTATGACTTAACCGAGGAGCAGGCTGGCAACTATGACGTTCTCAAAAGCGAGGTGTTCAAATGCTCCGGCATATCTCCGGAACAGCAGGCAAGAGAATGGACGGAGTGGAAATTTGACCTAGAAAGGCCACTTAGAACATAGGCATTCGAGGCGTGGAGCAAGGTCTGTCGTTGGCTATGGCCAGACATTAACAGCTCCCAAAAAATGGCCGAATTGCTAGCCTGTGAGACCTTCGTACATGCCACCCCTGATGAGATCGCCCAGCAAATCCGGATACAAAATTATGATAATATGGACACCCTGATAAAAATCGTTCAGAAAGGTTCTCTCACTGTTCCTAACAAGTACGTGGAGAGCCCCTGAGTCCTCCCGACAACCACCCGTGCCTGCCGTCCGGAAAAGGGATAAACAATACACTATTCCACGCTGTTTCAAGTGTGGCGAACTTGGTCATCTTTTCCCGACATGCACCAACGAGCCTATGGACTGCTCACTAATGAAAGGTGAAAGGTATTGTGCCACTGTGATTAATCCTTTGTCTCTTCCATATACAGGTGCAGTTATTATAAATGGCCAGAAGGTAAGAGCAATGTTCGATTCCGGGAGTAATATTTCCATTATTGCTTCCCGATTCATTTTACCGCGACAATGGCTTCAAATTAAAACTAGCCTGAAATGTATTCATGGAGATGTCTGGTATTATAAGACTGCCAAATGTGTTGTTACGGTGGATCACGTCATGATATGAATGACCATGGCAGTATTACCAGATCCTCCATTTCCTGTTATATTGGGGAGAGATTGGAAAGACATTAACAGCGGTAAAAGCGTAACTGTTCCTGAGAAAATATTGGGCTTAAAAATGGAGAGTTCCTCTACTCCGATTGCCTCCATGGCGTGTAACACGGTCAATAGGACCACTACAGGTACACAGTATAAGGGAGTCGATGTCCCATCGTCCTCTGCAGGAGCTAGTACAGTTAACGTGGAGGACGTGGTGGCTGAAATTCCGCCCATTGAGGTCGGAAGAGACCCCCTCACCGGGAGTCTAATCCCCGTGTCACAAGGTAGTTTTTAGACCTTCAACCTTATCGTTTTAGTGTTATTTATCATAAAAGTTTCTTGCAAGCCAATGCAGATGTTCTCTCCCGTGCCCACGACCTCTCGGTGCAGGTCGAAAGACCCAGTAGATCTAGGCGGGGGGGATCATGTTACACACGTGCGATTAGGAGGCAGTCAGAAAGCCCAAAGGTGAGTGAAATATTGCGAGATGAAGGATTGTCACGTGGTACTTGCCTGAACCTTTTCTCCCAACAGAAAAAACGAAGAAAAATATTAGCCGCTATATCCGGGTTTCAAAATGGCCGCCATGACATCTCTTCCAGCAACTCCATTTTTCATCACTTCCGCCTGTCATCATGGACATCATTTGCGGTTCTTCCACAATGACGCTGTCACTTCCTGCCAACCAGTTCCCATAATTCATCCTCTAAAAACGCCAACTTCTCACAACCAATTTGTCATCTGTTACTTTTTTTCAGTGTTTCTGATCCATTCTTTCATATTTTTGTCCACAGGACAATATATGGGGACGGTCCCCATAACTTTATCTTTATGGATTCTCTTTTTTTGTTTGAGTATTTTCCACTATATATATATACAGAGTAGAGTCAATCCAAACTTTTGTGGGGGAAACAACATGGACATTGAGGACACAAATGTTAATACATTAAACCTATTGGAACTAAGGGTTAGGTTCCAGTGACCAACAGCTCAAAAAAAAAAAATTGCGAGGACTCGATATCACTTTCTGAACTATGTCCTTCACAGATGGCAGAATAATCAGCGACATTTGCTTTACATGCCATTCGGGATCTTTAAGGATGTCATTGTATAGGAGCAAAGCAGTGGCAAGTCGATGCTTGACCTTGAGGCTGTGATTGAGAATGGGATCAGCAACTTCAATGTCTCTAGCCAGCTGATCAATGCATTAACACCAGACAAATTTATAACATTCTACATGGTTATGCCATGATTCCTGTCAAATCAGCCAAAACTTACCCTAATAACAAGATTTGGATTATACCTGAGATTTAAAGGAACTGATAACCAGAAAAAGCAGAGCATTTTAACATGGAACATTAATTGAACAGAAAGAATTATAGAAGGAGGGTAAACATAAAATCACATCAAGAAACGCTGAAGTGTAAAGGCAGAATTGAGAATAAACTATGGACTGATAACCTGGGATCATGGTGGAATGGCATGAAGATGATGTCTTGGATTCAAATCAAATGCAATAGTCAGTTCGAATTGGTAGGAGTTAAAAGTGAATAGCAGCTGGCTCAAAAATTCAATAAATTATATTCAAATTTGGTGATACAGGATTTTGCTTTGGAAATTAGTCTGCAAAAGAACTGACTCAAGTCTGGAGCAAGTAGTCAGGCCTTCTTTGACCAGAATGATGCCAGAAGGGTCCTTAAACACACTAAAATTACAAAAATTTAGAATAAGTGGGCCCCTGCTTCACTCCTCTGCAGTATAACTCTTTCCTTATGCCACTCCATATCTGAGATGTCTTTGGATCTACAAGAAGTGCCTAGTCTTTGGAAACAGGCAAACGTTATTCAATTAGCGAAATGTATACACCCCCAAAGCAGTTCAGACCAGTGGCTTTAACTTCTCATATCATTAAGTCTTTTGAGAAGTTAATTATTACAACTACTTAACAAAACTCAAGCCAATCTGGACGCTTACCAATATGCATACAGTGCACGGAACCACAGAAGATTGCTTAGATTTATCATTAGCTTTTAATACAATACATCCCCACATTATATTTGATAAACTGATTGATCAATTCTGTTTGGAGTCTAACTTGGTGGGGAGGATTTTAGATTTTTTAATGTACAGAATACAAAGAGTAATTGTTAATTACTGTTTTTGTGATAACCTAAATATTTCTATCCATACCCCACAATGCTGCTATCACCTCTTTTGTTTATCTTATATACAAAGGACGTCAGGTATAGAAGTAGATGATCCGCTGTGGCAATCCTTAACAGAAGCAGCCGAAAGAAGAAGAAGATATACAATGGACGTCAGGAGTTCGCACAAAGACTGACATATCTGAAATTTGCAAACTCTGCCATTGTGAGTCTATAGAATAAAAGGGCAGTCATGAACATATTGTTGATGAATTTGTTTAAAGGTTCCTTTTTGAAGCTAAATATTTCTACAACAAAGGATATGGTTGTAGATTTCAGGTGCTCTCCTTCTTCCACTGTCTCAGCTTTTATTCAAATGGAGATGGTAGAGCACTACAAATATTTTGGGACATTCATTGATAACATAGTAAACTTTCATCCTAAAATAGATCAAATTGGTAAGAAAGGGCAGACACAGCTAGCTGTTCTTTCTTAGGAAATTCAATAGTTTTAAAGTGAAAAACATAATGACAAAGTCCTTTAGTGAATCTGCAGTCACATATGGTTTTATTTGTGGGTTTGGAAACCTGAGCATTGACAACATAAGCCATCTTAAGCAACTAATTTGCTGCAAATGAATTTCTGTCTGGCGTAATAAAGTCCACCTACCTTTTTGTTTGTATGTGTGTTGTATGGTTCCCAATTTGAACTATAAATTTCACTGACCTATCAAAGAGTTTTATGTCACTTTACAATTCCAGTCAATTTCATTAGAAAATACTGCTTTGCAGGGCATCTTCTTTTTCATAATTTTTGTTTTTGCCTTGTTTCGTGACAGTAGCCATATGTTTTTCAGATGCTGCCACCCTTCCCCATTGCAGTAAAATATTTATTTTAATTGGATTTTGTTTTTACTTGTCAGTTTATGGACACCATCCACAAGCAATCGATTAATTAATTATAAGTTAGAATATGCGCATAACATGTTGGACTTTTGGTTGATTTAGGGCAGGCTGAAAACTTTACATGGAGGTGAAATTGAAGGGAACATGGAGAAGCATGCACTTTTTCCCTCTGTTGTGTACATTGACACAATATGAACTTGGCACAGAAGAAGCCAGGGCGACAGTCTCCTGTCTGTACTGATGATTTGTGGACCAACTAGCACTATTGAACAACTTTTTGTTCACCAAGGATGCCACACAATCCAATTCCAGCTCTGTGAATTCTTCAATCGGTTGAACCACCTGAGTGCTTGTTATGCTAGGATGAGGAGAATGGCTACGTTTTGGATCTTCCCTGACTTCGAAAAGCTCATTCTCCAGGCTCTGCTGCAAATCTTGTGGCTCCACCTTAATGTCACATTCTATACTTCCCATTGAGTGGATGTGCCGGCAGCATGATTTCTCCATGGGCCTACATGCTCTATGAAAGATGGTCATGGCTTGCCTTTCACCTTAGAGGCAAGCTGATTCATGGAAAGAGTAGTTGAACACATGAGTTCCGGCATCATCTTCAAGTTATTTTTAATATTCTGTGCCATTTCCTCAATAAAGTTGCCATCTTTCTCTGACTCAGACCCAGAATTGCTTTCTAGTTGGCAGGGTTATCTTTAGCTTTGGAAATCTCCTTCTCTTCACTACTTGTGCTGGATGCTTGCTGACACAGTGCCACCTTCAGAGTCTAGCGCTGTGGTGGCCCTTCATCCATGTTTCTGATGAAGAGGAGAAGGAAGAAATGTCTGAATCTCCTCTAAAGACTTCAGCTCCACATCAGAAAAACAATAAAGGAATCATCGTCGAAGAGATCGGCCACCTGTCTGGAAAGCGTGAGTATTCCGTGATACCCCTCACCTCTTGCGAAAGATCAGCCATTCCATCCACTGCTGAGCAAAAACCACTAATACACATGCAGGTCATATTCACAGGAAATTATTTTTATAGACTGAACATCTCACCATACTTTAACAATAATTTTGTTCACAAACTGTTGTCTTTAGACCTGTTTTTAAGAGGCTTTATCACTTCCTAGTGACCATCTAAACACATGGGTACAGCTTAATGGTATATTTCAATACACAGTAAATTAAATCCTTCAAATACTGAATCAGCCATGCCTTACTTGATAAGACTATAATACATGTGGTGGATAACAAAATATTAATATATATCCAATGCTTAAATTTATTTATGCAGTCATAGTATGAATTGTGTGTTGTCTTATTTTAAATTATTTTAGTTTATCCTGCAATGCTATATTTTGCTTCTTGCTATACTTTATCTACTAAAGCAGATAACTCCAAATATAATTTTGTAATAAAAAAATATCACAGCATAATTATACTCGCATTCAAATATACAAAATTTACATTAGTTAATACTTTCAATCATACATGTGCATTAGCAAGTAGATGGAATTTTAATTACATTAGAGCTGGCATGCAGAGTCCTTGAAAATGAAATTACAATTCTTGAAAGTCTGCATGAACCTTGGCACATGAAAACGTGAGCAGTTCCAGGGAAGTGGCACTGCATTGATTAAATCTGAATGCTTTGAAAGAAAGTTGTGTATTATGCGGAAAATGAAAGGAGCACAAAACATGGCTTGGGGACAGAGAAGGCATTCATGTTTTCTCCTTTATAACATTTGCTAAAATATAAAGTTGTTTTATTTATTTAGAATGTCTATTTTAAAGTTTTCTTTTTCATCCATTTCTTAATTTTCTACCTATTTGGTATACTAATATTAGTTGTGATGTTTTCAGTTTGGGTCATTTTATTTATAATATAAATTTATATTGTATTTAAATACAGTAGATATTATTCTAGTTCATGCATGCTGATAGGCAAGGTTTATGTAGACTTCTGCTGGTAAAAAGATCCATCTGCGCTAAGGCTTCAATAGTATAAATATACTTAATTTGCAGTAAATAAATGACAAGTTCTTAGATTGTTGCAATTACACCCATAAGACAGTACTCTTAAGTTCATCTGCACTTCAGAAAAAAAGAAGAAAGAAAGAACTACTTTTTATATATCGGGTGCATATAATACATACTTATACCATAGCCACTACTTGCCACCCAGGTAATTTTTACTTTTAGCGGAAATCAAGGCATTTCTGTATTAAAAAAACAAATTCTGTTAAAATTGCAACAAAAGTAAAAATACAATATAGAATACTATTAACATACAAACGTTTAATCTTCCTGGGGGAAAAAAAACAACTTTATGTACTATAACATGTCAGGTGTATGTAATAAGTCTATGCTTTATTTTTTAGGGTTAACATCACATTTGTATTCACATTATTGGATTTCTGTTTCATATGTCTAAAAAAAGAAGAATACAAATGGCAAAACATGCCCAATACTGTCTACATGGAATTAAACCAATGTTTATCCTTTTTTTAAATATTTTTTATAATGGTTTGGTTAGAGTAGTTTTTCACAACAGCTATACCTGCCAGGACTGATGAGAGCTTTCCATACAAGTCCTCTCAGAGAGAATTAAAAAGAGTTACACTAATCTAGTATGTACTTTGTGGGGTCTTTTCAGATAAAGATCCTAATCATAGGAGGTGTCAGCACACTATTAGTGAACATCAATTTCAAAATTGAATTGAGCTACCCTAAACTCCAAGTTGAAAAATTAAAGCAAAATCAACTTATTTATAAAATAAGCACATGTTCTTCATTAAAGCATTTTGTTGTTTTCACAAAGCTGAAATGCTTTATAATGCAGACAACACATGTCAGGCATCATGACCATCACATTCCCAAACACATGCAGCTTTCTAGCTGCAAAGCTACAAAATGGCACTCATGACAACAAACAATGGTAAAAGCAGTGCTAGAAAGCAGTACCTTTTACAAAACAAAAATAAAATAATTTATACTTAGCTAATAAATTGATCTCTAAGATAACTAATAAACAATGACAATGTAAAATGTAAAGGTATACACATCAATTAATAAAAGTTGGAAAGCATCACATATTTGTATTAACAAGCAAAAATATCAGGAAATCAAGGGTCCATTGATTATTATGACAACACATAATGGTTGTCACACACATGTGATTAGGAGGAAGCTAAATGGACCAAGTGGAGGTAATTACCCGCCATGCCAGGGGGTGGAGGGTTGCGCTAGACCTACTTCTGTTGTCTCTGAAGGCCAAATATGGGAAAACCTACCTGATTCAACATCAACGACGCCACTTCTGGTTCCAGCACCCAGACCAACGTCACTTCCGGTTCCTGCGCTCACACTGAAGTCACTTCTGGCGCTTAGACTGATGTCACTGCCGGTTCTAGCGTCAGACTGACTCCACTTCTGGTTCTGGTGCCAAGACTGATGCCACTTCTAGTTCCAGCCCTTGATGACATCACTTCCAGTTTTTGCCTTTAAAGCCACCATCTTGACACTATTAATTCAGTTCAGTTTTGGAACTCAACCAGAGCACTTCTACACTTATTTGAAATACCCTTTTTGCAGCCATGGACAATATAAGGGTGGCTGCCCCAAACCTTTTTTGTGTGTTGTGACTCATTCTTTCACAGGATTTATCAAAAAGTTTTAAGCCTTACTGATAAAGGGAAATGTCAAGAAAACAAAACAAATTTTATTTTTCAACATAACTTGCATGAACACTAATACACTCGTATACCACTCAAATAAAATGCTTTGCCTTACTTGTGCATCCACTGTTCTGTGGCTAACCAGATGTCTTTGTCATTGGCACATCATGCACCACAGTGGTAGCCCCAAAGATGTTTCAGCAGGTGGTAGCATCATGGGCTAGGTGTAAATAAATAGGTGGGTGTGGCATCCCTGTTAATACATAGTTCCGCAAAGCAGCCTTTGTAGTTCATGCAGTATCAGCAGCGGGGATTATCATGAATCACAGTGGGGACTGTCCGATTTTTCTCGTACACAGCAAAGAAAATCCACATAATATTGACCTTTTGAGGCATGTGATCAATATACTCTTAATATAAAATACTGTATGCATATGCTTTTATAAGCTCTGGCCTAGTTATTAAATTTCTTTGGTGTTAGGGTCATGATGATGTATCTAAGTATCATCAAAAGTTATAAAACACTTTCTAAAACTTCTGCAAGGGAAACTTCATTATCTGAAGATTTTGCTTGAAACACTGCCTGCAATAATTCTTCATTTTAGGTTTCAACATTCTGGGCACCCAACATGTATAGACCTTGCTTATGTTTTTCATGAAAGATAGATATAGCTGACCCATAACTAGGCCCTAGAGCAAGGGTGGGCAAACTCAGTCCTGGAGGGCCGCAGTGGCTGCAGGTTTTTGTTCCAACTCAGTTCCTTAATTAGAAAACAATTCTTGCCAATAATTTAATTTTATGGCTTGCTAGTGCTTTAACTCTGCCATGTCAGTGGTTATGTTATGTAATGAAAAAGGAAGGATAGGAACTGGAGGTTTAGCACGTCAGATAGAGACAGCACTCATGCAATAAAGAAAGCCCGCTCAGAAGAACAGCCATTGAATTCTGCATTTGTGTCTCCGATCACCACATCACGAACCCAACATTTACACAATTTTTAAGTTAAAACCTGTGCGATACCCATTCCTATGTCCAGTTTTTTGGAGCCTCGTCACACCTGCCATAAAGTTCTCTACACTGAACATACACCTGGGGACCCCTTAATGCAAGGGAGCAGCACTACAGCCACGCCACCGTACCCCCCGCCATCCATGTTTAATACATGCTTTAATGCATTTCATCGTGAAAAAGATATCAAGTATTTATCTTAGTATTATGAATGTTCATAGAGCAGGAATATCATGAAGTCAATGTGCGCCGATCGCTGCCGGTGCCTATCAGTGCAAGAGGAAGTATGTTTAAGAAGCATGTAGAGATTAAAAACAGGGTTGGGGAACACTTAATATAAAGCACTTAATGTGCTACATTAATTTATGATGGGGTTTGAGAAAATCTAGTAAATGAAATATTCATTTTAAGATGAAGTTTAGTTTGCGACATTCTACTGACAAAATAAACTACTAGAATAAAGTGGAAATGTCGACTTTAATCTCGACATAAATGGCAAGAATAAAGTGGAAATGTTGCAAATAAAGTCAACATGTCGACTTTAATCTCGACATTTAGATTTTTTTTTCTTCACTGTGTCCGTATTTTTTTTTCACCGTGGCCCTAATACGCTTCCGTATACCACAGATGTTATCCATCAAAGTAAAAATGGAAATAATTTTTGGCAAAGGTATGCTGTTATTATGGAAATTGTATCTAAAGACCAAACACTGCATATAAGTCTATCTAATTTAGCGAGTTACTCTTCTGCTAATAACCATCATCATAAAGGACATCAGAAATTATATTGATCTATATTCTTTTTATAAATTAGTGCAGTAAATAATTAAACTTTTATTTTATCTGTATATTCTGGTTAAGATTTCAATGTATGTATTTGAATAGTTTGGCAATGTTTGGGTATGCATAACTTTTTGTTCTTGGCAGTTTGTTTAAAATATATACAGTGCTAGTTACATGGTAGCTTGTGGCAGGAGGTCAAGTCAGATGATTTGCCACAATTGTAGAATCGCTTTTCTTAGCTTGTATTGCAATTTCCTTTCCATTCACAAGATGGAGGTGAGAGCTATAAAACAAATTAAGCATGCTTGTGTTTGTGCTTTTGTCACCTGTTTGAATATTTTGTTTACATGTAATGTTTAAACATTTTCCCATGTACTCATCTAATCAATACACAACACCATTGAGTTTTCACAAGACAAGACTGACAATGGAGTTTTTTTGATATGTGCAAATACATAAATACTGGTGAACAAAGGAGGATATTTGTAAAGTTTTCATGCAAGTTTTAACATAAGACCATTTCAGATATGCTTCTATTTTGAAATAAGTCAGTCTTTAGTAACAATTTCAAAAACTGGAGTTGCCTGGTTGATCGATTCATTTTATTTTGCCACGTTTGTGTATATTATGCCAGTTTGAATGAATCATAGGTAAAAGGTGTTCCTTGGTCCACAAGGACTTCTTCAGCACTTACACTGTGGTGCTAGAAAGTTTTCCTTATGAAGTTGTAGAGGGCAGAGCAAAGAGCCTAACAGCGGGGTAAGGAAGGCTGCATCACACTACAACACAGACAAAGAACCATGTAAAAAATACAAAGAGTGCACCTCAACACAAGAAGAGTCCTTCACTGAAACATCAAACATCATATTTAAAGATATGATATTATAAAACTGTTTATCTGTGCCAAGATAAATTACAACTCTAAATAGCTGGCCTCTTGTGTTATATGGTTACTTGTCTTGTCTGGCAGGCAGTGTGGTGTAGTGGTTAAGGCTTTGGACTTCAATCCCTGAGGTTGTGGGTAGAAATCCTGCTACTGACACTGGGTGACCTGTCTCTGTTCCAAATGCAAAACCAAAAGAAATGTAACCAACTGTATCATAAATGTTGTAAATACCCTTGGATAAAGGTGCCAGCCAAATAAGTAAATCATTACCAGGAACTAAATGAAATATCAAATAAAAATACCTATTATTTTCTGTTGATCTCAGTCTTATTAATGAAAGCACTGATTTTAACATCTTCAGGAAATTTGACATAAGTATTGCTTATAACCCAATTGGAATAAAGGAGGGAGTTGAATGAATGACTACTGTCAACACCATCTCAGGGCACTGGGACCTTGCCAATGCACCCACCGTCTTTCAATTGTATGTAAATAATAAATTCAGGAACATTCAGGAGCAATATAGTTAGTATATATTGATTACATTTTTTTCAAAGATATGGCTAGTCACAATCAATATGTTATGGAGGCACTTTGTAGACTCCATAAGAATCACTTATGTGCAAATTAGATGAGTGTCCATTAAAAAAATACAGTTTTATTCCTGAGTTTGGATTCCTCAAAGATCAGGATTTAATTGGAATATTCCTACTGTCAAGCAGGTTCAGAGTTTTCTTGGATGTAACAACTACTATCAATTTTTAATGAAAGATTTTACTATTGTAATGTCCCCTATTCTTACAAAGAATGCAAATTGTAAATTTCTTTGGACAACAAAAACACAAGATTCATTTACTAAATTAAACAACCTTATGCATCTGAAATCTGCAAACCTGTTAGTCACTTGTTTTAATTTCTTCATTTCTTATACAAAATATAATAATGATTAAAAGGTGAAGGCAGATGACTGCTTGCATCAATTTCATGATTCAGAAGTACCAACCCAATGTTAAAATATTCTACAAATGGAATGTTTCATGGGAACTACGACCAGTGACAGTCCCATTGATTTGATTATTTAAGTAAAAATGCACTGCCTGAAGTGCTGCTATGTCTTGTATCATGGTGACAAGGATTGCACACAATACTCCAGACGTGCTCTAACTAGCGCATTATGTAGTCTGAGTCCCCCATAGCCGTCACATTATGGAGACTCTTCTAGGTTTGCTTATTTAAAAATATGCCTTCATTTGGTTATCTTTCGTGTATACCTTTACTTGGTTTTTGATTGTATGCCTTGCGAAGGATGCTGTAAAATATTAACATTGACACAATAGAATAGTGTTTGTTAATTCATTATTTTCTCTTATGTAATGTTTAAAATTAGTCAAATTGTTAATAATGACAAATATATTGGTTGGGTTGAAATGTGTTCTATTAATACATAATCACAATGGAAAACTAATGTAAAATTCCACAATGTGTTGTTTTTGTAAGATGATAAAACTTTAAAGGAGTCTGCTCCTCACTGCATATAGATATGTTATATTCCTGGCTTCAAATGCCATGAAAAAACACCTTTAGTGTAGAAGGATTGATGCTAACCCCATCTGCCTTAAGGGATTTGTACACATAATACTTGAAGTGATAGCACTTCTTTTTCAAGTGAATATAAATTATTCATATTAGAATTAATTTTTAATGTTTTGACAGTATTGATTTGGAAATGCAGCTGATGAATTGTGAATTCACCAAATGACTATATAGGTACAATATTTTTGAAGGCTGTATTAAATTTTAGATGGCCTTTTTCGTCTGTGAAATGATTGTTCAGTTGTTTTCAACAAAATAACACACTAGCTAAATTTACATTTTTGTTTAATGAGAAACTTGTAATTTAATGTATGCATTTACATCATGTCTTCAAAATGCAGGTGTAGGTTACAATAGCCCCAGCTAAATTTATGATTCTGTGAAGCATAAATAGCAATATTTATTTTTCTATTTCTATATTCAGATTATTATATACTCAGCAAAAAAAGAAACGTCCCCTGACTTTCAACTGTTTTTACTTTCAGTAGACTTAATGTGTAAATATTTGTATGAACACTAAAAGAGTCAACACCATAAGACATAAACTAAAAATGTTTCACAATGTGTCCCTGAATGAAGGGAGGCTCAAAATCAAAAGTACCAGTCAGTATCTGGTGTGGCCACCAGCTGCTTGAAGTACTGCAGTGCATCTCCTCCTCATGGACTGGACCAGATTTGTCAGTTCTTGCTGTGAGATGTTACCCCACTCTTCCACCAAGGCACCTGCAAGTTCCTGGACATTTCTGGGGGGAATGGCCCTAGCCCTCACCCTGCGATCCAACAGGTCCCAGACGTGCTCAATGGGATTGAGATCTGGGCTCTTCGCTGGCCATGGCAGAACACTGACATTGCTGTCATGCAGAAACTCACACACTTTTTGCCACTCCTGTCTGGTCCAGCGAAGGTGGGTTTGTGCCCATAGGCGGCGTTGTTGCTGGTGATGTCTGGTAAGGACCTGCCTTACAACAGGCCTGCAAGCCCTCAGTCCAGCCTCTCTCAGCCTATTGCGGACAGTCTGAGCACTGATGGAGGGATTGTGTGTTCCTGGTGTGACTCAGGCAGTTGTTGTGGCCATCCTGTACCTGTCACGCAGGTGTGATATTCGGAGGTACCGATCCTGTGCAGGTGTTGTTACACGTGGTCTTCCACTGCGAGGATGATCAGCTGTCCTTCCTGTCTCCCTGTAGTGCTGTCTTAGGCGTCTCACAGTGTGGACATGGCAATTTATTGCCCTAGTCACATCAGCAGTCCTCATGCCTCCCTGCAGCATGCCTAATGCACGTTCACGCAGATGAGCAGGGACCCTGGGCATCTTTCTTTGGGTGTTTTTCACAGTCGGTAGACAAGTCTCTTTAGTGTCCTGCGTTTTTAGAACTGTGACCTTAAATGCCTACTTTCTGTAAGCTATTAAGGTCTTAACGACCATTCCACAGGTGCATGTTAATTAATTGATTATGGTTAATTGAACATGCATGGAAAACATTGTTTAAACAATTTACAATGAAGATCTGTAAAGTTATTTGGATTTTTAAAACATTATTGTTGAAATACACAGTCCTGAAAAAGGGACGTTTCTTTTTTTGCTGAGTATATATTGTTATAAATGAGTCATGCTTTAAATTACATTACACATCACATTCTTATAGTGTAATGCATTTTATTAATATTGTGTTAACTGTTGCCAAAATTAAGATGTGTTTTTGACTTGAATTACTGTCAAGAGTTCTGCAAATTAGCTTTTTGTTGTCCCATTCCAAATGTAGGTATGAAAATTGGATAATTAGTTTAAACATTCTGTCATTTTTCAGTACCTGCTTTTGCTGATAAAGGCTGAGAAATCAGTGCCTTTCTTAACAACATCAGCAAAACAAGACTCAACAGTGTATGTGGTGTCAGTCCATAAAAAGGCACACTCACCCATGAACATGCTCACTGAGTTCAAAGTCAATATCCATTATTGACAGGTTTATCAGAGACTATAATTGTAAGCCTGGAGACTGTTTTTACTGTATATGTTTTATATGTTAAATGTTTTTATATGTTATGTTTATATTAATATGTGATGGTTTTCTGAAACTTTTAACAAATTAGTGTCAATACCATGCCTTTAAACTAAAATCACCAAGAATATCCATCCACCTGTCCATTTTTATAACCCTGTTTAATTCTGTAGCCTATTCCCGGGGTTCATTTAACCAAGACTATTCAGGGGTCAGTCCATTTCAGGGCACACTTATGCACAACCAGTCTGATATTAAGTCACCCATTATCCAAAGACAATCGAGAAGTAGCACAAAAATCCTACAGACATACGGGCAGCTGCCATTATCCTCTTGTTAACTGGTATAGTAGAGCACAACCAATGGCAGTGATATAAGACCTGAACTTTGTGTCAATATGCCAGGGTCTGAATGGTTCAGTTGGCAGTCAAGAAAAGGTAATAAATAATTAACTCGGACATTCTCCATGTATAGTGCCATTCGAAAGGAAAGTGAACTAAAAGACTACCCAACTTGTTCTTCTTATATTTGGGACACATCTCTTCCAGAAGTTAATGTCTCATTCTATGAGTTGCTTCAGGACTGACAAATTGCTTTTCTAGGATCTAAGGTTCTTATCAGCCGTGGAATTAAGAATGATGACTTTCTAAGTGGATTATTTTATTTACTCCTACCAGTGTTAGACTAACTATACAGTAGTTCTGCATTAGCTTACTGGCTGGCTCACCACTCTGCTCACTATATAACTTTCCCAGTGCTTGACACCAGATTGCAGTCCTCTCTATTTTCTAAGTCTGTAATCAATGCAGATTTCGAGCAAGGATGTAGCAAAAATTGCTCCTCCTATATATTTCTAATTAAAGTTTGTGACAAGTATAGTCTAGCGCCATTTGATCTGCATGTCTTACTTATTTCAGGTCTTCTTAGTTAGTTGAAAGTACTTCTTTTCATCAGTAATATTTTTACAGTTATTTTCCTTAGCCTATCAAGTAATGTAGTAGAATAAAATACCAAACCAATAATATCCAAAGGCAGGAAATCACTGAGTCCAAAAGCCTTCTGCTTTTTAGTTTAGACTGTTATTAAAGATAATACAAATCCTTCAGTATAAGTGCAGCTGATAACACTGAAAAAAATAATTGTACCTGAGAATAAACTGTAATACTTCATTTGATTACTTAATTTTATTTTTTTATAGCGAGTTGCACAAAACTGAGTTGTTTACCTAATATGCCCATTTTGTAATGTGTGAGGAGACTTTTAAGGTTGCAGGACTAACTAAATCTCAAAATATTTCAGATTATAATCCAATTATGTGTACTTGTATTTTTCTGTTAATGCCATTTGTAACAAACATTTTACATGGAAATATATCTTTGGAAATTAGGTAAATGATAAAAGCTATAATGTGTCTATGTGTTTGCGTGTAATACTTCATTATTGTTCAGTTTGTAAATAAAATTAAAGAGTTTCAGTTTTATTTAGACAGAAAGACAAATCCAATTAATTATATCAGATATTTGGTATTCTTTAAATAAGCAGAATGTTAATTTATAGCCTTCATTTAAAAATATTACAGCTGGTAAATTTCCCAGATCTTTTCTGTGTCATTTTTTCACAGTAGAAAATCACTATTATTTTGTCTACATAGTCTGCTATTTTTGACTGTTGCTATTCTTGTTTTGTAATTTCTAGCTTGTCATTCTTTCCTAGGCTGCTCTGACATTTCTCTTTTTTGTTGCTGCTATCATCTATTGTGTGATTCCTCTATCCTTTTCTCCTCACCTCCTTCTTGTCAGACTCACTTCTTCAGGTGCCCAATGTCTAATTTAAATGAAAAAAGCAATTTAAGGCTTGGTGAAATGAAGGATGACAGTAAAAGTGACAAACCCCCACTGTGTTTTGCTTGCCCTTTTCCACACGCCATTTTTTTTCCGATCAGAGTAAAAACATCTTGAGCAAATAGGCAATGTATTCATAACTCACAGCAAATACACATTTTGACTATAATTATTGATTAATTTTCATTCATTAATTTTCTTATCCAAACTAAACCAGTATATGGTCACAGAAAAAGAAAGCCTATGCAGGCAAATTCAAGGGCAGGCAGGAACCAGGGAGACAACTAATAGTAGGGCTTGCCAACTCAGACACTTACACTCCATCATACAGGTTCCCCCACATCCATGTAATGGAAATATATATTTCACTGTAATCAGGTTAGAGGATGCTGATGTCAGAGAAGTGAAGGACTACAAATTGTTCACACATATGTTTTTTGAGTCAACTGGTGAGAAATAAACTTATTATACTGTTATGTAACTTAGTTGCAGTGCTGCCACCCGATCTAAATTGCAGAGAAGTACTTTTATACTTTTAGGAAAAAGTAAGCTTAATGATCTCTGCATATAACTACTAAGTGGGTTACCCGGCTTCGCCCCAAGAAATTTCATAAGAGTGTCAGTTAGAGTGCCATCAGTTAACCAGGTGTATCAGAAGTACTATGTAACTAAGTAAGTACTTACCTGTATTTGTAGTTTTTTTGCTTTGTGCCCTACCCCACCATAACCTATCATCTATGGGGAAGGAACAAAAGCTTTAGATTCATCAAAAATTTCTATCTCAGGTTTTCAATGGCTTTCAATGTTTTAGGGTCCCTTGATACAGAAAACATTGATATCTTGATGATGCGTGTGTTTGTCTGTCTGTGTGTCACAGATTCTTGAGGGCAGTCTAGAGCTAAAATGGCTGGACGGTAAATACCAAACTTGAAACTTAAGCCTTTTTATTTGATGAAGATGCACTGCTTAGTTTTTGAGCCAAATCGTGCAAGAGAAAGAGGCACTCTAGAGGAACCCACAAATACCGTAATTCTGCAATTAATTATTCTTCTCATCAATTGCCATTGTAATGACCTATTTTATAATCTGAAAGATCTGCATTAGAGCAATAAATAATTACTGAAATCCTATAGAGTAGTTTGGGTAACTTGGTTCCTAGGGCGCAGAGCCTACTGATGCTTACATTTATTTCCTTCTACTAAGGTCCAATATTATTGGCAGGAAGTGCGGTGTGGCATATTGGTAAAGGCCTTGGACTTCAAACCCTGAGGTTGCGGGTCCAAATCACGCTATTGATATGAGCAAGTCACTTCACCTTTCTGTTCTCCAAGTAGAAAAACAAACAAATATAAGCAGTTGTGAGTCAGATTTAATAAGTTACCTTGGATAAAGGAGTCAGTCATGTAATATTATTATTATTATTATTATTATTATTATTATTATTATTATTATTATTATTATGTCACTGGAGCTGCTTACTCTTGAACATACTATACACAACTGCCAATGAGTTAAATATGCCTGCATTTTATTGAGTCCTGCTTTTATTGATGGCATAATGCAACACACAGCTCTAAAGGAAAGTGTTTACTTTTAAATTGAATTGGGTAATCAGTAGGAATACTGTGAAATTTGAGTATATATTTTTATCATTATATATTTTTATCATTATTTGTATGTGTTTATGTCATTCACTCAAGTATTTCTTTTCATCCTTTTTGTCAGTTGTAAGTAGTCATTCTTTAAAACCCACAGATACAAATGTATATGTAAAGAATTTTGAATAGTGGGGTGGGGTGGGGCATCTCTGTTACAAGTAGGCAGACATGGATGTAAATGTAAACGATTACAGAGAGCATAGTGAGGGTGTCCCTTTTCAAAGTCCAAACCTGTTAAGTTTAAACTGACACTGTTCCTCCAGGCTTGTCTTGAATCCAAGGATGCCACTTCTGCCTGTTCTTCTCTCTCCCTTTTGTTTTGCTTCTGAGCCTGGATGAGAAGATGCATTTTTCATCTTCTTTGAACTTTGCCAAACCATTTCCTTATATTTTACACCTGGATGTACACACTTACCATGATCACGTCTCCTTTTTCCTGTCCAGGACATCACCACTTCTTCATTTGTCTGTCCAGTCTATTGTTTAGTGGTACTGTTTGCGTTGCCCATCACTCACTTCTGCTGCATCCTTGGTTTGCATAAAGCCCCCTGTAAGCACAGCACAGAGCACGCATGTTAACATAATATTAATAAATATCAGCAAATAAAAAAACAAAGGTTAGCTAATTTTCTTTTTTCTATAGTTATCACCAAATTTCAGTCAAAGCATTTGTGAGATTTTGAGGTATTTAGACTTCTAATAGGGGGATTGCCCCGAAATATTAATATATTGCCTAGATGTACAATCTTACCAAATTGCTGCTTTTTAAAAAATGGGAAATATTGTTTTTGTTGATGAGTGAGTGAATAAGTAACTCAAATTTGCCTTATAAATATATAAATCAGAAAACACGTTTGAATAGGGTTACCTATGTGTATCTGTTATTGAGTTACTACTATGTAAAAGATCTTATTTAGTTGCTTTATAAGTTTAAAAGCATCAATAAATTTGTAATATTGGCCAGTTACTCTATACTGCACTTATTAGTTACTTACTACAACAAATCAAGACCTTAACAAAAACTTTGTGTGACACAGAAATAAATGGCTAAACGACTCACTGCATCAAGCTGTTAAAGTTCTTATTCTCATCTGTTATTATTTATTTATTATTAGTGTTTTTAACTTGTGCAAAGTTTTGAAGATAGTAAAATGTGGAACCGACATTGACCTCTATACAGTATATCTAATTTTAAAAATATCCCTTATATAAAATGCATGAATTGTAATCCACTAGGGGCTTGCTGGAAGGATTATATCTCCTAGACAGAATGGAAATGACTTAGGATCCCACAGTATGAGTTTTCAAGTGTGGCTGGGGAAAAGGGCATTTGGGCCTCACTTGCCCCTGTGACCCGGATTCAGATAATCAGTAAAAAATGAAGGAATGAATAAGCTAACAGAGATACTGCAGAGTCTGGCAACATTTTCTTCTCACCCTCAAGGAAAGCAATCCTTTGACATACTTTATTATTTATTTAACTTGCTAGTGGATTGAAATAAGTTACAATGAATTCTAGGTTGTAAGCTTTGATTAGTGTCCATTGCTTAATAAAGCAGAGAGACTTTTTTTAAAATTAAAATTCTAATATACATTTATCAAAAGAATTCTGCCTGCAGAAAGACTGCCCAGTAGGCAATATGGTCCTGAAAATGTACATACATTTTAAAGCAGGAGGAGATAGTCACAATTCATTATGGTTGTTTTCTAAAGCAAGTATTATTAGTGGCATTTTCTCCTAAAGCAATCAAAGGGGCAACAATAAAGTACATGCAGCAGACTTTGTTTTTGCAAACATCAAGATATAAGCCACATTATGCTACAATAAAGATAAGTTTTAACTTATAGTATATCAGGTTGTGGGGACAACTGGCTACAGAGATTGTATCTAAAAGTTCCCCAAAACAGACTCAACAGAAAGAAACAGAGATATTAGATTTACTAAAAATACAAACAGATCCTTTATAGATACTAAAGCAAAAATATGGATATAGTTAGCCAGTATTTAACACACTTTGAAATAAAACAAAGTATTAATAGGTGCTCTGTTCTTGGTGTAAAAACTGGACAGTATGGGCCCTAAGTATAGCTTTGAAAAGACAAAATTGCCAACAAATGCATTGTTTCTGGGTTTATGAGCGCCTTTCTCTTTTGCATTGTCAGAACTTCAGAGCTGCTAATACTGGAGTTAGGATTCGAGGGTTCTTGGCATCTTTTGCATTAGTTATGCAGTTTTTAATGTATTGATTTTTTTTTTTGTTTGTTGGTGGTTCCATCAGTCATAATATGTCAAGACCTCATTGCTTCTATAGATAATAATAAATGAAAAGCAAAGAAAAACAATTTTGTTTTATTTTGATAAAAATTTTACAAAAAAGGAAGACCAACTGTTTTGTTTCGCATTTGGCAGTGTGCACTAAGCATTTATTTTCAGTGATTACTTTTTTTTTTTTGTGTGTCCTTTAAACATGACTAGTACATATTTACAAATTAATATTTAGCCACTGCAGGTAGTCTTTTGCAGTGGATGGAAGTTGATGCAGGTCATTAAATCTGCCGTCAAATCACTTATTTGGAGATGTGTCTAATGTGTGCTGAATTGTCTGCTTCTCATGTCCACAGTCACACGATGGTGTTTCTGCAAAGCGCACATTGAATTATTTAATTGAAAGTCAATTTTGGGTACATGTGCGCTGTGAAGCCACGTTGGTGTGCAGTATTCAGACGTTGAGTATACAAAAAGTATACAAAAAAAGTGCTGCTGTACGTAGTGTTTGCACATCTAATCCATTTCTTTATGTGCACCTTTAAATAAAATTTCACTATATTTTTGCAAAAACCCAACCCTTTTGTTTTAGTGTTTCCCTGTCTTACACCATCATCCTGGTCACGTTCTGTCCCACATACTAGACACCTAGAGAGTAGGCTGGTGTCACCATAGACATAGAATTACTAGACGCCGCATGACCAGCAGCATCATGCGTCAACGTCACCGCCATATTGCGAGTGGCCCTGCTGTGGAGTGAAGTAATGGATAAACATGCCCTGTAGTTCGGATATAGCGGGTTGGATAATGGATGGACTCCATAAGTAAGCCATAAATATGTTGCAAAATCTAAGCCAAAAATAAGCAAGACAAAACCCATGGCGTACTGGCAAACATACTCTCTATTGACACTGTACTTCCAATGAAAGCAGAATTCTTTCAAAATGTTTCATTAGTTGTTCATATTCAACATTTTCTAGTCAGGAAAAATACAAAAATAAATATTACAAAACATAGTTATAGCCAGGATAGAATGGGCTTATACATTTTGTGTCAAAATTTATATAAAGTAGGTAATCATTAGTTAAAGCAGTGGCAGTTTTTGTTTCTGTTTTGCCAGCCAACTCTCAGATGGCTGTTTATTTCTGTCTGATCTCTTGTCCAGACAGGCGAATGCTGTTTACTGTTTGTCCAAATTGTTAGCTTACAGATGGCTGTGTTCCTTTCTTGTCTGTGCAGCCAGCCAATCAATAATCTAGTTGGAGGTTCCCTTCTGTCTGACCATCCAATCCCTGAACCATATAACATTTGTATTGCCTGTCTACACATCTAGCAATCCCACCTGAGCAGTGATTTTCTTGTTAATGAAAACAGACAATAAAAATGAAAAAATGTCTAAAAACAACAAAAGTTGGAAAATGACAATGATTGTAAAACAAATAAGTTCTGACTGAAACTGAATTCAGTAAACATTTCAAAAAGACTAAGAAAGGTTTGTCCAGAGTGAAAGAAAATGGCCGGCATGTTGTACAAAAATTATGTTATGTAACAAGGACAGAGTCTTGTGTTACTTTTTTTGCATATTTACCACTTCTGTGTTTGTGGTAGAAATCAACATCTTAATTAAAGAATGAAACATCCTCTAACAGGACAGATCAGTAATCAGGCAGGAGAAAAGCTGTTCATCATATCTTTTAATTACTCCTCTGCAAAATGCCTTAGAAGGAACATTTTTCAAAAGCAGTCTGTTACTCGTACAGCATCATGGTCAGAATGGCCAGAGAAACAAAGAATAGAGGTTAATTTTATGAACTATTGAATTTACATACAGTATCAATCAGTGTATACATTTAGTTTGGATGGTTTGTTGATGTACACCCAAATGATCTACCGGTATATAAAATAAAAGTCTATTTTATTATATGCTTATTATTTTTCACCCTTGAAATTTGTTTGTTTTGTTTATTAAAATTCAATGTGAATTTTTAATCAAACTTCATTAGATGCTTTTTTTAATCATCATCATCAAAAAAAGAAACCTGCAAGGAATTCAGTTCCTGTGGAATCATTTAATAGCTCTTCCTGCTATTTCTGGGTATGACTCCCTTTAACAAGTAAAGATTAACTACATCATACTTTGCTTCTGTCATGGTTGCTTTCTGATTACACTGACATACATTACAGTCCCAACAGAATTTTTATATTTTCGACTATAAATCAAATTGTTCAGATTTGTTCAGATTGTTCAGATAGGATATTTTTATGTGACAGAAGCATTTCTCTTTTTTGACTAGAAGGATGCTGAATGCCTTTCTGTTTTTGCCTACAGTTCTAAAATTTTGCTTTGTTCTCTGTCATCTGCCTCTAACCCGGCTTCTTCTTCCATTTTCACTTTTAAGATATATAAAACACAGCATTTTGTCAAATCCTGGATTATTGGATTGATGAACTACTGGATGAAATACTTAATAAGATGCATAACATGATCTCTTATTGGTGGCGATGGCACCGACTGGTGTGGCTGGCTGTCTGCTCTTTCCGCTAATCTATGTTTTAACTTTGTTTTTATGCATTAGATTATCTCAAGGTCTACTGTCCTATGATCGTGATTCTTTACTTAACATATTTTCTTACTTGCTTTCCTCTCAGTTTTCATCTCCTGATGGGATATTATGTGAACCTCCACCTTTGTTTTATTCATCTCCTGACTTCTTCACCTGGACCCCAGTGTTCACCTCTATCAGTGAGCTGAATGCCTCTCGGAGACGCAAACGCACCCACCGCTGCCATGGAAAAAGGTATTGCTGTTAAACAACGCTAACTCAAGTCCTAGAGCTTGGATTCCCGATGCCTGTGAGT
>JANRMT010062792.1:62772259-62818682 GCA_026402145.1 Polypterus bichir lapradei
TTCAGCGTATTTTGGAGCTCTTCCTGGTTTTCTACATAGTGCGTTGACAGTCAGTTCACGTGATTACGTGGGCGGCGTGATGATGTCACACGAAACTCCGCCCCCACGGCGGTCAAGCTCAACTCCATTACAGTAAATGGAGAAAAATACCTTCCAGTTATGACCATTACGCGTAGAATTTCGAAATGAAACCTGCCCAACTTTCGTAAGGAAGCTGTAAGGAATGAGCCTGCCAAATTTCAGCCTTCTACCTACACGGGAAGTTGGAGAATTAGTGATGAGTCAGTCAGTCAGTCAGTCAGTCAGTCAGTGAGTGAGGGCTTTGCCTTTTATTAGTATAGATTACATAAAGGAGTCATCTACAATTGAACTGTTCAAAACAAAATTAAAGACTTATTTCTATTCACTTGCTTTCCTTGACCTTCAGTAAAACTGATGGCTTCTTCATTGTGATTAAGTAATCTTACTTCTATTTATTATTTTTTTATTTATGTTCATTTTATTTGTATTTATGTTATTTATGTTAATTGTATGTTTTTTTCTTCTTTTATTGTAAAGCACTTTGGCCACGGCATTCCTATGTTGTTTTAAATGTGCTATATAAATAAATTGACATTGACATTAAAACCCACCTTACTGTTGTTGTCTTTGTATCTTCTTTTGTTATAAATATGTAAACTGCTCCACATGCTCAGAATTTTTTCTGTTTACTTTTGTGTTTAGTTCATTACTTTTCTGCTGCCTTCTCCACCAGTTATGGTGATTTTTGTCTTCCTGTATTAATCTTTGTGACATACTGCTTGCCAACAGCAGTTACTGTTCTCATTAGTCTTTGTAGTTCCTCATCAGAGTTAACCATAGCTTAGTCATTTTCAGGTTTTCTTGCTCCTTCCTAAATTGTTTTTTTACGCAACAAATTCCATTGCATTTACTATATGCTCTAGTGTTGCTATTGTTGATGCAGTGAAATCTTAAGGCTATTGCATTTTTAATGATATTTTGTATGCTGGTATACAATCTACTTCTGTCACCTTATACATCTTTTACTATTGTGTTATTCTTTTATTCAAAACTCATCTTCAACTTCTTTTATCTACAGTATTTTTTGAAACTCATTTTAGTTTGCTACTCTTCCTGGTTTATTATACACACATCTCAAACACCTTTAGTAATTTTTTACAACAGGTTTTACAGTGTGGTTTTTATTCCCTACAGACCCCTTTTAATTTATCTGATAATCCCTTTTACTCCTTCCTTGTTTAGTCCATCTTCTTTTTCATATTCTGGACAGAATATAATTATTCCTAGCATTATGTTTGACGGTGTTTACAACCTTTTGCAGCACTGCACTTAATTTAACAGATTTTAGCAACTCTTTGTTGAGAGCGTCAAGAAGGTCCCAGATATTCCGAAGACTGAAAATTTTTTCTAGCTGGACAAATCTTTGTTGAAGGTGCATATATAGTAGCAGCAGATAGCGAAGGGCGTGTAATTGTTTTGTGAATTTGTGGGCTGCTTCAGAGAAACCCAAATTTCAGTTGTTGAAAGGTACATAATAGTAGCCATTCTCCAGATATTAGATCATGTTATATTATCCAAATGAAGATCAATTGAAATCACTACAAAATCAGGATTTCCAATACCAAATCCTCTCAAACATACGTATAACTTCAGTCTAGTTATCAACTAAACAGTAACTTATACGTCCTATGTGGTTTTGTGACTATGCCAATCCCTATATTTAGCATTTCTTCCTTCCTGTCTCGGCTGTATAGCTGACCCATTTTAGACAATTTCCATTGGTTTTTTGTTTTCTTTCTGCGTTGTGATCCTTCTCTCTCTCATGTGTTTGTGAAGCTTTTAGTACCATGTGGTTGCTCACAAAGCAATCCATGCTGACACTGATTTTCTCTCCTGATTATTTCCCTTTAGGTTTAAAATTCTGAGGGTATATAATTTTTTAGCAAAAGGTCACTGCTTTGTTTTTGCCAGTCATTCTGGTTTTCACATATGTACTTAACCTCTGTTAGTGGAAAAATGATACCAATGGGCAATTAGGGAAAATTTAATTTGTTTTATTCTTCACCACCAGATTCATGGGCAGTGAAGTGCTTTATAAGTACATAACTGGTGGCTTAGTCACACATATTACACATTTACACTTTTTAAAGTAAAAGTTAAGCTCTTTGTCATTAGAGGGGCTACATTGGCAGCGAATATTTAGCAAAGCACCAAACTTTGAAGAGTTCATATATTCGAGTTAATGTACTGGAGTAGTCCAGTGAAGTATTGAAGTTAATGTATTGAATAGTCCAGTGGTTCTTAAACTTTTTAATCTGTTTTAAGAAAATCGATACCATTCAGGGACACATGAAGTATGGATAATTAATGACAACAGATTCATACTTAGACAAATAATAATGGCCATATACTAAAAACAGTAAAGGTTTTTGTTTCTTGACAAGCCTATTTCCCACATAAATATTACTAAAAGAGAAAAGTGGAAAGGAAACATATTGTTAATAAAAAAAATAGTATTACTCAAAATGGGATATACAATTTTGACATATATTGCTGCCAGTGTAAATACTTTGTGCAAAGTTTGGTAAAGCCAGGAGAAATAAATGCTTTATAAGGACTCTAAGAACTGTAGCACAAGGATATGATTTTTTAAAGGATAGTATGAATGGTCACTTAACATAGTCACTTGACTCATGGCACCGGACATAGAATAAAGTAATCAAATAATAACTAATCAACACCATTTATTTACCTTGTCTTAAATAACATTAATAATATTTAAGCCAGCCATTAACAATATATTCTTCTGAATGAGTCTGCAAATTGTTCAGGATATCCCAGTTTTCATTTAACAATTCAATTAACTGAATACGAAAGGTTGAGTCACATAGCTAAATTATTCCTAACAATGTATGTGCTATTTGTATTGCATATGCTGGACAGGACGAATCTTAATGAAGAATTTAGTGAACTATCCAGTCTGAAGTGTGCAATACAGTTGACTGATGTCATGCTAAATGGCAAAGTCCGCTCTACAGCCTGTCTCACCCTTTTCATATTTTCTGGTGTTCTTATAGTTGTCAGTAGTTCAGAACTATCAGTAGATTGAAATGTATTGAACTTCTTTTAGATAGTGTTAAGAGAAGGAATTGTTCCTTGCCAAAGGCATGTTAAACTTAATACAAAATCTCTGCATATCTGTTACAGTTTTGGAATAATTGTATGCCATAACAGAGAACACATGATTAGACACCAGTTTACATTATCACTGAAACTGAATTTAGCATAAAACACTGCCACAACACTGTGTATTCCTCCACCATTTTTACTCACCCCCAACAACAACCAGGAAATTGTCACATGCTTGGGCCTCACCAGTTCTTTTCATTTCTGCATTTCAAATTAGTGCCATGGTCCCCTCACCTCACAAATTTGTCTGTCTCATTCCCTCCTCTCTCTCCCTTTCTTTTACATGTCTTTTCTTGTCACTCATCTCAGTTGGACTGTATCAAAGATTGGCATCATGGGAAATATTAAATGTATTTTTGTATCATAGAAACAAAAGTTTCCATGAAGTGAGTACATGGATTGGAAGGGTATGGGGTGTAATGAGGTCACTGGAAAGGGGTGTGTGGCGCTCCTGATATCTTTGCAAAAGGACGATGGTCGAAGTCTTTAGAATCCTGGTGCTTCCTGTTTTGCTATATGGTTGCAAGACATGGATGCTATCCAGCGACCTGAGACAAAGACTGGACACCTTAGGTACTGTATCTCTCCGGAAAATCCTTGGGTACTGCTGGTTTGACTTTGTGTTGAATGAGCAGTGGCTCACAGAGTCCCAAATGAGGCACATTACCTGCATTGTGAGGGAGTGTCAATTACGGCACTATGGCCATGTGGTGCTATTCCCCAAGAGTGATCACTGTTGAGGACCTGAGCGACTGGACCAGGCCAAGGGGACGTCCATGTAACACCTGGCTGCGGCAGATAGATGGTCAATTCCAGAGGGTGGGATCACAAGCTGTTTTGTTGTGTGGTGTATGCGGCAACACGCTGTACCAGTGCATGCTGCCCAACCTGACCTGACCTGACCTGAAACAAAAGCTATCTGTGTGGTGTCAACTGTGTTTTTTTATAGGCCATGTATCACAACATATACCCAATAAAAAGTACGCTAAAGTGAGGGAAGCATATCCAAAAATTTTACTACACAATCATGTTGTGACTAAAGTTGGGTCACAGTCCACAGATTAAGAAACAGGTTAAGAAAAGTATTACTACTCTCGACAGTCTAACTCATAGTCTTCCCTACTAACCTGAGGAACATTTTTTTAACTATAACAAATGTATTGTTACTAGTTCCACTTATATATTGGCTAATGGCTTCATACATTAAGCACCAAAACAAAAAACAATTCCATCTTCAGGTAGCTCAGGCAGCCTTTGATTTTCTAAACGCTTAAAGAGCTAAGGGTTTCGGCATCGGTGGGGTGGTGATGTTCATATTTTTGCTAGATTCAATTATTTAGTAAAAATAACTATTGTTTTTAATTTAATTTTGTACTTGATATTAGAATGATAGTAAAAATTGAATGATGATAATAAAAAAGACAATAGACAAATGTACTTAGATGACAATGAATATGTAGCTATCATGTAAAATCAAGTGAATATGTTATATTGTTCTTTTCATAAATGTTTTTTTGGGTATATTGTAAGCCAAACAATACACACAAAATATTATTAATAAAGATATTAAAAAGCAAGTGAGGTTTGTGCACAGTATAAGAAAACTACCATATATAGGGCTCAGTTCATTCAAAAACTCTAATAGTGCCAAAAGAAGTGATTTAACCAAATGTGAATATGCTTATATTTGAATATGCACCCCCATTCCCTTTTCCTAATTGTCTTTATCTAAATTCTGGTCATGCACAGCCAGGATTTTAAAACTTTGAAATAACTAGAGCTATTGCAGTTAAGTCAGACACAGATAACCTTTGAGTCTGGGTCCTACTCCATTAAAGCACAAGCAATCAAAAAGCCTATTGGTGTAAAACGTTTATAATAAATGCTTTGTTCAGATGATAGAAAAGTATTTTTGTCTGAATAGCTGTGGTAGATTAAGTACACTGCTGAAAATTGATTTTTGTAAACGCAACCTTACAAACCTCAAGTGCTCATCCTCATCTATCCATTGTGTTGCTTACTTTCTTGAATAAATGGCATATTACAGATAGTATTTAAATGGGTTTAAATATTCATATTTTTTACTAAACAACTTATGTTTTATTTTGAATAATCTCAGAAGTAAATTACAAAGTATGGAACATAGCTTTCTATCATAGGTTGATAGATATGTTATGATATCAGTTCTCTGTGTTTCTTCAGCACAGAATCAAATAATGTTTATTTAGGATTAATGACTTCACTCCCTCCACCTAGAGCAATTTATAGTTCTTTAACATGATATACCATAATTATCTGAACATACAGATGCAAAAATATAAGGTGATATAGAAAAAAAAGAAATTTACTTGCCCAGTGGGCTGTTTTGCATAAGTGACTGAAGAAATGACATCTTGCCTCACTTCTAGCCCTGGTGCTAAAGGGGCAAAATGGCAATCCCATATTAACTCATGTAACTTGGCCCATTGTGTTTTCATGCCACCACACTGGCACATTATTGCAACTATCTGTAATCTGTAATCCATGTAAACACCAGTGTATTGCTGACTAAGAACACAATAGTTAAATAATAAAAAAATGAGAAAACAAATTAATAAAATACAAAAAAAAGAATCAATCAGCTGAAATACCAGACACGTTTATCCTACAAAGTTGCAGAGATATACAAATAGTTCCTGATAGATTCTTAAGCAGTTTTTCTTCTCTTTATGCTGTGAGTTAACTGCTAACCAGACGCAAACAAATAGTGGTAGGATATATACTCGTGCTCTAGACTAAATAAATAACAAGAGTATAGAAGATATAAATAACATAAAACATACTACAGACAGATGGAGAAAATACAAAGTACCAAAGTAAATGACATAGCATGAGCAGAACCTGTCATCTCTTATCCTGTTACATTTTTCTAAAGTTTTCCATATCCTTTCCACTTCTACAATAATTTGTCAAACTTCTTTTAAAAATAAATCACTTTTCTAAATTATTCAAATTTTGGGCTACACCTCTGTTAATTGAGATTGGCACGGTGGTGCAGTGGAAGCTCTGCTGCCTCATAGTAAAGAGAACAGGGTTTGTGTCCTGGGTCCTCCCTGGGCTTATTTTGCATGTTCTTCACTTGTTTACGTGGGTGTTCCTCGGGTGCTCCAATTTCCTCCCACAGTCCAAAGATATGTAAGTTAGGTGGAATGGCGATACTGAATTGGCTCTAGCATGTGTGCGTTTGTACGTGTGTGTGTGTTCAACATGCAATGGACCTGTCCAGGGTTTGTTCTTCTCTTACACCTTATGGTAGCTGGGACAGCCTCCAGCAATCCCATGACCCTGTGTAAGGCAAAGCAGTTTAGAAAATGATTGACTGACACCCATTAATTCATTAGCCCCATTTTCTGTGGGTAACTGTCAAATACCTGAAAGTGCTCAGTTTGATGCAGGACCCTACATTTGGTTACTAAAGCCCAGGTTTTCAAGGCACACACTCATCTTAACTCTTAATATGACCCAGTCTAGAACAATGTGCTGCCTGCCATTTAATGACTGGAGGATCCTACCTGGCTGCTCCACCTTGACTAGAACCATGATGACTCGTGCCAGTTAAGAGATGTTTCATCCTCCAGCCATTCCCCCTTAATGTCATGTTTATCCTCTCTCCTCTATAATTGTGCCCCTGCCTATATTCCCTCCAGGACAATGTGCATTGCTACATGGAAACAAGCATGTATTGCAAGCAGAAAAAGAGAAACATAAGATATCATTACTCAGCAATTAATATTCATTCATTTTCCAATTTTTTTCAATTATAGTACAGTATCACAGAGAGTCAGAACCTCTTCCAATGAAGAAGGAAGTAGGTAGAAAGAAGTACATTAGACTAAAAAATTGAAGAAATGCAATCTCTTCATTTTACCCTTTAAGTATCTGTTTACATTTTACTCCTATAATTTACAGCTCAGCTTTTTTTTCTTTTTTTTCTCCTAATTATAGCTTTCACAAGAATGTTTTGAATGTATGGCAGGGTGCTTAGCTTTATAGCAATGTGTTCCATGTAAATGAAGTAAATACACAATTACAGAGCTCAAGGCCAGTTGCACAGAAAATAACAAATAAATACCCTTACCAAAATTCACTCTGGTGTATTATGCTTTTTTATGATAAAATCATAGTACTCATAGTATTTCTAACTTATAAAGATTATGGTTGTTATACTGTTAGACTATGGTTTCCTATAGTTAATATTATATTATTCATGGGAACCACAGTTTTTTATAGCATAAGCATGGTATTATGTTGATTTATTAAACTACTATGTTTAAGTCAATAAACATACTGTATTTCACAACTGTGTAAACAATGTAAAGAATATACATAGGATGATATGTTAGTAAATAACAATAAATATGCTTTTTTTGCATAAATTAGAAAAGCTCACTTAATGTACAAGTAGCAAGTGTTATTTTTCAGTATTTGTAACTACAGGTATGTCTTACAAAATTATAGATGGCTCAGTTTCCTGGTACATTTCTTTTTGCTCACTGCTTGTGTGAAGTACAAAAGTGTTAGTAAAAATCTTTGTGTCCAAAACATATAAATATGCTTTGTACATCTGCGATAAGGATATTAATTGTAAGACAAATTCATTTTTGACATGTGCATGAGGCTCATTCTCAAGCAGCCAGATACAAGGCATGCCCCCTACGTGATAGCATGAGATTCTCCAAATCATATGAAAATGTTTTTGGAACTCCCGCTTTGCTCTATAAACTCTTCTTTCTTGTATACACTACAGTATTGTTAAACAATTTTCAGTTAAATTTTCAAACCAATGATTTATTTTACTTTTTTAGACTTTTTGTTCATCTGAAAAAAATTGAGATATACAGTATGAATATATTGTTTGTTTGATTTTTTTCAAAGAGGGTTCTTTGACTGTTGAACCGCTAAATTGGGTGAATTTGATCGGTCCTCTGTATGCTGAGAAACTTAATCCAAAAGAATGGAAAGCAAATGAGAGGTCGAGATCAAATGTATCTCATATTTTGGTATGACATTTTCTGCTTCCATTCATTCTGCAATCCACTCCAAACCTTTTTGTACTAGTTAGAATATTGGAGGGGCTAAGGAGTGCTGTCACAGACCATGTTCTCGCTCTTGTTTGCAAGCTTATGTTCACAGGAGTGACCTTAGAAAGGGTGCCATTCTCCAGAAAAGCTTTTCCAGGCATGAAAAGTGAGGGCTTGCATCCATGTAGATTGACCAAACCAGTCAGACATCAACATGCTCAAAACAAATTAAATTCTGAGCAATGGCATGATGCTATAGCAAGTGGTATAACACACTTTACAAACTGGTTGGAATGCTCCCCTTTGATTACAGTTATGCATGCCAAAAGGCGGCATGGTGTCTCAGGCTGCTAAGTGTCTAGGCCTAAAAGAAGAGTAGTGCGGCTGCTGCCAATCTGAGCAGAATGTAAATGGTAAATGGTATAATTTGTTGAATAAACAGAAACACTGCTGGAGCTGTAATATGGTTTGTGGATGAGTGCAGATACATGATTGTACTAAACCATTTAAGACTACTTAATACTAGTTATCTTGTGTTCTTTAACTGGCAATATGAACTTAATCTGAGCTACATTGTGTAACGGGGTGTATTTTGTTAAACTGCAATTTATATTGCAAATCATTGTAGTTTTAATGTGGGACTTCCAAATATAAATACAAACGGTGTAAGGGACGACCAGCAGGACCCCGCCAGGATGCCCCAGTAATGGAAGGATGGGGGAAGGCAGCTTATCAAGAACACTGCCTCCCCAGGATGATAGATAGCTTCCCTGGACTGCAGCGGTGCCCCGGATGCCCACAGGGCACTATGGGACTTGGAGTTCGGCAACACAGCCCTGCTGGGTACCCTACTGTTTATATAGCCTGGAAGTACTTAAAAGTCACAGGGACGGAAGCACTGAAATACTTCTGGGCTGAAGAAAAATACAATTCTCCATATGACATGGAAGTGCTGATGAGTCACATGGAAGGAAGGACAGACGCACTTCTGGGTCAAGGACTATGTAAAGGGCTGGTGGAGACCCAGCAAGTGAGTCGGAGTTGGGAGGTAGAGGACAGAGCTTGCTGGGAGGTGTGGAGGAGAAATTAGGAATTATTACTGATTTGTTGTGTTTATTGTGGCTGTGGTGCTTTGGAGCCACTATTGTGCAGGAAGAAAATAATTAAAAGTCTTCTTAGTGCTATTAACCTGTGTCCTGTGTCTGTCTGTTGGGAAAAAGGTGGGCAACAGTGCTACCTAACGTCCACATACTTACAACGGCAAATCCAAGAATTAATAATTGTAGGACCAGTAGTAGTACTAATCAATTTGACTATTTTAGTGCATGGAGTTGAAGGGCTTGTTAGTTGTCTGTCATTTTAAAATTGATATGTATATTTTTCTACCCTTAATTCCTCCAGAATTATGAGAACATCTTTGTGAAAAGGGGGTATAATGAGGTGTGTGGCAGAGGGAACCAAAAGAAAAAAAACAATGGAGATAATTTCCTTAGAAGACAAGTGTGAGGTCATGGTTTCAAAAAAGTACTGTAATTTTCAGATGCTTTCAATATAAATAATTTGCTCCTGTTTCTGTTCAATATAATATGACAGTGAAGTGATGGGTTGTGGCTGTTATCTACAATTGTAGCTAACATTTTAATTTTTCATCTCTCTCTAAAGGTTGAAAACAAAGTGTACCAGGGTAAGTGGAGAAGATATTGGAACAGTGGAAGAAAGAGCACTATGGGAGAGAGAACTACATTGTAAGTTTGAATAGTGTTCATCTATTTGAATTAAACCAAAACTGTAAATGCAGTAATTTTTATTTGCTTTATCTATGCATCATTTGTGTATATACAAATAGTCTCCATGTACAATATGTATAAAATTATAAGTGAAAGCAATTTCTGAATGACATCATTCTATTTCAGCTATCAGCAGTACAAAGTGTTTATTGTGTTGTCTTCCTGCAACAAATGAAAGAACTCGAGAAATAGACGCCAACGTCAACTCTTCACATGGTTGATTATATTAATAACTAGCTGTCCCCTCGGCTCCGCCCGCATAGTAGTGAAAAAGGACAGACTTTAAAAATCAGTATACAAATAGGTATCGCGGAGGTAAGATACGCTCCAAAATGTGGCCAGAGGTAGACCGATTCAAATGCAGGCTGGGACGTGAGTGAGGAGGGCCCCATCTGGCTCCCCACTCCTGATGTCACACTTCCCGCAGGTCTCAGATTAGCGTGAATAAATCGCTCCTGCAAGCAAACTATGATAACGTGATAACAGAAGTCGTAAAATCAACCAGAATGTTCAAGCAAATTATAGACAAAAGTCCGATCTATATCTGTTAACTAGTTCTTTCGTGAAAAGCAGACAGACAGACAGACTTGGATTTTGTATATATAGAGATAAGTTTGATTTTACTAAACCTTGAAGTAAAGGTAATTATTTTGTAAGCGCTGTCATACTATGTACACTTGTGATGACTCAAATGTTTGTGGGTAAAGGATGGAGAAGGAGCTGAAGGGCATGAAGAATATTCTTTCCAAACTGTCAGAAAACTTAACATGACCACTTTTCAACTTCTCTCTAACCTCTTTAACGCAGACCCAGGTTCCCTTGAACTCTTCACAACCCCAACACAACTAGCCAGAGCATCAAACCACTTAAACAAGATTAACTCAAAGACAGTGTAAGTGACAGTTGCTAGACGACTTGTACTGTGTTTGTATAATTAGAAATGAATAAGCTAATATTTCCCTTTTGCATTTTCACATTCTAACTGCAGGAAGAATAGAGGTCAACAAAATGAAATTGCTGGGGTGTAACCATTAGCAACCAACAAAACTTGTCTGTGAACTCTTTGGAGTGAGGTTTAGCAGTTGGCAACAGTGTCTTTAAGTGGCCACAAACGGAGTGCCAAAGAAAAATGTTAAGCCTCAGCTCAATGGCAAACTTGTCATTACAATTTTGGAAGAGTTTTATTTGGGCTTTGTTAATACAACAGGAGAGGCCCCTGTAATTTTTCATAGTGTGTGAGTAATTTAAATGTCATTCAACATTTTCATTTTTTCATTATTGCAATCTCTTTTCTCTACAGTATTACTCTTGTAGGACTAACATATGTTAGTGCCTTGTGTCTTAAGGTTTTTAAATTTCAAGTCAAGACTATTGTCATGTTAACATAGTACAATACAATTCATACTTGTGTGTCTCCTGAGAACAGATGACAAAAATACAATACCAAACAAATCGCCTATGTTTAATTTAAGTCACACTGCTTTACAGAATACAACTTAAAGAAATTCCCAGCAGCTAACATCAAGGACTTAGAGGCAGCTGCCTGAAACAAGCTAAACAATGACAGTAAGCTGTACAAGAAGGCACTTTAAGTATATAAGCACCAAAACATTGCCTCCCTCTCTCTCTCTGTGAACAGGTCTCCTGGAGCCATGATACTATCAGTTTAGTTTTTATTATTATTACTTTAATATTTTACTGAATGTCTATATTTTTAAATAAATTTTAGTTTGAAAAAGGTTCTGCAGTGTGCTCTGTCTCTTTTCTATGCTTTTACAAGACTGAGATATCAATAAATTATATTTATAAAAGCTATATTATAAATAGGATAAACCATGAAGCATAGTTGTAGCAGAACCATGGTCGTGATACCATAACAATATAGTCAAACAATAGTGGTGTACAACTTAAATAATATAGTCAAAGTTCTCCTCCACCAAAAAACATAGTTAAAGAAGGTAGCACCAAGACTCATTTTGTGAGGGGAAACAAGCCAATAAAAAATAAACATACATTTTAGTTAGCATAAGATACCGTTTTATAATGAGTTCCCATAATTAAATTACAGACAATGAGACAGGTAAAATAGGTGAAAAAAATAGAACATAGGAATCTTAGAATTTTTTATTACTAACATGAAGGGCTTACTTTCTACTGGTGTCAGTAAACATGGTTAGCATTAGTACTGACAAGATAACTGACTTAACACAAATAAAATTTTCCAATAGAGAAGTAAAATTATAGCAGTAAAAAATAAATAAATACTAAAACATTTTCCAAACAGATTAGAAAAAATTAGAATCTAACCAAGTTCTAGGCCTCTCCTTTAATGGGGAAATGAACACACTGTTATCATACACCAGCTCATGTGGCCAGCCCCACTATTCAGCACAGCCATCTCCTTATGACACTTTAGATCTCAGAGAACAACAGAATATTTCCGGACATTCAAAAAAATATGAAAAGCAAACTGGTAAAATAAGTACCTGGGGATATGATATCTAAGATGTTAACTATACAGAAGTACATTATCATCATAGGTTGTATCTACAGTACAGTAACTCTGCAGTAACAATATACTGTATACGAATCACAGGAATACAGTGCCTATAAAAAATATTTACAAGCTGGAAGTTTAATATCTGTAATTAATTTAGAACACTTTGCATAGATCTGTTTTCACATTTTACATTTTTCTGTTGATCAGTGTCAAAAAAGACAAACCTACGTTATTCAATGTTGTATAATCATAAAATGCAAAAACTTCCAAGGGAATGAATTTCATAGACACTGTAGACAGTGTCTTGCGATCACGAGTTATGGCCTGGTAGGTTAGAAAGAAAAACATTTTTAAAGCTGTCAGTATATAAAATCCTATTAAAGCACTCATTAAAATATGGCTCAAGTTTTTATACTTCAGCTCGTTTGCCTAATCACTTTTACTCCAACAGGAGTCCCTTTATTGTACTAGTACAGTGGTTCCCAACTTGTGGTACGCGTATGGACTGGTTTGGGGTACGCGAAAATAATATTGGTAATGCCAGAAAACACCAAAAAAAAAGACAAATGACAAAATTGGATTTTTGGGAATCATGTTTCAAAAAAGACCAGTATGAAGTTTTTGAGACACTTCACAATTTCTTATCTGAAAACAAGCTGAAATTGTTAAAAGTAGTAAAAAGTACTATAATAGCTCACTTAAAAGGACTTAAGGTGTCGTTCAGACAGTATTTTCCAAAGCAAAATAGTGTAGATAACTGGATTTTAAACCCATTCAATAAAATGTTTTTTCAACAAGCTGATAAACTATCAGTTTCTCAAAAAGAAAAATTGATTGAACTTCCGATTGATTCTTCTTTTCAATCTGATTTCAAAAAAAGAAATGCCATTGAGTATTGAGTTCTGGGTAGCAGTGAAAGAACAGCACCAAGAACTCAGTGATAAAGCAATAAAATATTTATTATCTTTCACGAACACAGACCTTGTCAAAAGAGCATTCTCGTCTTATGCATAAGAGTAATATAAGAGCCACTTTGGAAGACTAAGATTAATAATTGCTATGTACTTTCATCATAAGTTAATGTTGATAAAAATGACTTTAATGCTGTTTTTTATTTGTTTTGATCTTATGTTAGTCCGCTATTATAAAAAATTGAAATAAATTGTAAAGTGTAAAATCAAAAATAAAAGCCTATAAATGTCATTAGGTTAATTTGAGTCATTTGATTATTTAGATAATCTAACAAAATAAAAAAGCAAACTTTTTTGAAGGATGGGTGGGGGTAATGAAGAGAGGGGGTACTCATAAATGAAAAGCCTAATCAAGGGGTACAGGAGAGAAAAAAGGTTGGGAACCACTATACTAGTACATTGTAGTTTCTAGATTAGGGAAACCAAAAAACATTTAAAAATATCAAACTCTTTAACATGTAATTAATAAAATAGGATATCTGCTGTACCATTAATTCACTTTCTGAACCTGTTTTTTCCTGGTACAGGTTCCTGAGAGATTAATTCCAAATTAGCAGTTTCTAACTCAAAGAACTCTGAATTGGAGTCCCTTGCCATAAACACTACACACACAGCATCTAAAGCTCTGAAATGGTGTGGTTCATAAAAATAAACACACAATGCAGCATTGAGATGATATCTTCACAACAATAATAAAAATATAAATAATTCATGAATAAAAAATAGTAATGCATTATAACAGTAAACAAACATTACAAACAAATTATCAGCCCCACTCCTAAGGTAAATGGACTCAATGCTCACATTTGGTTTCATGGGAACTGATGGGTTTATCAAAGAGAATGAACAGTATTGCTTTGGACATTAATCCTACCAATGCACCATCTACTGTACACATGAGCCCAGTCAATTTGAATGAATTGTCCTCTATTTCTCATTTTTTGCCTCCACATTTAATGAGATACAAGCTAGATGTGAACAAAGGTTAGATCTTACAGCCTTTTTAATCATGAGATATAAAATGTAGACTAAGTCTAATGGGCCAGCAGAGGAAGCTCATATGTAATATTGTTTATCTATAAATAAATATTAAATATAAGTTCTAGTCCAATTTGGATCAGTACAGTTCTTTAGCTATTTTTTGCTTATCCAGCTATTCACTCTACTGGAGCTGTAGATGTTATGTTCTGTTACCTTGAATTTGTGGTTGCGATTTTGCTTGTGATACAACATGGTTATAATGCCCACTACATAGCAATATACTGTGCATAATGAGACCAATAACTTCATCAGCATGTGATGCGACAAACACCACAATGATAACAAACCTAAGTTTAAAGAACAAAGCAAACATTTACAAAGCAGCACAAAAAACAATTATAAACATACATAGTGTGAATGCATATGTATGTGTGATCACCTGGAGCCGAGGTCTCATTCCACACCCCAAAAGCTTCATATTGGATCATAGAGAGTAAGAAAATTTAATGATTTTAATTTGATTTGATATGATCCATGCAGTTTCTCACCACATACTGTATATAATATGTAAATCAATAAGTTAATTTGATTATTGTTACATTGAAAATGCACCTTTCCTTTTTGAATGCAGGTCTTCAAAATTTCAGTTATTTTTGTCAGTTACTGTGATTTTCATGAAAAAAATGTTTGTTTTTTTTAAGGACAATAAACAATTTTAGATGTACGCTATAGAATATACACATAAAAGAAATGGGACTTGCAAGGAAACTAATTATACATTGAAAGTAATTTCTGTGACTTAAGAGATAATGCATTAGTTCAATGATTGAACCTAACGGTCTACAGAGCCATTCACTAAAGCCTTACATTTAAATTATAATTAGATTTGCACATCTGTAATATGTACCAAAATTTTTATTTATAGACAAACTGGCACTGTTGTCATCTCATGCTCTTACACCTGCTGTAATTTACCTTCTGTTCTGTAAAGTTCATTCTTGAGCCTGAATTATCTATTGTTGTCATATCTTTCTATTGCATTTTTTTTTACTGGAATGATCTTACAAATTCATTTTTGAAGATGTGGTTTAAAATTTTTGCTTTTTCAATCCAGGAGATATTTTCCTCTTAATTTTTTTTTAACATAAATGTTGATATTTTCAGAAAGGACAAACACAACAGGAGAAATAGCATCTGTTCTGATTTGGATTGAACTGTACAGTAATACAGTAATGAATCAATCATACTTAACTCAGTGTCATTGAAATGATTGGTCATGTATGTAAATTTTAATGCTGATCAATTCTACTTGTCCTGCTGTATAATGAAAAAATAAGAACTGCCTTATACCTTTAATTGTTATTTATTCTACAGCAATGCTCTCAGGCGTCTGATAATACATTTTACATAATATAGAGATTGTGCTGTGATTAGGTAAATAAAATAAATATTGTTCAAAATCTGACCAGGTATTATACACCCACTTTCAGTGATTGGATTATTAAAGCTATTATTACATTGTAGAAGATATTGGCATAACAGCTTGCAAATGTTATAATTATCAGGGACATGGCAATTGGTTATTTCTCCAGCTTTTCTGTACTATCCATGAAAACAGAAAATGAGTCCAATAAGTAGGGTAACACTGCATAAGATATCATTCCAGTAGCAACTATCTAACTATACAAATTTATGTTATTACTCTCTTAGATGTCATTCATTAGATGGCCTTTATGTTAGTTTTCCTTTTAATAATGTCCTGCTTCCATTAGAAAAGATAATTTTATATGTTGTTTTTCACATGACCCTGTTATTATGATTCTTGCTCTTTTTTCCTGAGTGAAACAGGTCATTTTGTAGGTTTATTTTTGACTTTTTACATTAACTTTCTAACAGAAGCTTACTATTTTTGATAAACTTTACTGTTTTAATTTTATCTCCTAGGACACCATTGTGTTTGATGGGTACGTTTAAGTTAAATGGACAATAAGATTGGGTTGTTAGGGATGTCTCCCTTGAAGTCATGTCAGATTGTGCCATCCAAATTCAGATTAGTATCCAAGATTGAGGTTGCTTTCAAAAAAATCTTGAACTCAGCATTGAGTTTTCTTTGCCGTTCCTTTTACATTAAGACATTCTTATCTTTGCTTTGGCTTCTTATTAACAATTCTTTTCCTCTTGCTGTTCTATTCTTTTGTCTGCACTTTCTTCCACTGGTAATAGAAAGCTTACACGAGTGAAACCAGCTGTATAATATCACAATTTCTTGGAGACACCTATTTTCTTGCAGCCACAGTAACACATTTACGCAGTTCCTCCAACAGCAGAGGAAGATGATCATCTTGCCAGAGAGACGTTCCATGCACCCTCCCATATGGGCTGCCTTAAATTGGGACCCGAGTGCTGCCGTGCAGCAGGCGACACCTCAGCACCACACCAGTTCCCCAACAGACCTGACCCTATTGGCTCTCCAATGGTTTCAACTCTTCCGAGGATGGGGCTCCCGAGGGCTTTCCCAAATCCCCTTCATGATGCGAGCAGCCTTCCTATGGGCGGTTGCAGCAGAGCTACTCCCGAGGAGAGCAAAAAGGAGTCCTTTCTGTAGTCTTGGAGCTTTGTGAAGTTTTTGTATGGTGGCTGGAGTGCTAATCCTGCCACCAAACCCCAAGATTTCCCTGCAAGTTGGAGGACCGCTTGCAATGCCGGATGCAGTTTAACGTCTTATCCAGGATGCATTTCAGTGGCGGCACTCTCTGAGGTGCGCGGACTGGGGACTGGCCAGATCTCTTTAGGTGGATAAACCTTTTACTGGTCTGGTCGGTCTGATGGCTGTCATACTCAGGGAGTAGCTGTTGCTGTAGCAGATTGGCTTCTTCCAATAGTGTTCGATGTCACTCCTTTCAACGAGCGTATTATGGGACTCAGATTACGGCACTCCCTGGGTGCCTTGTCTGTTGTCTCAGTGTATGCTCCAACTGCGGTGAGTGATGTCTCAGTGAGGAAGACATTTTATTCGCAGCTTCGCTCGGTGGTTGATAGGTGCCCACGAGGTGACACTCCTCTGGTCATGGGCGACTTCAATGCAGCCACTGGCACTGACAGGGCTGGTTAATGAGGATTGTCTCGGTCCCCAGGGGTCTGGTGACCGTGGTGAAAGTGGCTCCATGTTCCTTGACTTTGCAAAAGGTCAGGTGCTATGAATCGCTGGATCCTGGTTCCAGCGCCCTGAACCGCATTGTTGGACTTGGTACTCCAATACTGGTGGTGCGGTGAAGGAGATCGATCACATCCTTGTGGGCAGACACTGGAGGCTCTTGCAAAACTGCAGGGTCTACAGAAGTGTCCAGTTTGTGAATTCTGACCACAGACTTGTTGTTGCTACTCTTAGGATCCAACTTAAGTCCAGTAGGTTACCACCTACTAGGAAAATGAGCCTGGACTTTCTAATGAGTCTGCATGCAGTTTGTGTGAGGAACTTTCAGATTTGGGTGTGACTGGCGATCCTAATTTGATGTGGGAGACCTTCCATGACAAGACCCTGAAGGTTGCTAAAGGTTGTGTTGGTGTTACCGGTGTTCCCAGAAGGAGGTGTTTCATCTCGCAGGGCACCCTGGATATCATCAAAAGGAGTTGCAGCACACAGCTCAATGACAACTCTGGTCTGTACCGGGAACTGAGAAGGACAGCTATGAGGGCTCTGAGGGCAGATAAAGAGGCGTTTGTTAGAGGAATCTGCGACCCACATCCTGCTTAGAGAGGAATCAAAGCATTACGCACATCTGAATCTGTTCCTTGGAGAGTCACAGTCAGGGTAGATGATGGAATGGTCCTTACGGATGACACTGCAGTTGTGACCCAGTGGGCTGGCTACTTTGAGCAGTTGTTCAAAGCTGATCCTCCAGCTAGGACATTGAATATCTCTGGGTCCACAGTTCTTGAGACTGATCCTCCAATTAGTTGTGAACCACCCAATCTCACTGAGATTGCACAGGTGGTGAACCAGCTGGGCGAGGGGGGGGGGAGGCTGTGGGGATCTGTGGTATCCAGGGTGAATTTCTCCAGGCTGGTGGTATGGCTCTCCTCATGGCATTGCAAACAATCTTTGCTTCCATTTGGGAGACTGGCATCATCCCAACTGACTGGAAAACGGAACTTGTCATCCATTATCTGGAAAGGGAAGGGTGATCGTTTGGATTGCAACAACTACAGGGGGATAACACTGCTCTTGGTGCCAGGTAAGATCCTTGCTAGGGTCGTCCCCAATAGAATCCGTGATCACTTGTTCAACTACCAGCGCCTGGAACAGTCTGGTTTTACGCCTAAGAAGTCTACTATCAACCGCATCCTGGCACTGAGGGTTCTCATAGAGCACAAATGCGAATATCGGCAGAGTTTCTTTGCAGCCTTTGTCGATTTTCGCAAAGCGGTCGACTCAGTTGATCGAGCTGCCCTGTGGGACATCCTGAGGGTTTGCAGGATCCCCTCGAGGTTGCTGGATATCATGGCTGGCCTGTACACTGGTACTGTGAGTGCTGTGCACAGTGGAGGCAGGACCTCTGCGTTTTTCACAGTTGATTCTGGGGTTCGTCAGGGGTGTGTTCTTGCTCCAACTCCGTTCAATGCTTGTATGGACTGGGTGTTGGGCAAGATTGTGGGGTCCAGTTGCTGTGGGGCATCTGTTGGTGAAGAAAGATTCACGGATCTTGACTTTGCTGACGATGCTGTGATCTTCGCAGAGTCAATGGAGGTTCTGATCGGGGCGCACGAGAGACTGAGTGAGGTGTCTGAGTGTCTGGGCTTGCGAGTGTCCTGAATAAAAACCAAGATCCAGGCCTTTAATGACCTCTTGGGCACAGCCATCAGCAGTGTGTCTGTTTGTGGAGAGAGTGTTGACCTTGTTGAGAGGTTTACTTACCTTGGCAGTGACATTCATGTCTCTGGTGACTCTTCCTGTGAAGTCAGTAGACGGATTGGGAGAGCATGGGGGGGTCATGAGGTCACTGGAAAGGGGTGTGTGGCGCTCCTGATATCTATGCAAAAGAACGAAGGTCCAAGTCTTTAGAGTCCTGGTGCTTCCTGTCTTGCTATATGATTGTGAGACGGACACTATCCAGTGACCTGAGACTAAGACTGGACTCCTTTGGTACTGTGTCTCTCCAGAAAATCCTTGGGTACCGTTGGTTTGACTTCGTGTTGAATAAGCGGTTACTCATGGAGTCCCGAATGAGGCACATTACCTGCATTGTGAGGGAGCATCAGTTACGGCACTACAGCCATGTGACGCATTTCCCCGACAGTGATCCAGCTCATAAGATCCTCATAATTGGGGACACAAGTGGCTGGACCACGCCAAGGGGTCGCCCACATAACACCTGGCTGCGGCAGATGGAGGGTCATTTCCGGAGGGTAGGACTGGACTGCGTGTCTGCCTGGGGGGTTGCCAACCAGGATCCCGAGTTGTTTCGCCGTGTAGTGGGTGCGGCAACACACTGTACCAGTGCATGCTCCCCAACTTGACTTGACACAGTAATACTGTATACTAGTCTAACAACTATACAGAACTACACAAGCCTACACAACCACTCAATTATGTAAGACATTGTGTTTGCAAATCAGTCTAATGACAACAAGAAACAGTTCACCTGATATGATGCAAACCACTAACCACAAATACTAATCACCTTTATTTATAAAAGTCATCAGTGTTACTGACAGCTGTCAGTTGATGACATAGGACTAGCACATTATTATCAGTAAGCTTCACAATCACAGGATGCGTAATTCATCAGATCTGTTCCAGGAAGTATGGGGTGTCTGAATATACTACTTATTTGACAGTGTAAAACATTTTATCTGTTAAGATACCATTTAATGATGTAACACATTCTGAAAAGTGGGGAGAAAATAGTATAAAAACTATTTTTCATAACAAAAACTCAGTAATACTGTAATCTAGAAAATGTATGGTTTAAATATAATATTCATTATTTTCAGTGGAACAGAACATAACAGAATGTCAGAGCAGTAGTAGATTTCCTCTTTATATTTTCAGAGTATAAAAGAGATGTAAATACATTATTTCATGTTGTTTTAGGACTCAGATATATTAGGAATACAAATGAAGATTAAAATCATTTGTTTCTTATTTATTCATTGATATAATGATAGGTTTCTTTAAGTTTATTATTTTCCCCAACAACATAATTGAAACCAAAAGATGTGTTCTTTTCTGTTTCAGGTGAACCTTTTATTGTCATCTCTTTACCAACATTTATTTTGGAACTTATATTTGACTCCTACCTCGTAGTTGAGGACTGGAATTAACTGTAAACATAGGTTTGAACCTTGCAATCTGGTGAATTTCAATCAAATTCTGTATTACGTTACAACAGCAATTGACTGCTTTTTCCCCACCAATCTTCAAAATGGCACAGACGAGGGCAAATAACAGTTGGAACTTGACTGTGATGAAAAAGTTGAGCATTAGTTTGTGAAAAATGTTTCTACTTGGGGGATTTTAGTGTGTGTGTAGGTTTGTGTGTGAAAAGGCATCAAACTGTCTTACTGGACTGTAAATTTGGCCAGTGATTATACAGTAAATTAAAACTCAGTCTAATTAAGCAGGGCTGTATTGTTTACATCAGGCATGTCAAACACGCGGCCCCCGGGCCGCATGTGGCCCGCAACAGAAATCTGTGCGGCCCGCATGACAGATCCTAGTTAGCACTGAACTCGTACAAAATGATTACTATCGTTTGTGATTGAATCATTCTGCATCTTCGGCGATACTTATTGACTTTTCTTACTTGTGCCTTCTGACAAAAAGCACGTTTTCCCATGGCATTACGGTATTGGAAACGTCATCTGCTAGTATAGCCACCAGCCTTGACTAAAGTTAATGAGCCGTAACGTCACAACTGAAGTGCTAAGCTGCAGCAGCGTGCAGCAGGGGCAGCCCAGGGCCGCCACGCCAATTTATATTGAATATAAAACAGAAACAGAAAATAACGACACAGCTGATGGCAATGTGGCCGAAAAACATTGTGTTTCTTGTTAATTAGTACGCTGTATTTACTAATGTCACTAGAGTCGGAGCAGTAAGCTATATGTAGTATTATAACGTTCTGCTGTAATGGGAATATCATGGGCTGCCACTTGGTTTTCAAGTTACGGACATGCGCATATAGAAGCGTGTCATGAGCACGAGGCAGCTATGCAGTGTCTGCAACGGACGTGGCCATCCGCCATGCATAAGATACCATATTGACATTGGCGGGCAAAGGGGCCACCGATTCTTTCTCTGTCCAGGGCCGCCATGAGCTTAGAGCTGCCCCTGCTAGGCTACACTACTGGCTGGGTGCTGAGACTGGCCACTGGGCAGAACTGACCATCACGAGTAGTAATAGCTCGCATATTTTCACATGTTAGTTTTATGTAATTTTGTGCTAGTATTGTAACGAACAGTGCAGACTACAGCTGAAGATCTGAAGTGGACGCGAGAAAATGGTGAGTTGTTTATTAACATATTTTTGTGATTTTGAGTTTGTAAAATTAGTATAGGTCAGGTGGCTTTTTGAATATTGGCTTATTTTACAATATAAACTTTCAAGTAAGCTTAGTAAAGTAAAATTTTATTTTTGGAGCATTTGTTTTCCAACTTGAATTACTGAGCAATGAATTCAGTGAGCGTTTTCGTGATTTCGGTTCACACGAACAGGACTTTGCGCTGTTCTCTTACAACGTTGAGAATGTGCCTGAGAATATCAAAATGGAACTGATTGAACTGCAGTCAGATTCTATTCTGAAGGCAAAATACAACAAAGTTGGTGTGCCAGGCTTGTATGTTTACCTGCTACCTGCGTATGTGCAGATCCGTAAGCTGGCATCGAGTGTACTGTCTATGTTCGGAAGAAGCACTTACCTTTGTGAGAAATTGTTTTTCGTTAATGAAAGCTACCAAAACCCCACATCACTCAAGACTTACTGTCGAGCACCTTTCATCCCTCATAAAAGTTGCAGCTGCACAAGATTTTAAGCCTGATATTGACAAACTGCCGAGCTGCCAAGTGTCGGGACAAAAGAAATAGATCTCACACTGTAAGACTCCTATATAAGCAATGAACATAATATAATAATATAAGGACCTAGCTAAGAGGATAAGAGTCTAATTGTACGCTGTTGTACGGAGAGTGCACGGAAATAAATTGCTTTTCTTTAAACTTTAAGTGTTACATTTTTTAAAGGTTTCAGTATTGGAAAGAAAGCTACAGTAACTTTTATAATAGTACTAGCAAAATACCCGCGCTTCGCAGCAGCGAAGTACTGCCTTAAAATTTTTATTAAGAAGAAAATTAAACCACAACTTGAACCTGTCCCAGTCATTGAATACATAAGACACACTGTTCCTCCGGATATCAAGAGTGAGCCTGATCTGGCCGTGCAATATGTAACAAAGAGAATGGAAAAGGTAAGTGTCATCTCCGGGCATGGAAACCACTCGGTAAGTGACAGTTCTTTGATCGATGGTGATCACCTCGATAGACATGTTAATGGCAGTACGATTGGAATGATAAAGAAAATGGGTACCTGAACAATGTAAAGTAAGTCTAAAATACCTAAACAATAACTATAATCGTAATAAATGAACAATATAACAGCGGAGAACCCATGGATTAAATAAAAAGGCTGTAGTTATCAGCAGGGAGACGTGAATCCCATGGCGAAGCAAGGAAGGGAATGTAGAGAACGGAGTGACGGATGGCCTGATAAAGGCAGGCAGCCAACAACGTGGGACAACATGGGGTCCCCCATCCCAACGCCGCCTCACACGGTGACCGAGCTGCAGGCTATGGACGTATATATGTACGTAAGTAGGATTCAGTTAGCGTTGGGAACCCGCGTACCAAAGTTCAATGTGGCAGCCGACAGTGGCATCATACCACCGAAATCAGCACCAAATTTCAGCCTTCTACCTACACGGGAAGTTGGAGAATTAGTGACGTTGGAAAGTTTAATATGGCGGCTGACAGTGGCGTCATACCACCGAAATAAGTACGTACATTGGTTTCGGTTAGCACAGGGAAGCCGCCTACCAAATTTCATGAAGATGGGGCCATGAATAAGAAAGTTCAATATGGCGAACGTTGTCAACTGTTATGACCATTAAGCGTAGAATTTTGAAATGAAAACTGCTTAACTTTTGTAAGTAAGCTGTTAGGAATGAGCCTGCCAAATTTCAGCCTTCTACCTACACGGGAAGTTGGAGAATTAGTGACGTTGTAAAGTTCAATATGGCGGCTGATAGTGGCGTCATACCACCGAAATAAGTACGTACATTGGTTTCAGTTAGCGCAGGGAAGCCGCCTACCAAATTTCATGAAGATGGGGCCATAAATAAGAAAGTTCAACATGACAGACGTTGTTGACCATTATGACCGTTACGCGTAGAATTTCGAAATGAAACCAGCTTAACTTTTGTAAGTAAGCTGTAAGGAATGAGCCTGCCAAATTTCAGCCTTCTACCTACACGGGAAATTGGAGAATTAGTGACATTGGAAAGTTCAATATGGCAGCTGACAGTGGCATCATACCACCGAAATAAGTACGTACATCGGTTTTGGTTAGCGCAGGGAAGCCACCTACCAAATTTCGTGAAGATGGGGTTAGCCTTCTACATACACAGGAAGTTGGAAAATTAGAGACGTTGGAAAGTTCAATATGGCGGCCGACAGAGGCGTCATACCATCGAAATAAGTACGTACATCGGTTTCGGTTGGTGCCGGGAAGCCGCCTACCAAATTTCGTGAAGATGGGGCTATAAATAAGAAAGTTCAACATGGCGGACGTTGTCGACCGTTATCGACCGTTATGACCGTTACGTGTAGAATTTCGAAATGAAACCTGCTTAACTTTTGTAAGTGAGCTGTAAGGAATAAGCCTGCCAAATTTCAGCCTTCTACCTACACGGGAAGTTGGAGAATTAGTGATGAGTGAGTGAGTGAGTGAGTGAGTGAGTGAGTGAGTGAGTGAGTGAGGGCTTTGCCTTTTATTAGTATAGATAATAGTATTTGCTACATTTCGGCCCGCTGACGCACGTATTGCAGTCAAAGCGGCCCACCAATGGTAGTGAGTTTGACATGCCTGGTTTACATGATGTTAAACAGATATCTCAACAATATATCTTCTATATTACTTCTTTGACATGACATTTGCGCAGATATATGTGTTGTGCTGAATGGGAACTCTAAATTGACCTAATATAATATGAGGAAATGTGTGTGTGCATTTGTGACCATGTGTGCATTTGTGACCATGCCAAGCAAAAAGCTGATATCATGTCAAGGATGGAACTCTAAAGTGTAAAACATATGAAGGAGTTTATTGAATAATGTTAACCACAACAGGGAGAACATTAATACAAACCCAGATTATTATGACAAAGACTGTATGTCCCACAACACATGTCTATATGTATTTACAATTATTCCTTTCTACCACAGGCAGTGGTTAATTGACTTGCCCACAATACTCCTCTAGTGCTCCTTGCTCTCCATTTGCACACTAATACCCTTCTTCACATGCTTGCCTTACTTTCTTCTGTCAGTCAAACTCTTGCTACTTCTCACCTTCAAACCGCAATCCCATCTCCAGGTATATCCTGGGAATTGCTATTTAGGTTTAGTGCATGACAAATAATAGCCCCATCGCCTGTGAAAAGAGATTGCCATAGAGACTTCAGGTCTTATTATACTTTAGTAGAAATTCTACCTTACTCTGCAATATTTTATCTAAAGCTTTGTAAGGCATCATGCTTAACAGGTAGCGGGTCCCTGTTGATTTTATGCAGGGTCAATACATGTATTCCATTCACAATACTGTAAAAGGAATAAAAGAAAATACTGACTAGGTGCACCAGCTTTAGAGTACTGTGAAACCTTGCTCATATACAAATCCCTGAACAACCTGTCGGGCTCAGAGCTAGCAGCCCAAAGATCATGGGAGGTTCTCATGAAAATTAAACCCACTAGGCATTTTATGTCACTCTCTCTAATGGTCTTAAAGTTAACTGATTAATACCTTGAACTTTTATTATACTGTTAATCGATTTGTGAGGATAAAAGCAAGGCAAAGCCTTTATAAAGTAGGACACCTGATTTATGACCTCTTTTTAACTTTATCCACTTCAAATTATCTACTTTAATACTCTAACACTTAACAATGTATTCTCAAAATGAGTTGGTCTTTAGATTATGGGAGCCGAAGCTTTAAAATCCTCCACATAACAATTTACTTCATTATTCCCAGAGGTTTCAATGTTGGATGGTGAGTGTATATAGCATCTGATGTTTCATTATTATTTATTTATTAGGATCTTTGTGTGTTTCCATGTTTTCAGTTTACAGTAACTGAAAATCCAGAATGTTGAACAGAAATGGGCTCCTGCATGATTTGGGTGGAATATGATATAGAGAGGATGGGCAAATTGAGCTTGTGTTGATCTTCAGTGATATATTCAATTACTGGGAATCTTTTGCTTTATTGTTTGCTGCTATAATAATAAAAAGCATTGATCACAAAAAAGAAAGTAAGTAAACCCTTATGGATTTAATATTCTAAAACTTCAGTCAAGGAAATGGTAGTCCTGACTGCAGGGAGGAAACAGGAGAAAGGGCGAGAGTCCATCACAGGGCCCACTTACACACTCACACACGCGCACACACGCGCACACACACACACACACACATATCTTGACTGGGCCAAATTGGAACTGCAAGTTTGGAACTGGGATGAAAATGAAAAAATGTAGTACCCAAAGGAAAATCTTCATGGACGTAGGGAGACTGTGCAGACTAAACAAGGACAACATTCAAGTGTGGGGTTTAATATCAGGATGTTGAATCCATGAGGCAGTAGCACTTCCCATTGCTCTCTAGCAATGTGCCCACTATTAAATAGTGAAAAATAGAACCAATCCTTTAGATATCCTGTATGCATACACACAATAAGAACTGCTGTGTTTTTTTATTAATATAGTCTACACTTAGATATGCACATTAAAATTATGTAAAAATTAGTTTGATATGTTGTACTTAATTGTTTAATTTATGTTTCTTTCATCTTGACTGTATTGTTATAAACTAAAAAATATGGTTAACTATTTTAAGTTTTTTTTTAATATTTTTATATACTGTATAACTGGAGATGTTCATACATTTTTGCCTTTTGCAAGCTGCTTATTTCTAATAATTGAGAGTTATGCTTAAATTCAAATCTCCAATGTTTAAATAAGAATTTTGCTGTACTCTGTACAAATTGACACTACATTTAAATTTCAGTTTGAATTTGTTTAAGTTTTAGTGTATTAGGTATGTGAAACAAAATGTGGTTTTTGGATGGGTATTTAATTTATTAGAAATGGCCACCTCCATTTGATTATGTATTTAGAGTCAGTATTAATTGAATATCTGCTCCAGAATTCCATTTAGTTTTAAGAATAAAATTTAAATGAATGTTAAGATTGGAGTCCAAATCATGAAAACTAGGACTAGCCTTAAGACTAATTTTAGGTCAAATAATGTGTCATTAAAAGTTGGATTCTGGTTCTTTAAACTGAGGTTGAGTTGTGTAGTCTAGATGTTGCAGAGGGAGCTTTGGCGGGCGTGTATGGGGAGATTTTTGTCTGTTTCTACATTGAATTAGTTTATCAACAAGCAAAACTTCAAAGAATCAACTGCCCATTTTATTACTAAACAGTTGGTTTGGGAGCTGGAGGAGTTCAAGTATCTCGGGGTCTTGTTCACAAGTGAGGGAAGAATGGAGCGTGAGATCGACAGGCGGATCGGTGCGGCATCCGCATTGATGCGGGCTCTGCATCGGTCTGTCATGGTGAAAAAAGAGCTGAGCCGTAAGGCAAAGCTCTCAATTTCCCAGTCGATCTACGTTCCTACCCTCACCTATGGTCATGTGACCAAAAGAACGAGATTGCGAATACAAGCGGCTGAAATGAGTTTCCTCCGCAGGGTGTCTGGGCTTTCCCTTAAAGATAGGGTGAGAAGCTCAGTCATCCGGGAGGGGCTCAGAGTAGAGCCGCTACTCCTCCGCATTGAGAGTAGTCAGATGAGATGGCTCGGGCATCTGATCAGGATGCCTCCTGGACGCCTCCCTGGTGAGGTGTTCCGGGCACGTCCAACTGGGAGGAGGCCCCAGGGAAGACCCAGGACACGCTGGAGGGACTATGTCTCCCGGCTGGCCTGGGAACGCCTTGGGATTCTCCCGGAAGAGCTGGGAGAAGTGGCCGGGGAGAGGGAAGTCTGGGCCTCTCTGCTCAAGCTGCTGCCCCCAAGACCTCACCCCGGATAAGCGGAAGAGGATGGATAGATGGATGGGTCTGGGAGCTACTTGGGTGTAAAAGTGTATAAAGGGATGGGGTTCAGAGTTTTTTATATGATTCACTGTTTTATGTGCAATACAATTGTTTTGAACCTGGATCCCATAGTGCCATTTGCTTTATGTATGTATGTATGTATGTTTGTGTGTTATCAGCATGATCCTTTAGACAGGTACAGCTGACATGTCTGGGAATACCTCAGAGGTGAAAAAACTGCTCTGGCATTCTTTGAACATGAGATATACTGTTTCAGAAAACAAAATTTTGAAAATATTACTTTGAGTGCCTTTTTCCTAGTTTAGCATCAGTTTCTAAGTAAAGGAAAGTTTAATTTTGACACAAACACAAATTCTATCACATTTGAGAAGTGATCTGTCAGGATTTAGTGAAAAATTGACTGTCCTACCTTTGTTTTTTGAATAATTAGGGGTACCCCCTCCTCAGGAGGAGATTGCTGAAAAATGACCCCAGAGCGTAAGGGATGAAACAGTCCACCAGGCCATCTGTCTGCAGGTGGTATGGCGTGGTGCACAACCCTCTTTTGCCTAACACATCCTAGACCTGTTTCAGTAGTTCTGATGTAAAATTGGTGCCCTGGTCTGTTATTATATGTCTAGGTATTCCCTACCAAATAAGTTCTTTAGGGAGAATACTTTTGGATACTTAGTGGCATAGCCACACATCACTAAAATATATTTGTACCTGCATGTGCTTCTTTGAAGGGGACCAATAATTTCCAGGGTTATTCATGGGAAGGGTTTCTCCACAATAGCTAAGGTAATTCATGTTGTTGTGCCTTTCTTCTTAACTATTCCCTCCTTCTGACATTCTAGAAAAACCAAATAAAAATATTTTGCTACCCAGGCAGATGTTTTCCTAACACCCAAGTGACCTGACCACAGCATACAATGACACAATCTAAGCCCTTATTCTCTTAGTTCTACTGGTGCCAAAATCTTTTCACCATCCTCTTGGTGCACATCAAAGAAATGCACTGCAAACACTTAACTGAAAAATGAAACCTTCACTTCTGTTTAAGCTGTCACCTTGACCAGTACCCCTTGAACTGTGATCCTTCTTTAGATTTGGATCTCCCAGTTGGACCTGCTGTAAGGCTTTAGTTATTAACGTGATTGTTGGTGCTAAACAGAGTGGCTCCTGAATTTCAGAAACAGCTGCCTTCCTGTGATTTTTCACACACTACCATTTCTAGAATTTGCACAGAAAGTTGTGTTAAAAACATAAACAAAATCCAGCAAGAAATTTAATTGGTGGAAATGTCTTATTAATTAGTGACATCCAAATGTATTCAAACTAAAAGAAAATCCACACGTAATCAAATAATTGCAGTTTTTAGAGGTGCATCTCAGAACACAGAGCACATCAGACCTTGTAGTAGACCTAGCTGCAGAAAACCATGCTAGGTTTTACTCCTGTCTGGCAAGAGCAGGAAGACAAGGTCAGAAATTGTTGTAAATATGATCCTATCTTGTGTCTATAGTAAAGGCTTGTAAAGGGAGGTTGTGTTATGATATGGAGAATGTTTCCTCTTAATACAAATTGAGCATTGTTGCTGTTCTTGTTAAAGTAATTTAAGACTACAGTCTATACATTTTACAAAGGTTACTTCTAACAGAATAATACAGTATATCATGCATAATCCAAAGCACAAATCCTTTTAATTTGGCTTAAAAAAATGTTGTGTTGATTTTACTCCAGTGGCCTGCACAGTCCTCAGATCTCAGTCCAACACAGAACCTTTGGATGCAGGAGATGAGGGGAAATGGTAGGTTCAAAGCATAAACATGTGTCCAAAAAATGCACAGGAACTGTGTGATGCTATTAAGTTACTCTGGAACCTTCTTGAAACTATGCTAAGAATTTATGTGGTTCTGGAGGTGATTCAGGTGTGTCATATTAAATTAAATACTTGTGCAATCAATTACTTTCTGTTTTATATTTATAATTAGTTTAGACCAGTGTCTCTCAACAGCTGGGTCTACTGTGATTCAGTGTTGAATAACAATAAAATGTGAAAATGTTCAAGGGGTGAATGCTTTATAGAGGCAATATATTTAGGCAATATAGGTATGCCACATTATTTTAAATATTTCAGTTATGAAGAAGCTGATCTGGATGGCAGAAATGAAAATAAAGGAATTTAATAAGAATAGTATTTTTTAAACTGTTGAAAGTTAAAATATGGGAAAGGCACTGTTTGGACTCAGTAATGGCCATCTACCTTTAGGGCAGATTTGCTTAAAAATAGCAAAGGACTGTTTTGTTTTACATCTTAACAACAAAGATGCCATAATAGTACTACCTGTGAAGAGTGCCTTAATAAAACCCTCTTATTGACACAACTCATTGAAAAAAACTGAGACTAAATTAGTGGCACAACACTGTTGGGACCCTAATGACGGTCAAGACAGCAAACAGAGCACTAAAATTGTTAAAAGCAATGATTGTCTAATAAAGAAGAGGATTAAAACAGCCCTGCAAAATTAACTATTTTGTGCTTGAGGCAAATCTACTGTTTATTTATGTGTTGTGAATGCTTCTGATTCCCAAAACTACTTCCCTGTAATCATATTAAAGATGTATTGATTTTTACGTTTATCATATAATGTAGCATATACTGCTGATAGAATAACAGTATCTCATGGGTTTTGCCTTTCGCCCTTTCTTTAAAACACTTTCCATATGATATTGCACTTCACCTTGGCCATACCTCTCTAATTAGGTCCTATGATGAATTTAATTATAAGTCATGTTATGGTTAGAGTATACACATTTAAGAATGGCATACTCACCAGACTTGGCTCATTCAGCTTATCTAATATTATAGACTGACTGTACTTTAATATATTTCTGGATTTTGCCTTTGAATTTATGTTTCTGTTTTATAGTGTTGAACTCAGTTTGCACCATTAGACAGAGTAAAAAAATTATATCCTTTAAAACAGTGCTTAGGTAATCATTTTATATTGATTTTTTAAGATTTTAAATTGCTAAATTTATTCTTAATGTAATTGATTTTTTGATATTTAACAATAAAGTTTTTTATAAATTTAATTGTGTATACTTTAATCATGTAGGCTACTTTCATATGATATAACACAAGACAAGATGAAACACTGAATGCTTCTGTTTTACAGCTGAGTGTAAATGTGTCACAACAAGTTGATTCCATAAAGCATAAACAGTGTGTTTGGTAAAACAGCTGTATTGTTGCCTCATAGATTTTTTTAGTATACAGTATGTATTCTGAACTGACATATATACTTGTAGTTTAGGCCATGTTTGGGATAAGTGTGATATTACATTATTGTAATATACACTGGGATCCAGGAAGGAAGATGAACTGGAAGCTAAACATAGGTGTGCAGACATCTTTTTTTGATATTCATATTTGTATAATTAACTTAACACTAGAATCCCTGAAGCCTATGAAAAAACTTGTAATCCTGGCCCACCTTAAATTCCTTCGCACCTCTCCATCAGCGTCTTTTGTTTTATAAATGTGTTGATCAGCACAAGCCCCAAGCAGCCTGCTATCCCAACCCTTGACAGAGCTCAACTCGGGCAAAAAGTTCTCCCAGCTCAAACCAAGGATCCTTATCTGCGTGTGAGATCTGGAGTTGTAAAGGGTAAATAATAAAGTATATCCTTATTTGGAATACATGCATTTCATGTGCGTTCCGTGTCTACAAAGATCTGGGTAAGTGTAGGATGAAAGGAAATGCGAGGCAAGAAATGCTAAACACATGCCTAAAGCAGAAACTTTTTCTATGTTATTCTAATAATGACGTGAAGTGTATAATGTGTGAAGACTTTAAACAAAGTAAAAAAAAAATCATTCAATATACATGTTGCTGTCAATGAGTTACAAACCCAAGCTCAAATGTCAATCAACAAAAAACTAATATGTATTCCTGGATGGTGCAGAGGTATGAGCTGCTGTGTTATAACCGAAAGGTTGCAGGTTCAAGTCTTGGGGCATCGTGTTTTGAGTAGTGAGCTGCTATTATTATTACTATAATATAATAAAAACATACATTTGATTTGAGTCTGTAACACCTGGTGTAAATTTTGGCTACTTGTAAAAGGTAGCGCTTTTTTTTCATTATCTAGTTTTATTTTCTAAGCGACGTTCACGTGGTACAACATTATTTCCACTCTTTTCACAAGAGCAGTGCTCTGGCTGATGCCTGCTCAGAACTGTTTGTTGTACTGGCAATCAAAGATACGACATCCCGTAACTGCTATCAGACTGGACAAAGGCAGGACTGTAACAACAGACAGCTTCTTCACAGCGCTGTCGCTGGCTAATAGATTGCTGCACCGCAATGCAACTCTGCTTGGTACCATAAGCTAAAGTCACTTTAGTATGCAAGCAATTTGCCACGCTAGTGTTTAGACAGTGTGGCAGTGTCATTCTGACAGTTTATGCGCCCAAAAAGTAGAAGCCTTTGATTTCAGTCTGTAACATCTGGTGTAAAGTTTTGCTACCTGTAAAAGATATCGCTAAGGTGGGGAAGCAGACACACAAATGCTGGTGAATCATGCCTGCTTGGTATCTTGTTGTCACTTGAATTTTTTGTTCTTCAGTTTCATTCTTGAATAAAGGCACACTTGTTTCATTATACCTTTGCGAAAGTGTTTATTTTATATTTCAGTAACCACTTGAATGTGATCGAATCTGTCTCTGCCTGTCTCATGCACGCACACACACATTCATACATGAAAACGTCACTGTTTGAAAAAGCAATGCCATCTGAACATGAGCTGTCATTTGAACATGTTTTTTTTCCGATCTTGCCTGTACCCCGTGTTACTGAGCATGATACTGAAAATGCAAACAGACTTCTTACAGTTGTGTTTTTGGTGTGAACGAACTAAAGAAAACAGAAAGGAGGTTAAAGGAAGAAGAAGAGAGGCAGGAGAGGGAGAGGGAGAAGGTGTGAAGATAGAAAGCAGACGGACAGGTATGGAGACCCAGGAGGGAGCATGTGTGGCCAGCACTCAGGAGGGGGCTGAACAGTCACTCCTGCTGAGCGAACAAATAGCAGGAGTGACCATTGGGCTCAGGAATGTGCTCATTTACTGGGAGGAGGTGATGGACTGGCAGCGATAGGAGGAGAGGGTGCTCATGCCGGGAGTAACTGACAGACTTGCAGAGGTACGAGTGGAGCAGTGCTCAGTGTCTACCCCGTGGAATGCTGAGGAAGTGGCAACAGAAACACGAGTCAGGGCAAAAGGTTTTCTGCGTCTGCTGGTAGATTTCTCCTTGGTTTGGAAGATCCTGGATGGGATTAGACACGGACGAGTCAGTTTTAAAGGGGCACAAAGACTAGTGTTTTTAGACATTTCCTGCCTGCATTTTAACCTCCTGATTTTGATGGATTTATTTATTTCAGGAACATTTAGAGCACTGCACTTTTTGAACACTGTTGTTTGACTGTTTTAATAAAAGCACTTGAGTACTTTTCACCATTCCCTTGCTTCATGTGTGTTTGTCCTCATCTGCCACACTCATCTCGGTTACAGTACTGATGGTGTCGGATTCAACAATAACATTAAGTCTAGTTTTAAATGTTCCTACAGTCCTACTGTCTGCCATACTACTTGGTAGCTTATGTCAAATGTTTATGGTTCTTTGTGTGAAGAAAAACTTCCTAATGTTTGTGTGAAATTTACCCTTAACAAATTTCCAACTGTGTCCCTATGTTCTTGATGAACTCATTTTAAAATAAGTATCTATCCACTGTAGTAATTCCTTTCATAATTGTAAGCACTTCAATCATGTCTCCTCTTCTTAATCTTCTTTTTCTTAAACTGGAAAGGCTCAGCTCTTTATTATATGTTTAGGTTTTGGTGCTTGTGGTACTACTTTTTTTTTGATGTCATTATACACTAAATAGCAAATGTTAAAAAAATTGACAAATGACTAATGCATTCCATTTCTTAAAAATCAAGTGATGACAAAGTTTGGTCATCTGAAATCTCCTCCTTAAAAGACTGGATAGGCTACATATTTCTGTATCTGAATGTAAATGTTTGGGTTTGAGAAAAAAATTTGCACTTTAGTAACAATGCAGAAAAAGTCTTTTTTCTTTTTGCTCCAATATGTTACGTCATAGTTTGGAGCTTACTGATGGACAAAAAACCCTCTGCCATGGAAAGAAAAACTATGAAAAAGACAAGGGAGGAAATAAGCTTTTAGGCAAAGAAAAACCTTTTGTGTGAAGAAAGAAGAGAATAACCTGGTGCTTAACCATGAAAATTAGTAATTAGATTTTAGACTTTTTTGGGGGAATTTCATCATAAAAAGCATATTTCTCATTTTATTCTGACGATCTTGTTTGATTCTCATGAAAGACCTTGGTCTTATTTTCTGTACATACACCAGTCACAGAAGTTATTCAGGCACTGAGCTTAGCTTGCTCCAGCTTGAGAGTTTTGGCTAACAATTCAACTAATAATATTTGCTGTACACTTATTTACTGGTTACACCCTTTGGCTCAGAATTCTGATAATATTTTTTTGTACAAACCGGATTCCAAAAAAGTTGGGACACTAAACAAATTGTGAATAAAAACTGAATGCAATGATGTGGAGATGGCAAATGTCAATATTTTATTTGTAATAGAACGTAGATGACAGATCAAATGTTTAATCTGAGTAAATGTATCATTTTAAAGGAAAAATATGTTGAGTCAAAATTTCACGGTGTCAACAAATCCCAAAAAAGTTGGGACAAGTAGCAAAAACTAAATTTGAGCATAACGAAGAGCTGGAAGACCAATAAACACTAATTAGGTCAATTGGCAACATGATTGGGTATAAAAAGAGCTTCTCAGAGTGGCAGTGTCTCTCAGAAGCCAAGATGGGTAGAGGATCACCAATTCCCACAATGTTGCGCAGAAAGATAGTGGAGCAATATCAGAAAGGTGTTACCCAGCGAAAAATTGCAAAGACTTTGCATCTATCATCATCAACTGTGCATAACATCATCCGAAGATTCAGAGAATCTGGAACAATCTCTGTGCGTAAGGGTCAAGGCCGTAAAACCATACTGGATGCCCGTGATCTCCGGGCCCTTAAACGACACTGCACCACAAACAGGAATACTACTGTAAAGGAAATCACAGAATGGGCTCAGGAATACTTCCAGAAACCATTGTCAGTGAACACAATCCACCGTGCCATCCACCGCTGCCAGCTGAAACTCTACAGTGCAAAGAAGATGCCATTTCTAAGCAAGATCCACAAGCTCAGGCGTTGTCACTGGGCCAGGGATCATTTAAAATGGAGTGTGGCAAAATGGAAGACTGTTCTGTGGTCAGAATAGTCACGATTCAAAGTTCTTTTTGGAAATCTGGGACGCCATGTCATCCGGACCAAAGAGGACAAGGACAACCCAAGTTGTTATCAACGCTCAGTTCAGAAGCCTGCATCTCTGATGGTATGGGGTTGCATGAGTGCGTGTGGCATGGGCAGCTTGCATGTCTGGAAAGGCACCATCAATGCAGAAAAATATATTCAGGTTCTAGAACAACATATGCTCCCATCCAGACGTCATCTCTTTCAGGGAAGACCCTGCATTTTTCAACAAGATAATGCCAGACCACATTCTGCATCAATCACAACATCATGGCTGCGTAGGAGAAGGATCCGGGTACTGAAATGGCCAGTCTGCAGTCCAGATCTTTCACCCATAGAGAACATTTGGCGCATCATAAAGAGGAAGGTGCGACAAAGAAGGCCCAAGACGATTGAACAGTTAGAGGCCTGTATTAGACAAGCATTCCTATTTCTAAACTTGAGAAACTGGTCTCCTCGGTCCCCAGACGTCTGTTGAGTGTTGTAAGAAGAAGGGGAGATGCCACACAGTGGTGAAAATGGCCTTGTCCCAACTTTTTTGGGATTTGTTGACACCATGAAATTCTGAATCAACATATTTTTCCCTTAAAATGATACATTTTCTCAGTTTAAACTTTTGTTCCGTGATTTATGTTCTATTCTGAATAAAATATTAGAAGTTGGCACCTCCACATCATTGCATTCAGTTTTTATTCACGATTTGTATAGTGTTCCAACTTTTTTGGAATCCGGTTTGTAGAATCTAGGTACCAGTGGTATATGCCCTCCCATATGTGCTAAGCTGTGCCTCATTACATAATCAGGTTAAAAACAAACACTTACTAAAAGAAATATAAAGATAAGCGAGAGACTGATGTGTATGAAGGAGCTGGATGTACTGATGATTTAGAGGAGTGGCTGAGAAATGGTGATCAGATTGTGTTGCAGTTTTTTAAAGTGCTCCACTGTATTAGCCTGGCAAAGTTCTATTGGTAAGCTATTCTGGATTTTAGGTGCATAGCAGCAGAAGGCTGCCTCACCACTTCTTTTAAGTTTAGCTCTTGGAATAATAAGCAGACACTCATTTAAAGATCTAAGATTACGATTTGGAGTGTAAGGTGAAAGACATTCTGAGATATAGGATGGAGTGAGATTATTTAAGGCTTTGTAAACCATAAGCAGTATTTTAATGTCAATTCTAAATGACTCGGGTAACCAATGTAGTGACATCAGAACTAGAGAGATGTGCTCATGATTTTCTTTTCCTGGTTAAGATTCTAGCAGCTGCATTCTGCACTAGTTGCAAATCAATTGATTGCGTTACAGTAATCTAGCTGACTGAAAACAAAAGTGTGAACTAATTTCTCAGCAACTTGCAAAGTTATAAGAGGTCAGGCCTTTCCTATATTTCTTAAGTGAAAAAATGCTGTCCTAGTAATTTGATTAATATGTGATTTGAAATTCAGGTCAGAGTCAATAGTTACCCCTAAATTCCTTACCTCCGTCTTGACTTTTAATCCTAATGCATCAAGTTTATTTCTAATACCCTCATTATATCCATTTTGCCAACCACTAAATTTATGTTTTCTCCTTATTTAGTTTGAGAAAACATTGTTTCAGTGAATCAAGAGAGTCAGGGTCTTTAGGCGCTATTGATAAATACAGTTGTGTGTCAAGACCCTGGTGCTCCCTGTGCAGAGTTTGTATGGACTCCCCATGTTTGCATGGGCTTCCTCTGGGTGCTTTGGTTTCTTCCCACAGCTGGGTAAATTGGCATTGTTAAATTAGCCCTAGTGTGTGTATTTACTCTGCAATAGAGTGGCACACTGTTCAGGGATTATTCCTACCTTGTGCTCTATGCAAGCTGTGATGGGCTTCAGATTTCCTGCAATCCTTTCCCAGCTAAGCAGGCTTGGAAAATGGATAGGTGGATGGCTGAGAAATGCACAGAGTAAATTTTACATTGGTACACTGGGGACACCAGTTTGCAGGTGATGTGAGCGGTGATAGTGAGCATACTGAATACAGTATGTTTTATTACTTTTTTGCCGAAATGGTTAAAATCATAAAATAGGACTTCACTGTGTTAAGCATTGCTTTCATTTCTATTTTTAAATCCTGAACTTTTTTCAGCCCTACACCACCAAATCTTTCTTCAGTCCTTTTTCAACCCCTAAATTCCTGCACACGACTTATTGTTATTTAGGCAACTGTTTTAGGTCAAAATGTAAAAGAGAGAAAAGGTAATTGTTATAGTACTGTAAATACAATTACATTTAATGGGTGTACCTTCCACAGTACAACATATTTTATAATTAGCGAGGAAGTAAACACATTTTTTAAATTTTTTTTGATAATATGGAGTACCTTGGAGTTTGTGTTCCTGTTGATCATTCACATTTTTTCCTTTGTGGAAGCCCAGACACAGACAGGCGGACACGTTCATGTCACCCACAAACACGTTTATTTACAAATATATAGTCCAAAGTGCACCACAAACCCCCAAAGTCCCCAAAGTCCTGGCCACAATGCCTTACTTCCTTCTTCAGGCCACCTCCTTGCCTCCTCCTGTAGGCTCAGTCCACTCCGCTCCCAACTTTCGCGCTGAATGAAGGGAGGCAGCCCCTTTTATTATCACCCGGATGTGCTCCAGGTAGGTTCCGGCAATTACCCGCTGACACGCCCCTGTGTGGCGGAAGTGCCGGCTGCATCCCCGGAAGCACTCCAGGTGTCCCTGCTCTTCTTCCCCCCAGCACTTCCGCCACACCAAGAAGTCCAGGGTTCCAAAGGCATGGGGGCACCCCCTGGCGGCGACCACGGGCCCCTACAGGGTGGAGCTTTAAAGCTCTGTACCCGTGGCCCCCAAAGGAACCAGGGCGGTCGCCCCCAGATGGTCTGGGGAAGGTGCAAACCCTCCTCCGGTCCTCCTGGGCGTCCTGGCCGGTTCGCCACCCCAGCCACCTCTGACACCTTGTGCACCAATTTTCCATAGCAAGACCATAACTTGAACAAATAAAACTTACAGGCGGTGTGTGAATAATGGACAGCTTTTGAACATCATTATAAATTAAAAGAAGAAAGCAAAAGAGTACATTTTAAAAGGAGAAAGTCTAGTGAGAAATCTCTTTAAATGCAGATTACTTACAAGGCCAAGGGTACATCCAAATATAATATGAAAAGAAGAAACATCAGGCGGTAAACAGTAGGAACAGTAGATACCACAGAAAAATATTATTCTTTATTATTTAGGAAGAATAAACATGAAAGAACTGTTTAATCTCTTCAATAGCTGATATAAAATTGTATATCTGAATTTAAGAATGACTTCAAACATCTTTTTAGTTCAGCCAAACAGTAATATATGTTACAGTACACGATAAACAACATGCAATTTTGGTAGCATTTTGATATAATAAATGCATAAAAGAATTTGTAGTTATTTAAGTTTATGTTAATAGCCCAGTATGGTGCTGGCAATCATTATGATCACTTAATATGATTTTCCATTTTATATAATGCTATGATTTAAGGGCTGATGATATTTTAAAAATATATGTCATTGTAGTAATTCCATCACCACTGTGAACTACAATGAGTGATTTTAGATGCAAGTTATTAAACTGATGAATTCTATTGTGTATGTTTTTAGACAAAAGAATCAATATAGGCACATATCCAACAATTTAATTAAATTCCTTAATGCAACAGTGAGCAATTTTCATACAGTACTATTCTTTATCCTTGTGGTATAAGGGAAACGTCAGTGCCTAACGTTTGTTTATCATTTTATCTGAACACATTTTTCAAACATATGCAACTAAATAAATTTTAAGGTAAGATGTAAGTAGTACTAGGGTGTTGTACCGTGTTAGCCATTATGAATGTAGAGAAAAGTCAAGCAAAATGACACCTTTTATTGGCTAACTAAAAAGATTACAAAATGCAAGCTTTCGAGGCAACTCAGGCCCCTTCTTCAGGCAAGATGTATCAACTAGTTATTCTTGCTTTATTTAAAATTCCTAAAAACTATATACATTAAATTACAGTACCAATAAAACGTACTCACTACTTGGAAAGTTTTACATTTTATTGTTATATAACACTGAATCATACTGAATTTAATTTGGCTTTTTTGACACTGATCAACAGAAAATAATCTTTAATGTCAAAGTAAAAACATTTATTCAAAGTGATCTAATTTAATTACAAATATAAAACACAAAATGACTGAAGGAATAAGTATTCACCTCTTTAATATGAGACACTTAAATCCTCATTGGTGCAGCCAATTAAGTAATGAAGTCACATATTTGTTAAGTCGAAATCAGTTCTTTGTACTCAAGGGTTTTCTCTTGATTGTAGCATAAATTAACTGTTTTGGAACGGGTCAGCTTGTGATGAGTCAATATTATGGCCTAACCCAGGGGTTTCTCAAACTGGGAGCCATAGCCCCCTGGGGGACCACCACGCCATAAGTTATTTTTCTTAAAAAAAATCAATTCCCATTTTAAGGGTTGTCTTTAAATTGCCTGAAATAGTTTCAAAATAAACGTAACTGAAAATGTTGGGCAGTTATTGCATGAAAGCAGTCCTGTATCAGTGTAGTTATAGACTAGTGTTACAGTTCCTAGCCAGGACAGTATGCAAGTTGCTTTCAGGTTATACGTGAAGAAACAAAAATAAAAACAAAAAAAAGAGGGATATGGAAGAGTGTGGCCTTAAGAATGACTGAGAGTTGCATAGCAGCCAAACTTAATTCTCCATACTAGGCTGTGCTTGAATTCCATCACTCTGTCTTACAGTACCCCTGCAGTGAGTCTCCATTCCATTCCTGCTAATGCAACCTCATTCTCCTATTCCAATTCCACTGCCATTTCCAATTCATACCCTTGGGGTCAGAGGTAACAGTCCCATCTGGCTCCCTGCCACTATCAGTTGATGCATGCAAGAACAGAGATTGCCTGGGAACAACATGCCAAGAGTGACTTATTTTTGAAAAAGTGTTCCATAACAGATGAACAGTGTCTTCATCACCCAAAGAAAAGCAGTCTGCAAAGCATTTCTCCCTCTGTCTTTGGTGTGGTCTGTTAATGTTACAAAATGTTTAGCTTTGGTAAACTTGTTTGCTACACCATTACTTGCAGAGGTTTTAGAAATTCACAGACTACAGCAGAACAATATACAATGAGGAAGAATGATAAATGTTAACAATAATTAATAATAAAATCCATACATCTAAAATTAATTTCCATGTTAGTGATACGCAACTGTTGTTATGGTTCTGCCATTGTCCAGAAGCGGTTTTATAAGCTTTATGACATTAGTCTCAGAAAGTCTTTCTCCTGTGGGGCGACTGGGAGTAGTTCACTACTCAAAATGGAGGTGTCTAGGATTGAACCAGTGATGTTTTGATTATCAGTCAGCAGTTCTTACTGCTGCGCCACCAAAGTGGTCATATTAAGGGTGTGTCAATGTCGCACCCTAACGTGAGTTCTTTTTCTGCAGTTATATATATATATATATTATATATAATTTATACCCTTCTATTTCTACCAATGTTGCAGTTATAACATCTGAACTTTTCTCTTCTTCACCTTTAGACATTTCTACAATTCAAGTATCAAAGACATTGAACTTGCTGGAACACAGCTGCTTTTTGACCCCTATCCTACCTGTGGAGGAAATGATGAAGGTTAATAATACAGAACAAATACATTGGAAAGGGAAATGTATACTTACTTCTGCTGTTTAAAGTTAGAAAACTATTTCAGTAATGCTTTGTTCTCTGACTTTACTCCTTTTACTGAACCATCTATGTGGTAACTACCATCATATTTAATCTTAGATCCAATTGAAAATCGAATTATCCTAGACAGAAAATCACTACAGCAATTTAATTTGCATTTAGAAGAAGAAGAACGTAAAGCCCTGTCTTCATTACTCTATAATTCTAATGTCATTATTACACAAGCCGATAAGGGTTCTACAGTGGTTATCCCTAATCTTAAAGTCATCTTTGGGGATAATATTCAATATAATTCCAACCATCACATCAGCCCTAATTGTAAACACCTTAACCCTAGTGTCAATTTCAAACCTAATTTATACTTCAATTTAAGTGCTAACTTGAATAAAAAAATTAAGAATAATATTGACATCATTATAGATCTGGTTCCATTTACTACAACATCTTCTGTCTCAACTTCTTTATTATATAAAACAATTAAACAAAGCTCTACTCAAACCCCAAAAAATCCCCCTTCTGTGGTGGAGGCTTTTAGGGACAATAACCATCTAAACAGCATATAAGTTAAATCTAATTTTGGAACCCCTAGGTCCCTACACAATCCATCAATAATTCTACATGTTAATCACCTATTTTTCAGAAAATTGCTTAAGATATTTGAAATTTAATTTACCTAATCAAATGTATACAATGCAAATTTATATAACTAAAACTGTTTTCCTATATTCTTCATTCCTTATATAATTATATTGTGGAATTTTAGATTAGAATATTATTGGATGAAGGTGGTATGGTGGTGCTGCTGCCTCGCAGTTAGGAGACCCGGGTTCACTTCCTGGGTCCTCCCTGCGTGGAGTTTGCATGTTCTCCCTGTGTCTGCGTGGGTTTCCTCTGGGCGCTCCAGTTTCCTCCAACAGTCCAAAGACATGCAAGTTAGGTGAATTGGCGATTCTACATTAGCCTTGGTGTGTTTGTGTGTGTCCTGCGGTGGGTTGGCACCCTGCCCGGGATTGGTTCCTGCCTTGTGCCCTGGGATTGGCTCCAGTGGACCCCTGTGTTCGGATTCAGCAGGTTGGATAATGGATGGATATTATTGGATGGGAACAACACATTTATTGTTATATTTATTAAATGCATTTTCTGTCAATGGGAAGGAGGGAAGGGGCACCAAATAAATTAAAAATGTTCTTATTTTCAAAGCACTTGTAATTAAAAAACTCTTGTTTATTAAGTTATTAAAGCATTTTATTTAAATATGTCTAAATATTGTTTATACAAGACCAAAAGAAAAACTTGGGAGGCTAGTGCATATGGTCATTTAAAGTTCCACCAAAAAGACGCATACTTTTTTTTTTTTTTTTTTTTTTTAACCGTGTCCTGTTTGGCTGTGAAGCAATCAGAATTGATGTCTGAATGCTGGCGACTAGCCTTACAGTTTTTCTCTCAGGTGGAGCGTTACAGCTTCTGCTGACGCCACGCCTGATACCAAAACTTTATTAGAAATATTTTCAGATGTTTTTAAGATTCGAACCGGACACGGAGACAAAAATGAAAGAAAAAGAAGAGAGAAAAGGAGGAGATGGAGGTAAAGGGGGAAGGGGGGATTTTCGTATAGAATAAACAATAAATGAACCAGAATCCGCTTCTAGACCTGCAGAAAAAGAGGGGAAAATAAAAAAAAAAAACCACAAGACAAAAACATTGATGCATCAGCTACATGAAGATATATAAAAGTAAAAATGTTTGCTAACAATCACAAAGTAATTATTACTAAGGCATTTAGGGCCAACCACAGCCTTAGGTCATGTGCTGAAGATGTCCAAGTCATACCTATGAAAGCACCATGTGAGCACCTGTGTGCGTACGCACGCTTGTATGTGTAAGGTTTCTCTATAGGAGCGTCCAATAGTGAGTGTGAAGGGCCACAGACCTGCCCCCAAAAACGTGCGGAAGATGGAGGGAGTTCCAAGCCCAGAAATCCAGTGGTCACCCCAGAGCGCGGAGACCCCAGGGAGACCGTCACCAGAGAAGCCCCAACCCCCCCTCGAGAGGCGCAGAGGCTCACCCCGGGGGGCCACAACCAGCAGCCTGCAGAGTCCCGGGAGACATCAACGGCTAGCCCCCAGGCCCGCCCGTAGCCGCTCACCCTGGAGCCGGCCGGGCCCGGAACCCAGCAGCCCGGGACACAAGGGCGACCCACTCTGCCGAGGACCCAACAGAGCCCAGGGACCCAGATCCCACCAGGCAGCCACCGGGAGCGACCAGACAGATGTTTAAAAAAAAAAAAAAAAAAAGTGGCAGGGGGAGGGTAGGCAAAGATGTTGTAGCATTGCCAGATGTCCCAGGAGAGGGGAGGAGTCCAAAACCCCACCTGACATATACAGTCACACACAAACACAGTCATACACTCCCTCCCTCATGCTCTCACATACACATACAACCCAAGACTTACAAGGATGTACGCCAGACACCCATTCACACTCCCCATACACACCCTACTAACTCTGGTCCCGGTGCTGCCATACCGAGGGCACAACCATTCCCGGACGCCAGAGTTAGCCCCGTTCCGCTGGGGTAATAATGAGCAGGCACCCCCGTCCAACACAGAGCAAAGCAACCCACCACTCCAGACCACAGGCAGACGGCCAGCTCCCACTCCTAGCCTCCAGCCCCGGGCAGCTAACCGAGAACAGAGGTGTAATAAGACCTCTAGTCTCCCTCCGCCGGCTCCAATGTAATGTTAATGTGGGTTGATAAGGTGCATTTTGTGGTTGGGGGGGCGCGGGCAGTGCTGGCATCATGTGGCCTACACCAGCTGATGCCAACACACAGCCCCACTTCCCCCCCAAAACCCTCCGTGACTAGGTGCAGTTTAAAATTGGAAGTGGGCACTGGCACTCGGAGTGAGGCTGGAATTTCCCCCCACCGGATGCCGTTGAGTGTGCTCACTCCCAAGACCCTGAGTGTGCATTTGTGTGAAATGTTGTTTGTGGAAGTGTTTAATGTGCAAATAAAATTGGGGGGTAGGCTGCCACAGGACTGCGGAAATGGGATCCATACCCGCACCCCCTGACTTACCCACACCCCAAGGCCCTATGTGCATATTTGTGTGATGATGTGAGGGAGCAGGAGGAGGGAAATGTCTGAGGATGGGGAGGAATGGCTGAGGGGCCTGAGCCCTCCAGGGAGCCAGCTCCCCTACTGGCCCCAATAGGCACCTCCATTCCCAAAATCCACCCGGGGCGTGGAGGCCCCAGCCCATCTAGCCACAGCCCAAAGCAGCAGCATCACAGAGCCCCACGGAGTCTGAGGCCACCAACCCACACCACCCCAGCAGAGTATTTACTCCCATCCCCACATTTACTCAACATTCAGACTAAGTAAGACATAAGACACCCAGGTAAAGTTGGATCCCCCCCCTCCCGGACATGCCCCTCCCCCATGGCAGAGCCAGGACCCGGCACCGCCGCATGTTCCGGCCCTCTTCCCGGCAGCGTACATGCCAGGACCCAATCCCCAAGGCCCCACCCAGACCCCCATCCGGGGACGGCCGCCCCCGAACCCCAAGCCACCAGGCCCCCACCCAGACCCACCCAGGGGCGATGCAGCCACCAGGCAGTAACCCGCAGCCACCGTCAAGACCCCCCAAGGCCCCACACACAACTACCAGAAGTCCACCCCCCGAGGCAACCCAAGCACCACCAGAGTGGGGCAGCAGCCCCCCAGCCCAAGACCCCCCTAGTGAACCCACCCCCAGGGATCCTCCAGACACTCTAAGCTCAGACTCTCCACCACATCAACCACAGCATCCCACAGGACAATATCAATGACCCTCCATCATCGCTATGTGATGGAACCGATCAAAGGAGCCCAGAGAGATTGATTTGAAGTGGAGGCAGAGACTGTCTCAAGTGTAATATGATCCAATAAAAGATTTCTATACTGGTTAATGCAAAGATTATCTTTGTTTTTCCAGTTTATGAGGATAGTTTTCTTAGCGATGCATATGGCAGTGAGAACTACGTGAACCAAATTTGTTTCAATCGGGACATCCTCTAGGTTCCCCAGCAGGCAAAATGAGGGGGAAGTTGGGATATCACATTTCAGACACTTTGACAGGTCTTCACATACTCCATACCAGAATCCCTGAACAGGTGGACATAACCACAGTGCGTGGATATAACTGTCAGGAATGTTGTCTGTGCAGTGTGTGCAGGTGTCAGATGGCACAAATCCCATCCTGAACATCCGATGACCTGTATAGTGTACTCTGTGTAGAATTTTGTATTGAATTAATTGTAAATTGGGGTTTCTGATCGTTTTAAAAGTTTTTAAACAAGTTTGGGACCAGAAAGTCTGGTCAAAGCTAACTAATAGATCTGCCTCCCATTTACCTATAGGAATTGCTATTGTATCATCTATTTTGGTCAATGTTTTATATACTTTAGACAGTAATTTGGGATGTTTGAGATTACAGAAGTCTAATACCCTTGATGGTGTTTGTAATTCTACTTTATTAAGCTTAAATTTTTCTTTAACTACTGATTTAATTTGGAGATATTCTAAAAATCTATTCTTGTCTATCCCAAATTGGGAGACTATTCTGTTAAATGGGGTGAAATCCAATCCTTCAAATATGTGTTCGATGTATAGAATTCCTTTACTTTTCCAGTATGGGAAGTTCATCATTTTATTGTTTTGCAATATGTCAGGATTATTCCAGATGGGTGTGCGTCTGCATGGAATTAGTGAAGACTCTGTCATTTTTAGATATTCCCACCATGCTGTCAGTGAGGTGCTAATACAGTAATCCCTCCTCGATCATGGGGGTTGCGTTATTATGGTTATTTTTATATATTTTAAGCCCTTATAAACTCTCCCGCACTGTTTATAAATATTCCCCGCAGAGTTATACAGCATAATCCCTTTGTATTCTCTTAGATATTAGGTAAGATTCATTGAAATTATGTATATAAACACACTGTTTATATACAGTAAAACCTAAATATTATTTTAAAGATATTGAGTGTCTCCGATATCACATATGTTACAGCCATTACGATAGACAGGCCACCAGCAATAAATACGTACAATGCAAGAAAAATAGTATACAATAAATGTGTGTACAGTGACACTAAACGTACATACATGTACTAAGCACTGTAAGAAGAAAATTAATTATGGTTACTCACCAACAATGACACGATGACTTGTCTGATAACAATGAGTTTAATTTTACTGCACAACAAAGGAGAGCGTTACAGCCCTTGTAAAGAAGCCACTTCAGGCGATTGTGTAGCACTGCCGTTGTTCTTCTTCTGGCAGTCTTCAATCCAAATCCCTAAAGCAGATTCCATCCAGACTACTGCCTTATTACATCCACTTACAACTCGTTTTGCACCCTGGTTAAAAGGAC
>JANRMT010062792.1:62826234-62864233 GCA_026402145.1 Polypterus bichir lapradei
ATTTAAGAAGCGATTTAAGGTGGGACGGAATTACGAGTTTTTTCGTAATCTCTGGTAATTCTAGTGTTAATGCTAGCTAAGACCCAGCACTTAAAAGTTTCTCTAGCAGTTTCGCTGAGTTTGTGCCAACCACCACCCTGACCATCTCATCTTTGTCTGCATAAGCACAGTCCTTCATTCGTGAATATTTAGCGGCAGAGTGTTTCTATTGGATTGCCGCTGATGGACGGCCTTATATGGGCAGGCACTCAATTAGGTGGGAGGCGTGACGATGAGGGACGCAGCTCCGCCTCACATGGCGACCGAGCTGCAGGCTATGGCCGGTATATATGTACATAAGTAGGTTCCAGTTATGACTGTTACGCGTAGAATTTTGAAATGAAACCTGCCTAACTTTTGTAAGTAAGCTGTAAGGAATGAGCCTGCCAAATTTCAGCCTCCTACCTACACGGGAAGTTGGAGAATTAGTGATGAGTCAGTGAGTGAGTGAGTGAGTCAGTCAGTGTGGGCTTTGCCTTTTATTAGTATAGATTTAAATCTACTTCTACCTTTCAATTGATGTATAACACTTGGGTATTTCTTGTACGGAAAAAATACTAGGCTGGTTTTCATTTTTTTTTATGTTGTAAACGCAGCACATGTATGATTTCATGCCAGATTCAAAGTCAACTGATCATGGTGTAACAATGTGATCACTATGAGCATGTACTGTAGTATACACTTGTGGCTTTCAAACAAGGCATTGTTTGTGTCAGTGTGTGACATAGTTCGTCTGTATGATGTGGCAAAAGGTGTTTTAAAACATTTTCTGAACCCTTGTTGGCCCACTTAAGGTTTAAGAGGTTTAAAACAGATACTTCACAATAAATACACATAGGTGTAAATGAAAACAAGTTAGATGGAGAGCTGCTGGTTCCTTTGTCATTACATCTTATTGCTAATAAGGAGGAATTAAAAGCAGTGAATACGAAATAAACAGACAGAGAGCACAGATTGAGGGTTAGGGGAATTCTCCGTATAATGTCTGAGAATCCAAGTAGTCTATGAAGACTGAAACTACGGTCAAAGTGAATAAATCAAACATTTGAGCAGCAAACAGAGAAGTAGAAGAGGAGAAGTAAGCAGAGGAAATGACGTTGATGGTGAGGGACGGAGATGATATCATAATCAGAAGCTGGGAGTGAAGTCATCAGTTTGGGACTGAAGTGACACTGATTGAAAGGGACCCGGAAGTGGAGTCGTCTAATGGAACGAACATTACCTTGGTGGACCTCCAAAAGCTACACTCTTTAATCTTCATTTTTTCTGTTGAGGAAGGGAGAAAGGCATTAGTACTCTGTTCTAAACCCCTACCTTTTGTTCTTTCGTGCTCCATCGGCCCTGTTGGCTGCCCCGTAACTCTTGCGCATGTGACAACAGAAATAATCAATTAAGAGTGGTGAACCTTAACATGTAAGACAACTAACATTAAGCACCAAAATGTTGCTTGAGCAATAATTGACTGATATAGACCACTACAATATAATGTGTGAGCTTCAAGCATTCATTTAGAACTAAGCACTTGAAAGACAACTAGTATTGAAACCAGGTCAAAATAGACATTTAATACAGATAGGAAAGAAATATAAAAGGAAAAGATTTTATTTAAGAATCTTGTTTTAAAGGAGTCCTTACTTCTCTTTTTTAGGTGTTGGGGAGTGGTGTGGACAATCTGCAGGAAGAGAGAGAGAATCACGGGTTAAAGAATGTATTCCTAAAATTAAAAGTAAAACTTCAATTGTTAGTATAGCTTCTTAGCAAACCACATAAAAAAATCTAATAATGTCTGCTTAAAAATCTTTTACAGAATAATCCAGCACAACAGCACTATGGTAGCATAGTTGTTTCCCAAGGCCACAGCAGAATCTACCTGTCTGCACATGTAGTGAGTAAATAATTTAAAAATGAAACGGAAAGACTGCAGATTCAAAAGGAAAAGATACTCTTGATGCAAAGGCAGGTGGAGCAGAGGGAGGATGAATTAGAGAAACAGACTAAATTGCTAAAATCACTAAAACAGATATCTGAAATCCTAAGAACATTAGCAGATATATCAGAAAAGCACATGGTGGCCACTCAAACCCTGGGACTTTTGCTACTTCACTTAAATCCAGGATTAGCGGCTGTTGTTGGAATGTAACCAGTGCCTGTTTCACTTTCTGAAGAGTGCTAACCAGTGAAAGTGTACCATAAAGTAAATTAGTACGATAATTGTTAAGAACAAACTAATTTGTTTTGCATGATTAACACAATGACAAATTGTGTAAAATGTAACTGAGATATAGGTATTGTACATTACAGTGCATACAGGTTTTATTTCCAATAACCACCTTATGGTTTTACAGATGTTCTTTCCAGAATGTGAGGGAAAACCAAAGAACATATTTTTTTCCTTTTATAAATAAGTATGCTACTCCTCCTACGTCTGATGTGTGTGTATTCATGGATGAAGCGTGCTTACACAGAAACATTTATTTTGTGTCAATGTGTTTCTTCTTACACATCCCACCACATTGTCATTCCCTTCAGTACTGACTGGCTGGTCAATCTCAGGTTCTTGTACCTCCATTTCTTTGAATGATATGCTGCCCTGCCCTGTGATGTTGTATAGTACACAGGCTGTAATAGTCATTTTGTACCACAGGTATTTACAAGTAGGGAGTAAGAGAATACCAGCTGTCTTTCAAGAGTCATGCACCACTGAACCCATCGTATTCCGCTGGACCCTTTACATTACTGCTTACCCATATTGCTGCATCATTTATAGCTCCTGGCCCCAACGTTTCTAATAATTAGGTTGAAGTCACAAATGATCTGTGTATTTAGGGAAGGGTATTCTTTTCTACAAATTAAATTTTAAAGCTTACTGATTGGGGATTTGATCCTAATAGGTGTGGAATCAATGACACCAGTTGCATTGGGAATGCCACAGATTGCATAAAATCCTTCTTTGATTGTCTGCAGTTTTCCAGCCATGGGACAAGTGACATACTGTGGTGCAGTGGCTGGTATGGCACTACATACAGAGGACACTGAACAGCTTACAAAGGGAGTAGTTAGTACTAGGTTGTCTCCTAGGACATTTTGGAATGTACTGCTAGCAAGGCATCTCAGGGCAGCTAGGATTTTCAGTGGTCACACTGCAGTCTTGTTTGCCGTTGGATGGGGGTGCATAGTATTTCAAATAGATGTACAATGTCCTGCACTCTTTTTAACAACAATTTATTTCTTGCATATCCCAAAATCACACAAGCAGTGCTGCAAAGGGCTTTAACTCCCTAAGAAGACAAGAAAAAAAGGGAAAAGAATGTAAGAAATCTAGGTAAAAGGCAATTGAAAGTGTGACCCTTTTCCAGGTAGTTTGGGTGTGCAATTGGTGTCAAAGAATGGGGTAAATACAATACACAAAACAGAACAATTAAGCGATTTTTAAGTAATATTATTTTCATTATATCCTCTTCACTTTCAAATATTTTCTATTGGTTACCTTTCATTTGGTTCTTTTGTGTGTATTTTCTTCTTCTGCTGAATAGTTTAGTATCTCAGGAAGACAGCGTGCAGTAAAGCTGTCATTTTCAGTCTGCCAGGACAATAAGAACAGTGTTGAGTCAACCTTTCAAAAGAATCTCACCACTTCCTGATCCAGCGAGAGCTTACACCGATTTTCACACACATTCACAAGTCTCAGATTTCTAGAAAGTCCATGAGAAACTGGCGAGAGGCATTTGAGAAACCATCCCAGTCTAATCTTGCATCTCTTTCCTGTTCTTTTTTCTGACTTTTTTAAAACCAGTAATGACTGTTTTTACTAAAAGGTTGAAGTAAACCTGAATTCTTATCAAGAACAAAATCTAATTAAAAAATCTACTGGGAAGATTGGTATCTTAATATTATCAAACTAATGTTGATGTTTGGAGATTCAAATTTGAGTTGAATTGGGGAATATTCTCAACCAAGACAACAAATTGACAATTCAGGAGACAAATTCAAAAACATTGAAAAGAATGTAGAGAAGTTAAAATCCAATACTACTGTAAAACTAGTGATTCTGTCAGTTAGTCTGGGGTGCATCTCACAAAAGAACTTCAATATTTCATACTTAATATTGTTTGTAAATGAATGAGTAAACTAACCCACTCATTACTTTTAACATTCTTTATTTGGACTTTTTGCCTGCGATTCTGTCATAGAGGTCACCCTAACTGAATCACAAAAAACACACTGATGTTATTTATACATGTTATTATATATTATTATTATTATTATATATATATATATATATATATATATATATATATATATATGTTATTATTATACATGTTATGTTATGATGCTATTTAGACAGATAGATAGATAGATAGATAGATAGATAGATAGATAGATAGATAGATAGATAGATAGATAGATAGATAGATAGAGCAATTAAAGCGCAGTGCAAGTTAAAAAATGCAAACTGGAAAGTGTGAGGCAGGGAGAACAGTCTATAATCTTGTGTAGTGTTAACGTTTACTCCTCTGGGTGAAATTGAAGAGTCGCATAGTGTGGGGGAGGAACGATCTCCTCAGTCTGTCAGTGGAGCAGGACAGTGACAGCAATCTGTTGCTGAAGCTGCTCCTCTGTCTGGTGGTGATACTGTTCAGTGGATGCATTGGATTCTTCATGATTGACAGGAGCCTGCTCAGTGCCCGTTGCTCTGCCACAGATGTCAAACTGTACAGCTCCATGCCTACAATAGAGTCTGCCTTCCTCAGCAGTTTGTCCAAGCGTGAGGTGTCCCTCTTCTTTATGCTGCCTCCCCAGCACACCACCGCGTAGAAGAGGGCGCTCACCACAACTGTCTGATAGAACATTTGCAGCATCTTACTGCAGATGTTGAAGGATGCCAGCCTTCTAAGGAAGTATAGTCGGCTCTGTCTTCTCTCGCACAGAGCATCAGTATTGGCAGTCCAGTCCAATTTATCATCCAACTGCACTCCCAGGTATTTATAGGTCTGTACCCTCTGCACACAGTCACCTCTGATGATCATGGGGTCCATCAGGGGCCTGGGCCTCCTAAAATCCACCACCAGCTCCTTGGTGTTGCTGGTGTTCAGGTGTAGGTGGTTTGAGTCGCACCATTTGACAAAGTCCTTGATTAGGTTCCTATACTCCTCCTCCTGTGCTAGTTGTTAGCCACGTTTCACAAAAACACAATAAACTGCATTCTCTGTATAATAACAATGATGCAATATAAATAATTATATTGTAGGCTATAAAGTAGAACAAAAGATTGTGGATTTCACTTAAGACCACTTTTGTGTGTGTGTTTCTCTTTGCTTAAGAATTTCCAGTTTAGATCCTTTACTTTGTTCAGCTTGTGCTTAAAGTTTTGGTTTGATTAGTTTTCAGACTGCCTATTGACAGGACACAGGGGACTTATCTAGCAGAGGCTTCATGATGGCCTTTTTTGCAAAATGCCATAACAATCTTAAAAGTCTTAATTTAATTTTTATTTTTGTTTGTTACCCCCCCCAACACTTCCAATAGCCCCAAGTAATACTCATAGATATCCCACCCACAGAATATCCCTTAGAGAATAAGACTGGTTTTTAATAACTTGCTAAACATTTCAAAATTATAAACTGTCCCACCATAGTTTACTAATTTACCAAAAGAAGTAAAACAGTAAAACTAAAAGTTAAGCACACAACCCACAAAACCATCCTCATTATGACAAAAAAGCAAGAAAAACTGAAAGAGCATTTGTCCTATCTCACCTCCTAAGGCTATGCAACTATATAAACTGCAAATCAGTTGTTTTTTTAATACAGGCAGTTAGTGACAAGAAAAGTTTATTTGAACATGAATAACTGGCAAAAAAAAAATGCCTCCTGGAATAGCTTCTGTCTGAGCAGGGAAGGAAAAGCTCACTGCCCATGATCTTCAAAGTTTCACATTTCAGCAAACAAACTCGGAGACTCTCTGTTCTCATCCTAAATAAGTGGTTGATATATAGAAGCCTATCCACTTAGTATCAAGGGTGTCCTTGGTTATGTAGAGATGATAAATCAGTCATTTCACAATGTCAGTGCAGAACTAAGTCAACACAAAGTGAGAAAACAAATATCAGAGTTGACATGGAAAATGAAGGTGAAAGCAGAGATGAAAATGTACAAAAGGGATTCAAAGCAGTATTGGTAGAAACACATTCATGTCAGAAGTCTTACAAAATCTACAATGAAAAATGAATAAAAGGACACAATAATAGTCACATTAAAAAAAAAGGTACCCAAGTTCTGAAAAATTTTAATGGCTCTTGGAATCAGTTTCAGGACTTTATGAATTATCCACGTGAAAGCTTAAGTCAAGTCTGAGTATGTAATAGAAAAGATTGCAACATCAGTAAATTTGTAGGCTTGTTTTATTGCAGGCAGCTTTCCTGCTTTTTTAGTTTCACAGGAGTAGTCAGGAAAAAAGTATTATGTTGGTTCTTAAATCAGGAGAATCTTTGAGCTGGTCAACAAAAAAATGCTGCTTGATCATAAGGAAAGAGAGTGGGCCACATGCATGTGCAGTGAGAAATGCAGTGCAGAGTCAGAAGTATAGCAAACCATAAAGAAGTCTGACCCTGAGTAAATGACACATGGCCCAGTGATACAAGACATCATGAAACAACCAAAGGTTTATTACTATTAACAAGAAAAGAGTGTTAAGCATTGTGACAGATAGGGGGAGCTATTGTCCCCTTGAACCCTCAGACCACACGTCAGACACCAGGTGAAAGTCCCAATAACAAATTTATTTTTACAATAATGTGCACAAAGCACCTCCACAATACTCCAATAATCAAATACAATAATCAACAATGCAATCCTCCACTCCCAGATGCTTCGTCACCCTTCCTCCCAACTCAGCTCACTTGCTGGAGTTTCCCAGAGTCCTTTATAGTCCTTGACCTGGAAGTGTTTCTGTCCCTCAGTCCACGTGATTTCATAACACTTCCGGGTAAGGTGAAAACTTTTCTTCAACCCAGAAGTACTTCATTATTTCCGTTCCTGTGACTAGAAAGTACTTCCGGGCTATAATAAAAATCCTTGTGCCTTCCTGAAGCATTCCCTGGAGGCCCCCATGGTATCCAGCAGGGCTGTGATGTAAAACTCCAATGTCCATAATGCCCTGCTGGCACTTGGGGCACCTCCATGTTGCAAGAAGGACTCCACCTGGCAGTGTTGGGGTATTGGCCGGGATAAACTGCCGGCCATATATCACAGTTCTCCCCCCTCAGCGAAGCACCATGGGGCATAGTGTCCAGCCCAGATGGTCGTCTTCCTCCAGGAGGAATTTGTTGTGGCCGGTCCGTGACTCCGTCCTGTAAAATAATTATAGGAGAACCATGGGGAGGCATTGTAAAAATGCTTCCCTTCCTCCCCGGCTCTCCTGGGACAATTTCACCACATATGGCTCAGCCGGCGGCATTCATAGCACAGCCGCTGTCCTCCTGGTATTCTCCCTCTGCGAGACTGGAAGCAGTTCGGAAATTCTATCTCCGTCCCTTTATCTGCTGAGGAGGGTTCCACAGCTGCACCTGAGCTCTCAGCTCCCTTCACTATTTTATCAGGAGACCCCCGTTTCTCTTTTGGGATCTCCTTTTTAATCTGGGGCTTGTCCACAGTCTGAGTCTCTCCAGAGGCCCTTTGCTGTTTGAACCCCTTTATTTTTATAGATGACCGGTGTTGGTGTCTTCAGGATTGCATTACTCCATCAGGCAGCACTATTCAACTGCTCCGGTTCGATCGCTCCTTCCCCCGAACACACGGTCATCATACCCGACTGTCTTGTAAGGCTCGCAGCTACTTGGCACCCACTATTGATTAATCGCGGGCCCATATCGCTCTGCGACCCTGTTTCTTTTACGGTACCGGTAAGTCTTACCTGTACCGCCGTGTCGATCAATACGGGAGACTCCTGACCCAACCGCCATAGGTACTCTTCTACCTTTCTTAAAGGCGCTTTGGCTGTTGCTCCCAGCTCCTCAATAATCTTCTTAATTGCAGTCGGCATCTGAAAGAAACTATGTACGGGCTGTATTAATTTCTCCAGCTCCCACACATTTACATTATTTAAATCGGCCGGACGTAGGCTCAAGCCATCATCAGCCCTACCTCCCGGCCGTGAGCCAATGAGCACGCCCGCTCCTGGCACATGCTCTGTCGGGCTTCACAAAGGCGACTGGGATTTGGAGTTTTTTTCGGAAGACTGTGTTGCCATCTTTGGCTGACTGCGATCCGCCTGTTTCACTTTTTCGGCGGATCGACTAGTCATTTTCTGGACCTCCTTACCTTTATGTGGGGTGAGCGATGCTTCGCTCGCCTCCCCCTACCCCTTCGGAAAGACCAAGTCCATCTTTTCTTGGGAGAAGTAGAAAGCATCAGGACACAAACCTTCTCCTTCCCAGAATCTCTCGGGGTAGGTCACATGTCCCTCACGGGGATACTGCATGCGGAAGTCCTTCTTGCTCGTATGTTCGGATGTGAGCGCGTTATTGGCTTCTGGATGATCTCCTGCCTCCTGCAGAGCCTCTGGATGATCTTCTATGAGGTATGAGCACAGAAAAAAATGCGTTATTTTGAAAATGTTTTCAATTTCATCCTCGGCACATACCTCGTTGTAGTCGACTTCATCCGGAAGCTTCTCCTGACACTTGTAGCCGCTCCGTGGCTCGTCTTGAGCGCAGGCACCGTTGAGTGCTAGACCTCCGCTTGTGTTGCTGCTTTGCTTTGTTTTCCTCTACCCCATGACGGTCTTGGTAACGTGAGTTTTGGTGATTTTTTTCTCTGCGTGTTGTGACGCTGTCTTTGGGTACTGTTCACAGAAATTTCTTATCAGGTCCTCTGCCAAACCGATGGCTAGAGAATCCTGCCGACTACGCCACTGTGACAGATAGGGGATGCTATTGTCTCCTTGAACCCTCAGACCACACGTCAGACACCAGGTAAAAGTCCAAGAAATGGATTTATTATAACCAAAGTGTGCACCAAGCAGCTCCACCTCCAATATACTCAATATTACAATAATAATAATAATAATAATAATAATCAGTAATACAATCCTCCACTCCCAGACGTTTCATCACCCTTCCTCCCAACTCAGCTCACTTGCTGGGGTTTCCCAGAGTCCTTTATAGTCCTTGACGTGGAAGTGTTTCTGTCCCTCAGTCCACGTGATTTCATAACACTTTTGGGTCAGGTGAAAACTCCTTCTTTTCTTCAGCCCGGAAGTATTCATTATTTCCGTTCCTGTGACTAGAAAGTACTTCCAGGCTATAATAAAAATCCTCGTGCTTCCTGCAGCGGCCCCCATGGTATCCAGCAGGGCTGCGATGTAAAACTCCAATGTCCATGATACCTTGCTGGAACCCAGGGCACCTCCATGTTGCAAGAAGGACTCCAAATGGTGGCGTGGGGGTATTGGCTGGGATAAACTGACGGCCATATATCGCAGCACTTATACAGATGGTTTGAAAAAGAAAAAAAAGATGTGTCAAGTGCATGCACAGAGTTAGAAAACAATAACCATAAGGTGGACAAAAATTATTCAGAAGAGTCCTCCTTGCAAAAACACAGAGTCAGGGGTGGTCCTAGCCTGTTTGGTGCCCTGGGCGAACACCCCCTCTGGCACCCCCCGGGCCCCCTCTGTGCCCCCTGGGCCCCTATGCCCACTCTGCGCCCCCCCAGCATTCTAATAAACAATGAAAAAATAGAGTGCAATAAAACAAACTATTGGAAATGTGATGTCTAACAAAAATCAAATTTTACATTTATACAGCACCAAAATATTTCGTTATAGTGTAAAGAATTTTCACTTTAGTACCATCTCCAGTCATCAGTTCACCAGGTCACTAACAACTACATAAATCTTTTCTCTTGGAGCTGCAGTCAGTTTATTATTTCGGGTTAACTTTCCCCGCCTACTACTCTCCACTATGCGCGTCATTTGCATTAGTAAGTTAGCACGCAAACATATATATCCATACAAAAAAAATCTTACTAACTCAAATCATTTTATCAACATGTTCAAAATCTCATTGACGATATTTTACCGTTTTAAAGCCTGTAATGTGCACTCCAATTATGGCGAATTTACTAACCTGTGATAAAGAATAGAGAAAGCACAGGCATTGAGCTGGAGTCAGCTTCACACAGGAGGATTTATTCTTCCTGTTTGCTGTACTCTGCTCTATGCTGTTCGCGCAAGGAGCGCCCATCTAACGATTTCTGCGATTTCGCACAACCCAAAAAAAATTAATTGTGACATAATGGGCTTGGATTGACAATATTATGAATGCAATGTGCTTTATTTGGAAGCACCCCCCGCCCCCCCCTCCCCTTTCGACAGGTTGTGTGTGAGACTTCAGCACAGCAGCAGCAAGCAGGCACACCGAGGGCCCTCGCGCTCACTTCCCGAATATATGGGTGTGATAGAATTTAGAAAACACATCGGTGCAAATTATAAGTCTATATCATAATGTCTGGTGCTTTTCTGTTTGTTTGTTTTTATTTTGTTTTATTTTGCGAGCTGGTTATTAGATGCAGCGCCAGCCAGTCAGAGAATCCCCTGCCGCCTCGCCCCCCCCCTCCGTTTTCTGCAAGCAGCAAGCACACCTCGCAAATGAAGGGCACCCTTATTCCCCACAAATGGGCAATAGAAAACCGATCGGTGCCCATGCAATCCCAAAAATGCGCTGGCATGATGTCGGGGCAGCATGGGTGCGCACAAAAAAAAAAAAAATAAATAATTTTTGCCGATGCCCAAGATGCCGCCCCCACCACGATGCCGCCCTGGGCAACGGCTCATGTCGCCCATATCAAAAACCACCACTGCACACATTGCAGAATGAGCAAAAAAAAAAGAAAGTAAAACTTACAAAGTGCAAGTTTTCTGCACAGGTTGTAAAAATCTTTAAGGAAATCTTTTCAAAAAAAGGAGACCACACTCGAAATATATAAAGTGTTAGTAAATTGTATATTCAGCAGAGTCAACAACACAAAGAAAAGAAAAACTTTGAAAAAGGAGGCATCCATATAAATATTCAAATGTACTATTGTTAAAGGTCTCTTTGCAAAAACAGAATCTGCTATCGTAAACTAAGCATACAAAAAGAAGCTAAACTATCAGCCATCTACAGATGGAACAAAAATTAAGAAAAGGAAACAAAAAAAAAGACCCAGATGTCCTGGATTTTGTCACAGCCCCACAAAGGGATTGCTATGGTGTCCCTGATTCATCTGAAGGTTTCTTAGCTCTTACTGATGAGCCACCCAGTATCCAGCTCCCTGTTGGTATGATGGCTGCAGGGATGAGCCTGCTCCTTGAGTGATAGCTCTCAGTCCACACCATCACTTCCATGGCCTTGGCCTGTTACATCCACAGCAACGCATCTCCATTGTGGGATCGGCTGCAAGTTCATTTCCTTGGAGAAGATGGACAGCAACAATTTCACGCTTGGCACTGGAGTCATCGATGGGGGTGGAACAATCAGCATGGGCAGTTGGATGCCTGGTGCCAGGAACTTGACAGACAACATGAGGTACTGTGTACATTATTTCATCCACGACCTGGTATGCTCCTTGAGCAGATATCTGCATAGTTAGATTTGCATGCGCGTCTGCCTCATGAAACTTTTGTCACAGGTCAAACTGTCAAGGGAGAAGAGATACCTCATTAGGGTGTTCAGAACCAGACCCTGGCCCTTGGATGCCTGATTGACCCGTAGGTTAGGATGGCAGGAAACTACTCATGGTGCAATGTATTCTGCTGTTTCAGGGCACCTTGCGACCAGCCCACCACCTTCTTCTGGTACTCTCTAATCATTAAGTACTACCTGTCCCTGACTAGGATGATCTTGTATAAGCCGAATGCTGTCAACCTGTGGCTGCTGCACGCTTATCAGGTGAGGTTATAGGCCCACATGCAGTTGGGTGCCCATAGGAAAAAAGGGTGCTTAAAGGTGCTGGTCAGTATGAGCTTTTTCTCCTTGGCTCTGGTAAACAGGACTCAGCACAGCCACTCCAGGGGCCTCATGCATAATGCCGTGCATAGAATTCACACTAAAACATGGCGTACGGACAAAAGCAGAAATGTGCGCATGCACAAAAAAATCCATATACATAAATACACCAACTTCCATGTTCTTCCAATACATAATTCCTGGTCAGTGTGAAAAGTAATGCATGTGCGTGCGCCTGCAACCCCATCCCGTCTCCTCCCACAATTACGCCTCTTTGAATATTCAAATCAATATAAACAGCCTTTAAGTTTATCGTTCTGTGAAAAGACAATGACAAATCCACGTGGGAAAATAAAAGAATTTCAGAGAATACCAAGTGGAGGCAAGGAAAAACTTACTATTTGTTGGTTTAAACAGTGGTATAAACGGTAGTTGATCGAGTGACATAGTGTGTCAGAAAATCTTGAAAGTTCAAGTTCACAAAGTGACCAAAATAAAAAAGAAGTTTTTCATGATGATAAGAATTAAAGCATGTATTAAACATGGGAACACGGTGGCACAGTGATAGTGACAAACTGGTGACCTGTCCAGAGATTGTTCCTACCTCCCGCAAGATGCTTGCTGCGCTGTGCACGAACTTTGATGAAATAATTTATTGCAGCAGTACTGTCTCTTTCAAACGTATTAACCCCCAATTCCTGTCCTTCCTTTTCTTTCTCCAAGTAACCAATCACCACAAATCAGCTCTGTAATAGATGTCAAACCATCAGTAAGCTTAGAAAGCCGATTCTTCAGAGCTTTTAAGGAACACTGAAATATCTTCGTAGTACATGTTTAATTATTCTATCCATCTACTGTATCTATCCAGTGTTTCGCCAGTCCCAGAAAGAATACAGTGTGAGGTCCCTGAACGGGGCGCCAGCTCGTCGCTAGTGCTGTGACACCATGTCCACACATGTTTAATTATTAACAATATAGATTATTTAAATGATGTTAAAATTTTATCTGTAAATGTAATAAACATACTTTGCTGCATTTCATCTTAATAATGATATCAAGACCTCAAAGAAGATAGTGCTTGAAAATCTAAATTGACTTAGAAGCCAGTCTAAGAAGCTCAGGTTGTGCAATATTATAACTGTATCGCAAGTTTACAGTGAGGTAATTGTACTTATAAGTACAAACAGTTCTACCAAGAGAACTTGATGGACTGATTGAGTGCATTTATAGTTCTTGGAATGAAACTGTTTCTGAACCGTGAGGTGTCTTCAGGAAAGGTTCTAAAGCATTTGCTGTATGGAAGCTGTTCAAATAGACTGTGCGCGTGACTGTGGCAATATATGCTTGATGCTGTATACCAATAATTCTCTTTCTGATTAACTGTTGTAGAGCTGTTATTCCACACTCAGATACAGTGGGATAAATACTCCGAGTGGTGCAGTGAGAGTAACAACGCTAAAGCAGCTATGGTATTTAGAATAGTTTGGCCATTCTGTGGACCATTATATTGTTAAAGGTTAATTACAATCATATACCTTAAACTAATAAACGATATGCGGTTAATGTCAGTGTATTTGATAAAGCCATGTCAGGGATGTGGATCTAAAAAAGAAAGGGAAACCACATTGGAACAATGACAATGATTTGACGCTGGGTTCTGCCAGGAATTGAGCTGGCATGAAAATGTGCATGGCTTTCTGCCAAGTTTAGTTTTTATACCTCACGATGTGAGAATGGAAACGGGCGTAAGCAAAATTTTTGTGTGCACACACTGTTTATACATGAGGCCCCTGATGTTCTTTGGACAGAAAGAAGGCCTACTCGTAAACATTCCCAGTCCTATTCTTAAAAAGGAGGCCTCTCTTGCCATTAGCTATCATGAGCACAGTATAAAACGCTATGTTACAGGTTCACCTGCAGAATAAAAGAAAATTTTAAAAAGGGCCTCCATCTTTTAAAACAAAGTAAGTAAATAATGGCCTTGTGTGCTCATTTTTAGAACCGAAGAATGGGACAGTGTGGGTACAACTGTGAAGTTTCGATATAATTGGTCTCAGATGTCTTTGTAAGAATTTAATTATACTATGTGCTTATGACATTGCATTTTAACTTGAACATTTTCCTTCAGAATGGTGAGTAGGTGTGTTTACTGTGATGAATTTTATAATTAACATTAATATATCAGGCATTCTGTTCCAGAGCAAACTAAAATGCATGAGTGAGGTTTGAAGGTGTGGTCCTAACACCAATGGTAGAAGATGCAGCTTCCTTTTGGTTGTTAAAAGGGCAATGCATTTTTGCATAATAATGCATATTATACTCATTCTGAAGCATGTCAATTTTCAAGTGCAATTTACACCACTGATGTTGCTACTCATTACACAATGTCAACATTGCTTTAAGTATTAACAAACTAATACATTTACAATCAAACTGGATAGTTGAAAAATACTTTTTAATTTGAATAATGGTAACAACATTTAATTATGTAATGCACAGATTCAGAATTCTAATGTATGTAGGCATTTAATCGGCCTGGTATAGATTGCTACACAGCCTCTCTTGCTTTCTTAGTTGCAGTCAAATTCCTTTTATTTTATTTAAGATTTATACCTTTTGTACACAAGTATTACTCCACTCTCTCTGTTATATTTTCTTCTGATTTACATCCATTTAGAAATATTGCACACACTGTAGCTCAAGTCCAAGCTACCCTATAACACATATCACATATCCCATCAGCTGCATACTGAAATTAGTGTGTACAGGTTTATACCTTTTTGAGCCATGATAGATATTGCTAACAACCTTTACTCGGATCTACTTAAATATCACTAATGCACACATAATCATGGATTGCCTAAGCCTGTTTTGACTTAAAAAGAAGCACTTTACAATAGAGGTTCAACTAAGCCTCATAAGAGGAGGCTAATTTGAAGAAGACTTACTTGGCTAAGCCTCGAGTTCTTATGCAGGTTTAATGAAATACCCCCCGTAATACCGAGCGAAAAAGCTCAGACACAAGGAGAGCAAGTAAACTTCACAGTGACAGAGCCAAGAAGTAACTACTGTGCAAAACTTGACATCCTAATGAAACTAAAATAAATACATAGAGTCATTTACGATGATGAGTTTTTTTGTATAAATAGTCAGTGATTCAAGCAGTTGTAGATTTATTTACATATTCAAATCTACATATTTACATATAATATCTATATTTTTAAATTTATTATGTAGGTTAATTTGAGTGCAATTTTAATCTTATTAACAATTTTCTTCTGTTCATTTTCAGCAACCAAAAAAATACTGCAAATTTGAATGTTTTTAACATTACATTGATTTACATAAATATTTGGACAGAGACAACTTTTTTTTCTTATTTTGGTTCTGTACATTACCACAATGAATTTTAAAAGAAACAACTCAGATGCAAATGTAGGGCAGACTTTCAGCTTTAATTCAGCGGGTTTAACAAAAAGAGTGCCTTTATTTCAGGGGCTCAAAAGTAATTAGACAAATTACATAACTGGAAATAAAATGTTAAATTCTAATACTTGGTTGAAAACCCTTTGCTGGCAATGACAGCCTGAAGTCTTGAACTCATGGACATCACCAGATGCTGGGTTTCCTCCTTTTTAATGCTCTGCCAGGCCTTTACTGCAGCGGCTTTCAGTTGCTGTTTGTTTGTGGGCCTTTCTGTCTGAAGTTTAGTCTTCAACAAGTGAAATGCATGCTCAATTGGGTTAAGATCAGGTGACTGACTTGGCCATTCAAGAATTTTCCAATTCTTTGCTTTAATAAACTCCTGGGTTGCTTTGGCTGTATGTTTTGGGTCATTGTCCATCTGTATAATGAAACGCCGCCCAATCAATTTGACAGCATTTAGCTGGATTTGAGCAGACAGTATGTCTCTGAACACCTCAGAATTCATTCAGCTGCTGTCCTGTGTCACATCATCAATAAACACTAGTGTCCCAGTGCCACTGGCAGCCATGCACACCCAAGCCATCACACTGCCTCCACCGTGTTTTACAGATGATCTGGTATGATTTGGGTAATGAGCTGTTCCACGCCTTCTCCATACTTTTTTCTTGCCATCATTCTGGTAGAGGTTGATCTTGGTTTCATCTGTCCAAAGAATGTTTTTCCAGAACTGTGCTGGCTTTTTTAGATGTTTTTTAGCAAAGTCCAATCTAGCCTTTCTATTCTTGAGGCTTATGAGTGGCTTGCACCTTGCAGTGCACCCTCTGTATTTACTTTCATGCAGTCTTCTCTTTATGGTAGACTTGGATATCGATATGCCTACACCTTGGAGAGTGTTGTTCACTTGGTTGGCTTGTGTGAAGGGGTTACTCTTCACCATGGAAATGATTCTGCGATCATCCACCACTGTTGTCTTCAGTGGGCGTCCAGGTCTTTTTGTGTTGCTGAGTTCACCAGTGCTTGCTTTCTTTCTCAGGATGTACCAGACTGTAGATTTTGCCACTCGTTATATTGTAGCAATTTCTCGGATGGCTTTTTTCTGTTTTCGCAGCTTGAGGATGGCTTCTTTCACCTGCATGGAGAGCTCCTTTGACAGCATGTTGTCTGTTCACAGCAAAATCTTCCACATGCAAGCACCACACCTCAAATCAACTCCAGGCCTTTTATCTGCTTAATTGATAACGATATAACGACGGACTTGCCCACACCTGCCCTTGAAATAGCCTTTGAGTCAATTGTCCAATTACTTTTGAGCCCCTGAAATGAAGGGATTGTATTAAATAAATGCTTTAGTTGCCTCACATTTTTGTGCAATCCTTTTGTTCAACCCACTGAATTAAAGCTGAAAGTCTGCACTTCAACTGCATCTGAGTTGTTTCATTTAAATTTCATTGTGGTAATGTACAGAACCAAAATTAGAAAAAAGTTGTCTCTGTCCAAATTTTCATTTTCTTTGATATTTGTAAAAATGCAGCTGTAATTTAGTAAAATTTTGTTTCCCATCACCAACAAATTTAGGACTGTATATGTATTTCTCTCTATTTTCTGTTTAACTCAATTATTTTGGTAGTTCTTTCTCAGTGCACATAGTTATACTAATATAATATTGTACACTTTACTTTTACATATAAAAAGTTTACATTTGTTACATAATGAATTTACCCACATGAACATTTTGGGGTTTTTTGTTCTATACTTGGTGTGGTGCCAGTGGGGATATAATTATCTTAGCAGCCAAGAACTGTGAACTTTTTTTTTTAAGCTAGAAAAAGTAGAACTCATAATATAATTTTACTGGTTTTTTGGTATTCCTTTTAGGCAGACTTTTTTACTTATAAACACAATTGTATAAATGCACTGAGAAAAAAATATTTCATTAGAGACCTTCAGGCTTATCCGAATGTCAATAATTAATCCACCAGAGCAGTTAGGTTAATTTAGTGCACATTATTACACATATCTAAAAAATTAAAACTAGTATACTGTTCTTTGTGGTGCTCACATTTTGGTGTTGCAGAAAGGAAAAAAGTATGATCAACACTTGTGGATCAACTGTGGCATTCCAAAGGTTGTCCTCAACTGAGAATGCATATTATGTCTTAATAAATAGCTCTAATATTTTCCAGGTATCAATAATGTATAGCCTTAATACTGTGTATCATTTTGACATACTTTATATATGTTTATATAGGTAAATACTTTTCATAAGAATAATCATCTTTCCAAGGTCGTAATACCCATTTGAAGGATGCAAGAATACCTCTGTTGCTTTTGTAGGCTTTGATCCAACTAAGATTGTTTCCTTTATAAAGTAACAGTTTTGAGGCATTGCCATGGATTCTCACATTGCACAATTATACATACTGACAATACCTTTTTTTAATTGAGCAGCAGCAGCTCAATTCTGTTACATGCTTCCTCAGTTGGTTTGCCCAGCTGATTTCATACAAAGGATGCTATTGGCAGATGGCTGAGAAGCTACTGAATCAGATCACAGAGTTAAGTTCCTGTGCGCTGATTGGCTCAGCGACGGAGCGACGACTTCGATTCTGCTGCGTTAACCAGGAAGTCTTGTCTGGCTCATTCAGCATCAACGTGTTTCGCTGTGTTAGACTTAACTTTTGTGCTCTTTTGTGTTTATCTTTGTGCATAGTCAAGCCCTTCATTATGGCTCCAAAACGATCTGCTCCCGCTACTGCTTCAGGGGCCGTGCCCAAGCGCCAATGGAAGATGCTAACGATTGCCGAAAAGGTAAAAGTTTTTGATATGTTGAAGGAAGGGAACAGCTACACCGCTGTAGGATACCATTACGGCATCAATGAGTCCACGATTCTTTTTATTTAAAAAGGAGGAAAAGAATATAAGATCTATGTTGTCCTTTAACCAGGGCAGAAAACGCGTTGTAAGTAGATGTAATAAGGCGGTAGTCTGGATGGAATCTGCTTTAGGGCTTTGGATTGAAGACTGCCGGAAGAAGAACAACGGAGGTGCTACGCAGTCGCCTGAAGAGGCTCCTTTAGAAGAGTTGTAACGTTCTCCTTTGTTGTGCAGTAAAACTAAACTAATTGTTATCGGACAAGTCGTCATGTCATTGTTGGTGAGTAACCATAATTAATTTTCTACATACAGTACTTAGTACATGTATGCACGTTTAGTCTCACTGTACACACATTTTACTGTATACAATTTTTCTTGCATTGTACGTATTTATTGCTGGTGGCCTGTCAAATGGCTGTAACATATGTGATATCGGAGACGCTCGATATCTTTAAAATAATATTTAGGTTTTAGTGTATATAAACAGTGTGTTTACATACATAATTTCAATGAATCTTACCTAATATTTAAGAGAATGCAAAAGGTTTTATGCTGTATAACTGTGCGGGAAATGTTTATAAAAGTGTAGGAGAGTTTATAAGGACTTAAAATATATAAAAATAACCATATGAACATATGGTTTTTACTTTGCAGATTTTCACCTTTTGTGGAGGGTTCTGGAACGCAACCCCCGCGATCGAGAAGGGATCACTGCATTTATTTGGCCGATGCTTTTGTCCAAAGTGACCTACAAAATTCATGATACAATTGATTATATTTCTTTTTGTTTTTCCAACTGGAGTACAGGCAGGTGATGTGACTTGCTCAGGGTCATAAATTGTCAGTGGTGGGATTTGAATCCACAACCTTATGGTCTGAAGTCCAAAACCTTAACCACTGTGCTACACTGCCTGCCTGGAGTAGTCAATCAGTCACTGCTGCTTCTGCCTGACCAATAGTGCTTTAGAAAAAGGTTAGGGCTGCCCACCTCATTAACACAGAGATGAAGAAATCCATAAATAAATAATTCTACAAATCTTTAAATATAGAAATAAATAAACAAATACACTGTAAATAAAATAATTAAACAAATCAATACATCTTTCATGAAATTCTACTGATGTACTTATTTATTCTTTTATTTTCAGCAAAGATTTATTTATTCCAAAGGTTTATATATTTATTTACCCTTAAGTAACATTTTGTCCTCCAAACACATCCTGGCATTTGTTCATTTAAAATTAATTTAAATTCTGATCTGTGTGTCATCTCCCAATTCCATTCTCTTTCTTATAACTGCCATCACACTGAGCAAGCAGTACAACAACAAAAATGGGTATTTGGGACTAGGCAAATAGAAGAGAGACTGATGTCTTGTGTTTTTTGTACCATGACAGAATGAAAAAGAAGGAAAAAGGGCTGAGACTGTGGCTGAACTTGCCATATGCATAACGCTTTTGTACTGGCACCGGAGATGTCAGATAGCATGTTAATTTTGTGTCAGAGCACTGAAAGGTTGTGATATTTGGAAAAATAATACTGTGCTGGAAAGCCATCATAGTGTCTTGTAATTTTTCATTTTCTGCAATTCTTAATCATGTAATCATGTCATCCTCGCAAAAACAACATTCAACAATGCAGTCATTAAGTCTGACATTCCCTCCAACTAGAAGCCATGTAATGTGTTGCTGACCTGTCATTTCTTAATTGTCTGCATGGGGGTGTGAATGTACGGGCCATGTGTTGCACTGGTGTCTTATCCAAGGCTTTTTCATACTTGCACCTTATGGAGCTGGTCAACAGATCTATTAGATTAAGCAGGTTTGAGAATTGCATGTTAAACCTTGTTACGTGAGATTTTTACCACCTATGAAAACTCATGCCAGTGTATGGAGCATAGTAACAGTGGTTCTTTGTATATAAGCAATAGATAAATAGAGACTCCTTGACAAATCTATAATATCTGAAGGCAAAGCAAGATTCTGATTGACAGAGAAATCATTTAGCGCTTTAAGGCAAAGAAAAATTCACCCAGTGTTTAGAAGGAACAGAATGTAGTGTTTAGGAGAGAAAGAATCACAAATACTTTGCTGCTTATAAAACAACAAAGAATTTTGTGTTATTTAAAAATCTGGCCTTTATAAAGAATAAAGAAAATCTGATAACGAAAGTTCAACACCTTGTGCAGAAGAAAAAAAGATGCAATTTGTATCTCCATTTAGGAAAACACTAAGCAAGCATAATACAACTTCATGGTTATTTTTGGTATTTTGTTTTTGTCCTTGTCTCTGAAAGGAAATCAATGGACAACTAGTCAACAATTCTGCTTAAACAGGGTAGGCGCAGCATTGGAAAGTTCATAATTGATTTCCAAAAATTGTCTGCAGAGGCGAGTGGGAATTAAACTAATTAAAGAGTTTAGAAACAGTATATCAGAATAGATAAAGGATGAAAGACTTTATCATGGTATCAAAGAGACTTTAATGAAGGCTCTTCAGCTGGCCAGGAAACCAGGGATTTCTTTTTAATATAAAAAAAGAAAAAGTCAAAACTCCTTTGCATTTCTTTCATTCAGATAAGAAAAAAAGCTGTCCAATCTGACAATTTTTCAATATGTTTGTAGAAACAAAGAAGAAAATATAAGGAGTCAGGTTGTTACTGTGGCTGTCCATATGCTAGCATCACAATCATAAATTACTTTGGCTTAAACTGTCTCTAAACTCCTACAGCCATTATGCAAGTAATAATACCCTATAATTTGATAAATTCAGGTGTAACAGAAAGTTTAATCATTGTTTTTTTCAGTTTTAAAATAGCTATGCAGTTTATAGCAGACATTTTAAAGCACTTCATCCAGTTATTCACCTTTCCTATACAGTATACCGATAATATCATTTCATGATTCAAATTCCTCAATACATAAAATCAGTTTTGGGTTTCCTTACAACAAAACTCTAATAATGAGTATGGCATTGCAAAAGTGTAATGTTAAGTAAGAATTTACTCAAATTAAAATTCTAACCTTTTTTTAATTATTTACATTTTTAACATACTTATCTTTTGGCTTATCCTCTTACTATAGTGATTTTCTGTTTTTTAGTGAACGTGATGCTTTATTCTTCCCAAGTAAATTACTGTACCACTGAGCAGTTTGCCTTTACCTTTGGATAACATACATTTTTTTTGGTATGAAATTAATGCCATGGAAAGTTTCATATCAGAAGAAAGATGAATGGTTTCACTCAACCATCAAGCAGCGTGAAATGGTAAATTCACAAAGTCTGTTTCATTCATTTTTCTATTAAACTTTTCAAAACCTCTTGGAATAACACGTCATGGCCTGTATTGAATATGTTTTTACAATCTAGACACATTTTTGCACTTTTTAATGTTTTGCTTTTAACAATAATAACATGCACGCTAGTTTCAAAACTTGCAAATATTTTTGCTTAGTAGAAACATTGCCGAACATCTGTCACTCAGAAATTAAAGCATACTCCTGTGATCAAAATGACAAAGTCAATACTGTTTATTATTTATTGATTTATACTTTTGTTCATAAAGTTTGTTACATTAGCAAACTGATTTCATACTTAAAATACTTTTACAAATGTAATATCAGATTTAAGTTTATGAATTTATTAATATTTTAAATTCATCCATCCATCCATCCATTATCCAACCCGCTATATCCTAACTACAGGGTCACGGGGGTCTGCTGGCGCCAATCCCAGCCAACACAGGGCGCAAGGAAGGAAATAAACCCTGGGCAGGGTGCCAGCCCACTGCAGTATTTTAAGTTCACTTAATCCAAAAGGAGCCCAGAGCCTATCCTGGCAGTACCTTAACACATGGACTGCCAACTATAAGTGGTAAGAATTTTCTGTTCCATGTGCCAATTAGCAGTTAACTTTGAAAGATAATACATTTTTATTGTGAGTTTTGCTCCATAACAAAATTTTTAATTAGTATATTAAAATAACACACTGATTATATACTGACATCAGGGACAAATTTATCAATAGTCACTGCAGCAGTGAACATGTTAAAGAAGATACCAGCCCACTATTGGGGCACATTCATGGGCACCCATTCTCATTCCTATTATGACATTTTATAATCACCAGTCAACTGAGTATGCATGTCTACAACAACAACAACAACATTTATTTTTATGGCACATTTTCATACAAATAATGCAGCTCAAAGTGCTTTACATTATGAAGAAAGAGAAAAAAGACAAAATAAATAAGAATTAAAATAAGGGACACTAATTAACATAGAATAAAAGTAAGGTCCGATGGCCAGGAAGGACAGAAAAAACAAAAAAACAAAAAACTCCAGACTGCTGGAGAAAAAAATAAAATCTGCAAAGGGTTCCAGGCCATGAGACCACCCAGCCCCCTCTAGGCATTCTACCTAACATAAATTACCTCAATCAGTCCTCATGGTATTTAGGGTTCTCATGGAAAAACTTGATGATGACGGTCATGTGGACTTCTGACATTTAATCCATCAAGGGACATCACGGTGCTTTGATCAGGTGGTGGTGGCGCAGGTCGCCACCCCAGAAAACCGGAAAAAGAACAGATGACAAAGTAGGGGTTAGTACGGATTTTGAATATGAATACCATGAATAATAATGATAATTAATTGAATGTACAGAGCATCAGGATTAAACTAAGATGAAGCTATGAGAAAGCCATGTTAAAGTAATGTGTTTTCAGCAGTTTTTTAAAGTGCTCCACTGTATTAGCCTGGCGAATTCCTATTGGCAAGCTATTTCGGATTTTAGGTGCATAACAGCAGAAAGCCACCTCACCACTTCTTTTAAGTTTAGCTCTTGGAATTCTAAGCAGACACTCATTTGAAGATCTAAAGTTACGATTTAGAGTGTAAGGTGTAAGACATTCTGAAATATAAGATGGAGCAAGATTATTTAAGGCGTTGTAAACTATAAGCAGGATTTTAAAGCCAATTCTAAATGACACAGGTAACCAATGTAGTGACATCAAAACTGGAGAGATGTGCTCGGATTTTCTTTTCCTAGTTAAGATTCTAGCAGCTGCATTCTGCACTAGCTGCAATCAATTTATGTCTTTTTTGGGTAGTCCTGAGAAGAGAGCGTTACGGTAATCTAGTCGACTGAAAACAAAAGTGTGGATTAATTTTTGAGCATCTCGCAATGTTATAAGGGGTCTAACTTTTGCTATATTTCTTATTTGGAAAAATCCTGTCCAAGTAATTTGATTAATATGTGATTTAAAATTCAGGTCAGAGTCAATAGTTACCCCTAAATTCTTTACCTCCGTCTTGCCTTTTAATCCTAATGCATCAAGTTTATTTCTAATAACCTCATTATATCCATTATTGCCTGTCACTAAAATTTCTTTTTTCTCTTTATTTAGTTTGAGAAAATTACTACTCATCCATTCAGAAACACAAGTAAGGCACTGTGTCAGTGAATCAAAAGAGTCGGGGTCGTCAGGCGATATTGATAAGTACAGTTGTATGCTATCAGCATAGCTATAGTAGCTCACGTTATGCCCCGAGATAATCTGACCTAACGGAAGCATGTAAATCGAAAAGAGCAGAGGACCCAGGATAGAGCCTTGTGGAACACCATATAGAATATTGTGGGTCTTTGAAGTTTAATTACCACAACTTACAAAGAATTTTCTACCTGCCAGGTAGGATTCAAACCAATTTAAGACACTGCCAGAGAGGCCCACAGATTGACTAAGGCGATTGCTAAGAATATTGGGATCAATGGCATAGAATGCGGCACTCAGATCTAAAAGGATGAGAACAGATAAACGGCCTCTGTCTGCATTTACCCGCAAGTCATTTACTACTTTAATGAGTGCAGTTTCTGTACTGTGATTTCTTCTGAAACCCGACTGAAACTTATCAAGAATAGCATGTTTATTGAAGTGGTCATTAAGCTGCATAATGACTGCCTTCTCTAGAATTTTACTTAAGAAAGGCAGGTTAGAAATAGGTCTAAAATTTTCAAAAGCAGAAAAGTCAAGATTATTTTTCTTGAGCAGTGGTTTAACTACAATATTCTTAAGACAGTCAGGGAAGACCCCTGTATCCAATGACAAGTTTACTATGTCAAGAATACTATCAATTTGTACGCCCAATACTTCTTTGAAAAAACTTTTTGGTATTGGGTCGAGGACACACAGGTGGAGGGTCTCAGTTGAGAAATTATTTTATATTAATCAGGTAAATCTATCCTGGTGAAAGAATTTAATTTGTTTAAAATGGAGTACCGAGTTTAAGTTGTTCAGTATTGGGGAGATGTACTATATTATTTCTAATATCATTAATTTTTTGTTTAAAAAATACACCAAAAGCCTCACAAGTTTCAATGGAAGTTTTTTGGAGGCAATCCATTGACTGGCCTGGATTTAGCAGAAGATCAATCGTAGAGAATTAAGACTCTGGGATTGCTAGCATTGTTATTTATAATTCTAGAGAAATAACAGCGCCTCTCAAGACGGACTATGTTGCTGTCTAGCAGGTTGGTGAAAGCTACAGTACCTGGGAATCCACACTAAGTCAGTAAGGATGCATACACTACAGGTAGAAGATGCCTGGACTGGCATTTAAACCACTGCCAGGCTTCAAATATGTGTTTAACACCAGTAATGTTATACAAGTGTCTTCAGTCAAGTCAGATCTCAACCCTATTTATTGCTGGGAAGTATTTCATTAAACAATGACTTAATTCATCCATCCATTATCCAACCCGCTATATCCTAACACAGGGTCACGGGGGTCCACTGGAGCCAATCCCAGTCAACACAGGGTGCAAGGCAGGGCACACACACACACCCACACACCAAGCACACACTAGAGACAATTTAATAAACTGCTCAAACATAAAATAGATTAAATATAATTATAGCACCCATTAATATATACACTCACTGAGCAACTTTTTATGAGCACTATATGTAGTATTACTGGGTAAGGTCTCTTTTTACTCTAAAAACAGTGTGCATTCATCATGGCATGGATTCCAAAAGATATTAGAAACATTTTTTTGAGATTCTGGTCCATGCTGACATAATCACATAGCAGCCACACATTCATGTCGTAAATCTCCCATTCTACCACATTCTAAAGATGTTTTATTTTATTCAGATCAAGTGACTGGGAAGGCCACTGAAGAACACTGAACTCATTGTCATGTTCATGAAACCAGTTTGGATGACTTTTGGTAGGTGAATATGGTGCATTTTGATGCTGTAATTAGCCATTAAATTGTGACTATGAAGGGATCCACATGGACAGGAACAACTGTCAAGTAGTCCAGAGCATTCAAGCAATGATTGATTGGTATTCATGTCCTAAAGTGTGCCAAGAAAACAATGCCCTCAACACTACACCACCAGCATCACTGTGGACTGTGGAAATATGGAGACAAGACCAGGTGGGTGCATGGATTCATGCTGTTGGTGCTAATTTTTAACCCTACCATCTGTGTGCCTCAGTAGAAATCAAGATGCATCAAATCAGGCTATGTTTTTCCAGTTTTTAATTGTACAGTGATCCCTCGCTATATCGCGCTTCGACTTTCGCGGCTTCACTCCATCGCGGATTTTAAATGTAAGCATATCTAAATATATATCACGGATTTTTCGCTGGTTCGCGGATTTCTGCGGAGAGTGGGCCTTTTAATTTATGGTACATGCTTCCTCATTTTTTTTGTCCAGTTGATTTCATACAAGGGACGCTATTGGCGGATGGCTGAGAAGCTACCCAATCAGAGCACGTATTACATATTAAATAAAACTCCTCAATGATATACGATATGCTTCCCACGCAGTGCTTTGCACACTTCAAAGCTCTAACAGCCCGTATTGATTTTTGATTGTTTGCTTTTCTCTGTCTCTCTCACTCTCTCTGACATTCTCTGCTCCTGACAGAGGGGGTGTGAGCAGAGGAGCTGTTTGCACAGAGGCTGTTTGCTTAGAAGATACAGATGCGCCTCTGAAAAATGCTGAAAGACTACCTTCACATTGATCCCTTCATTGCGGCCGCTTTATCGCGGTGCTTCCCATACTTAAAAGCCCAACAACCCTATTGATTTTTGCTTGTTTACTTTACTCTCTCTCTCTGACATTCTCTTCTCCTGACGCGGGCACTCTTTTGAAGAGGAAGATATGTTTGCATTCTTTTAATTGTGAGAAAGAACTGTCATCTCTGTCTTGTCATGGAGCACAGTTTAAACTTTTGACTAAAGGGTGTTATTTCATGTCTAGAGGGCTCTAATAATGTTAAAAAACGTATTTAGAAGGTCGTAAACAGGTTTTCTATGCTCTAACTGCAAAAATATTAGATTTATAAATAAAGAATCCTACTTCGTGGAAATTCATTTATCTGTCTGGAGCGATTTAACCGCGATAAACGAGGGTTTACTGTATAACTGTGCGGAGCATATTTATAAACAGTGTGGGAGAGTTTCTAAGGGCTTAAAATATATAAAAATAACCATACAAACATATGGTTTCTACTTCCCGGATTTTCACCTATCGCAGGGGGTTCTGGAACGCAACCCCCGCGATCGAGGAGGGATTACTGTATAGTTTTGGTGAGCCTGTGCCCACTGCATCCTCAGCTTTTTTGGCTGACCAAACTCAACATGGTCTTCTGCTGTTGCAGCTCATCCTCCTCAAGGTTCATTGTGTTATGCAATCTAAGATACATTTCTGCACACCACATTTATACAAAGTTGTTATGCGAGATCACTTTACCTTTCTGTTAGCTAAAACCAATCTGGCTGTTCTCCTCTGACCACTGTCATCAATAAGGTGTTTCTGTCCACACAACTGCCAATAACTGGATGTTTTTTGATTTTTGTACCATTTGGAGTAAATTCTATAGACTATTGTATGTGAAAATCCTAGGACCTTAAGAGTTACAGCGATTATGCCATGGTCGAAATCACTGAGATCACATTTTTTATCCATTCTGGTGTTTGATGTGAACATTAACTAAAAACTCCCGTGATCTACATGATTTTACAGATTGTGCTGCTATCACATGATTGGCTGATTACATAATTGCATCAATAAGAAGGTGTGCAGGTATTCCTAATAATTTGATCTGTGACAGTATATTAGATTTGCCTTATCTATCATTTATAAATGAAATGTTCCACCATATCATTCGTTTTTGCATGTTTCACTATCTTTCAATTATTTCACTTAAGTATAATAAAGTTTGCAGTGCCATTAAGCCTCAGCAAGCCTACAGACGCCTTAATGCATATTTTTGCTAAGAAGAGATCAAAGTCAACTATTCATGCTTTTAAAACATGTTAAAGAACTTTCTGATGAACCACTAAATATATTTTTTTTTTCGGTGCCCTTTATAATTTAATTTAATGCACCAGAGTACAAGTACTGAAAATTCTTTTTTTCCTTGAAAGAACAACCTCAAATTGTGGTTTATTTTATGAGAGTGCTGGCTGTTTTATGTTGAATAATTTAATCATAATAAATGAATGTACAGATTTAATAGTGAGGGATAGGCAAGCATATTTTTAAGAAACAGCGAAGTAGCCTACTGAATAAATGTAGGCTGAGATTACAATTTCTTCATTTTATTTACCATCAAGAATCTGTTTTTGTTAAATCAGACAATGCAGATTATTATCAATTAAGTAGAACAATAAAGTCAGCAAGCTAATGGCTTCATGAGTTTTGCAGTGGGTGTAATCTGTCTCTTTCAATTCATCAAAATATATTGTGCTCGAAACTTCATTATTTTATATTGATTAAATGCATCATTATATAAAAGTAAAGCAAATGTCTTGGAATTAAGTAACAACATGATTGAAGATAAGATTTATGCTGGTTAGGTAGGAAATTCTTGACAACCAGCACATTTTAGCCTGAATGTATCAACAAAGAAAGTAAATTTCATTTTGGTAGGTCATTTGGCAAGGCATACTTTGAATGATTGTTTAAGGAAGGTGATGACCTTCTGTATTAAAGTGACATACCTTTAATTGGCAGAATCATAGTTCAGTCTACATCTTTTAATTTAACAGATACAGGTCTAATTGTGAGAATCGCAGATCCAAACTCTGAATAAATAAGTGCTATGCTGTGGCAAATCAGATAATAAATTTTGTAAAGCCCTGGGGCCTCATGCATTTCACCGTGCGTAGAATTCGCACTATGACATGACGTAAGCACAAATGCCGAAATGTGCTTACGCACAGAAAAATCCAGATGCAGGAATCTGTGCATTCACCCACTTCCGCGTTCTTCCCCTACATAAATCCCGATCAGTGTGAAAAGTAACGCTCATGCACAACCTTGCTGTCCCGCCCCATCTCCTCCCAGAATTACGCCTCTTTGAATATGCAAATCAATATAAATAGCCCTTAAGCTCAGTGTTCTGTGAAAAGACAATGGAAAAAGCAAGAGGGAAAATGGAAGAATTTCAGCGAATACCAAGTGGAGGCAAGGAAAAACATACTATTTGTTAATTTAAACAGTGGTATAAACAACAAAAGGAAGCTGATCGACTGACATAGCGTGTCGGAGAATCTCGAAAGCTCAAGTTCACAAAGTCACACAGTGTCCAAAATAAAAAAGAAGTTGTCATATATTTTAAAGTCGCCGTGAAAAGGCGAGTTGTAGCCCACTGTGTGAGTGTCATATGAAAGCTTATTAGGGTACAGAGAAAAAAAACGCACATAGTAGGAAAAAAGCATGAAATGTCAACTTCAATCTCGAAATTTCCACTTTAATTATGTAGTTTATTTTGTCATTAAAGTAGAACATCATAAACTTCATCATAAAATCGTTTAATTAACCAGTTTCTCAAATCACATCGTAATTAAAGTAGCATATTAAATGCTTTGTTTTGTATTTGATCTTTTGCTCTATGTGTGTGAATCACTACGCGCTTCTGCTTTCTCTTTCTCTGACAGGACACACAGTCCATTACATTCATGATATTACAGCTCTCTGAATAATTAAAATACTGAGATGTATACGTGATATCTTTTTCATGATGATAGGAGTTATTAAACAGGGGAACACGGTGTGTGATTGTGCGCGACCTTTGATGAAATTATTGTAGCAGTACTGTCTCTTTCAAACGTACTAAACTCCAATTCCTGTGCTTACTTTTCTTTCTCCACATACCCAATCGCCACACAATCAGCTCTGTAATAGACGTTAAGCCATCTGTAAGCTTACAATGACGATTCTTGAAAACTTTTAAGGAACATTGAAATATCTTTGTACATGTTTAATTATTCTATCCATCTATCCTTCCAGTGTCGCGTCAGCCCCAGAAAGAATACAGCACAAGGTAGGGTCAATCCGTGAACTACCTAGCGCTGCAGAACCGTGTCCTCACATGTTTAATTATTAACAATACAGATTATTTAAATTAAGTTAAAGTTTTATCTATATAATATAATCAACATTTTGCTGCATTTCATCTTAAAAATGATATCGTCATCATATGTAAATACGCGCTTTATAAAGTGCGCAGGTTGTGCAATATTATAACTGTAGTGCAAGTTTACAGTGAGGTGATTGTACTTATAAGAACAAACAGTTCTACAAGGAGCACTTGATGGACTGATTGACTATTTAAAGTTTTTGGGATGAAACTGTTTCTGAACCGCGAAGGCTTTGAAACGTTTTGCCGTGGCTGAGGCAGGATGTGCTTGATGCTGTATACTGGTAATTCTCTTTCCGATCAGCTGCTGCTGTGATTCCCCACTCAGATACAGTGATATAAATACTCCAAGTGGTGCAGTGAGAGTAATATGAAAAAGATGATCCGCTGTGGCAACACCTAACGAGAGCAGATGAAAGAAGAAAAAAATGTTGCAGTGAGATTAACAACGCTAAAGCAGTTATGGTATTTGGAATACTATGGCTATTCCCTGGACCATTATATTGTTACAAGTTAATTACAATCAGATGCATTACACTAATAAACAATATGAGGTTAGTTTCAGTGTATTTATAAAGCCGCGGCAGGAATGTGATTCTAAGAAATAAAGAGTAACCACACAGGAACAGTACCACTGCTTTGATGCTGGGTGCCGCCAGTCTGCAAAACTGAGCGGAGAACTTGCGTACGACAGGGTATGAGGTACCGTGGAAATATGTGTGGCTTTACGCCAAGTTTAGGTTTTATACATCGCGATTTGAAAGTGGAAACGTTCTTACGCAACATGCACCTTTTATGCATGAGGGCCTTGGTGATTTTATTTCCTGAAGTGAAAATATACAATTAATCAGGAAGTGGTTTAACAGTAGAATTACCAAAGCTTACGAGAAAACTCGTAAATCCGGCCCACCTTAAATCCACTCGCACATCTCCATTCAGCTCTTTTGTCTTGTAAATGTGTTGATAATCCTAAGCAGCAAGCTGCCTGCCATACCATCCCTCCCACCACCGGAGAAACTGCAAAAACGTCTCCCAACTGAAGCATTGTTTATCAGTGAGTCAGGAACCTAGGCTAAAAAATATATCGTTATTTTTAACATATGCATTTCACGTGTGTTCTGTGTCAACAAAGATCTGTGTAAGTGTAGGATGACAGGAAATGTTAAACACATACCTAAATCTTTTTCCATGTGTTATTACTAACAATAAAATGTATACATGAAGTGTATAATGTGTGAAGACTGAAGTCCAAATATCAAATAAGCACTTTCACGAAAGATATAAGTATAACAGAACAAGTGCGCTTTTATTCAAGAATATAACCGAAGAAAAAAGAAAGCAGGTTACGGTAGGCAGTTGATACGCCAGCTTGTGTGGTGCTAAGAACTGCTGCCTCCCAATCAAGAGCTTCTGGGTTCGATGCTGGCAGCTTCTCAAGTTTACCGTTTTGAGTAGAGAGCTGCTCTTATTGTTAATATTATACAATAAAAACATACATTTGATTTGTGTCTGTAACAGCCACTGTAAATTTATAGTGCGTACCGTAACCTGATTTCTTTTTTCTCAAATCATGACGACGGTTCTACATCGGATCAAAAATGCATTTTTGCCATCGCTGTACTTTGTATATGTACATGGGAAGCTCTGCACTCTACTTTTGACTGTAGGAAATACAGTGGGATGCAAAAGTTTGGGCAAACTTGTTAATAGTCATTATTTTCCTGTATAAATCGTTGGTTGTTACGATAAAAAATGTCAGTTAAATATATCATATAGGAGACACACACAGTGATATTTGAGAAGTGAAATGAAGTTTATTGGATTTACAGAAAGTGTGCAATAATTGTTCAAACAAAATCAGGCAGGTGCATAAATTTGGGCACCACAAAAAAGAAATGAAATCAATATTTAGTAGATCCGCCTTTTGCAGAAATTACAGCCTCTAAACGCTTCCTGTAGGTTCCAATGAGAGTCTGGATTGTGGTTGAAGGTATTTTGGACCATTCCTCTTTACAAAACATCTCTAGTTCATTCAGGTTTGATGGCTTCCGAGCATGGACAGCTCTCTTTAACTCACACCACAGATTTTCAATTATATTCAGGTCTGGGGACTGAGATGGCCATTCCAGAACGTTGTACTTGTTCCTCTGCATGAATGCCTTAGTGGATTTTGAGCAGTGTTTCGGGTCGTTGTCTTGTTGAAAGATCCAGCCCCGGCGCAGTTTCAGCTTTGTCACTGATTCCTGAACATTGGTCTCCAGAATTTGCTGATACTGAGTGGAATCCATGCGTCCCTCAACTTTGACAAGATTCCCAGTCCCTGCACTGGCCACACAGCCCCACAGCATGATGGAACCACCACCATATTTTACTGTAGGTAGCAGGTGTTTTTCTTGGAATGCTGTGTTCTTTTTCCTCCATGCATAACGCCCCTTGTTATGCCCAAATAACTCAATTTTAGTTTCATCAGTCCACAGCACCTTATTCCAAAATGAAGCTGGCTTGTCCAAATGTGCTTGAGCATACCTCAAGCGGCTCTGTTTGTGCTGTGGGCAGAGAAAAGGCTTCCTCTGCATCACTCTCGCATACAGCATCTCCTTGTGTAAAGTGCGCCGAATGGTTGAATGATGCACAGTGACTCCATCTGCTACAAGATGATGTTGTAGGTCTTTGGTGCTGGTCTGTGGGTTGACTCTGACTGTTCTCACCATTCGTCGCTTCTGTCTATCCGAAATCTTTCTTGGTCTGCCACTTCGAGCCTTAACTTGAACTGAGCCTGTGGTCTTCCATTTCCTCAATATGTTCCTAACTGTAAGAAACAGACAGCTTAAATCTCTGGGACAGCTTTCTGTATCCTTCCCCTAAACCATGATGGTGAACAATCTTTGTCTTCAGGTCATTTGAGAGTTGTTTTGTGACCCCCATGTTGCTACTCTTCAGAGAAAATTAAAGGAGGAGGGAAACTTACAATTGACCCCCTTAAATACTCTTTCTCATTATAGGATTCACCTGTGTATGTAGGTCAGGGGTCACTGAGCTTACCAAGCCAATTTGAGTTCCAATAATTAGTTCTAAAAGTTTTGGAATCAATAAAATGACAACGGTGCCCAAACACATGACAACAAATGATAACAACAAAGACAGCAACTGGTGAAAACTTGCATGATATGTACACAAATGTAAGCCTATCTACATCATTTCCATCTGCTAGTGGTGTAATGTTGTTGAATGATTTGTTGTATGTATGCTTTGTGGTGCTTTGTGTCAAACTGCAAGGGTAATGTAGGCACATTTACAACACTGAGATCTGATCTGATTATATTTGGACACCCCTAAACATTAAACCCCACACTAAGTCATCTAATTAAGTAAGCTGAAAAAACTTCAGGTTTACTGTTTGCAAAGTCTGCTTGAATCGTGATGATATGGCACACAAAACTATCGATACATTAGTTTACTCCAGTGCTAAACGGTGAGTTTATTGTAGCTGTCCATGTTTCAAATTCAGTTTGGTCCCTTTCTTCATAGTCTCTTGCATCTTCTTTGCAGAATGTCCTTTGGGTCCAAAAATGATTGTACTTCATACACAAGATCTCTAAGTGACCTGCAATAAGTCACCGTAAGGTATCCAATAAGCTTAAAATTAAGCTATATGTTCATTTTCAGGAAACATTTTGTTTTCCTCAAGATCTCAAGAAAGCAATTTCCATTACCTTGAAAACAGACTTTCTCAAGATCTCAAAAAAATTATTCCGTTTTCTCAAGAAAACAATATTGTACGCTCTTTCTCGTCTTCTGTAATACTTAGTAAAATTCTTCTAGCACTACTTTAATAATTCCATGCTTATGCCTTCTTATACAATCGACTAAAGATTTTCAGAATCTATTTTCCTTCCTTCTCTTGAGTATTTTTCTGACTTTTAATCTGCCCATTGTATTATAGATTAGATCCAGGAAATTCTTAAATTTTAATAGGACTTTTACTCATTCATTATTTAGGCAACTATTGGTTTCTGTTGTTGGTTGGTTTGTTGGCTTCTTTTACCTGTCAATTGTATGTCATTTGCTTCAGTATATCTTTGACAGATCACAATCCTTCATCAGTCAATCATGCTATGTAACATATGGATATACTTTCATTTTTTCTTTAATTTATCTTCTTTAATTTAACCCAGCAACAGGGGATGCACAAACCAGTGTATTTCTTTGTGCCGGTCCCAAGCCCGGATAAATGGGGAGGGTTACGTCAGGAAGGGCATCCGGTGTAAAATTTTCCCAAATCAATATGTGGACAACAATGCAAATTTCCATACCGGATCAGTTGAGCCCCGGGTTAACAATGACCGCCACCAGTACTGTTAATTAACAGGGTGCTGGCAGAAATTGGGCTACTGTTGGCCGAAGAAGAAGAAGGAGAGGAAGAGGAGGAAGACGTGTCCGGAGGCAGGAGGAGAGGAGGAAAGTAAAGAGAGTGGAACTGAGGGTAGGCACTTTGAATGTTGGCAGTATGACTGTTAAGGGGAGAGAGTTAGCAGATATGATGGAGAGAAGGAAGGTTGATATATTGTGCGTACAAGAGACTAAATGGAAGGGGAGCAAGGCCAGGTGGATTGAAGGTGGATTCAAATTGTTCTATCATGGTGTGGATGGGAGGAGAAATGCAGTAGGGGTTATTCTGAAGAAACAGTATATCAAGAGTGTTTTGGAGGTGAAAAGAGTGTCAGACAGAGTAATGATTATGAAGCTAGAAATTGGAGGTGTAATGATGAATGTTGTTAGTGCATACGCCCCGCAAGTTGGGTGTGCAATGGGTGAGAAAGAAGATTTTTGGAGTGAGTTGGATAAAGTGATGAACAGTGTACCCAAGAGACAGAAAGTGGTAATTGGAGTGGATTTCAATGGACATGTTGGTGAAGGGAACAGAGGAGACGAGGAGGTGATGGGTAGGTATGGTGTCAAGGAGAGGAATGAAGAAGGTCAGAGGATAGTGGATTTTGCCAAATGGATGGACATGGCTGTGGTGAATATGTATTTTAAGAAGAGGGAGGAACATAGGGTGACGTACAAGAGTGCAAAAGATGCACACAGGTAGATTACATTCTATGCAGAAGAGTCAATCTGATGGAGATTGAAGACTGCAAAGTGGTGGCAAGGGAAAGTGTAGTTAAGCAGCATAGGATGGTGGTCTGTAGGATTACGTTGGAGATCAAGAAGAGGAAGAGAGTGAGGGCAGAGCCAAGGATCAAATGGTGGAATTTGAAAATGGAAGACTGCAAGGTTGAGTTTAGGGAGAAGGTGAGACAGGCACTAGGTGGTAGTGAAGAATTACCAGACAGTTGGGAAACAGCAGATATAGTAAGGGTGACAGCACGAAGGGTGCTTGGCGTGACATCTGGACAGAGGAAGGAGGAAAAGGAAACCTGGTGGTGGAATGGGGAAGTACAGGAAAGCATACAGAGGAAGAGGATGGCAAAGAAGAAGTGGGATAGTCAGAGAGAAAGTAGACAAGAGTACAAGGAGATAAGGCACAAGGTGAAGAGAGAGGTGGCAAAGGCTAAAGAAAAGGCGTACGATGAGTTTATGAGAGGTTGGACACTAAGAAGGGAGAAAAGGACCTGTACCGATTGGCTAGACAGAGGGACTGAGCTGGGAAAGATTTGCAGCAGGTTAGGGTAATAAAGGATAATGATGGAGACGTACTCACAAGCAAGGAGAGTTTGTTGAGCAGATGGAAAGAGTACTTTGAGAGGCTTATGAATGAAGAGAACGACAGAGAGAAGAGGTTGGATGATGTGGAGATAGTGAATCAGGAAGTGCAACGGATTACCAAGGAGGAAGTAAGGACAGCTATGAAAAGGATGAAGAATGGAAAAGCTGTTGATCCAGATGACATACCTGTGGAAGCATGGAGGTGTTTAGGAGAGATGGCAGTGGAGTTTTTAACCAGGTTGTTTAATGGAATCTTGGAAAGTAAGAGGATGCCTGAGGAGTGGAGAAGAAGTGTACTGGTGCCGATATTTAAGAATAAGGTGGATGTGCAGGACTGCAGTAAATACAGGGGAATAAAATTGATGAGCCACACCATGACATTATGGGAAAGAGTAGTGGAAGCTAGGTTAAGAAGTGAGGTGATGATTACTGAGCAGCAGTATGGTTTCATGCCAAGAAAGAGCACCACAGATGCAATGTTTGCTCTGAGGATGTTGATGGAGAAGTTTAGAGAAGGCCAGAAGGAGTTGCACTGCGTCTTTGTGGACCTGGAGCATATGACACGGTGCCTCGAGAGGAGTTGTGGTATAGTATGAGGAAGTCGGGAGTGGCAGAGAAGTATGTAAGAGTTGTACAGGATATGTACGAGGGAAGTGTGACTGTGGTGAGGTCTGCGGTAGGAGTGATGGATGCATTCAAGGTGGAGGTGGGATTACATCAGGGATGGGCTCTGAGCCCTTTCTTATTTGCAATGGTGATGGACAGGTTGACAGACGAGATTAGACAGGAGTCCACGTGGACTATGATGTTTGTTGATGACATTGTGATCTGTAGCGATAGTAGGAAGCAGGTTGAGGAGACCCTGGAGAGGTGGAGATATGCTCTAGAGAGGAGAGGAATGAAGGTCTGTAGGAATAAGACAGAATACATGTGTGTAAATGCGAGGGAGGTCAGTGGAATGGTGAGGATGCAGGGAGTAGAGATGGCGAAGGTGGATGAGTTTAAATACTTGGGATCAACAGTACAGAGTAATGGGGATTGTGGAAGAGAGGTGAAAAAGAGAGTGCAGGCAGGGTGGAATGGGTGGAGAAGAGTGTCAGGAGTGATCTGTGACAGACGGATATCAGCAAGAGTGAAAGGGAAGGTCTACAGGACGGTAGTGAGACTAGCTATGTTATATGGGTTGGAGACGGTGGCACTGACCAGAAAGCAGGAGACAGAGCTGGAGGTGGCAGAGTTAAAGATGCTAAGATATGCATTGGGTGTGACAAGGATGGATAGGATTAGAAATGAGTACATTAGAGGGTCGGCTCAAGTTGGACAGTTGGAGACAAAGTCAGAGAGGCGAGATTGCATTGGTTTGGACATGTGCAGAGGAGAGATGCTGAGTATATTGAGAGAATGATGATAAGGATAGAGCTGCCAGGGAAGAGAAAAAGAGGAAGGCCTAAGCGAAGGTTTATGGATGTGGTGAGAGAGGACATGCAGGTGATGGGTGTAACAGAACAAGATGCTGAGGACAGAAAGATATGGAAAAAGATGATCTGCTGTGGCGACCCCCTAACGGGAGCAGCCGAAAGAAGAAGAAGGTTTATCTTCAGACAGATCATTAAATAAAGACCATCAGGATTTTGCAGTGAGCACATAATCATCACTCAAAAGTATTGAATACCCAAGGAAAAAGTAGCATATGCAAGGCTCTGGTCATCATGTTATTTTTATGAACCTTGCAAAATCAGTGGTGAACTGGTAATGAATAAGACAAACTTATTAAGAACAACCAAATCTAAAACTGCTATTGCTAATCACAACAGATAGCTTGCATAACTTAGAACTGCCTATAGTCATGAAAGTTGAAGACACAGACAAGGATATAAGTGAATCAACAAACTGAATAATTTCAATCAAACTCTTACTATTATTGTTAATAACACTACTGTTTTTATTAAAAGACAAGTCTGGTAATTTTATAAGTTGAATTTGTTTTTTCATAGTTATGATTTGCCTGCATTAAGTTGTGCTCTAGAGTGGAGAATCTATACTAATAAACGGCAAAGCCCTCACTCACTCACTCACTGACTGACTGACTGACTGACTGACTGACTGACTGACTGACTCATCACTAATTCTCCAACTTCCCGTGTAGGTAGAAGGCTGAAATTTGGCAGGCTCATTCCTTACAGCTTCCTTACAAAAGTTGGGCAGGTTTCATTTCGAAATTCTACGCGTAATGGTCATAACTGGAAGTTGTTTTTCTCCATTTACTGTAATGGAGTTGAGCTGGAGGGGCGGAGTTTCGTATGACATCATCACGCCTCTCACGTAATCACGCATTACGTAGAAAGCCAGGAAGAGCTACAAAACGCGCTTTAGAAAACATGCATTATATAATTAAGAAGGCAGCGAAACAATTAGAAGCGAGCGACTGACATATAAAACCATATTCAGCGGCTCACGTGAACTGACGCAGTGCACAGACAAAAAGTAACAGTTCCAAAGAGTGCTGAACAAAAACCGAATTAC
>JANRMT010062792.1:62869291-62900984 GCA_026402145.1 Polypterus bichir lapradei
TCAAATGTTTCCTTTTCTTTTTCATAACTTCTTTAACACACGACATCGCTGCGAAGTGCAGTTATTTTGCTATATATATATATATATATCACAGCGACACTCATAACAGTGACAAAACAATTACATTGACAATCATGTTACGTTATTTTCAAAATGTTTCCTTTTGTTTCTCTTTCCTTCTTTAACACACTACTTCTCCGCTGCCAAGCGCGCTTATTTATATAGATATATATAAATATGTATATATAGATATGTATATATATATAGATATATAGATATAGATATATATATATATATATAGATATATATATAGATATAGAGATATATAGATATAGATATAGAGATATATAGATATATATAGATATGGGAACAACACTCATATCAATGACAAAACAATTACATTAACAATCATGTTACGTTATTTTTTAAATTTTTTCTTTTCTTTTTCATACCTTCTTCAACACACTACTTCTCCGCTGCGAAGCGCGGGTATTCTGCTAGTTTTTTATAAATCTAAAAAACGGCTTGTTCTTGCAGTTTAAAATGGCTTTCAATTTATCCTTTAACCTTAGTTTTGAATTGCCTCTCTGTTAACTGCCCTGTCCTATGCTTTAAAGTTCAACAACACTGACTGAAAAAACCCCTGCTTCAAGAAAGTAAATCAAACTATCATTTTACCTTACCTAATGCTTGGACTACAAAAATCTGCAATAAGTTAAACAGCTCTTTTTATAATTTATTACATTTATTAAAAGCATGTAACATTCCTTACAATCAAGTCAAATTTAACAAAACTAAATTCAATTCAAATCCTTCCCATGAGAAACTGAGAAAGGCAAACAGCCAGAGTAAAGCTTTTGAGAGTAGTGTTGTATTCCTCCTGTATTCCGCATTAAGAGGTATTTAATTCCGTTTAATAACCACAAACTCTCACTCAAGCTCTTGCTCAGAACAGTGTCTTTTTATTTATTTATTTATTTATTATTTTATCTCTCTTTTTCTTCTTCACTTCCGGTTTCATCTCATTCCCATAATACCTTTCAAACCACCTGACATATGGCATATTAACCATGGATATGACATCCCCCCTTTACTTGGCATTAGACTCCTAGTTAGAACAACAACGAAATAAAATGAAACTGGACTGCATGAACATCCATTAAACTAATCAGCATCACAGCTTAACTATCCTCAACAGTATAGATTCTAAGTTTCTCTAAACCATCAGCACTGTAAAACATTACCATATCGATAAACATGAATTCCTTATTAAACAGACAAATATTTTACTTTTCTGCAGATTTTTATCCATGAATCCAATGTTTTTTACACTCTAGGAATTAAACTCAACAAATATTGGAAAGAGCATATCTTTCTTTTCAAAATCATGAACAGCATTAAAGTGTTGACCTTGTCAATCTCATGCACCATATGCCTATCAGTCACAAACATAGTCAGAAAGTCTACTGGGTGTTCGCTTAACTCTTTGCGGCCTAATCGGTATTTCTGCATGTCTCTGTTTGTCAGAGTCCTTTTCTGTTTGCGGAGTCATCTGTTTCTCTCTCGCTTCATTGGCTTCTGTGTCAGTAGATCCCTGTGTTGCCTCCTCTTCATGGAGTGTTTCTGGTATTTGTCCTTGTAATTCATATTTCTTGACAAAGGTGGTGTTTCTCGCATATTGTGCTCCGGTTGGGGACTCCACTACGACCTTGTTTCCTGTTTTGCTGATGATTTTGTGTGGTGTCGTGCTGAATGTTGTTGAGAACTTGTCAGTCTTGTCTTGTCTCAAGAGTACAGTGTCACCGACACTGACTTCTGACTGCCGTGCCCCTCTGCGCACGTCCGCATACATTTTGCTCTTTGCTTTGTGTTCTGTGTCATGATCACATAGTTCCTGATCAGCGTGCGTCTCCAAGAGTTCTGGCAGTTTTCCTCTTATCTTCCGATTGAAGAGCAATTCGGCAGGACTTTTACCAGTCGCTGCATGGACAATGCTTCTGTACACCATCACATATTTCCGTAATTCTCTTTTCCAGTCCAATCCCTCTGCTTGAGCAATCCTAATTCTCTTCATAAGTGATGCGTTTTGACGCTCAACTTCTCCATTGGCCTGAGCATATTTTGGTGTGGTTTTCACATGCGTGATTCCATTTTCATCAAAGAAGCTTCTGAATTGTTCTGATCTAAACTGAGGTCCGTTATCTGATTTGCATGTAACCGGCAGTCCATGTCTGCTAAAGATTGTCTCCATGCTGTCTATGACCTTTTCTGTTGTGGTGGTAGTCAAGATGTCATACTCGTAGTATCGACTGAAGTAGTCTACTACTACCAGAATGGAGTGGTTTGACAGGAGAGGTCCCAGAATATCAACTGCGATGTCCCGTCAGGGTCCATCGGGTAGCGGTGTCGGTCTCAGTAATTCAGGTGGGTCAGGCTTAGCCACTATCTGACAGCCGTGGCAGGCCTTGCAATGTCTTTCGGCTGCTCTATCCATGCCAGGCCACCACACTTTTGCTCTGAGATGTTGCTTTGTTCCCACGATACCCAAGTGTCCTTCATGGGCTAGTACAAGCGCTCGTAGGACCTGGGGCAATACTATACGCGTGCCTCTCAGAACAAGATATCCTATTGTGCATAGCTCATTTGCAATAATCGCATACTGTTTACACTTCTCAAAATGTCCAGTCACTATAGCCCTGCGCACCTCACATAATTCTGGATCGGTGGCTGATGCTTCCTCCACTTCTCTGGTGGTCAGTGCTTTTGGAGTTGCATTCACTGCTACAAATCGTACATATTCTTCAGCCCCATGTTTGTGTTCGACACGTTTCACTGTATTTGTCAGCAGTCGTGACAGCGGATCAGCAATATTATTCTTCCCTGCAATGTGGACCACTTTGAATTCATATGGCTGTAATCTAAGAACCCACCGCTCAATCCGTGCACATGGTTTGGATCGGGGACCATATATCACCTCTAACGGCTTATGGTCTGTGACTAGGTCAAATTTTCTCCCATAGATATATGGATGTAATCTTTCGCAGGCCCATACTAGGCCTAGCGCCTCTCTCTCTGTCTGAGAGTATTTGCGTTCGCAGTCAGTTAAACTGCGGCTCACATAGCACACCGGAACATTAATCCCCTTTTGGTTTTGTACCAGTACTGCACCTAATCCCACAGGACTTGCATCCACTATCACCTGTGTTGGGGCATCTTTGTTGAAGTAAGCTAGAGTTGTAGTTTTAGCTAGCTCTGCCTTAAGAGCACTGAAAGCTTGTTTCTGTTCTGGCCCAAATCTGAACGGTGTGTCTTTCCTTGTCAGGCGTCTCAGTGGTTCTGACAGGGTTGCAAACTGTGGAATAAATCTGCTGCTGTAACCCACGAGCCCAAGGAAGCTGCGCACCTCCGTCACATTTTCTGGCTCCCGTGCTTCAGTCACAGCTTGCACTCTCTCCTCTGTCGGCCCAATTCCCTTTTCTGACAACAGGATTCCCATAAAAACCAGTTTGTCCATGTTGAACTGACATTTTTCTGGGTTCAGCGTTAATCCTGTCTCTCTGAGCCTTACCATGACTGCGTGAAGTCATCTGTCATGTGTCTCTTGGTCTTGTGCGTGTATGATTACATCATCTGATATATTCTCTACACCTTCAATCCCAGCTAGGGCACTAGCTATTTCATGCTGATACTGTTCGCTAGCAGATGATACCCCAAACAACAGTCTTTTGTACCTGTACACCCCATTGTGAACTGCAAACGTGGTGATTTCACGTGACTCAGGGGTCAGCTCAAGTTGGTGGTAACCCCATTTCAGGTCTAGCTTGCTAAATATGGTCGAGCCATTCATGCCCTGGAGCAGCTCATCCACAGTAGGGATTGGAAAGCGTTCCCTCACTATGGCCTCATTGGCCCGTCTCATGTCTAAGCAAAGACGAACATCATTCCCTGGCTTTGGGACGATCACCACTGGATTCACCCACGGGGTGGGTCCGTTCACAGGTTCGATGATGTCCAAGTCTATTAACTCCTTTATCCTGGATTCCACTGCCCTTCTGAGGTTGAAGGGTATGCGTCCAAGTGGCTGAGCTACAGGTCTCACCTCTGGGTTAATGTGTAGCCGGACCTGTCTCGTTTTCAGTTTTCCTACTCCTACGAACACGTTGGGGTACTGCTGTTGGAGTGCTTGCTTAATGTCAGTTACTGCAGAAATGTTGGCGCCTATTCTCAAAACCCCCAAGCGCGTCGCTGTTTCTTTCCCCAGCAGTGGTTCGCCATTACCTCTGATTACGATGAACTCAGCATGTTCAGTTTTATCTCCTATTGAAACCTGACATGTGAATGCACCTTTTACAGATAGTCGCTGGCTGGAAGAATATGAATAAAGTTTCCTTTCTGCCTTAGGGACATAAGAGTGACACTTAATATGTTCTGACTTCAGCTTTTCCCACGTGTTTTCTCCCATTACATTGCTTGTAGCACCTGAGTCAATCAACATTCTTATGTTCACTCCTCCAACACAGAAGGTAAGCCTCTCTGGCATGTCACCTTCATTAATAGTAAATGCAAAATCATCATGTGCATTAACACTGTTTACATTTTGTTTTGTTTTTGAACCTTTTGTGCGGCACATTTTTGCATAATGGTCTTTTCCATGGCACTTGTGACATATCTGTCCACGTGCGGGGCATTTCGGATCTCGCCCTATGTGGTCAGTGTTCCCACATCTGTAGCATTTTCCATCATTTTTATTGTCTCTATTTTGTTTTCTTTTTACATTTTTATTTCTGTATTTTGCCCCCTTTTCTTTCTGGAAAATTCGGCTGACCGACTCTGTGGTCGCTTTTGCTGTGGGTGACATGGTCGACATTTGCTCTTCGATGCTCTCACAGCGCGCCGCTATCTCTAATGCACAAGCCAGCGTTAGGCCACGCCCCTCTTCCAAAAGTTTTCTGCGCACATATTCAGATGTCCCTTTACTTAAAATTGCATCCCTGATCTGATTGTCTGAGTCGTCACCGTAACCACAGTCTTTCACTGCCTGCCGCAGGCGTGTGGCAAACTGCTGTACAGTCTCACCCAGCTGCTGGTGTAGCTTTTGAAATACGTGTCTCGCCAGCGCTGAATTAATTTGAGGCACAAAGTATGTGTTCAAAGCATCGACTGCCTTTTGATAGTCTGTTGGCTCACCCGTGTCCGGCAAAGTTGAGAAGACATCCTGCACGTCTGCTCCAGCCAGATGCAGTAGTAGCGCGCGTCTCCTTTGCTTCGTAACACTGGTTGTATCTTCGTTTATTATGAGCCCTTTACCGTCCGCATATAGCTCAAACGACATTAGCCATCTTTTCCATCTGGAGCCTAGCGTGGCTGGATCCGTGTAGCATGCGAAGTTCTGGATCCCGGATTTCTCCATACTAATTGACTAACTGATCCAACTAGTAAAATTAAAGTACTCCTCGTCGCCAATGTTGTATTCCTCCTGTATTCCGCATTAAGAGGTATTTAATTCCGTTTAATAACCACAAACTCTCACTCAAGCTCTTGCTCAGAACAGTGTCTTTTTATTTTATCTCTCTTTTTCTTCTTCACTTCCGGTTTCATCTCATTCCCATAATACCTTTCAAACCACCTGACATATGGCATATTAACCATGGATATGACAAGTAGTATAGAGGGAAAGGAGTCTTTCTCCCCAATATAAGTGCTTATTATAAAAAAAGTTTTGAACAGATCCTCTAAGTGAGAATTTGATTTTTTCCAGTTTCAAATAGTATATAACATATCAGTTACCCACTGTCTTAACACAGGTGGGTTAGGATTATTCCAGTTAAGCAAGATAAGTCTATGTGCTAATAGTGAAGTAAAGGCAATTACAGTTTGTTTGTCCTTCGCCACCTTAAATCCATCTGGGAATATACCAAACACAGCTGTTATTGGGTTAGGAGGGATTGTGACACCAAGGCTGTCTGATAGGCATTTAAAGAATTTTGTCCAGAATGATGTTAATTTGGTACAGGCCCAAAACATATAGCCCAGTAAGCTGGAATTTGATTGCAACATTCACCGATTGGATCTTGCCCTGATAACATCTTGGACTATTTTAATAGAGATAGATGTGCTTAATAAAAAATTTTAAGTTGAATAACTGAATGCTTTGCACATATGTGTATCTGGCATGCTGAACTTGATATATGCACTTCAAAGCACTTCTTGAAACAGGCATTCACATGTGATTGAAGACTTACTTGGCACTGAAGGAGTGGAGGTTACTTATATAGGAGGCAAAGACTGTAGTGTGAACCATGAACATAATGAAAATTTTGAAGAAAGATAAATGCCAGTCTATTGGCAACATACTGTAAATCAGGCATGTCAAACGTGCGGCCCACAACAGAAATCTGTGCGGCCTGCATGACAGATCCTAGTTAGCACTAAACTTGTACAAAATGATTACTATCGTTTGTGATTGAATCATTCTGCATCTTCGGTGTTACTTATTGACTTTTCTTACTTCTGCCTCCTGACAAAAGCACGTTTTCCCATGGCATTACGGTACCAGAAACGTCATCTGCTAGTACTGTATAGTTGCAGCTGTGAAGTCGCAACTGAAGTGCTAGGCTCCGGTCCGCGGCCCACTACCGGGCCGCGAGAGTACTGCCAGCAATGGAGACTCACTCAGTGAAGGGCTACAGCAAAAAGGCTGCCCCCATCACTGAGGACACTTTTCAGAACACTAGTGCGGGCGGGGCTTTGCAGCGGCGCAGAAAGAGGAGAGAGACCGCGGTGAGAGAGTATTACAACAAAGTATTTTTATGTTTCTGACAGTTTCCCCATATGACACGAATAGAAATCTCGTTACTACGAAGTACATTCAGCAGCAGATACTTTCATTACAACGAAGTGACCTTGAAATGCTTGAATGAATCATCCATAGAGCAGTTAGTTCTGTGGTCACAGCTCAGTTGTGGACATTTGCACAATGATCCACAAATAGAAACACTGTAAAAAAATGTTTTCTTCGAACTTTCCTTGCACTGTTTTTTTGCTGTTTTTGTTTTGTGTGGTTTTAAGTGATACATTTTCCGTATTGCTCATCAACATTTGAAAAACATCCATTAGAATTTAACTCATTATCACCCTTCTATAGAAACGGCATACTTGTTATATGCAAAAAAGAAGAAAAATCTCGGGTTGCAAACATATGCGAACTGCTGCATTTGAAGACGCCGAAAAAGCTGTTTATGTGGTTGCAGTGATGCTTGTTCAAGAAACATTCATATTAATGTGGCACTCATTCAAGAATATATGAGGTTTTTAAACTCTCTTGGGACCCGGACAAACAATCTCACACATGGCAATAGCGCTTCGGGACGCACCTCAGCGTGTCGTTCCCGTTGGGTGGGGGGGATCCCAGATCCCAAAAGAGTTCAGAAATCTCACAATATGAAGAAGAAAAGGATAATTTGGCTTCTGATTGATAACGGTGCTGACCACAACATGCTTCCGCACTTAGATAATGTTCACGTTGAATTCCTCCCACCCAATTGCATGGCAGTGCTTCAGCCATTGGATTTGGGAATCATTCGCACCCTGAAAATGTATCATCGCAAGGAAATGCTGAGAAAAATTCTCGTCAGCACGAATAACACGAAAGAAGCTATTGAAGCTGCTTCCATTTCCAACATCCTATCTTTGTGATGCACGTTTTCTGCAGTGACAGCAACCAAAACAAGATTACGGAGTATACTGAACATAAGCAACACACTTCGCGTGTCACTGCCTTCCATCCTCCCCAGATGGGATCGTCTGGTTGCAGGAAAACAAGCTCAGGGCTCTCACTGATTCAGCATTATGGTAAGCTGTATATTTTCTATTACTAAATTATAACTTAATAATAATAATAATAGAAATGTAATGTAAATTGTGTATAAAACTGCCCTACGAACCCGCCAATAATCACCCCATAAACTCCAACCTCCAACAACCCACCGGTCCCTGGAAAAATTTACTTCTAGCAAAGCGGTCCTTGGTGTCAAACAGGTTGCAGACCACTGGGCTACACTACTGGCTGGGCTGCTGAGACTGGCCACTGGGCAGAACTGACCATCACGAGTAGTAATAGCTTGCATATTTTCATGGTTTTTTTTTGCTCTAGTTTTATGTAATTTTGTGCTAGTATTGTAACGAACAGTTACAGGTTGAAAACAAGTGTTGCTATTTTTAATAGGAGTATTTATGGCTTAACAATTAGATCACTGTGAATTTTAGAGTATCAAAATGAGTGACTCACAGTAATAGTTATGCATACGAAAATTAAATACTAGTTTCATAGCTCTGGCAGGAAAAGTTGCCATTTGTGTTGCAACCCACACTGCCCAATGGAGTCTTGGCTGGAAACCTACAGTTAGCATGTTCTGCTGTATTCCAGCTCATATGCTTATAGACATAAGCACAAGTGGACATCCTACTGTGTTCTGAGAACAGAGCTGTTGCTGTAAGTAAATTGCTTGCATCCATTACATTTTGAACTCTTCTGTAAAATCATAGGATTATTTTGTAACTTTTATTAGAAGTAATACCTACCAACCTGTTTGTAGTTGATTTTCAATTGAAAATATATCATTATATCTTTAATATTATATATTTTATTTGTCAAATGTTTGGACACTCCTAACTGAATGAATGCTTTTAATTATCAAAGACATTTGATCTTTTTGATTATGAATAAATCCTTGAAATTTGATTCTAGGACCAATACAAATGGTGAACTTCATTCATATGCATGAATTTCTTCAAAAGTAAAATCTTAAAATAAAAAAAAACTCTTTTTTTTAATGCGCACCACACTTCCACCACCCCCTCAACCCCAACCCCATATCATCCTAATTTTTGTGGAATTTCTTTCATTGTTAACAGGAGTTATAATCAATTGCTTAACACATTGACTGCTGGACCATTTATTATCAGGATGCTGCAGTATAGGTCTGTGCATATATGATAAATAATGAACTCTATCAAAATGTAAAGAAATATATTAGAAAGCAAGGGTTTTATTATCAACAGTAACTCTATCAAAATGTAGAGAAACTGCGAATTACTTTAATTTTCACCAGCAACATGACTAAAAATCTCCGTTTGAATGAGAGTCTCAGAAGCATGGCATCATGTAGAGTGCAGGCTTGGAAGAACATGTATATAACACATTTCGTTGTACTGTCTATGCATGTTGCATACAGCACACTTGGTAGTTAGTGACTGTTTGTGCTTAGTGGGAAGCAGAATGTTTATGTATTGCTGTCCTGACAAGTTGGATGCCCTATGATGAAAAAACAGCTTCAGTGCAGCTATCTGCATCAGTACCAGAGTCTACAGGTTCCACATCATCCTGTTGATTGTCACTAAGATACGAGTTCCCTCGTATGTCATATTTTGACAGCTTTAATGAGATATGACTTAACTTGTACCTCGCCATCAAAGTGCTAATGCAGTCAATTGTATGTGAACACCACTGACAGTACAATGTGTGAGCGCTGGTACGGTCTCAGAACATGGTCATTTTTGTGACAGCTAATGCATGGCTTGGTTGCTATGATCAGAGTTATAAAAGTATATAACAGTGAGTGTACTGCTAGAATGATAAGAATTATAACAACGTTTATTTCAATAGCACATTTTCATACAAAACACATAGCTCAAAGCAATTTACAAGATATTAAAGAAAACAATTGCCAGTAAAAAGAAAAATAATAAATTAGAAATAAGTATATACACTAATAAATAAATGAAACACCAAAAATAGTAAATATGAATAAATCAATACACACTTACTATGGTTTAAATTGCTAAAATATTTTTTTACGTATTTATTGATTATAACAATAAGTCCAATGCTATAGTCTCATAGCCAAGCATGATAGAGAAATGAAATGCATCCAGCTGGCAAGATGCTGAAGAAAATAATCCTGCAGTGGTTCGAAGACCACCCAGGCCCCACTGGGCATTCTATGAAACATAAAAGCTCTTATGTAATTCCTTATTATTTTTATGCTTCATTGTAGAAGATTCAAAAAAGTGGGTCTCAGCAGCAGCTTAAGCATCCACTTTCCTTTAAGCATCACAGATGGCTACAGAATACCTTGATCAGATGGTGGTGACACAAAATGCCATCAGAGCAAAACTAAATTAAATTTATGTACAAGTTAAGACCCTCATGTTTTTCATTTATGCTGATAGTTAAGATTTCTGTTTTCTTCCTTGTGTACTACTCAATAATTCAGAAGTCACGTAAGATATTGGATCAGAAGGCACAAAGCTCTAGGATTTTCAGGTGCAATAGATAAGTAAAGCTGAACCTCACCTGCAAAGCTGTGGTAGTTCATCTTTTAATGGAGTGTGTAGCTTGACAAAAATAGTGGGCCCAGAACAGCTAGTACACCATATACAATATCATTGACCCTCAAACTACAGTCACTACAACTAGCAAAGAATTTCTTGCCCATTATGCAAGATTGAAACCAGTTGAAAATACTACCAGAGAGACTGACTTATTGGCAATTGTGATTAAGGAGAATACTGTGGTGCAGCGTATAAAATGCTGGGCTCAGCATTAACCCACAATAACTACTTTAACCAATGCAGGATCTGTGCTATGATTTGGTCTAAAACCTGACTGAAACTTGCTAAAAAGACTTTTTTCAAGTAAACATTTATTTGCTGAAAAACTGCTTTTTCTAGAATTCCAATTTAAAAAAGGCAGATTAGAGATTAAATTTGTTAAGAGGAGTCCTAGACTATTTCTCTTGAGGAGAGGTTTAACTATCACAGTCTTCAAAGAATCTGGGAAAACACCAGTATCTAATGAAGAGATGACTGTCAAGTATACTAACAATTAGAAAGATTTCTTTAAAAAGCCTATTCAGACGGTATCTAGGACACAAAATTTTTCAAATGAGTAATTGTTCTACTAAGTTCAGGTAAAACTACCTTAGTGAAGGAATTTAATTCACTGTAATAAGCACACTGAGTTTTCAACAGGGTTTGGTTTTGAGGAATGGATTATATTACATTTAATATTGTTTATTTTATGCTTAAAATGCTGCAAAAGCCTCAGTTGTTTCACTTGAAGTTTTTAGTAGGCATTCCATGCCATCGGTTTAAAAGAAGATCAATTTTTGAAAATAAATGTTGGAAAATAGCTTTCTTTGATTTCCTACATCATCACTGGTAGTTTACAAAAATAAGACAATCTCTCAAGAAGGACTGCTGACTTGTATTGCAGTATATGGGCCTTCAGTATATCATAAAGGACTTTTAGTTTAGTTTTTTTTCATTTACAGTCAGATATTCTATTTAATGTTGAGACAACTCTGTGAGTCTTACGAGGTATTTTAGTAGTGAAAGATTTCTAAACATATTTTTCAGGGGCTTATATTGGCTGATCCCTCACCTTAGCATTAAAATTTTCCACCTTAAGGGTTACATTCTTAGTTGTATTATGATAACCACTAAATTCATACTTATTATTCAGAACAGTACCAGACCTAGAAGCTGCAAAATACCTCTTTTATATACACACTGATTTTTAGTTCTTGTCATCAATATTTCTGTGTCAAATACAATACAAAAGTTGTCAGATACACTGATATCTATGATGTGTGTCGCATTACTTTTTAATCTTTCGAAATTACTAGGCCCAGCATGTGTCCTCAGGTATGTGTAGGGTACAATAGTTTATGCTTTGAAACATCACTTCAGATTAGAAATGGTACTGTAATAATATATGTATCCTGGACAAATGCTTGTGGTACTGTGGTCAACTTTAACTTTTTATATGGTGTAGTAGTTAATATTTCAATAATTATAGTTTGTGAATACAATCGCATTTGTAACAACAACATTTATTTATATAGCGCATTTTCATACAAATGATGCAGCTCAAATTTATTTATAAGTTGAAAACAGTTTATAAAAATATAACAATAAAAAAAGATTAGGCAATACTAAAGAACAAAGAATAAAGTAAAGTCTGATGGCCTGGAGGGCAGAAAGAAAAAGAAAACTCCAGAGGACTGGAAAAAAAAAAACAAAATCTGCAGTGGTTCCAAGGCCATGAGACCGCCCAGCCCCGACTAGGCATTTTACCTAACATAAATTATCTAAATCAGTCCTCATAGTTTAAAGACTTCATATGGAAGAATTAGATGATGATGTTCATGTGGACATCTGGCCTTCGATCCATTAAAGTTAGGAACTGCATGGTGCTTTGATCAGGTGGTGGTGGTGCAGATTGCCACTACAGAAAACCGGAAAAAGAACAGTAGAGAAAGTAGGGCTTGGTATGGATTGTGGAGCCATGATATTAATGATAATTCAATGCATATACAGTTTATCTGGGTTACACTGAAATGGAGCTGTAATTGGTTTTTAGCAGTTTTTTAAAGTGCTCTACCGTATTAGCCTGGTGAATTTCTATTGGTAAGTTATTCCAGATTTTAGGTGCATAACAGCAGAAGGCTGTCTCACCACTTCTTTTAAGTTTAGCTCTTGGAATTATAAGCAGACACTCATCTGAAGATCTAAGGTTACAATTTGAAGTGTAAGGTGACAGGCATTCTGAAAATATAGGATAGAGCAAGATTATTTAAGGCTTTGTAAATCATAAGCAGTATTTTAAAGTCAATTCGAAATGGCATGGTTGAACAATGTAATGACATCAAAAAATGGAGAAATATGCTTGGATTTTCTTTTTCTAGTTAAGATTCTGGCAGTTGTATTCTGCACATGTTGCATCCAACTGATGTCTTTCCTTGATAGTCCTGAAAGGAGCATGTTACAGTAATGTAGTCGACTAAAACAAACACGTGAACCAATTTTTCAGCATCTTGCAAAGTTATAAGGGATGTAACTTTTGCTATATTTGGAAAAAATACTGTCCTGGTAATTTGATTAATATGTGACTTAAAACTTACATCAGAGACAATATTTACCACTAAATTCTTTACCTCTGCCTTGACTTTTCAGCCTAATGGATCAAGTTTAATTCTAATACCCTCACTATATCCATATTTGACAATAATTAAGATATATGTTTTCTCCTTATTTAGTTTGAGAAAATTACTGCTCTTCCACTTAGAAATACAAGAAAGACATTGGGTCAGTGAACCAAGAGAGTTGGGAGTCATGAGGCACTATTGATAAATAAGTTTTATGTCATCAGCATAGCTGTGGTAGCTCACGTTATCTCAAGGATCTGACCTAATGAAAGCCTACAGATCAAAAAGAGCAGTGGACCCAGAATAGAACCATGTGGAACACCATATAGAATATCATGTGTCCTTGAAGTATAGTTACCACAACTAACAAAGAATTTTGAATCTGTTAAGTAAGACTCAAACAAATTTAAGACACTGCCAGAGAAGCCCACCCACTGACAAAGGCGATGTATAAGAATATTGTGATTAATGGTATCAAATGCAGCACTCAGATCTAAGAGGATGAGAACAGATGAGCAGTCTCTGTCCGCATTAACCGGCAAGTCATTCACTATTTTAACCAGTGCAGTTTCTGTACTGTGTTTTGTTCTAAAACCTGACAGAAACTTATCAAGAATAGAATGTTTATTCAAGTGATCATTTAGGTGAGTAATTACTGCCTTTTCTAGAATTGTACTTAAGAAAGGCAGGTTCGAAAACAGGAAAGTACAGTACAGTAGAGGTAAAAATTAGTTTTGTTGCTTAAATGTTGCTAAAATGCTTCCATAAAAATCTGTGGAAATAGGTTAAATAATTTTTTGTTACTAAGCAAAAAACAATATATATGTTGCCTGATTAGTTAAGTTTTTGTTATAGTATGCTAAAAAAACATAAAATACAGGGTATTCTGAGAATAGGAGACGCTCATCAGCAATATGTTGATAACTTTATCAACCTGAACATTATTTTTTCACTTGCTTCACTTCTCTTTGCAGTGCACAATGTCTACTTACAAGAATTACTGCAGAGTAATCAAGCTGATGAGAAAAACACACTTTTAGATGAAGTCATCTATTTGTTTTGCTTTTCTTTTCTTTAAAAAGACTGTAAGCAATTAGCATTAAAAAGTTTCAGCTATAGTTTGATAAAGTTTATTTTCCCTGGGAAAGAATGCTTTACTGAAGACTACATTTTTAACACTAGAACTGCCAGGCAGTTTTCAGTACTATAACCATCAAGGCTACTTCAAATGGTGTCTGAATCCTGAATCCTCACTAATAGCATGGCATCCTGAGAAGGCATCACTATGCCCTATCCCTAAAAGCCACTGATAGCCTAATACAGCTTGAGTTAATATAAAAATAAACAATTTCTAGGCACACATATGTTGTCTGCATATATTTTTACTTCAAATATTAGCATATATCTTCAATTAAAAAAAAAACACACACACAAATAACCTCCAGTGTAGTTGGGCAGAAATCTGCTACAGTATTTATTAGTGAAAAGCAAAAAAACATATTATAATTAGCTAGGCACATAAAATAGAAACTATTTTATGCTAACACTTTACAGTTGTCTTTTTCTTTTTTTTTATGAGTTTTTTTCTTGTCTTCTTCAAAAGTGAGAATGACCCGAAGGGATGCTGTGACAGAGCAGCTTTCCAAAATTGTTCTCCAACCTGGCAATAAACCATTTGAGAATTTAACCATAAAAAGCAAAACAACACTTTTTAATCAGCCAGAAACGTAAAATGTTATCAAGTCAAGTCAAGCTGGGGAGCATGCACTGGTATAGTGCGTTGCCGCACCCACTACACAACGAAACAACTCGGGATCCTGGTTCACAACCCCCCAGGCAGACACGCGGTCCAGTCCCACCCTTGGGAAGTGACCCTCTATCTGCCGAAGCCAGTTGTTACGTATGTGACCCCTTGGCCTGGTCCAGCCATTCAGGTCCCCAACAATGAGAATCTTACGAGCTGGATCACCCTCGGGGAAACGCGCCACATGGCCGTAGTGCCGTAACTGACTGACGTACCTCACAATACAGGTAATGTGCCTCATTCGGGACTCGATGAGCAACCACTCACTCGACACAAAGTCAAACCAATGGTACCCAAGGATTTTCCAGAGAGACACAGTACCAAAGGAGTCCAGTCTTCGTTTCAGGTCACTGGATAGCATTCATGTCTCGCAACCATATAGCAAGACAGGAAACACCAGGAGTCTCATGTATAACGCTGTGCGTTTGCACTATAACATGACGTAAGCACAAAAGCCGAAATGTGCTTACGCACAGAAAAATCCAGATGCAGCAATCTGTGCGTACTCCAACTTCCGCGTTCTTCCGCTACATAAATCCTGATCAGCGTGAAAACTAACACACGTGCACGCGCCTTCTGTCCCGCCCCAACTCCTCCCAAAATTACGCCTCTTTGAATATGCAAATCAATATAAATCGCCCTTAAGCTCAGCCTTCTGTGAAAAGACAATGGGAAAAGCATGGGGGAAAATATAAGGATTTCAGCGAATACCAAGTGGAAGCAAAGGAAAAACATACTATTTGTTTATTTAAACCGTGGTATAATCAACAAAAGGAAGTTGATCGAGTGACATAGCATGTGGGAGAAACTTGAAAGCTCACGTTCACAAAGTCGCACAGTGCTGGAAATAAAAAAGAACTTGTCAGATATCAAAGTCGCAGTGAAAAGGCGAGTTGTAGCCCATTGTCTGAGTGTCATATGAAAGCTTATTAGGGTACAAAGAAAAAAAAAAAGGCACACAGTGGGAAAAAGCATGAAATGTCAACTTCAATCTCGAAATTTCCACTTTAATCATGTAGTTTATTTTGTCATTAAAGTAGAACATCATAAACTTCATCTTAAAATCGTTTAATTAACCAGTTTCTCAAATCACATCGTAATTAAAGTACCACGTTAAATGCTTTGTTTTGTATGTGAACTTCTATGTGCTCTATGTGTGTGAATCACTACTTGCTTCTTAAACTGGCTCTCTTCCTCCGACTGGACACAGAATCCATTACATTCGTGATATTACAGCTCTGAATAACTAAAATACTGAGATGTATACGTGATATCATTTTCATGATGATAGGAGTTAAAGCACGTTATTAAACATGGGTTTCATGGCGCAGTGATTGTGCGCGACCTTCAATGAAATAATTTATTGCAGCAATACTCATGGGCGGCTCTAGGCTTGTGGCGGCCCTGGGCAGAGAAAGAATCGGTGGCCCCTTCACCTGCCAATGTCAATATGGTATCTTATGCACGGTGGATGGCCACGTCCGTTGCGGACACTGCATAGCCGCCTCGTGCTCATGACACAAGCGTTTAACTTTTGTCGAAATTTGCTGCTGCGTTTTTAGCTGTGTTGTTATTTTCTCTTTGTTTTATATTCAATATATATTGGCATGGCTGCCCCTGCAGTCCTTGCTTTTCTTTCTCCAAGTAAACGATTGCCACACAATCAGCTCTGTAATAGACGTTAAGCCATCTGTATGCTTAGAGCGCCGATTCTTCAAAACGTTTAAGGAACATTGAAATATCTTTGTAGTACATGTTTAATTATTCTAACCTTAATGCCAGTCCCAGTGAAGAATATAGATTATTTAAATGAAGTTAAAGTTTTATCTGCATAATATAATAAACATATTTTGCTGCATTTCATCTTAAAAATTATATCATCATCATATGTAAATACACGCTTTATAAAGTGGCTCAGGTTGTGTAATATTATAATTGTAGTGCAAGTTTACAGTGGGGTGATTGTACTCATAAGTACAAACAGTTCTAAAAGGAGCAAATGATTTAGTGCGTTTGAAGTTCTTGGGATGAAACTGTTTCTGAACCGCGAGGTCCGTACAGGAAAGACTTTGAAACGTTTTGCCGTGGCTGAGACAGCGTGTGCTTGATACTGTATACCGATAATTCTCTTTCTGATCAGCTGCTGCTGTGACTCCCCACTCAGATACAGTGATATAAATACTCCAAGTGGTGCAGTGAGAGTAATATGGAAAAAGATGATCCGCTGTGGCAACTCTTAACGGGAGCAGCTGAAAGAAGAAGTAGAAGAAGAAGAAGAAGGTGCAGTGAGAGTAACAACGCTAAAGCAGTTAGTATTTGGAATACTATGGCTATTCCCTGGACCATTATATTGTTACAAGTTAATTACAATCAGATGCATTACACTAATAAACAATATGCGGTTAGTTTCAGTGTATTAGTTTCACAGCTAATTGGAGGATCTGCCTCAAAAACCATGAACCCAGAGATATCCAACGTCCTAGCCGGAGGATCAGCTTTGAACAACTGCTGAAAGTAGCCAGCCCTTCGGGTCACAACTGCAGTGTCATCCATAAGGACCATTCCATTAGCCGCCCTTACTGCGACTCTCCGAGGAACAGATTCAGATGTGCATAATACTTTGATTCCTCTGTAAGTAGGACGTGGGTCGCTAGACCACAGATGGTGTGTCACTCGCTTACAGATTCCTCTAACAAACGCCTCCTTATCTGTCCTCAGAGCCCTCGCAGCCGTCCTTCTCTATTCATGGTACAGACCAGAGTTGTCATTGAGCCGTGTGCTGCGACTCCTCTCGATGATATCCAGGGTGCCCTGCGAGATGAAACACCTCCTTCTGGGAACACCGGTAACACCAACACAACCCTCAGCAACCTTCAGGGTCTTGTCACAGAAGGTCTCCCACATCACATTAGGATCAGCAGTTGCACCCAAATATGAAAGTTCCTCACACACACTGCGTGCAAACACATTAGAAACAGCCTGGTCTTGGAGTCTGGCCAAGTCCAGGCTCATTTTCCTAGTAGATAGTAACCTACTATACCTAAGCTGGATCCCAAGAGTAGCAACAACAAGTCTGTGGTCAGAATTCACAAACTGGGCACTTCTGTAGACCCTGTAGTTTTGCAAGAGCCTCCAGCGTCTGCCCATGAGGATGTGATCGATCTCCTTCACCGCACCACCAGTATTGGAGTACGATGCGGTTCTGGGCGCTGGAACCAGGATCCAGCAATTTGCAGCCCCTGACCTTATGCAAAGTCAAGGAACATGGACCCACTTTCACCATGGTCACCAGACCCCTGGGGACCAAGACATTCCTCATAGCAAGCCCTGTCAGTGCCAGTGGCTGCATTGAAGTCACCCATGACCAGAGGAGTGTCACCTTGTGGGCACCCATCAACCAGCGAGCGAAGCTGCAAATAAAATGTCTCCCTTGCCGAGACGTCACTCACTGCAGTCCGAGCATATACTGAGACAACAGACAAGGCACCCAGGGAGTGCCGTAATCTGAGTCTCATAATAAGCTCCTTGAAAGGAGTGACATCGGACACCATCGGAAGAAGCCAATCCGCTACACCAACAGCTACTCCCAGAGTATGACAGCCGTCAGAGCGACCAGACCAATAAAAGGTGTATCTACCCACAGAGATCTGGCTAGTCCCCGGTCTGCGCACCTCAGAGTGCCGCAACTGAAATGCGGAGCTCCTCCGACAGCAGAGGAAGATGATCATCTTGCCGGAGAGACAACACGTTCCATGCGCCCACCCATATGGGCCACCTCACTTTGGGACCGAGTGCTGCTGTGCAGCAGGTGACGCCTCAGCACCACACTAGTTCCGAACCCCAACAGACCTGACCCCATTGGCTCTCCAACGGTTTCGACTCTTCCGGGGATGGGGCTCCCGAGGGCTTTCCCCCATCCCCTTCATGATGCAAGCAGCCTTCCAATGGGTGGCGACAGCAGAGCTACTCCCGTGGAGAGCAAAAAGGAGTCCTTTCTGTCGTCTTGGAGTTGTGTCAGGTTTTTTTTTTACAATGGCTGGAGTGCAAATCCTGCCTCCAACCCCCATGATTTCCCTGCAAGTTGGAGGATCACTTGCAGGGCTGGATGCAGTTTAACATCATACCCAGGACTAAAATGTTATACCGACTGGCGTGGTTGGCCGTCTGCTCATCTCGCTAATCTATGTTTTAACTTTGTTTTTATGTTTTAGTTTATCCCAACGGCCACTGTCCTACGATCGTGATTCTTTACTTAACATTTTCTGGCTTGCTTTCCTCTCAATTTTCATCTCCTGATGGGATATTATGTGAACTTCCACCTTTGTTTTATTCATCTCCTGACTACTTCACCTGGATGCCGGTGTTCACCTGTATCAGTGAGTTGAATGCCCGACAGAGACACAAATGCACCCACTGCCATCATGGAAAAAGAGCCGGAATTGTTGTTAAACAATGCTGACTCAAGTCCCAGAGCTTGGATTCCCGATGCCTGCAAGTCGTCTATGACCCATCTTCTCCTGCACAGGACTCCATCCCTGGTTCATGGACACTAGACTAGACCGGATTTAAGATCTCCATTTCAAGGTGGCTTCACTCCTCTTCGGTGAGCTCTCGGGCAGTAAACGCTGCTAATCTCTGCACGCTCACCCGTGCTCATACCGCAACGAGCTCTTCTACCTCTATCAAGGCTGCTCTCTTGAACGTGAGATCAGTGTCTAATAAAACTTTTATTCTGCAAGACTTTATTACCTCAAATAATCTGGATTTCTTTCTCATCACTGAGACGTGGATTTTAAATGGTGACTCTTCATGTTTTACCATGAGCCTATTCATTTTTAAACTCTCCGCAGCTGACTCGTCATGGTGGGGGCATTGCCACTGTTTTTAAAAGTATGTTCTTGTGTCAGAGCCTTACCCATGGCAAAGTATTTATTGTTGGTGATTTTAACATTCATGTTTGTTGTCAATCGAAACCTTTGGTTAATGACTTTTTATCACTATTGGACTCATTTGATTTTATCCAGCATATTAATACGCCAACTTACTCCCTCAGTCACACCCTTGATCTCATTCTTACTCGTGATATTTCAGTTAATAATATTGATTTATGCGATGTTTCTTTTGCTGAACACTCTTCTATAATGATGAATTTTAATATTACTGTAGATGTCCCTACTACTAATTGTGCTTCACACTGCTCTTGCTTTTTAAATTCTTCTATTATATCTGATTTTAAAACCATATTCTCTAGTCTTGATGTGCATGTCCAAAATGATGGTATCAATGATTCTGTCTTAAAATTTAATTCTTCTTGTAAAAGGGTTTTAGACTCAATTGCTCCGTTCAAGATACACAGTAATAAGGGAAGACCTGCTCCCTAGCTAAATGATCGCGATCGCTGCACCGTGCCTGTCAAGCTGCTGAACGGCGTTGGAAAAAAGATGGACTGATTGTTTCTAAACAGATTTTTAGGACTTCTCTATTCAACTTCCAGGCTGCAGTTAAGATAACACTAAAGATTTCTTTGCTGATTTACTATCCCGTCATTATAAGAACCTAGGGTCTTATTTAATTCAATTAATGCGGCCATTCAACCTCATTCTGTGATGGGATTAAATAGCACTGTTCATTCATATGCACAGTTTCTATCATTCTTTGTCAGCAAAATTGATACTATCTGCTGTGACATTGTTCGAACTGGGTTTGATCTTCCTATTGTTAAACAAGGCATTGTCTTAGAATCCTTCGATCTAGTCTCCCTTTCACAGTTAAAAAGAACTATTGACACCCTTAACACTAGAATTACCAGAGCCTACGAGAAAACTCGTAAATCTGGCCCACCTTAAATCCGTTCGCACCTCTCCACCAGCATCTTTTGTCCTGTAAACGTGCCGATTAAGACAAGCAGCCGGCTATTCCATTCCCCACCGTCGCAGAAAGTTCACTAAGTTCTCCCAGCTCATGCCTTGTTTGATTATCTGGGAGTGAGTGGACTGCTGGAGTTTTAGACTGGAAATAATAGATTGTTATTTGGAACACATGCATTTCATGTGTGTTCCATTTCTACATTAATCTGTGTAAACACATGGTTAAAACAGAAACTTTTTCATATTTTAGTAATAAATATTACAAAATGTAGGCATAAACTATAGAATGTGTGAAACCTGAAGTCCAAAGATCAAATAAACACTTTCACAAAAGGTTCAAGATCAATACAACAGCTTCCGTGGTGTAGCGGTAAGATTTGCTGATTGTAATCAAGGGGCCACTGGTTTGATCCCCACTGCCTCCTATATTTGCTGTTTTTAGTAGATCGCTGCTCTTATTGTTAATATTTTACAGTGCACACATACATTTGGTTTGCGTCTGTAACAGACTGTGTACATTTATAGTACTGCGCTTGTAACAGCGCCAGCATAAATTCACACCCGATCTGACACTGTTCATTTTCAAATAATATTGTATTAGTGCGATGACGTTTTGTGATTGGTACTATTCAGGTTATAAAATGATTTCTTCAAAATGTCACATATACCTATGTCTGTGTTACTTTTTTGTTTTTTGATATCAAACACCATAAGGTGCATACTAATTCTGTGTGAGCAGGAACACTCAATAAAACTGAATAAAAAAAATAAAGTGATGGTGAGATATGAAGAAGGCAGATTCACCAGCATTTGTGTGTCAGCTTTTATCCCTCCAGATCAGAGAATGTCCAGTTTCACATTGCCTCAAAACACTACTCAGCATCAGATCCCTAGGGCAGTAGTATGTATTGTGATTATGAGAGAATAAAAGTGAAAAAAAAAGGTAACTTTTACAAGTACAGTACTATAAATGTACACGGTCTGTTACAGATGCAAACCAAATGTATGTGTGTACTGTATAATATTAACAATAAGAGCAGCGCACTACTGAAAACAGCAAATATAGGAGGCAGTGGGGATCGAACTGGTGGCCCCTTGATTACAAGTGAGCAAATCTTACCACTACACCATGGAAGCTGTTGTTGTTGTTCTTGAACCTATTGTGAAAGTGTTTATTTGATCTTTGGACTTCAGGCTTCACACATTCTATAGTTTATGCCTACATTTTGTAACATTATTAAAATATGAAAAAGTTTCTGTTTTAACAAGGTATTTATACAGATTACTGTAGAAACGGAACACATATGAAATGCATGTGTTCCAAATAACGATCTATTATTTCCAGTCTAAAACTCCAGCAGTTCACTCACTCCCAGATAATCAAACAAGGCACGAGCTGGGGGATGGAATAGCCGGCTGCTTGTCTTAATTGGCACATTTACAGGACAAAAGATGCTGGCGGAGAGGTGCAAACGGATTTAAGGTGGGCCGGGTTTACGAGGTTTCTCGTAGGCTCTGGTAATTCTAGTGTTAAACCAGCTCCCAGTCCTCTCGATATAGTACCACCATACCTCTTAGTGGAAGCTTTTGATGTTTTGGTCCCATGTTTACTAGCCATTATCAATGATTCTATAAGTGCGGGGGTTGTGCCCTCATTTTTTAAATGCTGCGGTCCATCCCTGTCTAAAAAAGGCAGAATTAGATCCTGGAGTTGTAGCCAATTTTTGCCCAATTTCCCAACTGCCATTTCTGGCTAAAATTCTAGAAAGAATTATTTATAATCAATTGGTCGATCACCTTAACTCTAATAATTTATTTGAGATCTACCAATCTGGCTTTAGGCATTTTCATGGTGTTGAAAAGACCCTCCTGAAAGCATTCAATGATATCGCTATTATTACTGACTCGGGTGACGTTGCAGTACTTCTCCTCCTTGATCTGCCCGCTACTTTTGACACTAATGACCATGAGATATTGCTGTTGCAGCTTGAACAGCTTGTTGAGCTTAAAGGGGATGCTCTTAACTGGTTCAGGTCATATTTAACTGATAGACACTTTTCAGTGACTTTAAATTCTTCTTTTTCATCTACTGCTCCTCCTACATATGGTGTTCCTCAGGGATCAATTTTGGGTCCTATTTTATTCTCTATATACCTTCATCCTATTGGAGCTATTTTTAGGAAAATTAATTTCTTTTCACTGCTGTGCTGAAGATACACAGGTTTATATTCCTGTCTGCAATTCTGCAATAAATCAACTCCACAACTGTCTTTCTGAACTAAGATCCTGGATGGCTAATAATTTTCTTGATCTGAATCAAAATAAAACGGAGGTGCTTATAGTGGGTCTATCAGCTAAAGCCCAAATTGGTCTTGGACTTCTCTGCTCTTTCTCTTTCTTTTGCAAACCTCAAGTCCGCAATCTAGGTGTTATCTTTGACAGTAACCTCTCTTTTGAGAAACAAGTAAATTCTGTAGTCAAGAGTTGCTTTTTTCCAGCTACATCTATTAGGTTAGATCAAGCCTTTTTTATCTTCTAGGGATCTAGAGAAAGCTATTCATGCTTTTATCTTTTCTCGCCTTGATTACTGCAACTCGCTGTATTCTGGGATTAGCAAATCCCTGATACACAGGTTACAGTTGGTCCAGAATGTTGCCACTCGCTTTTTGGTTGGGGAAAGAAATTATGACTCTGTTTCTCCAATTTTAGCTTCTTTACACTAGCTGCCTGTCAGTTTTCGAATTGAATTTAAAATCTTGTTGCTACTTTTTAAATCTTTACATGGGCTTGCTCCTGCCTATTTATCCGAATTGTGTGTTTTACACCAGCCATGTAGAGTACTTAGATCTTCTGGTCAGTTGTCTCTTGTTTTCCCTCGTATCAAGTGTAAAACCAAGGAGGACAGGGATTTTGCAGCTGCTGCTCCTCGCCTGTGGAACTCTTTACCTCATTATATAAAGAAATCGTCTAAAACTGAACTGTTCAAAACAAGATTAAAGACTAATTTCTATTCACTTGCATTCCGTGACCTTCAGTAATACTGATGGTTTCCTCATTGTGATTATATAACATTACTTCTATTTCTTATTTATTTTATTTATGCTCATATATTTTATTTCTATTTATGTTATTTGTTTGTTTTCTTTTATTCTATTGTATTATTGTAAAACACTCTGGCCACAGCATTCCTATGTTGTTTTAAATGTGCTATATAAATAAATTGACATTGACATATTTCACGCATTATGTACAGTAGGTAAATTGCAGGCAGCACACTGGACTGAGCATAATACTGTCCACATCATCAATCAGATATCATTTTTGCAATTGGAGCGGCTCACATTCATAAAATGGAGGAAATATAATCACTTTTGTTTGGTGCTTGTGTGTTCCATCACTACTTCTACACTTTATCATTTCCTGTCTCTTTGACCATCTTTTGTGTCCTTTTACAATGGGCTAACAGCTCCTGTTTCATTTACATTTAATTCATTTACTTGGTATAAAACAGGCTTGTCTTTTTAGCAACTTACTTATTTGCCATGCAAAGATATGTGAAAATATTTACAGCCGTCTTCACAAATTATACATTTCACATTAACATTTTATTAATTTCTACTATGAAAAAAAATTCTGTTTTAGTTAGGTGTTCAACATTTCTTGCCTTGCATTTCCTGTCATCCTACATTTACCCGGATTGTTTTAGACACAGAAAACACATGAAATGCATGTACTCCATATAACGATATATTATTTACCCTATGTAACTCCAGGCACCTCACACCCAGAACTTCAGATGCGTCAATGGGGGTGGGGATGGGATAGCAGACGGCTTGTTGCTTGTGCTGATTAACACATTTGCAAAACAAAGATGAAGAGGCGCAAAGGAATTTAAGGTGGCCTGGGAATATGATTTTTTCATAGGCTTCAGGGATTCTAATGTTAATATATTAGCAGCTATCCAAAATTTGATTCTAGACTTGTTGGGCTTGTTTGACGTTCACTTTGTTAAAGGGCATCTATATTTATCAGCAACAACTGTTCATCAAACAGTATGTCTGCCCTTAGTTTTAACACATTATGCAGTTCTGGTCTACAAAGTGTGCCAAGTGTCTGATATAGAGACAAAGCTATCAGTATACAAAATGCACATCCAACATTATTTTTGCAAGGGGAAAACAGAACATGTGAGGTGGCACATTGTGGGTGCCATGATCTAGTACCACATCGCATCAACTCTTTGATTTTTTTTTGATCTTCAAAAAGGAAGTCCACTATTTATTCATGCATTTGTATTCATTATCAGGTGTGTTGTGTCTGTGAAAACTTTGTGAGTGAACCACTGCACACTGCTGTGGGCTTCCTTTGTGGTTCAACTGCCCTATCAGCTATGTGCCACTTTGCATGATCTCCGTTCCCCACATCTAATTCACACTGGCAATGTAATTCTATTCCACAGTATGTGAAAAACATTGCAATGCCATTTCAAGTGAGTTAACATCTTAGGAAACAATGTTCATTAATGTCGATGAAAGTGGCAGGAGAGGATTTGTTGAGGTAAAAATGATATGCAAATACAGTCAAGTGCATGCTGGAGGATAGAGACAGCAATTCAGACCTGGGTACCAATGTTTAGTGGTATTGCTTTTGCTGGTAGTAGTGGGTCTTTCATTTACAAAATACAAAAAAATCATCAACCATGTTTTCTGAATAGAATTTCAGAGTTGCAGCAACACAAGCTTTTGATGTGCACCAATTTTACTAAAGTCAAGGAAGGACAGGAGCATAATATGAACATGTATAAAATAATTAAAGATTTAGAAACACAATGCCAAGTTAAAGTGTTAAAGAACTGCTGGGTATAATGTGTTTCAGCCACAAGTTTTTATTGACAAGGTATTGTGTGTATATATAGCTCTTGCTGTTGGCTCTCCTCTCTTTCTCTTGGGTGCAGGTTGAATTCTACTTTGTGAAGATTGACTTAAGTGTATGGAATGTTGTTCTCTTCAAATAAAATTTAAAAAGTCACATACTATATATTGTCTAACAATTGTTTTGTCTGAGAAATTAGTACTTCCTTTAGGTTTGGCAGTATTATCAGTTGTGCAGTCCTTGTATCAATAGTTTTATTAGGAATATTTTTGGAAATAGGAATAATGTTTGCTTTGCATCTTCAGACAGAATAATATTTCATAACTATTTTTGCAACAAATGTTTATGGAAACATAACTTGAATGATATAAAATCTGATATGTTTTAAACATATATGTTTTATACACTGGCGGCATCCAGCATCAAAGCAGTGCCACTGTTCCTGTGTGGTTTCCCATTCTTTTCTAGATTCACATGCCTGACGCGGCTTTATCAAATGCACTTAAATTAACCTCATATCGTTTATAAATTTAAGGCATCTGATTGTAATCAACCTGTAACAATATAATGATGCACGGAATGGCCAAACTATTCCAAATACCATAGCTGCTTTAGCATTGTTACCCGCAGTGCACCACTCAAGAATATTCTAACCCAATGAATCTTGAGTGTGGAATCACAGCTGTACAGTGTTGATAGCACAAAGGATTATCGGGATACAGCATCTACCTTGGAGAACATTTATAGCACACAATGCCTCAGCCATGCACAGTCTTTTTGAACTTCTCCCATTTGGCAAACGCTTCAGAGCCTTTCCTGCACAAACCTTGAGGTTCAGAAACAGCTTCATTCCAAGAGCTATAAACATACTCAATCAGTCCATCAAGTGCTCCTGGTAGAACTGCTTGTATTTAGAATTAAAAATGTGACCTCACTGTAAACTTGCACTACAACTGTGATATTGCACAGCCTGAGCCACTTTATGAACCATTTGCACTATCTGCACTATATGTGCATGTATATTGTGCTTATGCTTTCATATTGTATATTTTTCATTGTTTTTATTGTGTATTATTATTATTTTTATTATCGTTATTTTATCATTTTGTAGGAAAATAAGTTTATGGAGGATCTGCATATTTAATCTCATTGTATCATGCAATAACAATACAGTGATCCCCGACTCTTTTGCAGTTCAGCTATCACGCCCCCGCTATATCGCGGAAGAATTCAGTAAGTACATCCTACCTGTAGTGTACTTTGCAGCCAATTTATAACAAAGCATATGGTTTTCAGCAGTCACTACGGTAGACAAAGAGTTTCGCATTACAGTACCCAGATGATTTCTTACAAGGCCCGTTATTGGCTGAAACTCAACCAATCAGAGTGGGATTTTTATTCTCTTGGGCTCTGATTGGCTGCTGCTAACGTGGTGTAATCTCACAAGAACAGCGAGCGTTCTCTTTGTATCGTGTACCTTGCTTGTGGTCCGATTTTTGTGAGCTTTTCGTTTTGTTTTAAGCCCTACGATGGCTCCTAAGCGTCCCGCATCTTCTAAGCCTTCTGACAGTAGTGAGCCTAAGCGCCAGAGGAAGACCTTGACCATTCAGGAGAAGGTAAAACTCCTGGATATGCTTCGGGAAGGAAAGTGTTATGCAGATGTCGCTCGCCATTACGGCTTGAATGAATTGACGGTACGCTACATCAAGTAGGATGAAAAGAATATAAGAGCCACCGTATCACTTTCCTGTAGTCAAACAGGAAAGAGGATGGCAACTTCTGGGAATAAATTCTGACAAAAATTTCACACTGAAGGTGTACTGGTGTCAGTACATGATAGCAACGTGTCCCCAAAATTTCCAAAGTGTTCTGAGGGAGATGAAGAAGAAACTTTAAATGCCTGTGAAAAATTTGTGGCCAGAATGTGTCCACGACTACAAAGGGTTCTCTCCTGACGAAATTTATCATTCAGCAGTGGACAAGGCAGTCAAGTTGGCTAAGTTGCTAGGAGGAGAAGGCTTCAATGACATGACGCACGATGACGTTAATGACCTCATCGATAAACACTCGGATCCTCTAACAGACGATGATTTGATTGAACTCACGAAGTCTGCAAGTGAGGAGGAGGAGGAGGAAGAAGAGGGTCCAGGGAAGGAAGAAATGAAGGCCTATCACTTGAACAGCTGGCAGTAGTTGTGAGAACGGCCAAACAACTGCAGGCAATGACAGATGATTGGGATCCCGAAATGCTTCAGGCGTTGCAGTTTCACAACACCATTGAAGTCTATATAAAACTCCTTGCCCAAAAGAAGCAACGCCAGCAACTGCCTATAATGATGTTCCTTACCCCAAACAAACAAAGAAGACATGCCTAAGTCTTCAGCGGAAGTTGCCATCCAGCAGCAGAAAGATACCCCTCCTAAACCACCTGAAGGCGAGCCTTCAAAAGAGCTGTAAATGCTCTGCTTTGCTCTGCAGTATGTACTCATCACCTACATACGTACTTCATTGTGTACTACACAGCTAATTCATCATCATCATTCAAGTTACGGATTGTATTTTTACTGGTGAATACCCATACTGAGCTTAAAATGTTTTTAATTTTACATATTCCATTACGTATACAGAGAGAGAGAGAGAGATGTGTATATACTGTGTATATATATATATATATATATATATATATATACTAGCAAAATACCTGCGCTTCGCAGCGGCGAAGTACTGCATTAAAATTTTTATTAAGAAGAAAATGAAACCTTTTTAAACTGAGGGAAAATATGGCAATAATTATTTGTTAAGGATCTCTTTATATACCATGTTGTCAGTTCGGCCCTCTGGTTGTAACATGACCAAGCTGTGCGCTGAGGTTACTCTTGAGCATGCAACTTACAGTTGGCCATGTGAACAGTAATCTTGCCTCAAATCTGACAGCTTGGATTGCTGCTGTCATAATCGGTTTGAGTTTCATAGTTTGTTTCAATTACGACAGTATTTGCAGGATTTGTTGTGTTGAAGTGACATTCGGCATCTGTCAAGCGTTGTAAGCACACAACCGGTTTCATCGATAAAATCACATCCAGCTTTTGGGAGTTTAAACATTCATAAACATCAAAGTGTCCACTACTGAAATCGTCACCTGTGAATCTAAGATGTTTAAGAGGCATTGGTGGTTGTCGAAAGGTGTAAAATATTTGGCTATTTCGGTACACTTGAAAGCGACAACCGAACAATTTAGCGGCAGCCATCAACTCACATGCAGAACCATAGGTGAAGGGCTTAAGCATTTCACTCTTATAGTGCTCCTGTGTAGTATAATTATCTCCTGTACCGTCATCAGTCCACACCTTTTGAACCTGTCCCAGTCATTCAATACATAAGACACAATGTTCCTCCGGATATCAAGAGTGAGCCTGATATGGCTGTGCAATATGTAACAAAGAGAATGGAAAAGGTAGGTGCCATCTTCAGGCATGGAAACCACTCGGTAAGTGACAGTTCTTTGATCAATAGTGATCACCTCGATAGACATGGTAATGGGGGTTGGAATGATAAAGGAAATGGGTACCTGAGAAATGTAAAGTAAGTCTGAAATACCTATACAATAACTGTAATTGTAATAAACAAACAATAAAACAGCGGAGAAGCCATGGATTAAACAAAAAGGCTGTAGTTATCAGTAGGGAGACGTGAATCCCGTGGCGAAGCAAGGAAGGGAATGTAGAGACCGAAGCGACATACGGTCTTATATAGGCAGGCATCCAACAACGTGGGAGGCGTTGGGATGGGGGACCCAACTCCACCTCACACGGTGACCGAACTGCAGGCTATGGACGTATATATGTACGTAAGTAGGATTCAGTTAGCGTTGGGAACCCGTGTACCAAATTTCTTGAAGATGGGCCCATAAGTAACAAAGACTGTTGAAAAGTTCAATATGGCGGCTGACAGTGGCATCATACCACCGAAATAAGTACGTACATTGGTTTCGGTTAGTGCAGGGAAGCCGCCTACCAAATTTCAAGAAGATGGGGCCATAAATAAGAAAGTTCAACATGGTGGACGTTGTTGACCGTTATGACCATTACGCGTAGAATTTCGAAATGAAACCTGCTTAACTTTTGTAAGTAAGCTGTAAGGAATGAGGCTGCCAAATTTCAGTCTTCTACCTACACGGGAAGTTGGAGAATTAGTGACGTTGGAAAGTTCAATATGGCGGCTGACAGTGGCGTCATACCTCCGAAATAAGTACGTACATTGGTTTCGGTTAGCTCAGGGAAGCCACCTACCAAATTTCATGAAGATGGGGCCATAAATAAGAAAGTTCAACATGGCGATCGTTGTTGACCGTTATGACTGTTACACGTAGAATTTCGAAATGAAACCTGCTAAACCTTTGTAAGTAAGCTGTAAGGAATGAGCCTGCCAAATTTCAGCCTTCTACCTACACGGGAAGTTGGAGAATTAGTGACATTGGAAAATTTAATATGGCGGCCGACAGTGGCGTCATACCACCGAAATAAGTACGTACATCGGTTTTGGTTAGTGCAGGGAAGCCACCTACTAAATTTCGTGAAGATGGGGTCAGCCTTCTACCTACACGGGAAGTAGGAAAATTGGTGACGTTGGAAAGTTCAATATGGCGGCCGACAGTGGCGTCATACCATCGAAATAAGTAAGTACATCGGTTTCGGTTAGCGCAGGGAAGCCGCCTACCAAATTTCGTGAAGATTTGGCCATAAATAAGAAAGTTCAACATGGCGGACGTTATCGACCGTTATGACCGTTACGTGTAGAGTTTTGAAATGAAACCTGCTTAACTTTTGTAAGTAAGCTGTAAGGAATAAGCCTGCCAAATTTCAGTCTTCTACCTACAAGGGAAGTTGGAGAATTAGTGATGAGTCAGTCAGTCAGTCAGTGAGGGCTTTGCCTTTTTTTAGTATAGATACACATTACGTATTATTATGATGATTATTATTATTATATAACTCATATCCTTAGCCCAACATCTACATATTATATGTGTTTACAAAGTGTGTTTTAATAAGTTTATATGTGTTTAAAGCGTGTGGGAGGGGTATTTTAAGGCTTAAACTATAAACAAATGTGGTCTTTCTATATCATGGATTTTCACCTATCACTGATGGGTCTGGAATGTAACTTCCGCGATAGGTGGGGATCACTGTAAATGAATTCAATTCAATAGAAGAGAGCGCCTTGTATTTACATATGATTACGACTGGCTTCTAAGTCGGTTTAGATTTCTAAGAGCTATCTTTTTGGAGCTCTTGATACCATTTTAAGATGAAATGGATTAAAGTATGTATATTACATTATACAGATGCATTTTAACTTCATTTACGGTTAATTATTAAACATGTAGGCACGGTGGCGCAGCAGTAGAGCTGGCACCCTATCCATTTGATTGGTCCTGCCTCGCTCTGTATGCTTGCTGGGATTGGATGGTTAGATGGATGGAATAATTAAACATGTGCCACGAAGATATTTCCATGTTCTTTAAAAGTTTTGAAGAATTGTCATTCTTAGCTTACGGATGGCTTCACATTTATTAAAGAGCTTATTGTGTTATGTGGAGAAAGAAAAGGAAGGACAGGAATTCGGGGTTGGTACGTTTGACAGAGACAACACTGCTGCATTGAACTATTACATCAAGGGTCGTGCACATCCCAGCAAGCATCGTGCATGAGGCAGGAACAATCCCTGGATGGGGCACCAGCTAATCACTACCACTGTGCCACTGTGACCCCATGTTTAATACATGCTTTAATTCATTTCATCATGAAAATATCAAGTATACATCTTAGTATTTAAAATGTTCCGAGAGCTGTAATATCCTGAATGTAACGTATTCTGTGTCCTTTTGTTGTTTATACCACTGCTTAACACTAGAATTACCAGAGCCTACGAAAAAACTCGTAAATCTGTCCCACCTTAAATCGCTTCTTAAAATCGTTCACAGCTCTCCACCAGCGTCTTTTGTCATCTAAATGTGCTGATAAAAATCAGGCTGCAAGCAGCCGGCTATTCCATCCCCCCACCGACTTAGAACGTGCACAAACTTCTCCCAGCTCATGCCTTGATTGATTTTCTGGAAGTGAAGTGGAGTTTTAGACTGGAAATAATAGATTGTTGTTTGGAAC
>JANRMT010062792.1:62905984-62917940 GCA_026402145.1 Polypterus bichir lapradei
GTTCCAAACAACAATCTATTATTTCCAGTCTAAAACTCCACTTCACTCCCAGAAAATCAGTCAAGGCATGAGCTGGGAGAAGTTTGTGCACGTTCTAAGTCGGTGGGGGGATGGAATAGCCGGCTGCTTGCAGCCTGATTTTTATCAGCACATTTAGATGACAAAAGATGCTGGTGGAGAGCTGTGAACGATTTTAAGAAGCGATTTAAGGTGGGACGGATTTACGAGTTTTTTCGTAGGCTCTGGTAATTCTAGTGTTAAGCCAACAAATAGTATGTTTTACCTTGCCTACACTTTGCATTCGCTGAAATTCTGCTTTTTCACATGGCTTTTGCCATTGTCTTTTAACCAAACACTGAATAGGGAAGGTGACATTTATATTGATTTGCATATTCAAATATGCAAAATTCTGGGAGGAGTTGGGGTTGGACAGCAGACCTATGCAAGTGCGTTACTTTTCACGCTGACTGGGATTTATGTAGCGGAAGTGTGTGAAAGTTGGCTAACGCACGGTTTTGTGTATACGCACATTTCCACTTTGTCCATACGCCACATTTTAGTGTGAGTTCTATGCACGACATTAGCATGAGGACCCGGGTCATGTTGAAGCCCAGTGGCCATGAATGCATTAATTAACCATTTACATATCTTATAAACATGCACAAATGTTTACAATTGATGAATACTTTAAACTTTAGATTGGGTGGTGCAAAAACATCTACTATTAATGAATAAATGATGTAAAAACATACAAAGTGTGAAAGTCGGGAAAAATTATAACAGTGTTACAGAACATGAAATAACCAGTTTTAAAACTCATGAATAACACAGATGCATATGATAAATAAAACAAGTGTTACTGATATTTAAAGTGTGAACAGGGGGGATAAACGCACCCCTAGACGACGCAGACGCTCCTCAAAAAACCCCTCTTAAAAAACGCTGATAGACTACCTTCACATTGCTCCCTTACTTGCGGCTGCTCTGTCAAGTGATATGCTTCTCACGTGACGCTACGCATACTTAAAAGCCTGAACAGCACCTGTTCTTTTTGGCTGAATGCTTTGTTTCTCTCTTCTCCTCCCCCAGACTTCCTCTGCTCCTGTTGGGGGTCCCACTCCCGTTGTGCTCCCCTATGATGTTTGTCTATTCTTTAATTGAGAACTAACTGTATACTGAACTCATTTTACTTCTGAAAGAGACATGTTTGTTTGAAGTGTTTGAATAAAGTTTCTGTCTCTACAATCTCCTGTGTTTCTGTGCAATTCTGTGACCCAAGCGTGACAAAAGATATTTATCACTATTCAGCTAAACATTAGTGAATGCAGTCTCAACATGACTAATGTGCTAACAAATGGTAACAAAATGCCTTACTAGCCATTTGTTAAATAATTTGTAATGTTTAAAAGTAGTAATGTATGAATTATTTAATGACATTTATAACCTTTTGAATAAACATGAACTCATGGCATGTTAAACATTAAATAATGCTTGTTAATAATTTATTAATAAAAGTTGCTATAAAGTGTTAATGTTGTTGTTTTTTCTTGTCTCAGTCTCCATCTTGTTGCTTCATAAAACTTGTACCGGTTAACTCTGTAGTTGTAAGAATGTACTGGAAATGGACAATAATATTTCTAATTGTCCTATAAATATCAGACATAGCTCAGATTGTTGTTTAATGGGTGGTCTTTATTTGCTACAATGCTGCATTGTCATGTTATCAAATAGCCTGTGACGTGCACCTAACATGAAAGGTACCAACTAACCTTTTAAGGGGTTTCCTAATGGGCGAAAAAAAGAAATTCAACACCAGCTATACAAGTATTACCTTTAACTTCTTACCTGTGTCAGTGTCCACATTGTACCCTTCATATTCAACCCAAGAGGCCTCTGTCAGCAGTCTAATTCACTGACTGGAACTATGTTTACTTTTACTCCTTTAATTCAACCTTATTTACCACCAAGACAGGGCTGCACCTAGGCAAGATTTTTAGAGAAACCAGTGTGGCTCACATTTGTGTTGGGTGTTCACTGTAAAGCTACGTGGCCATGGGGTGTTCAATAGGGAAACTACCTGATTACTTGTTAACGTGTAAGCACGATTGGCTCAGCAGTTCCTCATTGACACTCCACATGTTGTTAAGCAAAGATCCTTCTCTCATAAAGGTATAAAGGAATCTGAGGAGGACAGAGAGAAAGAGAAAAGGAAGACAAACAGATCTGAAAAATGGAATGTATCGGGAGACTGAGATAGAGCAGTAGAAAGGAGTTGGAGCGGTTGGTGGCCCTGCGCTGGAGTGAGAAGGATAGTGCTCTGTTAACCGATTTGAGCAGTTCTGCTGAACCAAGGGCAAATGGCAGGTTGATAAAGGTGCAGCTCTAAGCATCCCTGTGGTGACCCAAATGATGTGGCTAGGATGAGAGTCAGGGAGATCTAGGGAGAGGATCACAATTCCTGGTGTGTCATCCCAGCTGGGAAGACCCAAAGTGTGAACAGGGAGGATGGAGAGAAAGATGCATGAGTTCTATTCTTATAATTTTAACCATCACTGACACTTGTTTTTATGGAACTATTTATTTTTTTATGCAACAATTTATTTATAATACTGAAGAATTGATACTGCACTTAACTATTAGACTCTGTCTGCTTGAATAAAATTCATTGAGCACTTTTTGATGCATTACTCTTGTTGTTTATGTGTCCTTATCGAAGTAGTCTGTCTCAGTCATGACTTTCAGTGCCCTGGGACATGAGTGATGCCAATGCCGCGGGAACCCTGGGCTGTTTTCATTCAGTCCCAGTTGACATTCCCCTGATGGCCCACTTGCTTATACAGGGTGCCGCAATAAAATGTCTGCACGCTTTGAATGATTATAAATACAATGTTTTTAAGACAATACTACCACTCACTACTCAAAATGGGAGTAACCTGGGCTCGAACCTGCAACCTTATGATTATGAGTGTTTAGTCATTTATGGCAACATGTAAGTTGAATAATTTCTTTTTCTTTGGTTATATTCTTGAATAAAAGCCCTCCTATTTTGTTATGCCTTTTGTGAAAATATTTATTTGATATTTGGTCTTCAAAAATTATACACTTCATGTCAGTATTTTGTCATTATTATTATAACATGAAAAAGGTTTCTGTTTTAGTTATGTGTTCAACATTTCTTGCCTCACATTTCCTGTCATTCTACATTTGCCCAGATCGTTTTAGACACGGAACACACATGAAATGTATGTATTCCAAATAACAATATATTATTTACCCTATACAATTCCAGGCACCTCACACCCAGGTAAACAAACTTCAGCTCTGAGAATTTTGTGTCTGACTTCAGCCATGTCGATTGGGGATGGGATAGCAGGCTGCCTGCTCCCAGTGCTGATTGACACATTTGCAAAATAAAGACAATAGTGAAGAGGTGTGAAGGAATTTAATGTGGCCCGGCATTATGACTTTTTTTCGTAGGCTTCAGGGATTCTAGTGTTAAATCTGCCAGATGAAAAGGTTAAAGTATCCATCCATCCATCCATCATCCAACCCGTTATATCCTAACTACAGGGTCACGGGGGTCTGCTGGAGCCAATCCCAGCCAACACAGGGCGCAAGGCAGGAAGCAAACCCCGGTCAGGGCGCCAGCCCACTGCAGAGGTTAAAGTATCTCTCATACAAATACCTATATCCTTTGTTCTAATCAAGGAAAACCTTTCATACCATAGGGTGTTGTAGCACTGAACATAGGAGCAATATTAGTACTTGTTCTATTAAATATTCAGTTTCCAGACACTTTATTGTATTACTTTCTGATTAGATGTATACTTTTCTAAAAATTGTAAAACATAAAATGTCACCATTTTGCAAACCTCTGTTATGATTGACATTCTTAATTAATTATTTTTGGGTTCTGAAGATTTAAAATTAGGTTATATCTCTTTTCTGAGAGTTTATTTTTGATGTCTGAATTAAGAGACTTTATTTTAGAGTTTGTCATTTTTTCACTTTATTTTCTTACACTACTGTTTCGCGTCACCTGTTGCCTTGGTTTTGCATCCCACAGTGCACTGGGTTGGTTTAGCTCTTGCAGTTCTTATTTATCCAAGATTGGAATAATTATGTGTGACTTATTTGGATACTTTTTGGTACTAGAATCTTTGTTTTTTCTGTTTTGACTTGTTAGTGGCTTTGATGATTTGCTTTTGACTTTCAGTTTTGAGTTTCATTTTGAGTGTAGACTGCCTTTTATTCCCATAACATCTTTACTGACACCCCATTTTCTATTAATAGAACCTCATTTACTTTATTTTTCTAGATGTTACTGATCTGTTTAGAGCAGTCATATGTTAATTTGTGCCCGAGATTTTTTTTTATGTTTTTTGTCACTATTTATAAATATACTGTATTTATTGTATATTTATTTTACTCCTTATTTTTAGATTAGTTGCTGTTTTTGTTTGCAATTAAAACTGTAGTTTCTAATTGCCACTTTTTTTTAGTTATGTTTACAACCAGATTCTATGAAGAAGAGATTTCTCCTGAAACATGTTAGACATAGGTTCATAATTAGATGAATTGGCACAATTTAAAACAATCAGAGTTAATAGCTGTGTGGAATACTATTCTACTGTACATTCAAATACAGGCCTCTATTTCTAAACAGCAGACTTTTTGGAACATTTCCATCTGTTCTGATCCATGAAGTATGCAGTCAGTTTTCTTGGGTTATGTTACATAGCACAGTGGCATATTGACTATATTTATGTATTTGTATCCTTTAAAGATTTGATTATTTTACAATATGATTGTTTTCACCATATGTATTTGTCAGTTTATATGCTTTGTTATGATTGTTTTTTCCAGTCATTGTTTATTGTAATTTTTCACATTAATAACTTTTTTTTGTCTTTGGTTTTGCTGTATTTGCTTTCACTTAACTCATCTTTTTTTAATCATTGTTTAACTTGTATTCAATTAGATTTCTTGTTATCTTGGATTGCCAATTTATTTGCATATCAATTTATTTTGTTTATTACATCAGTCATTTTGATATTCATATTATAGTTGTTGTTAGTTTTTTTTGTATATTAGTTGTTTGTTTGTTTTTAGTTGTTTATTCTTTAAATGTATGTGAGAGTTTTGAATCCTTTTGAGATCCTCCCCAATGGGTCAACATGCCAAAATACAATTGAAGTATCCATCAAGGGCTGCTTGTCTATTGCCTGGCCAATTGCTGGTTCACAGCACCTCACAGGTTCAAGCCGTCACAGAGGTAACCGCAAGCTCACCGCCTCCTCACGCGAACACGTCTGTTGCCCGATGGGTGATGAAGGGAACATTACAATGTGGGCACTGACCGGGGGTGGGCCCTGACCTGCCCATTTGCTGTGTCTGTGTGTAGTAGAGTGGTAGCTTCCACTGTAATAAATAACCTTGCTGTTCCTGTTTCAAGCTGAATAAAAATGGTTCTCCTGAAGTCCTTAGACTCAGCCTCGTCTTTTGGGTACAAGGCAGCGAATCACGCATCAAAATGTACATAAATCTGTTCAATCATTACATGTATTATTTTCTGTTTCTTTAATAGTAATCCATTCATTTTCTTTCCTTGCTTACTTTATTCGGGTTCCATTAATCTTTTTTATTTACCTTAGGGTAACCAAGCATCTCATTTTGACATGGACAGTCCAAACTTCAGGCTGTGTGTCCTAGTTTGGTTTTCAAGTCACATTATACTACATGCAGAACCTAAGGACTTTGATTTTAATCATAACCATCTGGAAAGTCTACACACAAGTGTCTCAGTTTGAGACTTTGAAAATCTGGTCACCCTAATTTAACTTCAAAGTGTAAATGCACTCTAAGTCTGTTTATCCTTTACATTCTATTTGTACTCAATTCTCCAGTAAATGTTCTGCCTCCCTGAGGCTTTATAACTAAATTAAGTGGGTCAGAAAATGGAGGGATGGGTAGAAATGGAAAAAAAAACCCAAGTCTTCTATTATTTACTTTTATTTATAAAAAACACTTGGGTACTTTCACATTTGCAGTTTCTGTGGGATTTCTCTTTTTTGATTAATATGTAAGTAATCCTTTTCAGCGTGCAAAAACATTTGATGATAAGGCGCTTGACTCAGTCTTTCTAACTGAATATTACATGCCGTAGGTATTTATCTGATTGTATTTACTTTTTACAGAAGTACTTTGAGTAAAAAGTATTATCAGTTTAGCTTGTCACATATTTTATATTTATCTTGATCCCTAAGCAGTGTTGTGCCATATGTGTATTTGGCTTGCAATGCTACGTCTGTATTATATATATTTTACTAAATATTGTCAAGATAAACCATAAGAACAAGTCAACATAATAATTAAAACATCAGAAAGCTTAAAATAATATTGCTTGCAATGGATATAATCATTCATAATATTTAGAATATTAATGTTAATTATAAAGAAAACAAAAACTTCAGCCTAAAATTATTTTTCATTTATATTAATAGCTGTAATTTAAAATAGCTTTGAAACATGTGGAGTAAAAACCACTACAAACAGCCAAGTTTCATGACCCTTTTTAAGTGCCAACAAAGCTGATATTAAAGAGATGCTGCCAAAGCTAAGGCATGGGAGTTTATCCTGTATTCCCTTGAATACAGTGCTATGCGTCAGCTTGTGACATGTGGCCATAAATAAACAGCCAGCAGCAGTGCATTATCTTCAAAAATATGGCTTGGCATATGGACTTGTTGTGCTGGCATAAAAACAAGAATCCCTTAGTTAAAGGTTAGATGAAATCAAACTGACTGCTACAGAATGTTACCTGTATGAAATGTTGCTTTATACAACATTAATTCTGATTTTTTTAAAAAGTGAATTGAAGTTAAAAAAAATTACAAAGAAGAAAAGCATACAGACAGTTAACCTAACTGTGAAAGTGTTCACATTTCTAAAGGCTACTATTTCTTCAGTATGCTGATTAACACTAAATTTACCACACGTTTTTTTAGGTACTGTAGCTGCCGATACCACACCAGATGGCGTCTGTAATATTTTATTCTTACTAATAGTCTATCAGCTCAGCATTCTATTACCACATATCTACTGCCCTCTCCCTAAAAAGCTAACATAAGATATCAACAGATTAATTATATGTAAAAATAAGGCATTTTCTGGCACAAAGCATCATATTTACATTTAAGAAAAAAATGTTGGCATTTTGATTAAAAAAAGTGACTAGAGTAATGTTTGTGTTTAGCATAAAACCACTTCAATATTCAATTGAGACAAACAAACATTTTCCCTTCTTCTGGGCACATTCAGTGTCAAATAAATTAGAATCTTATATTTTCGTGTGGTGACAGTTTATCATTTACATCCATATACTGTATATGTGTGTGTGTGTGTGTGTAAGCAACATCAGCGGTCTGCACAGACTTTTTTAAATTGCTTTGTTGTGTGTGCTTCTTACCACCTGCCACTGCATTTGCACTTTCTCAGTGGATGCCATCTTGACCATCTTGTTATTCACTAGTAAGTTTGTTTTGTAGAATGAACAATAAAATTATCATTATTCTTCATTGAAAAAGCAGTATTTGATGCTTAGCATAGCTTTTTTGTTAGAATGTAACCTGCTATTTCTTCCTTAAACATAGCTAGCATTAAAGGGGTTGATTTAACAGATAGCCTTTTCTAAAATTCATATGGGTAGCATTTTGGAAATGTGTATCTTAGATTTTGAAGAGCCTTAATGGCTTGCTCTGCTCCTGTTTGATACCTACTGCAATTCTATTTTATCCATGGAATTTGCTGGTATAACCCTCACTTTGGTTATAGCCCAATGTATATAGAGACTCATGATAGTCATGAAATATGTTACTGATTCAATGCTGCTCACAAACTTCCTTCTGCACTATTAAGCTCTGAATTTTCCTTTTGTGTATTGGTTGAGCTAAAATTGTCTTTTCTTTTAGGTATATTGTTTGGATTCTTTCTGCAAAACCTTGTATTGGGGCAGTATGAACTCAACAGTACAGCAATTGCCACAGGGTGTTTAACCTTTCATAAGCACTTCATGCATACAATAACTGAACATTAAAAAAAGAACCACACATCTTCTGTTCGCCCCATAATCTTCTGCAGGGAGCACTTGGACTTGAAGTTGATGAAATAACAGAAAGTCATTTAAGTTGAAAATAAATAAAATTAATTTTAATGAAATTATTGACTTTATCTTCTATAACTCTGTGATGGCTATGGTGTTGTGGGCTGGTAACATCACTTCAACAGATACCCACCAAATCAACAAGCTGATTAAAAGGGTAAGCCCAGTTATAGGATGCACTCTGGACCCCCTGGATGTTGAGGCGAAAAAGAGAATTAAAACTAAACTGAGTCTCATTATGAACAATGCTGCCTATCCTCTTTCAGACACACTAACATTGAGGATATTCAGCAGATGTGTGAAAGCAAATGTTAATGGGGCTCCTTCATATCAACAGCAATATGCCTGCAAAATGAAAGTTAGGTAAATTCATGTGATAGCCGAGTGAGAAGTCTTCTTTCTTTTGAATTTTCTTGCTTTATAGTAATTCTGGTGTATGTTCATGCCAAAGTGTTAGTATATTTATTTATTTATTTACCTACCTACCTATTTATGTATTTATTTATTTAAAGAGTTTTTGTAAAAAGCCAAATTTCCCCCTGAGGACAAATAAAGTTCTGTCTATTTATCTATCTGTCTATCTACTTTTGAAATATTTCTTTAATTGTCAGCAGGGAATGATGCTTTTTTATATTTTGCAGTCTTCACAACTTTATCGCTATCTATCTGATTTTGACACTTCCTCATGTTATTTTCTTTTAACCTCCCTTTTCAGTTTTTTAGGCATCATAATTTAGCAGCAGTCCAGACACAGTGATTCGTTGTCAATTAAGACATTTTTGACTACTAGGCCGTTCTGTTTTCTCTCCCCACTAGTTATGTCCCTTTTCAAATGATCATTACCATTAAGATATAAGTATTCTTTCAGATTTTTCCATCATTCGTTAGAGGGCCTCCATTTTTCACAGATTGCATTCACTGTTTCAACATTATATTTTTATTTTGACTTTTTGCTTTATTTTCCATATATTCTCATTATGTTCACCCTTTCCTTTTATTGGATATATTCTCTTATAAATGAGCAAAAAATGTGGAATTTTTTCAACAGGGCAAAAATGTAAATGTAAATACTAAAACATCAACATAAATGCAGTAGGAAAGATATATTTAGTGGCCATTTGTGTACTGATGCAGATGAGGTACATGTCCTTAATATGATATATTTTGAAACAGTCATCAATGCACCTCCAATTACACAATCGTCAGTAGACGCATTTTTCTTTGTGCCTTTTTTATGATATTTTTTCTGTTATTTTTACATTAGATGATAGACTGTCAGTGCCTGATGAGCACAAGCAATGCACCAATCTTGTTACTGAAGGCTACCATAGCGCAAGGCTTAGTTACTTCCACATGTCCCCTGAACATTGACAGTTGCTGCATTATGAACAGTGCTTACAGGGGCTTACGTCATTCTTGTTCCTTTACTTTATTGCAATCATTTTGCCTTTTTTGCCACAAAACTACTTGCACCACAGTGAACCTTCATGGGACTGAATTTGACACTTATACCATGACAGTTTGATCATACAGTGCTATATGTTTCACTACACATGTCAGTGTCTAATGACCGATTCACAATGTCATCGCTATCACTTGATACATCTAATGGTTCAGTTTCAGTTTGTTGTAAAAGTGGCTATGCAGCTTCTCATTTACATAACATTGTGTTTTGTTTGAAGGCTCCACTCAACTCATGAATATTGATGAGTTACAATAGAGTGGCAGAACTCCTAGAAAACTGTATGATCTTTTAGCAGAGTGGTTTTATTTAATCTACAAGATAACAGCAAAATATTATTCAGAGCATTATTCAGACTTAATGCTGCATATCTTACCAAATTTGGTTAATCTGAGAATGACATAGAATTAATCTTATTTACATAGAATTCCAAGCCTGACAGACTCTCAGGGTTAATACCATGTAGGTTAAATATTGACCCATTTGTCACAGCTGACTGAAATGCTAGTATAACATGCATTATTTACACTGCCTTTCTGAAAATTATAACGTTTCTCTGCTCTCATGAGCCAAGCATTTGTTTATAGTATTTGTACTTGGACTTATCACAGTCTTGGCCATTGGTCTTGCCAAATATGGTTTTTGGTCTTGATCAAAATCAGCTGTCTTCTTTAATTTTTTTGTTCTGCCTCTGTGCATTAAGGAACTTTCATGTCAAGTTTTCCATTAGTACAGATTTATACTTGTACATAACTGCTTTGCGTGCTTTCGCTGCATTTACTTTTTCTTGTTAATGGGTAGAATCACACTTAAGAATATCCTGTTTAATTCAATTTAATTTTTGGATACTGTTCTCCTTTTCTTTGTAAGCCGGGCAACTGACCATGCTTGTTCTTTACTAGTTGTGGTCTTGGACATGGTGGTACATGGTGGTCCAAGTGGTCTTGATTCAGCACTGATTCCAACTATTCAGCTTCAAGTTTTTAGAGTTTATACTAACAACAGACAAACCACTACTCAAAAGTTCACATTTGTCATGCAAATTTAGGATTATTGAAAGAAAGACATTTGAGAATTGTAAGTTCAATTGAAAGCCTAAAGCTTTTGAAGTTCGAAATTTTCAAATGCAAAATTGTTAGCAGCTTAATTCAGACTATGTATTAATACTTTTTATATTTTGTTTTTATATTAAATTACAAGGATATTTATTTGCTTGAGATAGGTACTTGTGTTTTTTTATAAGTTTAAACATGGGATAGTTTTCTTATTTTTGCATTTTTGGACTTGACACCTTCAGTTGATTAGTTGGGGGATTGTTAGCCTCAAGACCATCCCAGCTGTTTTATGGAAAGTGTGGTTTTGTAATCCTCATTTTTAATGTCTTAAATGTAAACAAAATTCATGCAGTTTCAGGTGAATTATTATTAAAAATTGCTTGAATTTTTTGGCAAAAATATGCTCAAATTTTCAGTTTATTTGTCTTTGAATAGATTTGCATTTAAAGCAAACAAAAATGTGACAAATAAACTTCAGTGGTATTACATCTTCCATATACTTTATAAATAAATAAATTTATATCCTATACTAATGTTACAAATTTAGGGAATGCCAAGTGTTACCTACATATTTTTTTCTTTCATCTATGAAAAGTGTGCTGTTACAAGTGAACTCTTTAGCACACAGTAATAGATTTGACACCTTCCCTTTTATCATCGCAGATCAGTTTAAATACCTAGGGGTAAATATCACAGATAAACATAATGCTTTTTATCAACAAAATTTTGTTATCTGCATGGAAAAAGTAGATCGGGGTGCCCACACTTTTTCAGCTTGCGAGCTACTTATAAATGACCAAGTCAAAATGATCTACCTACCTACATACCTACTATAAAAATGCAAAACATATATTTATTTATAAATATATTGAGTATTCTTTGTTATTATTATTATTAATTTCCCTTTGGAATAAATAAAGTATTTTTAAATTTAATTTGAATTTAATCTACAATATATGTAAACACTAGCAAAATACTTGCGCTTCGCAGCGGCGAAGTACTGCCTTAAAATTTTTATTAAGAAGAAAATTAAACCTTTTTAAACTCAGGGAAAATATACCAATAATTATTTGTTAAGGATCTCTTTGTATATCACATTGTTAGTTCGGCCCTCTGGTTGTAATATGACCAAGCTGTGCGCTGAGCTTACTCTTGAGCATGCAACGTACAGTTGGTCTTGTGAAAAGTAATCTTGTCTCAAATCTCACAGCTTGGATTGCTGCTGTCATAATCTGTTTGAGTTTCATGGTTTGTTTCAATTACGACAGTATTTGCAGG
>JANRMT010062792.1:62922940-62947779 GCA_026402145.1 Polypterus bichir lapradei
TTCCCAGCAAAAGTCGAGCAGCCGGCGCGCTTCTGCCTTAAATCAAAGTGAGCACTTTTAATTTTTTTCATCCTCCCCCTGAGCTATAGCCCAGACAAGTGCAAACACGGGACCCCTTTTCTACACCACGGCAAAATAATATTAAGGCGATTCACACTTTCTTTTGCACGTATACGATTATGAGGTCCTCAGCTCGGATTATTATGACACGCACACGAGTGGAGGACTGACAGTGCCATCACAGCCGATTAATGGAAGAGACGTCTCACCAGTCTACACAAGACCCACCGCGACTGTCTCCAAAAGGCGATCATAACGTCACCGAACACATCTCTCTATACTATATAAAAGAAAAAGGCAACTTTCCTTTCTTTACACCTTTTTTCTTTTTTTCCCAAACCAAAGCCTTTCTCTCTTAACACTGCAGAGGACACAAAACAATTTTTCTTTAATTACTGGTAATACCGTTAAGGCACATTACCAGAGGCAATCATACACACAGGTATATATATGTGTATATATATGTATGTGTCTATATGTGTGTGTATAGCTTTGGTCACTGAGTGCAAGGGAAAAATAATAAAATATAGTCTATTAGTTATTAAACAGTAAAACATTAACGTTTTAAGAAGTACAGGTACATTGAGCACTACTCGAGTGGTTGCGGGTAAACTACATTTTAAAAGACGGTATAACAGAACAGGTAAGTAGTACTAACAGCAGCTAAAATGTATATGGATCATCTCTCGGTAGTTGATCCCTTTTGAAAGGCGCTACACGACGGCTGTGGTATAGAAATTACATTTTCTATGTGAACGTTCAAATTTCTGCCTCTGGTAATGTGACTCACCGGTATTACCAGTAATTAAAGAAAAATTGTTTTGTGTCCTCTGCAGTGTTAAGAGAGAAAGGCTTTGGTTTGGGATAAAATGAAAAAAGGTGTAAAGAAAGGAAAGTTGCATTTTTCTTTTATATAGTATAGAGAGATGTGTTCGGTGACGTTATGATCACCTTTTGGGGAAAGTCGCGGTGGGTCTTGTGTAGACTGGTGAGACGTCTCTGCCATTAATCGGCTGTAATGGCACTGTCAGTCCTTCACTCGTGTGCGTGTCTTCATAATCCGAGCTGAGGACCTCATAATCGTATACGTGCAAAAGAAAGTGTGAATCGCCTTAATATTATTTTGCCGTGGTGTAGAAAAGGGGTCCCGTGTTTGCACTTGTCTGGGCTATAGCTCAGGGGGAGGATGAAAAAAATTAAAAGTGCTCACTTAGCGCAGTTAGCGTCTCAAATCCCGGCACAGCTATGCGCGCGCGCCGGCTGCTCGACTTTTGCTGGGAAGGAGACCCCAGTTTTTGTACACACGTTCCACAAATGAGACATGGGTTTACCGGCAATGTCAGTAAACATATACTCAGCCTCCCATCGGTTTTTAAAGGCTCTATGTTCAGAATCACCTTTTCTCTTTGGCATCGTGTGGGCTAGCTTGGCAATAACTTGTAGCATCATAAGCTAGACTTGATTAACGTGGTAAGTGTTCGGCAAGGCAGCTGAAGCGCTGGATTATGGGATCTGTAGTTTATTGTGTTACCAGCGCTTCATATCCCCGGGCCATTAATAACAATAATACAGTATATAAAATGATCTTGCGGGCCGGATATAATTACACGCCGGGCCCGATATGGCCCGTGGGCCTTGAGTTTGACTCATATGGACTAAATAGAACTTGAAAAGAAATGTTTTTTGGAACATCGAGCCCGCGTGCTATTGTGGTTTTGCTTGTGTGCTTCAGTAAGTTACCGTCCCCTCGCTCTTACTTTTTTACCGTTCATCTAATGAATACACTGAGTATGGCTTTACCAAAACAATCATTGATCACGAATAAAGTATCCATTATTCATGAAGCTTCAATAAGTGATCTGTCTTTCTGCGTTAACCGCATGCGTTTTCATACGTCTCAAACTAAGGGGATGCGAGGTTAAAATAAATCGAGAAGCGCGTGTACATACTTAGTGCATCCCCTCTCGGGAATCGAACCTCGGACGTGGGCGCTACAGGCGAATGTTTTACTAATGCGCCACGGCGTGTGGTTTATCTATTTGAGCGTAGCAGTGTAATTCGTTTTTTGTTCAGCACTCTTTGGAACTGTTGCTTTTTGTCTGCGCACTGCGTCAGTTCACGTGAGCCGCTGAATATGGTTTTATATGTCACTCGCTCGCTTCTAATTGTTTCGCTGCCTTCTTAATTATATAATGCATGTTTTCTAAAGCACGTTTTGTAGCTCTTCCTGGCTTTCTACGTAATGCGTGATTACGTGAGAGGCGTGATGATGTCATACGAAACTCCGCCCCTCAAGCTGAACTCCATTACAGTAAATGGAGAAAAATAGCTTCTAGTTATGACCATTATGCGTAGAATTTCGAAATGAAACCTGCCCAACTTTTGTAAGTAAGCTGTAAGGAATGAGCCTGCCAAATTTCAGCCTTCTACCCACACGGGAAGTTGGAGAATTAGTGATGAGTCAGTGAGTGAGTGAGTGAGTGAGGGCTTTGCCTTTTATTAGTATAGATAACTGCATGAACCCATATTGCACAATACATTTTTTGTCCTTACCTTACTCTGTTGACTTGCACTGAATGGAATCAGCCAGGGATGCATAGTCCGGACAGTAGCTGCTAATAGCCAGCCTCAAGCACACTTCCAGATGATCATCAGTCATGGTTGAACGGTATTTGGACTTAATAATCTTCATGTGGGAAAAGGCTGACTCGCATAACTAAGTGGAGCCGAATAATGCAGTCTAGGATGTAGCACATTTCCTCATGTTGGGGTACTTTTCCTCTGTACATAAGTTCCAGAACTGTCCATGAGCCCTGGACTTCAGCTGAATGTCAGCGTGCAGTGTCAAAATCTCATCCTCCACTTCAGACGAGTTCAGTTGAAACAGTGTTGCAATTTTTGATGCGAATGAATCAACCTCAGCATCTTCCCGAAAAGGGTAGCACATGAATGTAGCAACTGGCTCAAGTAAAGCAAAGTCTTGAAAGCGTTTGTCAAATTCTGACAGACACTTCTCAATCTGCTCTGTGTACTGTGAAGCTGTGCACACGCCTTCCCTTGCATCTCCAGCTCTAATGCAACGTTCTGGAAGTTTGCCAAATCATGGCGCTGCAACTTTGAGAACAGATGTAGCATTTTTCATTTAAAAGCATTAACTGAGCTGATCATATTGATAACAGTTTTGTCTTCTCCTTGCAGCTCTACATTAAGGTTCAACATGTTGGTTACATCAGTTAAAAATGCCAAGTCTAGCAGCCACTGGTCATCATTTAGTTTGTTGTATTCTGCATGTTTAGCTGCAAGGAAAAATTCCTTAATCTCCAGACAGAGCTCTCGAAATCAGATCGACTAAGCCACCTAATTTTAGTGTGTAACAACAACTTAGAGTGGTCGCAGTCAGCCTCCTCCAGATGTGCATAGAACAACCGTCTTTGAAGGGATCTGGCACAAGTAGAACAGGCGATCTTTGTTGCCACATCCATTATGTCTTTCATGTTGAGCATTTTTGCACATAACACTTGTTGGTATATTATGCAGTGGTAATTGAGGTTGTTGGGGAAAGCATCATCCTCCCTGCACTTGGCAATAAATCCATTCGAACAGCCAACCATGGCGGGCGCACCGTCTGTGGTGATGGACACCAATTTGCACACTGAGAGTTGGGTTTTCTTGATAAAGTTTTTGAAAGACTGAAAAATGTCCTCTCCCCATGTGTTCTTCATGGGCAGTATGGTTAACAGCTCCTCTTTTGTGTCATAGCGGTAAACACCATCCAAATAAAAATGCACAACTGGGCTGTGTCACTCACATCTGTTGACTTATCTAATTGCAGTGAGAAACACTCACAGTCTGCAATATCCTTCCCAAGTTGCTAGGTCAAATCCTCGGCCATGGCTTCAGAGCACCGTGTAACTGTATTTCTTGATAGCTGGAGAGCTTTGATTGAAGATAATATTTCTGGTTTGTTGTAAAGTCTCGGAACAATGAGTCAGCTGCTTCAATGAATGCCTGTTTTATCATCTGTCCATCGTGGAAGGACTTCTTGTGCTTAATGATTAAGAGACTCACCTGGTATGATGCTTTGGTGGCTGCCTTCGCTTTTGTGGTCAACTGGGAGAAAAATGACTGCTGTCCGGACAACTGGGATTTTAGTTCCTTCACCTTTCTCTTTCTCTGCTCGCTTTTCAGAGGGAAGTTAATGTCGTAGTTTTTATGAACAGTCTGAAAATGCCGCTCCACATTTCCCTTCTTCAGAATAGCAATGGTAGACTGACAGATGAGGCAAACTCATTTCGAATATGACATTGAAAAGAAAGTCCTCCTCCCATTCCATATGAAAGTGGTAGGTTTGTGGCTTCTTACTTGGTCCAGCTCCCCCACTCATTTTTATACCCTTTCTTAAGTTTAGTAGAAATAAATTGCAGGCTGACTAGGCGACTCGGTAGCTTGCTAGAGTTTTGAAGTATTTGGTGCGGTTGAACGCGCATGTGTGGTGTGGTGATCCGTGTATCAAGAAAAGATCAGATGTCAGACTGTCTGCCCTGTATGTCAATCAAGTGACAAATGTCATAGTGTTGATGGACTATCTGTTGCCAACATTTACAGCACTGATTTGGGACTTTCTGACCATAAAGCAGTATTTTTCACTGTCTCACTGCCTTTCCCTCCTCTTACCCGTAAATGACAAATTTCTTACAGAAATCTAAAAATATCTGTCCCTCTATCCTTTCTGGATCCATTTCTGATCTTTTACTGTCTGCACCTATTCTGTCAACATTAGATAGTCTTGCTGACCACTATAACTCAGCCCTTCATTCAGCATTAGATAAAACAGCTCCTTTAAAACATAAGGAGGTTTCCTTTAAACGTTCAGCTCCATGGTATAATTCGGAATTGCGATCTATGAAAGCAGCTGACCGACGCCTTGAGAGAATGTCACGTAAGACTGACCTCACCGTGCACATCCAGGCTTTCTCTGACCACCAAAGAGCTTACAGAGAAGCACTAACTACTGCTAAGAACACCCACTATGGCAGAATAATAGAAAGTGGCCGTGATAACCCAAAGGGTTTTGTTCTCTGTAGTTAATAAACTACTCGAACCCACATCTGGCCCAACTACCTCTTCTACTGAAGTCTGTGAGGATTTCCTCCACTTTTTCCGTAACAAAATTAAAGATCTAAATAATTCAACTAACATAAATACATCATCTGTTTATATCTCTCCCTGTTTTCCCACTCCATCCAGCTCCTTCTCTAAGTTCTCACCAGTCACATCTGCTTTTGTTAATGACCTGCTTTGTAAGATGAGACCGACTACTTGTGTACTGGACCCCATCCCCAGCACACTACTTAAATCCTGCCTTCATGCCATAATCCTGACTGTTACAACAATAATAAACTCATCACTCATCACTCATCACGCTCACTTTTAAAATCACTTCTGTAATCCCAATGTTAAAAAAGTCTGGTCTTGATGCTGACAATCTTAACAATTTCCGGCCTATTTCCCACTTACCTTTCCTGTCAAAAGCTCTTGAGCATATTGTAGCCTCCAGGCTCACCAATTACTTAACCACTAATAACTTGATGGAACCCTTTCAGTCTGGTTTCAGGGTGCAGCACAGCTGTGAAACTGCTCTGCTATGGGTAACCAATGATTTGCTTATGGCAGCAGACTCTGGACAAACCAGCATATTAATTGTTAGACCTCAGTGCAGCATTTGACACTGTCAGACATGACATTCTACTGTCCAGAATGGAGAACATGCTGGGTATCTCTGGCACTGCCCCCCAGTGGTTCAAGTCCTATCTGACTGATAGGCAAGAGTTTGTTAGTCTTGGCAACAGCAGATCCAGTCACACAAGGAGTTCCTCAGGGCTCTGCCCTTGGCCCTCTTCTCTTCTATATTTATATGCTTCCCCTTGGCCACATTATTCGTAGCTATGGACTGAGCTATCATTTTTATGCAGATGATACTCAACTCTACTTCAATGTTAAAAGTGGAACTTCATCAGAGCTTTCTCAGCTCACAACCTGCCTTAGTGAAATTAAAACCTGGATGGAGCAAAACTCTTTAAAATTAAATTGCAACAAAACTGAACTCCTGCAAATTGGGACTAAAATGCTTCTTAATAAAATGAGCTCCTTCCCAGTCAATCTTGGCGGTGATCTCATCAGACCTGCTTCTACTGCAAAGAATCTTGGTGTCATTTTTGATTCCTCCCTTTCTTACTCCGCCCACATAAATCACATTAAGAAACTTTCTTACTTCCACCTCCGTAACATATCCCATGTTTGCTCCTTCCTCTCCTTTTCTAATGCTGAGAAACTTGTCCATGCTTTTATCACATCCTGCATAGATTATTGTAACTCACTGCTGGCAGGTGCCCCTTCTAATCTTATATCACAGCTCCAGCTTATTCAAAACTCAGCTGCAAAAGTCCTCACTCGAACCAGCAGCAGCGAGCACATCACACCCATCCTGCTCCGTCTTCACTGGCTCCCTGTGTCTTACAGAATCGAATATAAAATCCTACTAATAACCTTGTGCCAAACTACATCAGTGACCTTCTCCATCACTATGTGCCTGCCCGCTCACTAAGGTCCTCTGATTCTGGGAATCTTGTTGTGCCCCACACTAATCTACACTCCATGGGTGACAGGGCCTTCAGCTGTATAGCACCCAGACTCTAGAATGACCTACCGAAATTAATCAGGTCAGCTGACTCCATTAATTCTTTTCAAAAAACAACTCAAAACTCAGAACTCATCTGTTCAGGAAGGCTTTTAGCTCTACTTGACTTCATTCCCCTTCTCTCAGTTTACCTCTCTGTCAAGATGCTCATGTAACCTGTATGTGTGTGCTAGACCATCAATTATGTTGTCTGTTAGGCTTTCTCTGAATTTACTGTCTTAATCTTCTTTATTTATTTATTTGGTTTTTACTATGCTATATACTGTGTACCCTGCCATTCTTTCTTATATTCTGTAAGTGCCTTGAGCATGGTAAAGGTGCTATATAAATAAAATGTATTATTATCCATCCTCTATTTTTTTTTATGCCATGCGATCTACCCACACTACCTTTATGATCGACTTATTGGGCAGCCCTGGCGTAGACGGTCTACCTTCCATTTCACTTTAGCTGGAAGGATTAACATTGTTAAGATGAATATCTTTCCTAAGCTCCTTTTTCTATTTCAAAGCATTACCATATATATTAACAAATCATTTTTTAAGAAGTTAGACCTAAGGCAGAAGGTGGCATGGCTATACCTAACCTACCTAAGTTGTATTACTGGACAGCAAATATACAAGCTATAAAAACCTGGACACTGACACAGGCTTGGTGTGCAACAGAAATAAAATCCTGCAGTAATTTTTATATTGCATGCTTTGTACCCCAGTAAATACAAGTTATCACCAATATACATTGCTTTTGTGTTTTGTGTATCAGAGGCAAAGAGAACTGTGTAAAAACTGTGTTTTTCCAAGCATCGGTAAGTAGAACCCACTTTTGTGTTTTGCAATACCACAGTAACCACGAAATAACCCATAAAATGCAATACACAAAAAAATTGATGCCATGCAAGACATTTTTTCTCACTAGTCATTTCCTAGAATTCTGTGACTTTTTCTGTTAATGTCGCAAGAAAAAAAAACCTTGTAGTCACTGCTGTCATAAGATTTTGAGACTGGCAAGGTCTCAACATCACCTTCAACACTCTGCCCTTCGTTGCTGATGGATGGAGTTGGAGATCATAAAGAATCCAATGGCTTGAAATAATCTGTCAACAATGTCTGCTTGGTGTACCGCTTGAGATCCTTAAGGGTTTCGGAGTATGGGAGCATAGCAAAGGCAAGATGATATTTAACCTAGAGGTGGTGATCAGTGACTGGTTTGGCAGCCTCAGTGTCTCTAGCCAGCTTGTTGTGGCTACCAACATTCTACCACAATTAATGATAATCTAACACCTTTATACTCTCACTAAGCCACATGAATAACTTTACACACTTTAGCTTAGAGCCATAGAATACATGCAGTATGCTTTGAGGGCATACTGTAATTGCAACACAAAACTTGATTTCTATAAGAAAAACAGTGAATATATGTAGCAAATATATGGGGAGCCTTTTATTCTACAACAGTATGGTGAACAAGCCCCATGAAGTGCTCAGTAGGATATTAGCCATTCCCCCATCTTGTGTGCTTCACGCCTCTCATTTTTTTCTTTAGTTTGTATGGCTGCGAAGGCCAGGAATATGCACAGTTGAAAAAGCAAAACTAAAAATGAGATTACTAATAAAATGCTGTGAATACTTGAAGTTTAACACACAAATATTAAGGATCAACTGTATATCCCATACCACTACATTACAAATGCTACAGACTAATTGTATTCATACTCTAAAAGTAATTTTTAATGTAAGTAATAAACATTATTACAGTGACATGTTACATACTTTTATATATTCTCCTCAAAATTACTTTAATTTGTTCAGTCAAATTCATATCACTTGAACTCTAGTATAACTTCTTTTGGTTACACTGCGAAATGTGGGTGCTACTGATATTCACTGGAAAATAGTAAGAGAATATAGGAGAAATATTGACAAACCATGAATTAGGAATTCAATGTTCTTAGACAAAAAATGGTTTAGTACCTCCTGGAAACAACACTAAAAGAGCATCACTACAAAAATGATAGTATTAGAACAGGACTGGACATTATGACTCTCTGTCATCTTTAGTTGAAGACTGTGTGTCCTTACTTCAGCTCTAGAAGAGACATTATAATCTCAAATTACACATACATTTTTTTTTTGTGTTGAATTTTAAGAGAACAAAAACAACTGATTAATATAGGACACAACCACAGTGAAAATAATGCAGTAACTATCAAGCTGCATTTTTCTAACAAACTGATTTCTGATTAAGGTAATGCTTTACCTTTGTTTATTTTAATGTTATAGCTAATTTGCTGTGTTGCAGCAGAAAACACGCTTTCTTTAATTACACTTACATAAAGTATAAGTCATTAAAGCTATTTAAATAAAGAAAATGTTGCAGTTTATATACGTAGGAAGCTCATCCCTTCTAACTGTATATTATACTCATTTTTTTTTACTTTTTCACTTGCAAAATACAGTTGCTGTGTAATGTATTGGTAAATTACTCAAAGGAGTGAATTTACTTTACTTATTACATCTGATACGGAAAGGTTTTTCAGTCAAAATAACACACCAGTTTTCAAATAGGCCACATAGACCCCCAACAAAAATGAAATTGTTTTACTAGCAGAAATGAATTAACAACATAAGATCACAAGCCGGAGGACAATGTATGCAGTGTCAGACTATTATGAGGCAAATTCCATAACATGCTGGTATTTTTTTTTGAGATCTCAGGTTGGAAGTCACCAGACATATTAATTCACCATTATATTTGATCTGCTTGCATTTTCCGCAGAACCCAAGACAAAAAGGCTCACATTTCTGATAGAATCCCAGAATATGGACACATTGTCCTGATCATGGCTGGTAGATACTGTTTCAGGTCGCAAGACAGGCACAGTAAAAATACTAATGATACAATTTAAAAAGACATTTTTTATAGAAACCTGAGTGTGCACATATAAAATTAATTAAAAGCTTTCATTGATTTATGTTGCTGTGAGAGTTGTTTTGGATTATAAACTTGAAAAATAATAATGTAAATTCTGTGATGTGAAACACATAACTTGCAGACCTTATATGTAATTCGTAATAATATCAGAGTCTTTTACTGAATAAACTAGTTGCTTTACTATTTTTACTCAAGCCTTCTAAAAATAAAAAAGAATCAGGATGTGTCTTCGGTTCACCAAGTGACTTCTTAGATACTCTTATCAGGTAAACATTATTCCAGGATTTTTTTTTTCTTGTGACCAGGTATAAACTGGAATCATTTTTATAAACTTAATTGTTCTAAATTCAGATCCAATCTATATACATATTTTATTTGGCCTTTAAGTTATCTTTTTTTTTTTTGTAAAACTATACATTTTATGAATTATGGTGTTAGCAATAACAACAAATCATTACAATATTAACATTCTTGAAATACAGAGAAAAAAATCCTCAAATCCTGGATTTGAGTAGAACAGGTTGAAGTCATTGGTGATATTTAATGCATGTTTAACAGCCAAGTTTCCCGCAACAAAGGTCTCTGGTATTCTAGATGGAAGGGCAAGTTTTTCTATTCTGTGATCCTCCAGTGGTCTAAAAAACGAGAAGAGAAATGGTAATTGACACTTCTTGCAAAAAAATGTTATACTCCTTTTGTGCAGTAAAATTACTTTAAAAACCTAAAGTAGAGTAGCACACTGATATTTGAATGTTGGTCTACAAATCATGTTCTAAATTGTGCTGTTGGGGTACGTGTGTAAGTATGGGTAATTTGAGATCTACTGCCTAGTCCTAAGTGGTGCACTTATGGTCTTGCATTCCTCACTTGAGCATATTCAAAGATCTGTGAGAACATAGGATGACCTATTTCTAACTTTGTGGTTCAAAAATGTGTTTATGTGTGCTTTAGTGTTGTCTTAATGTTGTCTTTCACAAAAACTACATTGGATTTAACTCAGTTCATTACCCAAAACTCACTGTGGTACCATGGGCAACAAAACCAAAACAAACATGGAGGGACAGTAAAACAGTAAAAGCAAGGGAGGATACAATATTCAAATTGAGTTTAAAGTGCCCTTTTCTATTAATTTCTGTTGTCTTTGAGAGGATTTTAAGGTTGTAATGTATTTAGTCACTCTATAAACATAAAACAGCAGTGATTATAATTTTATCATTATACACCAATTTGTTATAATTCATTCAGTGTAAAGGCACAAGTAGAGTGCAGAGTTTCCCATGTACATATACAAAGTACAGCGATGGCAAAAGTACATTCTTGCTCCGATGTAGAACAATCATCATGATCTGAATTCACCTCTGTTATAGCGCGTCTTTATGTGAAAACAGCAGTGTCAAATGCGACTGAGAGAATAAAACTGAATATAAAAAACAAAGCTAACCTTTACAAGTATCATAAATTACACCAGCTGTTACAGACTGGAATCAAATGTATGTTTTTATTCTAAAATAGAAAGAATATGAGCAGCTCACTTCTCAAAATGGACTTGTCCGGGATCAAACCCGTGAAGTTTTGATTACCAGTCAACAGTTGATACAGTTGCGCCACCGAAGCAGTTGTAGCAAATGCGTGTCAATGTTGCACCCTAACTGAACACATGTTCTGTTATATTTGTAACTTTTCTGAAAGTGTTTCTTTGATATTTGTAATTCAGACTTCACACATTATACACCTCATGTCTACATTTTGTCAATTATTACTAAAACATGAAAAACGTTTCTGATTTAACGATGTGTTTACATAGATCATTGTAGACACGGAACACACATGAAATGCAAGTGTTTCAAATAACGATATAGTATTTATAAAAGGTGTCATTTTGCTTGACTTCTCACTCTATACAACTCTAAGCAACTGACACGCAGGTAAACAGACTTTAGCTTAGAAAGCTGTGCGGGGTGGGGGGATGTGATAGCAGGCTGCTGGCTGCTTGCTGCTTATCGACACATTTACAGGACAAAAGACTGATGGAGAGGTGCAAAGCGATTTAAGGTGGGACGGATCTACGAGTTTTTTCGTAGGCTCTGGTAATTCTATTGTTAATGGGTTTTAATATGCAGTGTTCACAACAGCACCAGTTACCCTTTGCTAATGATCAGAGCAGGATTAACACTTAACTACTTGTGCCATTTTTTATTTCATAAGTACTCGAGCGGTGTACTTTATGCACCAGTGTTAAAATGGCTATTTATATGCACTCTGTGAGGTTGTAGTATAAAATATTGCAATAATTTTAATGTAATTTAATACCATATTACTGAATAGTATAACACAGTCTAGGACTATCTGAAAATAAACCTGATCCTGCTCATTCGTCACCGGTTACACTTTCATCCACTGCAGGTGTTGCTCATGTATAACATTTCATTTCAGTAGTTGAATGTTCTTTGCAGACAAGTCATTGCAAGAAGAACATCTCATCATTGTCATACATACGTATGACACGCGGTGTACCAAATGCACCATATGGCACTTGCTGCTGTGCATCCACTCATAAAACCAGCTGGGGGCACACTGGAGGGAAACCATTGCAATACTGTACTGGTAGTGAATCAAGCTAAGGATAGATGGCAGATGCTGCCCTTTAGGTTCAAGTAAAAGGACACCGGACAAAAGACCCAGTGTGAGTAGTTAAGAGTTAGCTATATTTTTGTTTATTGCGAGTGTTATCCTGTAGGACTCTGCAAAACTCAAAAAATGCTTTATTTTAAATGACCTCACCTTACCAGTCTAATAAGGCATAGAAACATAAAGTAAACCTGGCCTTGATATTCCCAGACAAGCACTGTCCTGCACTCCTGAGAAAGGCCAGGCTTACAAACTTGATAGAGAGATTGTATTGATAAATTCTCTAATCCAAAAGAACACAATATGTCACTTATAATAATAAAGTTTATTCAAAAACTACAACTAAATCAAACCATCATTCAAAAAGATCAAAAATAATTGCAAAAAGCCAAAATCGTAAAGAATACAGATGTCAAGGAAATCCAAAGATGGGAGAAAAACAATATGAGTTGGCAAACTAGCTAATACCTTAGGATTCTCTCAGTCCTTTATAAAGATTGGGAGAGCTGCCCATAGCTTCAACATCAATGGCCGTGTCGTCTTGGGCTTAACATACAATACAAAAGATAAATAACTAAGAGAATTGACATTTAAACAGGACTAAAAGAAAAATATAATGTGATTAATAAATAAAGAGAAACTAAATTAGAAACAATACACTACAACCAGAGAGAAAATACAAACATATTCATCAACAAAGTGGGAAAAAAACTAAAGCCAACAAGGAAACCCTGGCAAAACCATAAAAACAGGTGATCATCAGCTGATACTTTTGTTGAAAATGACACCGGGACATTTTTAAAATTACATGAAAACTTCAAAGCCTCAAAGAGCACAGTCAATACTTCAAGTTAAGGACCAAAGGCTTTTATCAAGGTAAGACCATGCTTCAAAAATTGAGTTTTGGGTATCGGTTTCAACTAAGGGAAAACTTATTGTAATCTTTGTTGCTATTCAGATATTTTCAGGTCAAAATCTTCATTGGAGTGTACATGAGTTGCTATGGGTCGCCGTGGGTTGTTTAAGCAATCAACATTGTTCCACTATGACGATTGTCAGCAATTCCCCAAAGGGGAACCCCACCTCACTATGACAATTATCTGTTATTCTCCAAGGGAAGCAATATGACGTTCAATGACAATTCTTCAAGGGAGACAACCCCCCAAACCATTGTGCCAATCAGTGACAACTTGATCAAAGAATCTTCAAGGAATCTATCTTGTAGACACCAAGAAAATAAAATTGAAGTAACCCTGCCTTAGATCTATATGAATGTGTCATGCCACAGGGTGTTCTTTATCTAGCAAGTGGCACAAATGAATTAACAAGTGCTTTGTTTAATAGTCACTTGCTTCAGTACTGCAATGACTAGTAAAACAGAAGGGAAACTGCATGGTTAGCTTATTGAGTTGTGGCAATCAAGTCAAGCCATGTTGGGAAGCATGCACTGGTACAATGCGTGGCTGCACCCATGACACCATGAAACAACTCGGGATCCCAGTTGGCAACCCCCCCAGGCAGACATACGGTCCAGTTCCACCCTCCGGAAATGACCCTCTATCTGCCGCAGCCAGGTATTACATGGGCAACCCCTTGGCCTGGTCCAGCCACTTGGGTCCCCAACAATGAGGATTCTATGAGCTGGATCACCCTTGGGGAAATGCACCACATGGCCATAGTGCCGTAACTGATGCTCCCTCACAATGCAGGTAATGTGCCTCATTCAGGACTCCATGAGCAACAGCTCATTCGTCACAAAGTCAAACCAATGGTACTCAAGGATTTTCCAGAGAGACACAGTACCAAAGGAGTCCAGTCTTCGTCTCAGGGTAACTGAATGGCGTCCATGTCTCGCAGCCATATAGCAAGACAGGAAGCACCAGGACTCTAAAGACTTCGTCCTTTTGCATAGATATTGGGAGAGCCACACACCCCTTTTCAGCAACCTCATGAGCCCCAATGCTCTCCCAATCCGTCTACTGACTTCATAGGAAGACTCACTAGAGACATGAATGTCACTGCCAAGGTAAAAAGCAACTTTGTTCATCAATTTATGCTGTAACATCTAAAAACGGGGCACATATTGAAAGCTAAGTTTCTCTTGCAAATCAGTGGTGTACTGCACTGGATCAACAACTTTAAACTAATCCTTGAAATACTGAATTCGCAATAATGTAGAGTATAAGGGTTCATCTACTCCTAAATGTAGTATTTGCACAGTTCCTCTATCAATGTAATAGAACTATGCCCTCCTATAAAGCTTATTTATACCTCTTTAGACTTTTATGAACAAGCTTTCAGATAACATGAGTAGATGGTGTATATATAAAAATGAAGTTCATCAATGCATTTACTAGAAATGCTGTGTACATGTTCGATCTTTAAGAGAAGTGAACCATATTTTGTAAATATCATATGATGCCTCCACTCATATCCTGGCATCATCTAGATTAGTGCCTGTAATCTCACTAACACCTGAGATTAAAATATTAGTTTCTTCCAGTACAGTTTGAGATTTCCTAACAATATCTGGCTTAAAGTAGTCAAGCAAATGGGAGCTGCACTTTCTGCTTTTGTGACAATAATGTCTAAAATTTACATCCAATAATTGAAGAAAAGTGCACTTTATGGTTTTTATGACTACATAAATGATTGCCAAGTTGTTGAAAATATTGTTTAATATAATGCTTATTTGAGCACACCAAATATGGGGAATTATTCCAGGACTGCTAGCTTCATCTAGTGCAGCGGTTCCCAAACTGTGGTACGAGTACCACTGGTGGTACGCAGAGCCTTTTTAAGGTGGTATGCATCGCAGTCCCTGAAATTTAATTTATCTGTGCAAAATCCTTTATGACAAGCCTGTTGTGAGCAAAAACCAATGAAACTGTTTAAATACAATAATACTTGAATTCCCAAATTTAGTGTGGTGTGAAATTTCGTCATCTGAATAAATAAAACCTATTATTGGAATCAGTATTTAGTTCATTTAACACTACCATAATTCCGTTTCGCGGAAGTCAACTTCTATTTCTTCACAGTTTGAGCTTTTGGTCACTAGATGAAAGCACAACGCCGACAGTATTCAGTCTTCGGTAACTCTGCCTCACAAGCCACACACGCTTGCTGAAGAAGTCATCATGCCGTGTGTTGTCGACATGATGAACAGCGTACTTGGAGAACAAGCGGCAGGTAAAATTTGTGCGATTCCTCTTTCTAATAATACAATTACTCGCAGAATTGTTGACATGGCGGACAACGTGCAGGAACAATTAATTAAAATGATAAAAGCAAACGGAAAATTTGCTTTACAAATCAATGACTCAACAGATGTTTCTGACTGTGCAATTTAATCATGTACATCCGATTTATTAACTTTAGTACTGCTTCTGTTCAAGAGGAATTTTTATTCAGCGACAAACTGCCTAAGAGGACTACTGGCGAAGAACTGTTTCATCTTCTCGATAAGTTTGTTACAGAAAAAGAATTGATGTGGAAAAATTGTGTTGGTGTAACAACAGATGACGCTGCAGCTATGACTGGTAAAAATTCCATTGTCGTACAGCGTATTAAAGCAGTAGCGCCTTTGGCTGTATCGTACCACTGCATCATACATAGTGAAGCACTTGCTGCAAGACACATAAGTGAAGAACTGCATGACGTCTTGTTAACCGCAATAAAAATTGTCAACTACATAAAAACAAGTTCACTGAACGCACGTTTATTTAAAATACTTTGTTCAGAAATGGGTTCAGAACATCAGCATTTATTGTTTTACATAGAGGTGCGCTGGCTGTCAAGAGGACGCGTTTTGCAGAGATTTTTTGAGTTGAGAAATGAAGTGAGTCTGTTTCTGTTACAAAAGAACTCGGTAATGAATGTTTATCTATATGATGCAACATGGCTTGCAAAACTGGCTTATCTCGTAGACATTTTTAATGCTCTCAGCGATTTAAATCTCAGTCTACAAGGCAGAGATAGTGACTTATTTAAACACATGGATAAAATTTCAGCTTTTGTGAAGAAACTTAGCCATTGGAAACTACGTGTAGAACAGCAACGCCTAGATATGTTCCAGTACTTCAGCGAGTTTGTTACTCAAAATCCTGATTCCAGCATACAGGAAGAAATTTCTAAAATTATTGTGAATCATCTAAAATTGCTTGAAGAAAACTTTGTTCATTATTTTCCCGAGGATAATGCGACAAAAGAAAGTGGTTGGATACAAAGTCCGTTTACAACAGATATAACCAGCTTGACTTTGACTGCTCAAGAAGTAGCAAATTTAATCGAACTGTCATGTGACAGCACTCTTAAAGCTCAATTTACTAAGTTTTTGGATGTACGCTCAAACTTGTAAACAGTATGCAGTCACATCCTACTCACTGATGCGAGATATCGCAAATATGGCAGTCAGACTGTCGTTATTAGAAATAGACAGGCTATTATAGTTACACTGTTTAAGTTAATTAAAATAATATGATTATACTGCCGTCTACACAGTTGTACTAACATAAATTCATTCAATATTGTAGTCAGTGTAGTGAATTTGCTGTATATTACCTAATTAAGAATTAATCATTCATTGCAGTACTTGCTTTTTAATTTTTTTGTTAAAAATTCGGGTGGTACACAATGCAACTCACTTAACCTCAGGTGGTACTTGTCATCCAAAAGTTTGGGAACCCCTGATCTAGTGCATGAATAATATGTGTGGACCGCAACACATATTTTAAAGGAGCATGAACAGTCAATGTGGAGAAAATGTACAAAATTCCAAATATTCTATGTTGTAGTCCTTAATGCTGTAGAAAGTTACCACTTATTGTTACTCTAGATCTGCAGATTTTACATAGATATCCCATTAGGTGGCACTAAATAAAAACCCATAAGAATAAATTTATATGATGTCACTATGTTGCACCATATCTGCCTTGCAGCTTGTAATTGCTTATTTATAAAAAATCCAGCACAAAGAGGTTTGCTAAATCATATTTCAAACTTACTTATTGACATGACATCAACAGCAACTGGTAAACTAACAAAGCATTATACATTATGTGTCTAACATTGATTTTTGTTGAAGATCATTTCACTTTAAGATTATCTGTGCCAACATAGCCTGATTTAAAGTAGTATCATGTTTTAAACACATTGCAGTTGAATTTTACTTAAGGTTGGTTAATCAGCATCCATAATGACTTTGAATTCCAGTAATGTTATGAAGATCACGATGGAATCTAATAATTAATGACAGTTTTGTCATGCACACATTGCCTTTTCAATTGGCGCATATACAACCCACTGTTTTTAATCTTCATCTCTGATGTTAACTAACATACAGTAGCTAGCTACACAGGTTCTTCTCAATCTCTCTCTCTCTCTGTGACAGTCCATCCCAACATTTGTGCTGTGCAAGATGGTTGTACTGATATGCAACTGTGTGCCCTGAGTCAAAGATTCAAGATTCAAGAGTATTTATTGTCATTTCATCCATATACAGTAGTGCAGCATACAGTGAAACAAAACAATGTTCCTCCAGGACCATGGTGCTGTATAGAACACAGGACAACGAAGAATCCACGACACATAACATACAGACACGTAATATATAAACAAGGTGCATATATAACAAGGTGTATGTGAGAAAAATGTACAAACATGTGCAACCATGTGCAACATTGCAGAGCAGAACACATATATCAGATATCAGATGAGATACCATGAGTGTTCAGGAATCTGACTGCTTGTGGGGAAAAAACTATTACACATTCAGGTAGTAAGGGCCCGAATGCTTCGGTACCTTTTTCCCAAAGGCAGAAGTGTAAACAGTGAGTATACTGGGTGTGTTGGGTCATTCACAATGCTGGTGGCTTTGCGGATGCAGCGTTTGGTGTAAATGTCAATGATGGAAGGAAGAGAGACACAGATGATCTTCTCAGCTGTCTTCACCATCTGTTGTAGGGCTTTATGATCCCTGACTGTGCAATTTCCAAACCAGACAGTGATGCAGTTGCTCAGGATGCTCTCTATGGTTCCTCTGTAGAATTTTGTTAGAATAGCTGGTGGAAGATGGGCTTTTCTCAGCCTATGCAGGAAGCAGAGCTGCTGCTGGGCTTTCTTGGCTAAAGAGCTGGTGTTGTAGGACCAGGTGGGGTTCTCTGCCAGTTGGACACCCAGGAATTTGGTGCTATTGACAACCTCCACAGTTGAGCTGTCAATGTTCAGTAGCAGATGGTCACTCTTAGTTTTCCTAAAGTCAACAATCATCTTTGTTTTGTCTACATTCAGAGACAGGTTATTGGCTGTACACCAGTCCGTTAACCGCTGCACCTCCTCTCTGTATGCTGACTCATTGTTGTTGCTGATGAGACCCACCACAGTTGTGTCATTAGCGAGTTTTATGATGTGATTAGAGCTGTGCGTTGCTGCACAGTCATGAGTCAGCAGTGTGAACAGTAATGGACTAAGCAAACAGCTTGAGGGGCTCCAGTGCTCAGTGAGGTGCTTCTGGAGATGTTTCCAAATCTGACTGACTGAGGTCTCTCAGTCAGGAAGTCTAGAATCCAGTTACAGAGGGAGGTGTTCAGTCCCAGCAGGCTCAGCTTTTCCGTCAGCTGCTGAGGAATGATTGTGTTGAATGCTGAGCTGAAGTCGATAAACAGCATTCGAACGTATGTGTCCTTATTGTCCAGATGATCGAGAGCCAGATGGAGAGTGGTGGCTATTGCATCATCTGTTGAACGGTTCCGGCGATAAGCAAACTGCAGGGGGTCCAGTGAGGGGGGCAGCAGGGTTTTAATGTGCCTCATGACGAGCTTCTCGAAGCACTTCATGATAATGGGAGTGAGTGCAATGGGACGGTAGTCATTGAGGTTGGATACTTGTGACTTTTTTGGCACAGGAACTATGGTGGTGGTTTTGAAGCAGGTTGGGACAATGGCAGTGCTCAGGGAGATGTTGCAGATGTCAGTAAAAACGTCTGCCAGCTGGTCTGCACATTCACTTAGTACTCTGCCAGGAATATTGTCTGGTCCTGCAGCCTTCCGTGGGTTGACTCTTCATAGAGTATTTCTTACATCAGCCACAGTCAGATTTAATGCTTGGTCGCTAGAAGGAGAGGTGGTCTTCCTCATCACCACGTTCTTCTGTACTTCAAACAGTGCATAGAAGTTATTCAGCACATCTGGAAGGGAGGTGTCACTGTCATAGGTGAGTGGTGTTGTCCTGTAATTAGTGATAGCCTGGATGCCTTTCCACATGCTCCATGTGTCTTTGTCACATAGAAAACTTCCCTGGATTCTCTGGGCATGTGTGCGCTTTGCCATTCTGATGGCGTGGGATAGTTTGGCCCTCGCTGTTCTCAGGGCGATTTTGTCACCTTCCTTGAAGGCAGAGTCCAGGGTGTTGACGTGTGACATCAGCTAAGGGAATTTTAATGAATGTGGTTTTCCAGCAATGCTATCCAGCCATCAATAGAGATTATGTAAACAGTTTGTATTTCCCATCATTTTTATGAAAGTGACACTGAATAACATTGAATAAATGAGGGCAGTAACTCTGGGGAAACCTCTGTGTACATTAACAGAAACTTATTAGCAATTAGAAGTCGTTTTTTACCTTCAGGTTTAAGTACAACAAAAAAAACATTTGTAAAATATGCCTCAAGATATTACCTAGCTAACTAAAAAATAGTGATTTATAATCATGCTAGGTGATACAGTTGCCTTTCTTGCATGCCTTTTACATGTAATGTTCTGTCATTTTTACCGGGAAAGGTGAAGTGTGTGAATACAAGCTTGAATAGCAAAGCCAGAAAAGTTTAGGTGGCATTTACCAAGATCTGATCTAGGAAAACTACTAGCAATTCTACAGGTTTTGTTTCAGAAAATGGGTAGTCATTACAACAGATAATGTTATGAAATTGTAGGCAAGCAGGCTATTTTACAATATCTGCGGGTTACTGTATACGGAATGAGTTCAGTCAAATATGTTTTTGTTCACTGTCTAGGTAGTAGCATCCATGTATCAGGTAACATTATAAAATGTTCGTTTGCCTAATATCATGCAGCCTGTAAAATTGAAATTACATTGCCCATGTACTAATAACATAGGCTTTTCTACATTAGTTAACCAGCTGTTTTCACAGTAAGATGTCTGTCAGTGTGACTGCATTCAACATGTATAGGCAACTGGATTGTAAGGTACATTTAAAAAGGCTGCTTAATATAATGGATTATTAGTTTTAAATTATATTAACACCAATCAACTTTGAATACATTTACATTTTTCCAAAGTTGACAGCATCACAGAATTGCCTTTTACAGTGCTTTAAAGCTTATTTTCATCAATGATAAGAATCTCCCTTTGATTTACCAAGAGCTGACCCATCCTATGATGCTGGTGCATGGCTTTTGATTGTACCTTTCTGATTACTTTGAACAATTTGGTGAGAAGCAGAATTTCCACTCATAACATTTGTTATTGTTTCTATTAGCCGAAGTTTGAAAAAAATCTGTGGGTTAAAAAATTGTGTTATTTTGCCAACTAAATATTATTTTTTTATATTGGCAATTTTTTGTAATAAACATATTTAACACTGGTTAGATATATATGTAACTTAATTCAACCTATAAACTGAAGAATATTTAAAAGCTTCTTTTATTTTATTCAACTAATACTTTTTTATAATGAATTTGTGAAATTTAAATAACAAAGTAAAATAAACTATAAAAATAATTAGATTTGAGTGCCTTATTCAGTACATGCCATATTACACAATACAGATAAGCCAACTGAAAAGAAATTTCTGACATGTGATTTCCAAAAAGAGGCATCATGAATTGATAATTGTTGTTTATTTTGACTGATGCCTTATCCTGCATGAACAATTTGTTAAAATTAGAAATAAATGTCATAAACTATTTATTATAATTTTAGTCTCCTAAGTGCCCAACATCAATTCATTTAATACATATGCAGTCATTCATTCTCACAGTAAATGTCGTCAACTCAAAATAAAATAAATTTTGACGCTTGTATTGGTAAATCATTCACTGATAAAATGCTGGCCAGATATATTAACTATTATTATTATTATTATTATTATACTTTACTGTTAACATTAATATTATTGTACTATGCAATTTTTAAGAATATACACATGTATGTATATATAGATTACATATACTGTAGATCTAGACTTTGATTCTACCTCAGGGTCACATTAGAGGCTATTTTGAGTAGGCTGGCTGTCTCTACAGGTCTTTCTTGAGTGAATCTCTTTGTATTTCTCAATTAAACAGGAGTGTTTGGGTCACTGTGACTAGATATGCTGTGATACAGGGACTATTAAGTGTATCTGAAGCCGGTTAAATTGCTGTGCCTGCAGTTATTACAACAAAGATGATGAATTTCCAAAGAAGAGCTTCAAATATGTACCACCTAGGATTAATAATCAGTCTTTAAAGTCTTGAAATTGTTTTTGAGAGAACGTTGCTCAGCAACAGATACTTCTAGTTATTTTTTGACTTTCAGTAACGCAAGTTTCAGTGGTGTGCAGTATGTTCTAGATTATAAGGCACAACTTGTCAGTTTAATTTCTATGTTTCACTCATTTGAACCTATATGGATGGCATCAACACTTTTAGCTGTGCAGGGGATGATCTCACATTCACTTTTTTTCCTAAAAGAACAAAAACCAATATTAAAAAAAAAAAAGGAAAAAATTATTTTTTTTGGAAAAGGAGGGTGTGAATATTTTGGGCATCTATTGTTGACCATAGCATATTTGAACTTTAGTAATGTTCATACTCAAACAACTTAGATTCTAAAAATCTTACTTTTGACCCTGGAATACCATGTTTGCAAGTTTGGTTATTAGACTTGCTCATTTTTGTGAGAAAATTATTGTGCATGTTTATAATAGATTTTATTTATGCTTGTGAGTTCTGTATCAATTTTTAATTTTACTAAATGACCATTATCCATACAATACTGAAAAGTACATTTTTAAATTTGAACAGTCACTTAAATATCATTTTCTGCATTTCATAAAGTATCAATAATGCAACTGTTGACAGGTACTAAATTGAGTTTTGTTCATTTCTTTTACTTATTTTGATGGATTATTTTCTTTTGTTTCTGATTTTCTATTGTTTTTTTTGGCAGGCAAAGTTTCATGCTTCATCAGGTATGCTGCAGTGAGGAAAAAAAAAGTTATTTTGTGACTTACAAAATTAAGCCTCTTTTTATGTTTGTTTATCAGTTAAGGAATTCTGGGCCAAGTAGGAACTTTCAATAAACAACATAACCTGCTAAATCTAATGCACGGGTACTGGGGAACAGAGCCTACAGCAAGTATTTTATTCTTGTTCAAGGCAATCTTGATGTGAGCAGAATCTAACTTGGTCCATTCTGAGAAGCGAACTTTGGTAAGTTCGAATTCTACTGATCCTGTGCAGCCAGACCATATCATTGCAAATGGTTAGCTTTTCCTTTAGCTTATTTGGCCAACAAAGAGGCAGTTGCCTGGTCTATCCAACTGGCTATAGCTGCTTAGCATTAATTTAAATAGAAGCTTCCTCGGTGGTCCTCATGCTAAGTAGCTTTACTTTTGTCTCATGCACTGCCAGATGTTCATAATTTATGCAGAAGCTGTCTTGCTACTGTTTTGTTTTTGTATGCAGACAATCTTAACTGTTTTCTATCCTCTCTACAATCCAGCTAAATGGCAGTGTATATCTTATCCATCCTGCCAGTCACCCTTCAAGGTGGCTTGAAAAGCTTTGAATTCTCATTTGTAAACCTAGCACGCCCAATAATTAAGATTTTGGTTTCCCCCATTTAAGAAATTTTGTTTTTAGCTTACACGTTTAGTTTTTGTCTCTTGCTATATTGTACATTTGTTTAGTATTTGATATTACCTCTCAAAAAAAAAAAGTAAGCCAAATGTAGTGCTTTTTTCTGCCTTGCTATTAACTGACAGCACTGAGTTGATATTCTGATTCCTTTGTGTTTCATTAAAAGAATTCTTTAGAACCAATTTCTAAAACAAGTTCAGTTTGAATAAAATTATAGTATGCCAGGGTGCCCAATGCGTTGATCGCGATCGACCGGTAGATCGGAAAGGTAGTGCAGGTAGATCACGTTGCATTAAAAAAAAAAATTTAACCTTAGTCTATCATATATCCTCCCTATGGCATTTACCACTTGATTGACATACAGGGCGGCCAGTCTGAGATCTCTTTTCTTCTAACACACTGGTCATCCCGCGCACACAATCAAACGCGCAAGCTACTGCAAAACTCCAGCTGTGATCTAATTAGCCTTCCAATTTATATCGACTAAAGAAGGGATTTAAAAAAAAATTATTTGGGAAGGATATGGGCTGGATGTGGAATTGGAAGAAGATTTTTTTTCTCACAATGTCACAATCGAAGTGCGTTTGTCTGATCTGTCAATCTATCATTGCTATTCCAAAGAAGGAAAATGTGGAAAGGCACTTTCGAACTGTTCATAAAAACTACAAAACTGACTTCCTTCCGAAAAGCGATCTGAGAAAGAGAAAGGAGAGGGAACTAAAATCGCAGCTAATCGGACAGCAGTCATTTTTCACTCGGCTGAAATCAGAAGCAAAGGCAGACACACCGAAGCATCGTTCCAGGTGAGTCACTCGATCATTAAGCATAAGAAGTCCTTCTAAGATGGAGAGATGATAAAAAGAGGCCTTCGTTGAGACAGATGGGTAGGGAGAAATTCCTTCTGAGAGAAAAAGGAGTTCTGGCTGGAGAAAAAGGAGTTTCTCCTTGTCATTAAACATGCAGAATACAAGCAACTTAATAATGGCATTTTTTTCCGATCTGACCAGCATGCTGAATGAGCTTAATTTACAGCTGCAAGGAAAAGAGAACTCCATGGTCAATATGATTAGCTCAGTTAATGCTTTCAAACGAAAAATGCAACATCTGTCCTCAAAGCTGCAGCACCTTGATTTGGGGAACATCCAAAACCTCGCGTCAGAGCTGGAGACGCAATGTGCGCAACTTGACAGCATACGCTACACAGAGCAGATTGAAAATTGTCAGACTTTGACAGACGGCTTCAAGACTCAGCTTTACTTGAGCCAATCACTACATTTAAGTGCTATCCATTTAGGGAAGATGTTGAGGGTGATTCATCCGCATCAAAAATTGCCACACTGTTTCACCTAAAACTCCTCTACAGTGGAGGATGAGATTTTGACGCTACAGGATGACATTCACCTGAAGTGTGGGGCTCTTGGACAGTTTTGGAACTTACTCGCAGAGTAAAAGTACCCAATCATGAGGAAATGTGCAACCAATTTGACTGCATTATTCGGCTCTACTTATTTATGCAAGTCAGCCTTTTCCCACATGAAGATTATTAAATCCAAATACTGTAGTGACCATAAATGTATTAAATTGTTATTGTGCCATAAAGGTTATTCAGTTATGCAAGGTACAAAAACATATATTTTATGTATAAAGTATACTCCGTGTAT
>JANRMT010062792.1:62948179-63037289 GCA_026402145.1 Polypterus bichir lapradei
AAGGTCTACTGCCCCACTACAACAGTATCAGGTAGGGGCTCCAATGGAACGGGTGGCAATTGACATTCTTGGGCCATTTCCCTGCTCAGCTATGGGGAATCGGTTTGTTTTAGTCCCAATGGACTATTTTACAAAGTGGCCCGAGGCCTATGCACTACCTAATCAAGAAGCTGAGACTGTTGCTGAAGCTCTAATTGCAGGATTCTTTAGTCGGTTTGGGATGTCTGTCGAACTGCATTCAGACCAAGGGAGAAACTTTGAAAGCCAGGTATTTCAGAAAGTATGTGAGAGGCTTGGCATCCAGAAAACCCGAACCACCCCCCTACACCCCCAGAGTGATGGGCTAGCCGAGCGGTTTATCCAGACTCTGACCACACAGCTGGCTCTTACCACCTCTAAAGACCAAAAGGACTGGGACCAGCAGCTGGCTCTCGTTCTGATGGCCTGCCGATCTGCTGTGCAGGAATCCTCTGGATGCACCCCTGTTTTATTAATGCTGGGATGAGCGCTGCGAACACCATCTGCACTTGTATATGGTGTTCCCCGTGACACCCCAGCTGAACCTCCAGGCCCTGACTATGCTCGGAAGTTGTAGGATCGATTGGAGGTGGCACATAACTTTGCAAGGGGCCGGATAAGAGTAGCAGCAGAGAAACAGAAGCGCCACTATGACATTCGGGTTCAGGGGCAGCCTTTTCAAGCAGGTGATCAAGTTTGGGTGTATGGGCCAAAAAGACAGAAGGTACGCTCTCCAAACCTGGACAGTCCTTAAGTGGGACCCTGTCAAGTGTTGGAACGGGTGGGGGAGGTTGTTTACTGGGTCCAGTTACCACCTCCGGGCAGGAGAGTGTTTTTGCATCAGGACCGTCTGGCCAGCTACAGAGGTTGTGCTCCTTCACAACCTGCACCCATGACTGCCACAACATCTTCCACAAATCCTGCCTCAGATGTTACACCACTTGCCCGGCCTGACTCTACTAACAGACGCCCACACCGGCGAAGACAGCTGCCAAGACATCTGCATGATTATGTGCTTCCTCGGGGACAAGGAGCTGAGGAGGGGGCAGTGTGACGTGTCTTGCCATTGCATGGGCTGTAGGGAATGGAAGCAGTGTTGGGGTGGAGTCTTGGGGGAACACTGTAAGGGCTTGGGGCACCTCCCTAGAGAGAGATGAGTGACAGGGATCTGGGTTAATTAACGGTGTGTGATAAAAAGGGGAGGTGGTGGCCGGCGATAGGAGTTGGAGGGGCTAGAGAAAAGAGGAGAACAGCATCAGGTGGAAAAAGGAAGTAAATGTTTTAAGAGAGGAAGATAGGACGAAGGTGATTTGTCTTTATTATTTTGGAGGTGTCCCCGTGACCCAGGCAACGGGCGGTGGTAAGGCACAGTTTATATCGTGGCATATTGAATAAAAAGCCAGTCGGCATTTGGAAGACTTCACCGGACAAGCGGCTCCCGAGTGTGTTTATTCGATGGGACGTCACTATTATATATATATATATATATATATAGTACTGTGCAAAAGTGTTAGGAATGCTTTCAAAAATGGAAGTGTTAATCATTTATTTTCATCAATCAACAAAATGCAGTGAATGAACAAAAGAGAAATCTAAATCAAATCAATATTTGGTGTGACCACCCTTTGCCTTCAAAACAGCATCAATTCTTCTAAGTACAGTACACTTGCACACAGTTTTTGAAGGAACTTGGCTGGTAGGTTGTTCCAAACATCTTGGAGAACTAACCACAGATCTTCTGTGGATGTAGGCTTCCTCACATCCTTCTGTCTCTTCATGTAATCCCAGACACACTCGATGATCTCGATGAGATCAGGGCTCTGTGGGGGCCATACCATCACTTCCAGGACTTCTTGTTCTTCTTTACGCTGAAGATAGTGTTCTTAATGACTTTGGCTGTATGTTTGGGGTCGTTGTCCTTGTGCAGAATAAATCTGGGGCCAATCATACGCCTCCCTGATGGTATTGCATGATGGATAAGTATCTGTCTGTATTTCTCAGCATTGAGAACATCATTAATCCTGACCAAATCTCCAACTCCATTTGCAGAAATGCAGCCCCAAACGTTCAAGGAACCTCCACCATGCTTCACTGTTGCCTGCAGACTCTCATTATTGTACCGCTTTCGAGCCCATTGATGAACTAACTGCCTTCTGCTACAGCCAAATATTTCAAATTTTAACTCATCAGTCCAGAGCACCTGCTGCCATTTTTCTGCACCCCAGTTCCTATGTTTTCGTGCATACTTAAGTCGCTTGGCCTTGTTTCCACATTGGAGGTATGGCTTTTTGGCTGCAACTCTTCCATGAAGACCACTTCTGGTCAGACTTCTCCGGACAGTAGATGGGTGTACCTGGGTCCAACTGGTTTCTGCCAGTTCTGAGCTGATGGCACTGCTGGACATCTTCCGATTTCGAAGGGTAATAAACTTGATGTGTCTTTCATCTGCTGCACTGTTTCCTTGGCCGACCACTGCGTCTATGATCCTCAACATTGCCCGTTTCTTTGTGCTTCTTCAAAAGAGCTTGAACAGCATATCTTGAAACCCCAGTCTGCTTTGAAATCTTTGTCTGGGAGAGACCTTGCTGATGCAGTATAACTACCTTGTGTCTTGTTGCTATGCTTAGTCTTGCCATGACATGAAACTGTCTTCCACAACCTCACCTCAGTAGCAGAGTTTGGCTGTTCCTCACCCAGTTTTAAGCCTCCTACACAGCTGTTTCTGTTTCAGTTAATGACTGTGTTTCAACCTATGTGTGACATTGATGATCATTAACACCTGTTTGGTATAATTGGTTGATCATACACCTGACTATAATCCTACAAAATCCCTGCCTTTGTGCAAGTGTACCTATAAGAATTGATGCTGGTTTGAAGGCAAAAGGTAGTAACACCAAATATTGATTTGACTTAGATTTTTCTTTTGTTCACTCACTTTGCATTCTGTAAATTGATTAAAAATAAACAAATCATTATTTATATTTCTGACAGCATTCTTTGTTTACAGCATTTTTTCACAACTGCCTAAAACTTTTGCACAGTACTGTGTATATATATAGCATTTTTAATGTAGGTAGATGATTTCGACCTGGTCATTTTAAAAGTAGCTCGCAAGCTGAAAATGTGTAGGCACCCCTTTAGTATGCTATATTTTAATAATATTTTCAAGGAATTGATTGATATAAGTATCTGTTTAGCCCAGGAACAATGTAACATGTGCTCCCTTAATATGTGTTATTCAGTAGATGTAATTAAGAATGTCCTTCTAGTAGTATGTATAGTATTTTAATTCTAGCTTCTTTGCTATTTTCTCTGATGTACAGTTAGTTTAAAATCATCAATTTAAAAAAGGCATTTTATAAATCCTACTTATATCTGTTAAAGATGTATGGATTTATTTCCTTTGCATGTTTTTATTGCTCATACATTAAATAGTATCCTTGAAATAAGCCATCAGTGAACATTCCCTAATATTTCAATGTCACTAGACATGTGTGAGGTAGTGGTGGATAACTGCAGCTAGAGATAATGCGGTCTATTTATTTCTGTATTATGCTATATGAGCCCTTCCTCTATTTCATGCTTTTACCAATATAGTTAATTTGACTTTTTCAGATGCTAAATACTAGATGCTTTCATGTCAGACTTCACATTTTTAAAGCTCCTGCTCTTCAACTGTCATGTGGTGTTCTATTAACTTTACACTTATCTCTAAAATTGCAGCAACCATAAATCTGGATTTCTGTCTTATCAACAATGAATTTCTTTTTTACTAAATGTCAATGCATTTGGAATAAAATTGAACACACTTGTGTATTTATAAACCTTTTTCTCACAAAATTTACAGGCTTTTCATCAGGATTATTTAGACCAATATGTGATAGTTGGATGTGCTTTCTGCAAAATGTTACCTCAGTTTGATTTGTTTGATATCCACAACCATCATTTATTATCAATGTATACATTCATACAGTATATTTTATCTCATCATTCATAGCTTTAGTGTTTACTTGCTTCTAGATTGATAGATAAGAACTAATAATGTTTATTGTCTCCCATATAATGATCCATTATGTACATGCTGTGTTTAATAGTTAAAGTTGTTCATTATCAGCAATTAAAAGAACCACAGCAATGCACATGGTCATTAAGATAGGTAGATAGATAGATGGATAGATAGTACTTCATTTGTCCCAAGGGGAAATTATAACAAATACCAACAGCCCCCCCTCCAAAACACACAAGACAAAAGTGAATGGCAAGAGTCATACAAGTAAATAGACAGCTGACAACCAGGCAAATCACATCTGAATTCAAAATTAGTTTACAGAATGTCACACCCTACTTATTGGACTTTGTCTTGAATATGACGCAACAGACAAAAGAGCATGTCAGATGCCAGTAATGTCAGAGAAAAACTGAAGTGCGTGACTCCAGTGGACACAGAAGCATCAAAACTGGACTACTGAAAAGTGGATAAAAGTTTCTTGGTCAGACAAATCCAAGTTCCTTTTGTACCATGCTAATGAATGAATCAGAATTTGGTGGAAGCAACATTAGTTCATGGAATGTTAGGAGTCAACATTACAGTTTTGAGGTGGCAGTGTAATGCTATGGGGGATTTTTTTTAACATATTAGCACCCTTAATGTCCATTGGAAATCATCTGATTGGGAAGGTGTATCTGAACATTGATGCTGACTAAGTTAATCACTTCATGGCTAGAGGCAGTCTACACTCATATGGATAATTCCAGCATCATCATGGACCATGTCATAAAGCATGTATTATCACTGAATGGTTCTACAAACCATAGCAGTTGAGTTTTTTTTAATTGATTTTTATTAGAAATGGATACCATTCCATACCATCAAGACAAATTTCACAAATCAAAGCAAAATTCAACCCCCACCCAAGAGAAAGAGAGGAGATCCAGCAACCAAAGCTACTCTATAAAAGAAGCAAGAAAAGTATGGTATCCTTTTCCCCGAAATGAAAGCTTATTGTAAAATTTAATTGATTAGATCCTGCTATATTTTAACAAAATTTTGAACAGATCCTCTAAGTTAGAAGTTGATTTTTTCCAATTTTAAGAAGTATAGAATATTGGTTACCCACTGACTTAAGCATGGTTGGATGGTATTCTTCTATTTCAGCAAGATAAGTCTACGTGCTAGCAGTGTAGTAAAGGAAATTACAGTTTGTTTGTCCTTCTCCACTAGAAGTGTACCCAACACAGTTAGTGGGTTAAGAGTGACTATGACACCAAAGCTGTCCGATAGGCATGCAAGGATTTTCATCCAAAATGTTGTTAATTTGGTGCACACCCAGAACATGTGGCCCAGTGAGGCTGGAGCTAGATTGCAGCATTTACAGGTTGAATCTTACCCTGTAAATGAGATAAATGTGCTCGTCTTTCCGATAGGAGGTTTTAGCTCCTTGGAAATATGTTCTTTTCAATTGCGGCATCTTAATGAATCTGAATTTAAATAATTATAAATTAAAAGGGCGATATCCCTCTCTTAGCGATAGGCAGCAACAAACTCACAGAAAAAAAAGGATACACTTAGCTTTGTTTAATATCGGCTTACGCTGCATAGCAGATGGGAGAAATAAGCACTTCTCAATCCGAGGGTGGGGACCCAACGTGTAGAGTATGCAGTCATTGTCACAGCGTAGGAAGGATTTTGGACCGATTTGACGTAGTCTTCATCCATCCAACAGTTTCTCAGGGTCTGGCAATTCTTCAAGCTGTTTTTATACTGCTTTCTACACGTGCAGGCCCCTCAGATGGTACATAATACAATTCCAAAAAAGAACAGAGGATTTTTTGCTGACATCAGACAGTAGACTCAAATAACACACACACTTCTCTTCAAACTGACGACAAATTCCTCCAGCTGTCCCTGTCCATCTTATCCTAGTTGGGCCTCACCATTCTAAATGCTGACACTTCTACTAAATCTGGCTCAGCTATGCATAGACACAAAAAGGAATACAAATCTTTTAAAAGTGTTTTACAGAGACAGTGACATTAACCTTAATAGTATAACAAACCTATTATAACAGCTCGATAAAAGATTTTAAGTTAAATGACTGAATGCTTTGCACATACTTGTATAGAGCTTGAGCGCATTCTGTGTATGGCTGACTTCCACTCCTTTTCTGAAATATTTAAGTGACATATTCTTTCCCCAATGTATCTGAGATATTTGAAAGGAAGGGATTTTAAAATTATTATAAATTGTAGAGATGCTATCTGAGTCTTCAAGACTAATCAATGATTCTTCTGGAAAGGACAAGGTGGAAGGTGAGGAAAATTGGGCAGATTCTGCCTAGCAAAGTTTGTAGCTTGAAAGTATTGGAGGAATTGTGTTGATGAGAAGTTGTATGTACAAGTCTCTGAGTATTTTAATCCCCACCATTTTCCGACATTGAATAGTGTATATGTTTGAGAGGGTGGAAAAAGGTGATTGTTATGTAGAGGTGCAACAAATAAAAACTTTTTTGTCTTAAAGTGCTTCCCACATTGGTTCCATATGCTAAGAGACTGAAGGGTAATTAGATTTTTAGTGTAATGACGGTAGTTTGTATTAACTGGGGCACACAGCACGGGATATAAAGAAGTACTGCAAGATTTTATTTCTATTGCAGTCCAGGCTTGTGGATATTTGTGTTGATATCTAGGTCTTTATAACTTATATATTTGCCACCCAATAATAAAATTGAAAGTTCAGTAGTGCCATGCCCCCTTGTGCTTTAGGTTGTTGTCGACTCACCCATTGGATGCGTGGATGTTTCAAATTTCAAATAAATGAAGTTATGATTGCATCTTAATTTTTTTGAAAAATGGTTTGTTAATACATATGGGGATGCTTTGAAATAGGAAGAGCAACTTGGGAAGATTGGTCATCTTAACAATGTTGATTATCCCTGTTAATGTAAGGTGGAGGGTAGACCATCTAGTCACATCTTATTTAATTTTTTTCCATGCAGACAGCAAAATTTTGTTAACAAAGAGTGTTATATTTACTGGTAGTATTCACCCCTAGATATTTAAACTAATCTGCTAAGATAAATAGGAAGGTGTGCAGTTCGATTTTACATGCTAGAGAATTCACTGGAAAGGGCATGCTTTTATTCAAATTGATTTTAAGTCCAGATATCTTTTGGAAATCTGCTAATGCTTTTAGGACTGTTGGCACAGAATTTGTGGTTCTGATATATACAGTACTATATCATCTAAATATAGTGATATTTTCTGTTCAAGTCCATCTCTGAAAATCCCCTTTATTTTGTGAAGCGTTTTGAAAGTATGCCAATGGTTCAATGGCGATTGCAAAGAGCAAAGGTGATAAGGGATGTCTTTGTTGAGTACCACAGTAGTTTGTAGTTATCAGAAATAATGTTTTAATATGAACTGAGGCTTCTGGACTAGTATAAAGTAGTTTGATCCATACACATACAGTATGTTTGAGCCGAAACCAAACTTGTGCAATATGGTGAATAGACAGTCCCATTCAACCAAATCAAAAGGGTTTTTTTTTTGCATCTAAAGAAAATAAGGTCTCTGAGGTGTTAGATATAATAGATGAAAATATTAAACAAACATCAAAGGTTAGAAGTGTCTGCCTTTAATAAATCCTGTTTGGCCTTGTGATATTACAGAAGGAAGCACTTTCTCAGTCTTTCTGGCTAAAACTTTGGATTGTATCATAATATCTTTATTCAGAAGAGAGATTAGTCTGTATGATGCACATTGTAGTAGGCCATTGTTCTTAGGAAAGATGGTAATAAATGTTTGGCAAAAAGTTTGTGGTAGAATTTTGTTGTCTTTAGCTTCTATAAATGTTGCTAACTTATTTGAGAATTTTTTATAAAATTCCAATGGGTAGCCATCAGGGCCAGCTGCTTTCCCACTTTGAAGTGAGTTTATAGCATCTAGTAATTCTGAAAGTGTCAGAGGTTTATCCAGTTTCACAGCACTAAGAGTAGAGTATCTAGCTGAGGCATATATAATGAATCTAGAAATTCATTAGATGGTGTCTTATCTTCTTTAAACTGTGTAGAATATAAGGACTTATAGTACTCTCTAAATGTGTCAGTTATATTTTTGTGGTCAATAATTTTATCTCCATCTATGTTGTTAATTGTAGCTTTTGCATTACAGACTTCCTGCTTGTGGATTTGTTGGGTTAATATCTTATAGGCCTTTTCTCTATGTTCATAATAATAATGTCGCAATTTAAAGATAATCTGTTCCATATTTATAATAGTCAAGAGGTTACATTTTGATTGCAAAACCTGTCTTTTCCTACAGAGTGCCTCATTTGGAGACCTGGCATATTCTAGATCTATTCTGGTAATTTTGCTAATTAAATCAGACTCCTTGGTTTCCAATTTATTTTTGTGGGAAAGATATGAAATAATCTGTCCTCTTAAAATTGCCTTCAGAGTTTTCCAGAGTATACCTGCTGAGGTCTCTCAGGATGCATTTGTCTCAAAAAATAATCAATTTGCTTTGGTATGAATTCTGTACTGTTTTTATCAGCTAATGACTGGCGGTTGAGACGGCAGCTATGAGATGAGTGTGTTGGACTCAGTAATTTTAACTCCATTGTCAGAGGGGTATGGTCAAAAATAACCATAGTGTACTTACAAAATTTGATAGTGGGCAAAAAAAAAATGTTTATGAAGAAATAATCAATTCTTGAGTAAAAATGATGTATGGTGAGATAGCAGTGAGTTTTAATGGGTTCAGCTGACAGTACAGTCACCAGATCTGAAATGTATTGTGCATTTTTGAATGAGGTAAATTGGTATGGCTGTTATTTTAAAATTAATTCCTCAACAAGAATATGAGAGAACACGTGAAAGCCAGTTAAGAGTAAATTTTGCACATATGTTAATTTTTTTATTATTATTTTTACACAGAACTGCAGATACATAGTATAACCTATCAAGTAGTGTGGGTAAACTTCAGGCACCTAACTACTAAACCAAAAAACTGTCAAATGAGGCAAGGGTCAAAACTGTCATGAGAACACGACATGTAAATATAACTACACAGTATCATACAAGCTTGCTTTACCTTGGATTCTAACACAGCATGGGCACTTGCCTTCTTCAATCTCACTACTAAATGAAAATATTGGAGCTGAAAAGAAAACTGAAAAATCAAAAGTCTAAACCAATAACAAAACAATATCCTTAATAACAAAATACAAACAATGTGTAAAATGAAAACAGTGCTCAAAAACAATTAAGAAACTGAACATTAAAATAAGTTTATAATAGCTCACACTCCGACCATGCTTTCAAATCACCTTATACAATGTGCCATAATGTCTAGACAACATGACTACACCTCTACCACACAGGTTTGTCAGTTACACCATGTAACCACAACTTGTGATTTTCCGACATAGTGACCATCTTGAGTCCTTGGAAACAATAACAGAGCTCCAGCAAATGGAAGAAATAAAACAAACAGAAAAATAATAAATGATTCATAATTAATACAATGGTGCAAAAATGTACCATCAAAGGTTTAACAATCCTGACAAAATCTGTAAATTTATTTATTTTTTGTTCTTTATTTCGCCTTATACAATTTCTCGTATTAGGAATTTGTTAGTTTTTGCATACTCCTTGGGGTCAGAGCGCAGGGTCACCTACTGTACAGCGCCCCTATAGCAATTGCAGGTTTAGGGCCTTGCTCAAGGGCCCAGCAGAGTAGGACCTCTTTTGGCAGTGACGGGGATTCGAACTGGCAACCTTCAGGGTACCAAAACAAATCCTTAACCTCAGAACCACCACTCTGCCCCAAATTGAACAAAAACAAAGACAGTCTAGATGATTGTTAGTTTCCTAGTTATTTTATCAACCAAATATTACATGCAATGGAGTCATGAAGGGAAGAACATGACCAGACAAACAATACAAAACAAATAACAAAAATTTAGGAATTAAAAAAGAGGAAAAATATGCTCTAATTCTGATTCTGATAGCTGTAACACATCAAAGCCATGTGGTTTTAAGCAAATATACAATATATGTCTGAATTTTATAACAACTTCAGAGTACTATGTAATGTGCTTCAGGAGTAATCATGGTTAAAACTGAAAAAACAACAATAGAATTATTGATTTTCATTTTATATTTAAGTAACAAATTCCTGTGACATGAGTGAACAATACCCATAGTTATCTATGGTGGTTTTGAGTCAACAGCGACATTTGGTGATAGGTAAAAGTGTTGGTAGTAGTTCAGAATATGCAGTGCCAAGTACCACCCATGCAACTGGCCAAGGAAACCTTGCCAATATGTACATTTATATTTTGGTGGATTTACATGAGCAACATGGTTGTGTTGGTTGGTCATTTGAAATGGCCAGAAATCCAGATAATGGATACCACAATTACAGACAAGATAATTAAGGAAACTTCTTAAGCTATTATGGGACACCTAAATTCCTTGATAGTGAACATAGTCCCCAATTCACGGCACAAGAATTTGCCAAATTTCTGAAAGTATGGCTTACTAGACACATTCTTTCAATACGGCAAAAACTGAATGTTTTACTTGAGTCATGGCAACACTCCATACCCTACAATAAAAAAAATCTCCAGTAGTACCTTGAGTTCTCAATTATGTACAAATCTGGATACCATGAAACCAAATGTGGATTTCCTCAATTGAGATTAGGATTCACACATTAACAGTTTGCCTTCAGAGATTCTGTACAGTCACTTCTCAGATTGGATCTGTCTCTTATTCTGTGAATGTTCTTACTACAGAGAAATGAAGGTGTCATGTGGTGCAATTTTTTCAACAGCTGAACCAGACAGATCTTCAAAGCCTGAACCAGGCATTTGACATTCCCACATTTTCACCATGTGCTCAAATCGCTATGGATGTTGCTGTCTATATGCCTAAAAAGCCTAATGTCTCCTGATGCCTCATTGACAAAGGGACATAATTGATGTCACCCTGTTTAAGCTACCAGGTTTCCAGTTTGCATAACATACCAAAAAAAAAACATAATCTCTCCTACCATCTTGATATGAAAAGATGCCAAAAAATAATTTGATTGGATGAACTGGGTATATTTAGGTGTGTACTGGAAAAGATGGGACTAGAAAACATCCATCCATCCATTATCCAACCCGCTATATCCTAACTACAGGGTCACGGGGGTCTGCTGGAGCTAATCCCAGCCAACACAGGGCACAAGGCAGGAAACAAACCCTGGGCAGGGCGCCAGCTCACCGCAGCTGATATATCCCACCTATTTAAATTAAACAGAGGTGCCAGACAGGGCTGCCTATTGTCCCTTCTTCTACTTCATTTGTCAATTGAAACTTTAGCAATATCTCTTCCCCAGTTTAGTCTATTTATATGTTACTCCTCAAATAATATCATTATATGCCAATGACCTCTTACTTTTTCTTTGAAATGCTCCCTCAGATCACCTTCCATCTTGACTTGTTCAAGTCCTGTGAGGCTAGTTCAGGTTATAAAATAAGTTGGTCTAAATCTTCCCTTCTGCCTGAATCACAGGTGTCAAAGCGCTGCTCTTCAATCTACGATTCCTTTAACCAACAAAATCAAATACCTTTGAACAGACATTTCCAGCTCAATACAAAATATTGTAATTTTAAATTATAACTGTGTTTTCAAAGGTATACAATCTTTACTGTTTAAATGTTCTAAATTATCAATATCCTTTCAAGTCTTATTTAGCCGTTATTAAGATGAATATTGCTCCCCTCATAAGTTTAGTTAGTTCTATGATTCCTCTTCCTTCCCCTCGAAAATATTGGCTAAATATTAAATCTCGTATTTTAAAGTTTTTGTAGAATGGCAGGAGACCATGTGTTAAATATTCCAATTTTTTCTGTGATGGCCTCTTTGCTTATTTTGGGACTAGATCTCTCTTCCTGCGCTTTCCCCTACTTGTTTGTCTATTGAAATAAATATGGTTGGTCCACCAGCAATTGTGTGCTCGTTCTTTTGTTTCTTTAAAACTGAAATCCCTCCTTTCTGTTTTAGGCCTACTTATTCAATATGCTTTAAAAATATGTTATGGGGTAGCAAAGTTTTCTTTTGTCACTCTTACCTCTCTTCAGCAGAAAATCTTTTCATTTGGCACATTGCAAGAGGCTGATTCTTTATCCCCGAATCTATGAAAATTCCTCCTTTTATAAACTTTTGCTTCTTGAATTATCAGCCATAAGAATCAATGGAGTCTCAAAAAAATTTTTCAGAACCAGTCCTCTGTAATATCTCATATTAAGAATACGATAATCTTAGTGTCATCTAGATCAGTGTTTTTTAACTGGTGGACCATGTGAGTTACCTAGGTGTGCTGTGGAAGTAATATTTTAAATATATGTAATAAAAAAGTTTATAGATTTATTTTAATAGAGAAATTGATTAAACTGGTAATCAAACTGATAATGCTGTTTAGAGCACAATATTTTTTTACTGTCGCATAAACACAAAGTATAATCATTTCATTACTTGCACATGCTACACCGATGTTCTTCATCGTGTTTACTGCAGAATTGGCCCTGCTGAGAAAGTGGTCATGATCTTAAAAAGAAAGCCTTCTGAATAGGAACTTGGATATGATGCAGAACAAGACACATCTCCATCTGTTAAGCGGAAAACAGAAACCAAAGCCAAGTGTGTGACCAGCAATACAACGATGACTACCTGAAGTTTAGATTCATTTACACTGCACATCCCTCAGCTTCTCTCCCATTCTGTCTTGTCTGTGGAAAGAACCTGTCAAATTAACTCATGGTTCTTAGATGTCAGAGGGGGACATTTTTTGTACACTGGGTGGTTCCATTTCTCTCTTAGGCAAAGGAACATGTAAATATTACATCTCGATGCATGCTCAATAATCCAGGTAAGGAAATTCTAGAAAGTTAATTCTGTTCATCTGGACATAGTTTTTTTCCGACTACTAAAATCTATGTCCAGTTGAACAGAATAAACTTTCTACAATGTAAATATTTCATTTAAAACACAGCAAATGAAGAGGCAATATGCAGCCATTGTTGGGACTGGGGTGAGAAGTTAAAAGGCAAATTTCCTGGGTAATCCCGGTACTGATTCTTGCCTTGGCTGTCTACAGGATATAGGTATTTGCTGTCTTGCAAAAGAATCACCACTTTGAAGTTTTAACTGGTTAAATATACAAACAATACAAAATTGTGATAAAAGAACTGCTCCTTCCTTGGAAAATGTTTGTATTTTCCTGACTGGGAAATTAACATGTCTGACAATATTGGTTTCTAATCAGCATATGTGTACTCATTGATAGTTGGTAACAATACATTTTGATAACTTGTGTTTACACTATTTGTTAAACCCAGGAAATTTGGATGTGCCATTGCTTAATCCATCATCCTGTTGATAAAGGCAGGGACTGAAGGAGATTTAAAACTTCTGGGCCGGAGAATGCAGGAGTGAGGGACGATCCACTGAGAACGCTGCCAAGACACTCGCACAGAGCACAGGGGCTCGCAGGCAGACAAGGGTATGTGGCTGGTGCAACTTGAGGCACAAGGATGGCAACACTTACCTCCAGGAAGGAAGAGACAGCTTCACAAGAAGACGGTAGTGGGTCCAGCGAGAGAGGGAAGCCACATGAGATTCGTAGTAACAAAAGGAGCCCAGAAAGGAAAAAAAGAACGACGAAGAGACTCTAACAGGGATTCCATGATTTTGATAAAACTTCTGTTGGGAAACGAGTATCCGGTGAACAAAGTGCATCCGTGGACAGTTGGACAATTAATTGTTGGGGTAACACAGTACGCAAATTGGACTCTGCACCACTGAAGGTTGTATCCTCCAATTTTGGTTTTTAATGGATTTTTAAAATGTGGACTGTGTGCTTTCCTTTTTTTAAAAAAAAGGAATTTCGTACCTGATATTGTTACATTTTTTTATGTTTCTTTATCTTTTTAATTTACTTTATTGTCTTGTGTAACAGAAGTTACTGTTGCTTTTCCTGAAATTACTGTTGTGTCTTTCATTGTGTGTTTACTCACCGCTCAATTTAAAGAAACCTGTGTGCTATTTTCTGTAAATCTCAAGAGTTCCCAGTCTCTTATTAAAACTGGGTGGTGTACTCAGATATTTTAATGGTGTGTAGGTTAGATTACCTATGAGTGTGACCAGACACCTGTCACAGTAAGCTAAAACATCACATTCTGACTAAACTTCCGTTTCTTGCTAATAAAGACAAAAATTATTTTGAACACCTGAAAGGTTAAACTGAACGAAAAGCAAGCATATTCAGTAGATGCATAAAGGTCTCTGAAAAAGCACTGGAAGCTAACTACTGAGCTGCAGAGCTAGTGGCTAAATCAGGAAAATTGTCCACTGTGGCAGAATTATTAATCTTCCAAAGCTTCCATTAATGCTTCCAAAGCAATTGTGGGTACAATGTTAGGTCCAGTGGTTTTGAAGGAGATTACAAGCATTCCTCTCTCACTATTGCAGGATGTATTGATGATATTGTATGTCTGCAGGTATTATAGAATGTTGTCATAGATATAATCAACAGATATAAGTTGACATACATAGTTCATGACAAACATGAGATGCTTTGATGGTTTTGTCATCAGGGAAAACCATTTTGGAAACAACTGCCTGAATAAAAACACAAGAAAAGAAGTGTTTCGAATAACATCAGAAAATTTGAAACATGCAAGTTAACATGGCAAAACTGTTGCTGACGTCTGTACTTATGGGACAGCACCTATAACCAGGAGGACAAAAGGATTTGTCAGCAGGTTGAAGGAGAAAAATACCTGTATTTTGATCACACATTGCTTTTTTAGCCCTTGCTACAAAAAACTTTACCAAGGGAGCTGTCATTAATTTTGGATGGCACCATGAGTATTGTGTCACGCATGAGCGCATGGGGAGCAGTTTAAGGACCCAGGCCACATCGCGACAACTCATGCCGAGGGACAACGACGGCGCACTAACCTTTCTCTTCTTGTTTCATCAGCCAGAACGAGGACTCGCCGCCGTAACAAAGCCGGGAAAAAGCATAAAGCCGCCATACTTCTGGGTTCCCTCCTCCCCTCCAGTTCCGAAATGATGACGTCATTCTCCCAGACTGCATCACTGTTTACCCAGCATGCCACAATTTAATTTCCTGTCCCCCTGTATATATGTTCCCCCATTCCCCTCATACAATGTCTTATGTTGACCCAGAGTTTTGTAGTGTAGAAGTTACTCTGTTTATGTTACAGTAAAAACGGGGCGGAAAACCCCACCAGGTTATACTGTGTCATTTGCTTCCTTTCACAGATTCGCGTAGTCGGCAGGATACCGCTCAAGAATGTCGGAAGGGCAGGACCTGAGTGCTGTGTTGAACACCTTGACGAACGAGCTCCAGGTGGTCAAGCTGGACCAGGCCGCCACGCAGGTAGAGCTCGCACAAATAAGGAGGCGGCTGGCGGCCGCAGAAGCTGCGAGACTGGACGTCGCATGTCCCCCACCTCCCCAGATTGTGTCCCTTACAGAAGCCGATGATCTGGAAGCTTATTTGACAGTCTTTGAGAGAACTTAGTCTAGAAATCAGTGGCCATGAGCGGACTGGACGTCCATCTTGGCTCCCTACCTGAAGGGCCCGGCGCAGCAGGCCTATCACGACCTCCCTGAGGAGGAAGCCGCCCAATACGACCTCCTAAGAGCAGAGTTGTACAAACACTATGGCATCACCTCTGGCCAGCAGGCGAGGGTATGGCGGCACTGGCGATTCAATCCGGAGCTCCCAGCTAGGGCCCAGGCATTCGAGTTCTGGGGCAAGCTCGGGCGCTGGCTTCGGCCCGATGTCAATCCAGCCCGCCAGGTGGTTAAGCAGGTAGCCTGCGAGGCGTTAGTATACGTCATGCCAGACTACCTCGCCCAGCAGGTCCGGAGACATCCCTTCAGGGATATGAACGGGCTCTTGGAGGTCTTGGAGTGCCAACTGGCGGTAAACCAAATCGGGGGCTCCTCATAGGAAGCGCCTCGTTGCGCTGTCACCACGGAACCACCAGCGAAGACAAGAAACCGGGTGCTCACCCTGCCGCGCTGTTTCAAGTGTGGCGAGGTGTGGCACATCCTTCCCACCTGTCCCCTCAACGCAGATGGACTGCAGCTACATGAGAGGAGAGAGGTACTGTGCGCCATCAAACCCTCTGGCACTTACGAATACGGGAGTGGTGTTGGTGAATGGACACTCGGTGGTGGCTTTGTTTTATTCCGGGAGCAATATCACCATTGTTGCTCACCATTATGTCTTATCACGACAGTGGCTCGCCAAACAGTCAAGTATAAAATGTGTGCACGGAGAGACCAGGTCATACAGGTCCGCAAGGTGTTTTATAACTTGGAAGGGGAGTCCGAAATAGCTTCTGGTTGCGGTGTTGCCCGAGCCCCACTATCCGGTTATATTGGGACAAGACTGGTCCAAAACTAAAAGCGATAAAACTGTCACCACTCCCGTACACAAACTGTGTCTACTTGTGGATGGTCAGGGGACTCTCCAAACTGCTCCCACGCCGTGGTCTTCGGCAACTTCTGATGATGTGGACAGCCCGGGGGGACGTTTTTCAGGGACAGACCCCAGTCCGGAAGTACAACCGGGCGGGGTTCTGGCGGTGGGAGACGCTGCTCCGGGCCTGAGCCCTGAGGTTTTAGCTGGCCTAGACTTTCAGTTTCACTCTACGCCAGCATCATTTAAAAGAGAGCAGTGGAATGACGATTCCCTGAAGTTTGCCCAGAATGCTGTTGTATCCGATGACGACCTGGTGTCGCTAGATTCCACACCACTGGGACCCTACTTTGTCCTAGAAAATGACTTGTTGTACTGAGTTGCGGAACACAAAGGCGAGGTACGGAAGTTGCTGTTAGTGCCACGAACCTACCGGCGGAAGGTCTGCAACCTAGCACATGCCCACCTCTAAGGCGCCCACCTCAGGGCCGAAAAAACATTAGAGAGAATTAAACTCCGATTTTATTGGCCCGGGATCAATGAGGAGGTCTGCCATTTCTGTCAGTCTTGCCCAGTCTGTCAGTTATGCCAGATTCCCAGGAGGGACCAAGCTCCTCTAATCTTGATTCCCCTTATTGATGTGCCCTTTGAACGGATCGGAGTCGATCTCGTTGGACCCCTAGAGCCTTCAGCCCGTGGCCATAAATATATATTGGTCATGGTGGATTACGCAACATGATACCCAGAAGCAGTTCCCCTGCGAGCTGCTAATACAAAAAACATTGCACGGGAATTAGTAGGGTTATTTTTCCGAGTAGGGGTACCTAAGGTTGTCCTCATGGACCAAGGTACGCCCTTTACTTCGGAAACATTCAGGGAGGTGGCCAAGTTACTCCGTATCAAGCATCTCAAAACGTCTGTTTACCACCCTCAGACGGACGGGCTGGTAGAAAGGTTTAACCAGACCCTTAAACAGATGCTCTGCAAGGTAGTCAGCACGGATGGAAGGAACTGGGACCAGCTCCTACCTTTAGTACTTTTTGCATATTGGGAGGTACCACAAGCCTCCTTGGGATTTTCCCCGTTTGAGCTTTTCTATGGGCACCAGCCCTGGGGCATTTTGGACTTACTAAATGAAGGTTGGGAAGGGGAGGCACTTCCCTCCACAAATTTGTTAGAATATATATCGCAATTACGTGATCGATTAGATAAAATTTGACCTGTACTAAAGGATCACATGTCTCGGGCTTAAGCAGCGCAGGTCCGGAATTATAATAGGAACTCCTCTCTGCGCGAATTTCGGCCAGGGGATCGCGTACTGGTGCTCGTGCTTACCTCCCACTCAAAATTGCTCACCCATTGACAGGGCCCGTACGAGGTTAAAGAGAGAAAAGGGCTCGTCGACTATTTGGTTAGCCAACCAAATCGTCAACCGACCATGAGGGTGTATCACGTGAACTTATTAAAGCCGTGGAAAACCAGGGAAGAGCAACCTCCTTCCGAGCCCACCCTCTCCCTTTTCTCCAAAAACATATCACTTAACCTCAGCCACAATTTGACGCCCCACCAACGACAGGAGCTCAAAGGAGCAATCCTGTCTGTCCCGGAGGTGGTCATTGAAGCACCAGGCCGGACAGCGCTGATTCAGCACGATATTGTGACAAACCCGGGGGTGGTTATCCGGGAAAGACCCTACCGCCTCCCGGAGGCAAAAAGGGCTGAGGTGGAGCTGGCGGTCCAGCGGATGTTGGACATGGGTATCATCGAGGAAAGTCAGAGCCCGTGGTCCAGTCCCATTGTCCTCGTGTCCAAGCCGGATGGCTCCTGGAGATTCTACAATGACTTTCGGTGTCTTAATCATAGTTTGATGCCTATCCCATGCCCCGAGATGACGAGCTCCTCAAGGTTGGGAATGGCCCGGTATTTGACTACTCTTGACATGACCAAAGGGTACTGGAAAATTCCCTTAACGGCATCCGCTAAAGAGAAAAACGCTTTCAGTACCCCTAGTGGACACTGGCAATACAAGGTTCTCCCATTTGGGCTGCACGGGGCACCGGCTGCCTTCCAGCGTCTGGTAGATAGAGTGCTACGGCCCCATTGTGCCACCTACCTTGATGACATCGTCATCTTTTCCGGCACCTAGGAGGAGCATGTGTTGCAGGTTTACGCTGTCCTCCTGACGCTAGCGAAAGCCGGCCTACATATCAACCACCGGAAGTGTTACTTTGGGTTGAACGAGGCCAAATATTTGGGCTACCTGGTAGGAGGAGGGATGGTGAAACCACAGTGCTGGAAAATATAAGTCACCTTGGAATGGCCCCGTCCGATACTCAAGAAACAGGTGCAGGCTTTCTTGGGGTTAGCGAGTTACTACCGCCGGTTTGTACCTCGTTTCTCCAAGAGGGCAGCACCCTTGATAAACCTGACAAAGAAAAAGGCCCCTTTGCAGGTGGTGTGGAATAAAGCCGTGGAACAGGCATTCAGTGACTTAAAGCTGGCCCTCACATCGGCACCTATTTTGAGAACACCTGATTTTTCCCTTCCTTTTCTCCTCCAGACCGATGCTTCAGACACTGGCCTTGGTGCCTTGTTGAGCCAAAGTTTCGATGGTGTCGAGCACCCTGTGATGTACTTGAGCCGGAAACTGTTAGACCGGGAGACGAGGTATGCGGCAGTGGAACGGGAAGCCCTGACGATCAAGTGGGCGGTAAATCACCTGTGGTACTACCTGCTGGGTCGGGAGTTCACCCTGGTGACGGATCATGCCGCCCTCCAGTGGGTGGCTCTTCATAGGGAGTCGAATCCTCGAGTTACCAGGTGGTTTTTGGACTTGCAGCCATACAAGTTCACCATCACTTATCGTCAGGGTAACCTTCAGGCCAACGCGGATGCTCTCTCGCGGGCTCACGACCTCTCGGTTCAGGCCGCCCGACCCAGTGGGTCTGGGCTGGAGTGGGGGTCATGTCACGCACGAGTGCATGGGGAGCAGTTTAAGGACCCAGGCCACATCGCGACAACTCATGCTGAGGGACAGCGGTGGCGCACTAAACTTTCTCTTCTTGTTTCATCAGCCAGAACGAGGACTGACCGCCGTAACAAAGCCGGGAAAAAGCATAAAGCCGCCATACTTCTTCCCTTCTCTCCTCCAGTTCCGAAATGATGACGTCATTCTCCCTGACTGCATCACTGTTTACCCAGCATGCCACGATTTAATTTCCTGTTCCCTTGTATATATGTTCCCCCATTCCCCTCATACAATGTCTTATGTTGACCCAGAGTTTTGTAGTGGAGACGTTACTCTGTTTATATTACAGTAAAAACGGGGCGGAAAACCCCACCAGTTTATGCTGTGTCATTTGCTTCCTTTCACAATTGTCAAATTTTTTAAATTAAGGGTCTTTGAGGGGCTTTTTGTTTAAAGCTTTGTGTAAGGAGATGGAGGCAGATCACCAGACTGTGCTGCAAGAAACAGAAGTCCAGCGGCTTTCTTTGTCACATGTATATGAACTGACAGAGGAATTACAAAGATTCTTAATAACTGAGAAATTCAAGTACACAAAACTGCTTGCAGACCAGCAATGGTGGGCAAACTTGGATATTTCTCAGCATCCTAATGAACTAATAATGCAAGAGAGAAATGAAAATATCCTCCAAGCACAGATAAACTGATTGCTTCCAGACTAGGCTTATTCTTTGGCAGCAGTATGCGCAAAAATTAGATGTTTCTCCTCACACATGTTGGACACTCAATTACCACTAGTTTTTGTGAGCCCATTTCCAGCACCTGAGGAAAAAAATTCCTTTTATATCCTCTCAGCATCTACTGATGATTTTGTCTGTGCCCATGTTCAATTCCGCTCAAATGCTATGGATAAGGTCAAAAACTTACCTTTATAGGTACTTAACTGAAGTCAGGAAGGGCAGTGGTTCAAAAATGATGTTTAGAGTATTGCATGAGTATTACAAAAGAATATCTAGCCATTGTTGACTGAATAGTTACAACACTGCTCTCTTTTTAAGCAACATACCTGTGTGAACTGGGCTTTTCAAGTCTAATGTACATAAAAAGAAAAAACAGAGAGAGACTGAGAGCAGTTGACCAGGAGCGCTGTGAATGTTTATCATTAGTTCTTGCTGGACAAAAGCTCAGTGCTTATCAAAACAAGCTTTACACTGTAAAAAAGTGAGGATGAGCACAGTTGAACATGTGTGAGATTTAATGTTTTTGTGGTTAGTAGAATATCGGTGTGCCTTGGGAGTTTTTTCCATTACAAAAAGTGTGCTGCTACAGAAAACAGGTTGAGAAACAGAGATATAAATATCTAGATCTCAATGTGGCTGCACTCATGGGGTTTTGGGAGGGGGTGGGATTTGGTTGTTTCCATCTAAACTGTTTATGTGACTTTGTATGTTCTACTTTTTCATCTTTACAATAAAAAAATGATCAAAAAATCTATTGGGTAACTGGTTGTATAGAGTTATATAGTTATAATAGTAAACCTGTTTGTTATGAGGGTGAATAATCCTTTGAACTGGCTTGATCTTTGGTTAATTTAGTAATCTTTACTGAGAGGTAATCTTGGAAAGAACAAGGACCTCCAGAGCACCCTCATCATCCACTGTGTTATTAAATATAAATAGTATAATAGTATCATCCTTTTAAAAAAAAATTTAGCTTGTAATTTATTTAAATTCTGTAACTCCAAAAAACAAGAACTAAATGTTTTTTACTGATCGCATTACTAATGTATTTAATTAGATTTTTTTTTAGTGGAATTCTTTGTTCTTTGGTTATGACAAATGTGTTTGCTTTTTGTGTTTTTCTGTTTAAAATACAATCTCAAACAGTTTGTTAAAAGGTAAATGGAAGCATTCTTTTGTAACAGTTGTTGAGTAAATTGACAGTTTAATAAGTCCTGTGCTTCGAGTCAGTTTTTCAAACTGGTGATCTGCTCCTTGAGGCACAGTTTATAACATCCATTTTTTCAAAAAACAAATAATAATGGATTTTTTTGGTTGACTTGAAAAAGTAAAAATACATATCTGTTATGAGTGTTATCTCTGACAACTGATCTCAGCGAAAATGTATCTGACGATAGTGAATGCCTGCTCTGTATCACATTGTACATTTTTACAATTGAAGAGTACATTTTGATCATATAAGGTCAAGTGTGAATCATAGCAAAATGAATGACTGTATCAGAAAATAGCTTTAGTAGAGTTTCCTAGAGAGTGAGCCCTAACAGCTAGTAATAAATCATTGACTGGAATGGATTCTGAAGAAGACATTTTCAAAATCATTTGCACATCCAAATATGGTCAGCACTTTTTCCAGTTGATCAGATTAGGCTGTGAACCAACAAAATCGATGTCACATTCTACAACTTAAATAAAAAAAAATATTTTTTTATCCTCTGTTCTGAAAAGTGTTAGTTCTTTCTGATTGTTCCTTTATATAAATATAGTTAATTCTTTTTTATATATTTAACCGTGGAAGACTAAGATGGCTAGGTGACACAGTGCTAAGAGCTGCTCAGAGACCCAGGATTTGGCATTTTGCTTAGTGCTTCCTTTGTATATTACCAAACATTACCTCAGTGTTAAGAGAAACGTTGAGCATCCTTGGTATCCTGCAAAGATCAGGCTGCCAGAACCCTGCTTCACATGAATCAGCTACAATGTGATTGGTAATGGAAGTGGTGTAAACAAGCTGGTGTCCACATAAGACTACATAAAAGTCTGATCAGACTGGCTTTCTTTTCTATCCTGCTTTCAAATGTTTGATAACTGGACATCAGCTTGGATCACCTCAGACTTCATGGATAACTCAGTGAGAGACAAGAAATTGTTCCATTTTTATACTGAAATGTGGCTGCATCATAACATCCCTGACATTGTCATTCAGCTGGATCAGCTGACCAATTTCTGAAGGGACAAAGTTGCTTCAGCAACCGGTAAGGTTCACAGAGGCGGACTGTGTCTTTATGTGAACAACGAATGGTGCAGAAATACTGCAGGGAATTCAAGATGCCATTCACCAGTGCTATCTATGTTCCACTGGGGGTTATTTCTAAAGAAGTACTGAGTGTACTTTACAAAACTTTTACAGAGTGGCAAACTGTGCATTCTAGTGCTATTTATATTGTGGCTGGAGAATTTATTTTGCTACTCCATGCATACAGAACACTGCTTAAACAGTCTTAACCAACTCTTAAACAATTCAAAGTGTGGACGGAGAGAGCTGTTTCAACTCTGATCACATAGACTGGGCCTTGTTTAAAGTAGCTGCCACCCATGGCCATCAGATCAACTTAATGTAGCCAGTGACTGGTGATGCATACTCCTTTAACAAGTCCATTGAAGATCAAATCATAAACTGTGGGTGACATTGGAGGTACATGCACTGTTAAAAACCCATAATGCTGCCATTAGATCAGGTAACAAAGTAACCCTCAGGACAAGAAAGGCATCAATGCAACTAAGCGAGAGTAAGGCAAGAAAGTTCAGTCACTTTCAGAACACCAGAGACACATGGTGAATGTGGTATGGAATTTAAGCCATCATATAATATAAAAGCACACCATCTGTCTGCATTGGTGATGCCTCCCTTCCAGATGTTCTAAGTAATCTATATGTGTGGTTTGATGCCCTGAACAGTATACCTGTGAGGAATTCCATCCTTGTGCAGACCAGTAGACAGATATCTTACTAACATTTTCCACATTTCCCCGATTCAGGCAGTCATCCCCAAGTGCTTAAAAATCAACACCATCAACACCTAATATCTGGAATAATTTACCAATAGAAATTCGCCAGGTTAATACTGTGGTACATTTAAAAAAAATGCTATAAACCGTTATGCTTAAAAACTGCTTAAATTTACTTTGACATTTATTTCATTGCAGACAGTATGAACCCAAGATATTTCATGGTTTGTCTGGTCAACGTCCTTTCATTTGTTAATACACATCCATTCCTGCATTTCAGGCCTACAAGACATTCCAAAAAATGCTTGGACGGAGGTAAATTAGGGCCAGTAATTAAAAAATTAAATAACAATGTGATTTCAAACAGGTGATTGTAATCATGATTTGGTACAAAAGCAGTATCCATGAAAGGCTTTGAGGAGCAAAGATGGGCTGAGGATCTCCAGTTTGTCAACAAATATGTGAGAAGATTATTGAAATGTTTAAAAACAATGTTCCTCAAAGAATGATTGCAAGGGATTTGCATATTTTTCCCTCTACAATGCATACTATCATTACATGATTCAAGGAATCTGGAGGAATTTCAGTGTGTACAGGGCAAGGGTGTAAGCCTAAGATGAACACCCGTGATCTCTGATCCCTCAGACAGCACTGCATCTAGAACCATCTCTAATCAATAGCTGATATAACTGCATGGGAATGGATTACTTTGGCAAACCTTTGTCAAACACTACAATATGGAGTTATAGTCACAAATGCCTCTTAAAACTTTACTTTGCAAAAAAGAAGCCGTATGTTAATTAACCATGTCCAAAAGTGGTGTCAACTTCTCAGACGCATTTGGAATGGACCATCACACAGTTGAAATGTGTATTGTGATTAAACAAAGCAATATTTCAGATCTTTTTTGAAGAAAAGGACACCGAATGTTCTGGACCAAAGATGAAAAGGACCATCCAGGCTGTTATCAGCAATAACTCAAGACTTTTATTTCATTGCAGACAGTTATGAACCCAAGATATTTCATGCTTTCTCTAGTCAACTTCATTTTATTAGTTAATATACATCCATTCCTGCAATACTTGCTACAGTTTTGTGATCATTTTGATTATGGTTGCTACAATGTTGCCACATGGGAACAACTTAAAGTCTGCATCATGTGACATCACCTTCTCACTGAGATACAATTCAGCGTTGTCCATTTCCTGGTTGTCCAAAATATCTTGCAAACCTTCTTGTGTTCTTTTTTTATTTTGGTATTCTGGCTCTCAAACCATTTTTTTCCCAAATTGTTTAGTTTAATGTTTTGCCTCTGACATCTTCTGGTGAAGACCTTTGGCTTTGACATAGATTTGAAGCTTTGTTATATTTTGTTATTGTAAACCTGAAAAATAATTGTTTTGTTATTGAAATTAAAAGCAGATAACATTCCATACAATCAATTCAGACTTAACAAAACAAAATTCCCCCCCCCCCCCAAGAGAAAGACAGGAGAACTAACAACCAAAGCTACTCTGAACAATCATTGTTAATAATGCAGAATTTCCAAGCATACATTTGAACTAAGTTTCATTCATTGACAGCTCTTCTTTTCCAAAGCTAATTATTGTTACATATCTCCACTCTATGCAGTTCTTTCCTCTCATTGAATTTTGATTCTTTTATGTGGGTTATAGCCATAAATCCTACATTTTAAAAATATTAAAAATGTATTTTTCTCTTTTTTTATTACTGATGCATTTCATTTGCAAAAGACACACTTGAAAAAGTTGTTTTGCTTCAACAGATTATTCTCTAGCCGTGTAGGTCATTTATTATTTATAAGCAAAGTACAGAGTAAAGGAACAACAGACAAGGAGGATGTACGTGGTCAGCCCTGATGACAGATGCTTGCCACATTGTGCATTGCCAACTTTCCATGAATTAGTTATGAAGAATATAAATAAATGCATCCCTTATCACCACAAAAAATGTAAACAACTGTTAAAACAAAAAAATCAAATCCTCATCTCATATTAATTAGTTAATATTCAAATTAGTTTACTGCACTTTTACTAAACTGTTTTATCATTTTAATTTACCATATCCAGAGAAGAAATAACATTAATATAAAGATACTACACATTCATTTATTAATTCATTAATTTTTTTCATAATAAGAAATGCATGATGAAAAATACACTCTATGCAAAATGCTGAACACTATAAAGGAAAGATCAGATGCTTTTAATAATGTAGATTTTTATATTACCATACCAATTTAAAATGTAAAATACATTATGTTAACCAAAATGATGTTCTGGTCTTGAGTGGCCTGACCATTACAGAGGAGTGTTAAAAAAAGAGATTTATCATTCCAAGCTAAGAAAAATGTTATATTAGCTCTGAAAGCTTGTATTGTTTTCCTGACTTGCAGAGCTGTTGACTCCTAAACTTTCTTACATTCCCATTTACATAATGTCACCTATACTGGCAGCCATCCCACCTCTAAAACTAATATAACAGATCTTTGGTGATTGTAGCATAGTTCAGACCACTCCTGTTGTTAAATTGTCAGCCTTTCACATTTTCTACGGTACCAACCCATGAGATGTCAAACAAACAAATGTATTATGTTGGTCTATACCAACAATAACAACAATATTTATGTATATGGCACATTTTCATACAAATGATGTAGCTCAAAGTGCTTTACAGGATGAAAAAAGAGAAAAAAGACAAAATATATAAAAAACAAAATTAGGCAATACTAATCAACATAGAATAAAAGTAAGGTCCAAGGGCTGGAGAAAAATAAACAAAATCAGCAGGGGTTGCGAGGCCATGAGACCACCCAGCCCCCACTGGGCATTCTACCAAACATAAATGATCTAAATCAGTCCTCATGGTTTTCAGGTTCCATGTGGAAGAATTAGATGATGATGGGCATGTGGACCTCTGGCCTTCAATCCATTAATGTAGGGACTGCATAGTGCTTTGATCAGGTGGTGGTGGTGGTGGAGATTGCCACACCAGAAAACCGGAAAATGAACAACAGAGAAAGTTGGGGTTAGTACGGACTTCAGAGCCACCATGAATAATAATGATAATTAAATACATATACAGAATATTAGGGTTAAAGTAAAATGAAACTATAAGAAAGCCATGTTAAAATAATGAGTTTTTAGCAGTTTTTTAAAAGTGCTCCACCATATTAGCCTGCTGAATTTCTATTGGTAAGCTATTTAAATTTTACGGTTCATAACAGCAGAAGGCTGCCTCACCACTTCTTTTAAGTTTCGCTCTTGGAATTAAAAGCAGACACTCATTTGAAGATCTAAGGTTATGATTTGGAGTGTAAGGTGAAATATAGAACGAAGCGAGTTTATTTAAGGCTTTGTAAACCATAAACAGTATTTTAAAGTCAATTCTAAATGACACAGGTAATCAATGTAGTGATATCAAAAAAGGAGAGATGTGCTCAGATTTTCTTTTCCTAGTTAAGATTCTAGCAGCTGCATTCTGCACTAGTTGCAATCGATTGAGGCAAGCCAGTGAATGCAATGTGAAGCTCTGGGCAAAGTTCTGCCAGGTCATGGCATTCATGATGGGTGCTACTTTGACACATGCCACCTACTTAAAGATTGTTGCAGATCATTTATACCCTTTTATGGCAACGGTATTCCCTGATGGCAGTGGCTTCTTTCAGCAGGACAATATACCCTGCCACACTGAAAAAATTGTTCAGGAATGACTTGAGGAATATGACAAAAAGTTCAAGGTGTTCATTTAGCCTCCACATTTTCCAGGTCTCAATGTGATCAAGCATTTGTGTGATGTGCTGAAAAAACAAATCTGACCCATGGAGGCCTAACCTCACAACTTACAGGACTTAAAGGATCTGCTGCTAAAATCTTGATGCCAGATACCACAGGACACTTTCAGATGTCTTGTGGAGTCAGTGCCTTGACAGGTCAGAGCTGTTTTGGTGGCCTACACAGTATTAGGTAGTTAGTTATAATATTGTGGTTGGTGTATATTTCATTTTCGTAAGGTGGTTTTAAACTAAGTGATGCAGTTTTACTACATCCCAGCTCATGAAAGACAATATGCAATAGGCTTCTTGGTTAACATTGCAGATAATACAAAAAAAAAAATGATAAATTCAAATTAAATACTGTATTGTCACAAAAGCCTTTGCCCTTTAATGAACAGTATGAATACAGAATAACATATTGTTACATTGCTAGTAAAACATGCAATAATTTTAAAAGCAAGTTCTGTGATTGTGATCCACACAGGAAGTGAATTCTGGGGTGGCAATACATTTTCACATACCAGACAATATGCAGGTAAATTAAGCTAGTGAGTCCATATCTGGAGTAATGTGTGTCATTCTGGTTACTTTGCTACTATATCTATAAAAGTGTACACATGCAGTACAATATATAGCAGTGTTAACAGAATGTTCAGAGAACTGTAGCCAGTTCAAACTATTCAAACTTCACAAAGACAATGACTGGACCATCATTTAAACCCAGTCTATTGGATCTATGAGTCTGTAATTCCAGAGAGTGCACTCCTTTGCTACTCCACATATGCATACAAATATAATGATAATTTAGTTTTAATCCTGAGTATACTTTAAGTAAACTGATACATTGTGCAGACAAATGAAAAAACAACACATTCTCAAGTCAACAGGTATTTTAACTAATGCAGTACATTAGTTTACCAGCATTCCATAAAAACCAATACTCTACTCCTTAATCTCGTTTCATGTTTAAAAAGGCAATATCAACTTTTGAAAAAAAAAAGTAATCTCTTAGTATGAGATTTGCATTTTCCATTATATGACTTTTTAAATGAACAAAAGCTACAATTGTTGACCTTTACACAGTTTATTTTTAATATGTGTCCCTTGGAATGCTGGATCTTGCTGTCAGCAAACAAAAGACATTTTAAAAAGAGCAGACTCATTGGCTGTAGAGACAATTCTATAAAGGTCTTCCATTTAAAATTCAGTTATTTTTCACAGTCATTTAAGAATTTTATTTAACTTTTAAGACTGATTTATTCTGTAGCTATATTTTAGAGTGTATTCATTTATCTAAAGATACACCTAACAAGTCTGAAGTAAAATTATATTTTGAGATGAACTATGAAGTTTTACATCATATTGTGACAAATCAATAATAGATTTGTTTCAAAAAGTAACCATATTTTTTATATATTGTTTTAATGTTTTATGCTTTTTTATAATAAGTGGTAGTATAATTATGTAACTATATTGTAACTAGATTAACTTTTGTGTTGACACTGTGTTACCCTCAAAGACAGTACATTGCTTTCTGAATTACTAAGTAACTAAAAGGCCTCCTTAATGAGTAAAAAACAGCATTTAAATGTTGTGACAAAGAGGAATCAGATAAATTGTCTGCAGAAATTATTCTGCACTTACTTGGTGTATTGATAAGTTGGAAAAGACAGAGAATAGGAGTCAGGTGGAGAACTTTGTTTCTTGGTGCAGAAATAATTGCATGTATGTCTATGTCTGCTCACTATTCAAAAAGTGGATGTAGAAATGGTGTCTATATCAATGACAGGTTGGACTGGTCTCATAACACAGAGGAACTATATAAAAAGTGCAAAGCAGACTCTTTTTTATTAGGAGATTGTGTCTCTTCAATGTGGGTGGTGACATCCTTTACATCTTGTCACGCTTGGGTCACAGATTTGCACAGAGACACACGAGGTCATGGAAAGAAGGATTTTTATTCAAACACTGCAAACAAACATTTGTCTCTTCAAACTTGCTCCTTGACAGAGATGACAGTTTCGTTTATCAATTAAAGGGTAGCGTAAGTTTCTTCTTCCTCAAATGAATATGCGTCAGGAGCAGAAGCAATCTGAGAGAGAGAGAAAGCAAAACAAATCAATACCAAAACTGACAGGCGCTGCGCAATGCTTTTAAGTTGGCGGAGTACCGCGCGAGGCTTGTATTACGCGTTATAGCGCAAGGGTAAGGAGCAATGTGAGGGTAGTCAGTGTTTCAGGGGTTGTGGTTTTCCCAGGGGCGTCTGTCTCTTTTTGGGGAGCGAACAGCCCTCCAGCTCACAATCTTCTACAACTCTGTGATGGCCAGTGTGATTTCTTATGCTGTGGTGTGCTAGGTCACCAACATCACTTCAAGAGAGGCCCACCAAACAGGATAATTAAAAGGGCAAGTTCAGTTATGAGACAAACTCTGGACCCCCTGGAGGTAGTAGCGAAAAAAAAAACTGAGTGCCTTTATGGACAATGCTAAACATTTTCTCAGTGGCACCCTACTGAGCAATTTCTGCCAACTAATTATTCAGTAGAAGTGTGTCAAGAGGTTTATGGATGTGGTGAGAGAGGACATACAGGTGATGGGTGTAACAGAACAAGATGCAGAGGACAGAAAGATATGGAAAATGATGATCTGCTGTGGCAACCCCTAACAGGAACAGCCAAAAGAAGAAGAAGTTACATGAACAGACAGATTAAGAAACATACCCTTAACATTCAAAATTAACTGAAAATCTTACTAAGAACTGCATTTTTAAAAGAGCACAATAATTCATTTTATTCAGAGTTTTTGTATTCCATTACATTTTAAAGCAAACAGATTCCAAGACGTTCACTTTCATTTTTCCTTTACCTTATTTCTACCTGAGACTATTACATTAAAAATGTATTGCATTGCAACTTGTTTGCTTTTTAAAGTGCCCTTCAAAGAGGTTATTGTAATAAAAGACTGACTGATTTAAAATAACTGTTTTAAAAGATTTTTTATGTGATGTCTGTTACATACAATTGAGAACAAATGCAAGTGATAGGAAGCATATCAAGTCAGAATACAGCTCTTCATGTAAATCACAGTGGGAGACTAAAACAAACTGTTCTTGAAGTAGCTGCCTTGTGAAGCTATGATTTTTTTTGACCTGTTAAGCAAAGTAGAAAAAGACACATATGCTGAACATCTTCTTCTTTCATTTCTACTGTACTTCCCTAGAGTATTGCCTGTTAAATAAGACTTCTCAGATAACATTTCCCATGTTGTTTTAGGATTAGACAAGTAAACCAAATTCTTCTTTTACTAATCACAGGATTATACCACAATGCATAAGAAGTTTGTGAAGTGAGAGGAGACCATTACAAAAATGTTTTTTTTATCTAATTTCAAATATTTAATTTTGATGCTTTTTTAAGTTAGCATTGTTTCCACTAAGGATACGTGACTCAGTAGTTTGTTCCAGATTTGTATGACACCTTGTGTAAAAAATGCATACTTGTGCTTCTAGAAATGCATACTTTAGCATAAGTCTATGCAATTCAGAAATCTGATTTTTTGCTTTGTATCCTCCCCTACCATAACCTATCATCTGTGGGGGAGCAGCAAAAGCTTTAGATTTAGGTTTTCGATGGATCTCGACATTTTAGGGTCCCCTGATAATGAAAACATGGATATCTCGATGATGGGTGTGTTTCTGTCTGCGTGTGTGTGTTTCTGTGTGTTGCATTTTCTTGAGGACATGTGTGGATTAGTTTTTGACCAAAATCGTGCAAGAGATAGAGGTACTCCAGAAGAACTCTCAAATACTGTAATTCTGAAATGAATTATGAATTATTCTCGTCAATTGTTATTGTAATGACCTATTTTGTGGTCAAAAAGATCAGCATCAGAGAGGTAAATAATTACTAAAATGTTAGAAAATAGTTTGGGTGACTTTGTTTCTAGGGTGCAAAGCCTACTGACAGTGACAGAGCCTACTGAAGCACACACACACATGCACAGACACCTACCCATCATTGAGATATCGTCAAGATCCATCGAAACCTGGAGATTGAACTTTTTGATGAATCTAAAGCTTTCCTCCCCCATAGACGATAGGTTATGGAGGGGGGGGAGGGCTTAAATCTAAAGAAGAGAGACACAAGCAAAAAAAAAAACCAAAATGGAACTTTTTTTAAATATGATAAACCAATTGATAATATAAGAGATTCAATCACAGGCCCATCATGCTTATTTTAACATAATAAATTTCCATCCATCCATCCATCCATTATCCAACCCGCTAAATCCTAACTACAGGGTCATAGGGGTCTGCTGGAGCCAATCCCAATCAACACAGGGCACAAGGCAGGAAACAAACCCTGGGCAGGGCGCCAGCCCACCACAGGGCACACAAACCCACACACCAAGCACACACTAGGGACAATTTAGGATCGCCAATGCACCTAACCTGCATGTCTTTGGACTGTGGGAGGAAACACATGCAGACACGGGGAGAACATGCAAACTCCACGCAGGGAGGACCTGGAAACCGAACCCGGATCTCCTAACTGCGAGGCAGCACCGCTACCCACTGTGCCACAGTGCCGCCCACATAATAAATTTGACAATAATATATTCTCAGTATTGAAAATTGTATTGTATTGTCTATGAGAGAATTAAATTTTATTTCTCAATTTGAAATTATATAGAAAGTCTCTTACTTCTTCAAGTTAAGGTAGATGGGTCAGTTACATTGTGCTCTGAGTTGGGGAGGATCCCGTGCTGCTCTGGTCTTAGTCCATATTTACAGTAATACAACTTAACATTGAGAATTTGTGCCGTTGCAGTGTTCCTCAGACTTGTGGATTACTAGTGGACAAAGACTAAGAGTGAGTGAAGGGGAACAAAGTTGTATACTAATTTAGACTACCTCATGAGCAGGTTAAACAGACTAAATAAATTCTGCACTCATCAAATAAACTGTTGTGAACATGAAAAATTCATTAAAAAAATACTGAAACAATATTATATTTGTAAAGTATGACTGAAGTATAGTATGATACTAAATTAAATATATTTACTTATATGCCACAGAAAAAGTCAAGTGTTGCATAGAAATCTGTATAGTATATTATATAGGAAATAGATAAATATGGATCAACATACACTTAAGCATTACTAATGTTTAGTAAAAAGATGCTCCGTCACCTGTTCAGACAATGCGCAAGATAAGATGTTGCTAGTTTCCTCTATATTGCATTCCTTTGGAGTGTTGTGGGGTATCTTTACGAGTGTTTTCCTGGTCTGATATGAGCTCTCTTACAGTATGTATTACAGTATACCTGTATAGCCGTGTGCTCTTCTGTGACGTTTTTGCTGCAATGAGGAAATCTATACAAATATTATCCAGCCTCTGACTAGGTATTTTATACAATTTGCTGACTGTTGGATTAATTTGGTTATTAGAAAACACTGGGTGCATACTGAATGACACATATTAACTCTTCTGTATTATCTATGGAATTGAGAAAATTAGTTAAAGCATTACCAGATTAATACCCCCACACACCACAGGGTGTCACATGCAAATATTTACTCTCTATGAATATCACATATAAAAGTAAAACGGGGGTGTAGTCTTAATCAGAAATTTAAGACAGCAGTCACCCATGCATTAGATTGACGGGTGGCAATATAATGCAACCACTTAGGTGCATTACTGTACATGGAATAATATGAAGTACTTCCGGAACAATAAAATACCAATGTCATTGTAAAGTAAATTTCATTACATACACTGCTACTTTTAGTTGGGAGTGAAATTTCTAGAGCATAGTTTACATGGGTAACAGCAAATGAAATCAGAAATGATTCTGACTTTCCAATCTGGAAATAAGTGGGAGGATAGTAATTATTTTGGCAGGGGTGATATCAACATTCCTAAAACATTGTTGCAGCTACACTCAAACAATATTGCCTAACACTTAATGTAGTAACACTCAAAATATTAAAAAAATGTTATCTTATGATTGCTAAAGGCTTTCCTAATAGTATGACAGAATTATTCAACATCACTTACATATTTACCTTAAGAAAGATAAAATAATACCTCTGGGCTTGGGTGACATGCAAAGGAGGTTAATAATTTGGTGGTGGTGGGGGGTGAATTTTTTATTACTGCAATTCTTTTTTCACATATGCCAGGGCATAGTGGTAAATCATCATCCCCCCGCCCACCCCCATGAATAGCAATACCTTTTGTCATCATTACTTTCTATAACTTTCCATAGAATTTCATGGCCTTTTCAGCCCCTCAAATATGAATTAAAATTTACAATAACAATTTCAGTCTAATATACACTTAAATATTTCAACTGTCTTTATTAAGTTTACATGAGGATATGCTTTTTCTCTCTCTCTGCTCTGTCATTTTAAACTAAGAGGAATTTAGAACTGCAAGTTGTTAACTGAGAGAGGGCGAGGTGTTCATTGTCATTAAAAGGCAAATCAAATGACCACCTGGGCAAACAGAAGAAACACAAAACAACAACAAAACTATCTGCAAATTAGTTATACTCAGTTTTGGTCTTGTTCCTCTGTTCACTGCAACAACACTTAGACCTGAGGATTGTTTCCTCTTGATCTGCAGCTAGTACGGTACTATGTCAGGTACAGTGCAACTAACCTGATATATCTGTATGCTAGTAGTGTGTTATAGGCTATTACAATTGTAACAAAAGGCGCTATATAGGCGCCTGACCCGACACAGAAGGACACCGAGGCACGTACAAAACCAACAAGACTTTATTTTTCTTCACCCGTGGACGCACATCTTCCCCATGACCTACAGGCAATACACAGTCCCAAGCACTATTCCACCATACAGCAACAACCTTTCCTTTAACCACAACTCATCCACAAGCGTAGTCCTTCTCCTCCCGACCCTGGCTCCTTGAGTGGTGGTGGCTGGTCCTTTTTGTAACCCACCCGGAAGTGTTCCAGGTGCTTGACCACCTGGTCCTAATTGCACCTCTGGGTGGGGCTGAAGATTCGTCCAGCCAGGCTGCTGAGTCCATGCAGCTCCCCCTAGCGGCCATCCGAGTCCCCAACCAGACTGTGGAGGACTCCATCTCCCATGGAGCCCTGCGGGTGGCTGGGGAATCACCGTCAGCCAGGGAGGCTGCCACCAAGCGTCCCGGGGGAGGTAATGGACTGCCCATGGTGGCTCCCCCGGAACATAAGCAGCAGGGGCGTCCCTGCTGGGCATGGGACCCGGCTGTCCATCACACAATAAACATATCCATATGCATTTTAATGCCATCCTGAAGTACACCAGATATCAATGTTAATGTATTAGGAGTGATTGTAACACAAAGGCTATTTGATAAGTTGATAAGATTTTTGCCCAAACTGATGTTAATTTTGTGCACTCCCAAAGCTGTATTTTAAAAGATCTTTTAATTTTGAATCCAGAGATATTATTAAATTCTACTAACACTATTAAGAATAATAGAAGAGATAACTGTGGGTCTGATGTATATAGTACCATATTGTCTATACAAAGTCATTTTTTCAGTTCAAGTCGTTCTCTGTTAAGGCCATTTAATCTCTTTTTTTCTGGAGATGAATGGCAAATGGCAAATTAAAAAAAAACACTAATGATAGTGAGCACCCTTACTAAGTACCTAATTTGAAGAAATATGTGTTTGTGTTATTAAAGCAGAGTTATACTCCCAAACTGGTATAAAGTAATTTAATCTATCCAGATATATTGGAGCCAAACATGAATCTGTACATTGTAGAAAATAGATAATCTCATTTCTACTCTATCATAGGCAAAAACAGTTGTTAATGCTTTGTGGGATTTTTGGAATAGTTTTTTATTTTCTTTAGCCTTTATAAAATAATAATGGAGCCCACTTAGTTGAAAGTTGTTTTTATAAAATTCACCAGGTTTGCCATCTTGGCTTTAAGCCATCTAACTTTATAGTATTTCTAAAATTGTCTGTGTTTTAAGTTGTTCTGTACTTAGAATATTGAGCCATAGTATTCAAATTTTGTTAAAAAGCTCCTCCGCTTGTGTCTCATTTTCTATACACTTTGAGGAATATAAGGGCTTACAGTACTTCTTAAATGTAACAGTTTTTTTTATGATCCCTGACTTTATTTCCAGTTACCTTGATAATTTCTATAATTGCATTATGACTTTCATGCTTTTGGATTTGTTGAGATAAAAACTTCTTTCCATGTTCATGATAACTATGTCTTTATTAAAAAATAAGTTATTTGTTTTTTCTTATTGTCAAGCAATTACATTCTGATTGTAAAGCCTTTCTTGTAAAGACTTTTCTTATAGAGAAGTTCATTAAGAAATCTAGCATATTTCTGATCTTTTTTGGAAATCTCTGTTATCAATTTTTGACACCTTACTATTCTATAGTTTTTATGTGAGAGATAAATAATTTGTCATTTTAAAACAGCTTTCATCATTTCCCAGAGTGTTCCTGCAGAAACTTCTAACAATGCGTTGGACTCAAAAAAATTAATCAATTTTACTGGAGATGAATGCTATAATTTCTGTCTTCTAATGACAGGAGGTTAAGATGCTAGTTGCGAGATAAGTAGGGCAGAGTGATGAATAAGCGCCAATATAAGATATAATTGTTACTAATGTTTTACTTTTTATCTAAATACATTAGAAATATTTTAATCTTTTGTTCTTTACTACAAGGTTTTGATATTTTAGTATTATATAAATAGGACAGAATAATGATAATATATTTAATGATTATCTATACTAATAAAAGGCAAAGCCCTCACTGACTCACTCACTCACTCATCACTAATTCTCCAACTTCCCGTGTAGGTAGAAGGCTGAATTTGGCAGGAATTTGGCAAGGAAGGAATTTGGCAGGCTCATTCCTTACAGCTTACTTACAAAAGTTAAGCAGGTTGAATTTCGAAATTCTACACGTAACGGTCATAACAGTCAACAACGTCCGCCATTTTGAACTTTCTTATTTATGGCCCCACCTTCACGAAATTTGGTAGGCAGCTTCCCTGAGCTAACCGAAACCGATGTACATACTTATTTAGGTGGTATGACATCACTGTCAGCCGCCATATTGAACTTTCCAACGTCACTAATTCTCCAACTTCCCGTGTAGGTAGAAGGCTGACCCCATCTTCACGAAATTTGGTAGGCGGCTTCCCTGCGCTAACCGAAACCAATGTACGTACTGTGGAGGACTGCCGGCTTCCCATGCCGGTCCTCACCCCCAGGCCGCCAGGAGGAGCTCTCCCGACAGCAGGATCGTGCCCCGAGGTCCAGCAGGGCCTTATGGACTTTGTAGTGTTTATACACAGCCCTGCTGGATACCTTGGGGACCACGAGGAGTCGCTGTGGGGGGGCTTATGGGCTCTGTGATGCCGTATGACCCGGGAGTACGTCACGGTCACGTGACGGGAAGAAATGTCGTGCTCCCGGGTTGAAGAAAAGGACTGATTGCCCTGACCCGGAAGGAATTAGGAACTATGGTCTGATGGGACAGAAATACCTCCGGGTCAGGGGCTATAAAAGGACTGTGGCTCAGTCCAGACACTGAGCTGAGCTGGGAGGTAGAGGAGCAAGTGTCTGGGCGAGGAGGAGAGTTTATTGTTGTTATTGTGAAGTACAAAGTTTAATTGTATGAGTAGTGTGGAAGGTGCTTGGTGCACTGTGAGAAAAGAAAATAAAATGTATTGGACTTTTACCTGGTGTTTGGAGTCATCCCTGAGGGTTCAAGGGAGCACTAGCACCCCCTACTGCCACAGTACTTATTTCGGTGGTATGACGCCACTGTCAGGCGCCATATTGAACTTTCCAACGTCACTAATTGTCCAACTTCCCGTGTAGGTAGAAGGCTGAAATTTGGCATGCTCATTCCTTACAGCTTACTTACAAAAGTTAAGCAGGTTTCATTTTGAAATTCTACGCGTAACGGTCATAACGGTCGACAACATTCGCCATGTTGAACTTTCTTATTTATGGCCCCATCTTCACAAAATTTGGTAGGTGGCTTCCCTGCGCTAACGGAAACCAATGTATGTACTTATTTCAGTGGTATGACGCCACTGTTGGCCGCCATATTGAACTTTCCAACGGTCTTTGTTACTTATGGGCCCATCTTCAAGAAATTTGGTACACGGGTTCCCAACGCTAACTGAATCCTACTTACGTACATATATACGTCCATAGCCTGCAGCTCGGTCACCGTGTGAGGCGGCGTTGGGTCCCCCATCCCCACGCCTCCCACGTTGTTGGCTGCCTGCCTATATAAGGCCATCCGTCGCTCCGGTCTCTTCATTCCCTTCCTTGCTTCGCCACAGGATTCACGTCTCCCTGCTGATAACTACAGCCTTTTTATTTAATCCACGGCTTCTCCGCTGTTTTATTGTTCGTTTATTACGATTATAGTTATTGTGTAGGTATTTTAGACTTACTTTACATTGTTCAGGTACCCATTTCCTTTATCGTTCCAACCATACCCCTATTAACATGTCTATCGAGGTGATCACCATCGATCAAAGAACTGTCACTTACCGAGTGGTTTCCATGCCCGGAGATGGTGCCTGCCTTTTCCATTCTCTGTGTTACATATTGCACGGCCATATCAGGCTCACTCTTGATATCTGCAGGAACATTGTGTCTTATGTATTGAATGACTGGGACAGGTTCAAGGTGTGGACTGATGACGGTACAGGAGATAATTATAATACACAGGAGCACTATAAGAGTGAAATGCTTAAGCCCTTCACCTATGGTTCTGCATGTGAGTTGATGGTTCCTGCTGAATTGTTCGGTTGTCGCTTTCAAGTGTACCGAAATGGCCAAATATTTTACACCTTTGGACAAACGCCAATGCCTCTTAAACATCTTAGATTCACAGGTCACGATTTGAGTAGTGGACACTTTGATGTTTATGAATGTTTAAACTCTCAAAAGCTGGATGTGAAGTTATCGATGAAACCGGTTGTATGCTTACAACGCTTGACAAGATGCTGAATGTCACTTTAACACAAGTCCTCCAAATACTTACGTAATTGAAACAAACCATGAAACTCAAATCGATTATGACAGAAGCAATCCAAGCTATGAGATTTGAGGCAAGATTGCTTTTCAAATGGCTAATTGTACGTTGCATGCTCAAAAGTAAGCTCAACGCACAGCTTGGTCATATTACAACCGGAGGGCCGAACTGACAACGTGGCATACAAAGAGATCCTTAACAAACAATTATTGGTATATTTTCCCTCAATTTAAAAAGGTTTACTTTTCTTCTTAATAAAAATTTTAAGGCAGTACTTCGCCGCTGCGAAGCGCGGGTAATTTGCTAGTAGTTAATATACCACTCTATATTTTATTAAGTATACGCATATCCATTACTTAATAATAAGTGAGAGCACACATTTGTAACACACATAAGTCTATAACTGTGTTTGTAGTCTTATATGCAAATGCATATACAGTATATGCATTTGCAAGCTTATGTACATATTATACTTTAATTTCAACTGTTTTTTTTTCTCTCGATAACACAATTAAAGTGTAATCAGAATATATAGACAAACTATATAAGGTATTTAAAATATATCAACAACTATATGTCTTGTAAAATATCATTCTCATCTATCTTAACTCAGACATTTTTTTTTTTTGTCCCTTTTGTGGTGACTATACATAATCCTACTCCAATTTTTTTTCTACAAGGATTGTTCAATCATTAATTACTGATTATTCAGTTTAATGTCAGAGGACTCGAACTCTGTGATATCTGGTCTTAGCCTTACTTGGGGAGACAAGATGGGGGTGGTTTTGTTGGGAAGAGATGGGAAACAGTGCAATTTATTATTACTGTATTTCTTTTATTCACACGGTTGTGTCAATAAACAATCTTTTATATATATAGAAAATTCAACAGCTGAATTTTCCTGGCCCTGGTTCAGCTATCACAGCAATAGATTTTTTAACTATACAAATACAAAATATCAGAAAAATTACTATAATGACAGACAGACAAGGGAATGGAGTTCTAAATTAATTTCTCCTATCTTCAGTTCACTAATAAAGTGACTGAAGAATGAAGTTATAAAATAGCACAGTAGGATTTAATATATTTTTGTGATTACTTTGCTTATAGATACATAACAAGCAATATATTTGTTTTGTAGTTATATTACAGTAATATTCTGAAATCAAAATGTGTTCCCCCTACTGACTCACTATAGGCAGAGAAGTTCAAATATGATCATTAGGCTTTTGTCAATTATTGTCTGACTATATAATAAAGAGCCTGGTTTTTTGTACATACAAACAGAGAATGCAAACATTTTAACATATTATTCCTTAAATCCAGCCAAGCATACAGTAAAGTTAATTTTTTTTTTGATTATAGTGTTTCAGTGTAATATTACTTCAATATAATTTTTAGTAATAATGTTTAATAATATTGAAATAGGTATATTTTTGTAGGAGCCTTAATGCTTTGTTCATCATGTTAATATACAGTATAAATCATCACCTACTATATAGAAGAGTTTTTAATTTTGTGTACATACGAGAAAGCTTCACTTTATTAATTTCTATCAGTATTTTAGGGGGCTGTAACAGAATTCAAAATAAAACTACTACACCTTATAAAAATCTTATATATGCCTTTCAAAGATTTTAGTCATGGTAAAACATAATGGGCTAATGATTAGACAATATCTAATTGACCAGGCCTATTTTCAGTTCCTAGCCAAACACAGGCAGTTGAATTTTAACAGTGTTCTTACATTTGTGAGACTGTAACAGCTTTTAATTCTGGAGGACATTTATAGCACATGCTGCATTAGAAAAGCCACCAGCAACTGCATGGATTCAACTCATTGCCTCATGCCTCAGTCTATTTGAACTTCTCCAATTCCGGCAAATGCTTCAGAGCCATTCTTGCACAGACTCAGAAACAGTTTCATCCCAAGAGCTAAAAAACACACTCCATCAGTCCGTCAAGTGCTCTAAGTAGAACTATTTGTACTTATCATTACAATGACCTCACTATAAACTTGCACTACAATAGTAATATTGCACAACCTCAGCCACTTTATGAACTATTTGCACTCTCTGCACTGTATGTATGTTTATTGTGCTTATGCTTTCATAGTGTATATTTTTCATTATTTTTTTATCATATTATTATTATTATTATTAATTTATCATTTTATAGGAAAACTAGCAAAATACCCGCGCTTCGCAGTGGTGAAGTACTGCCTTAAAATTTTTTTTAAGAAGAAAATTAAACCTTTTTAAACTGAGGGAAAATATACCAATAATTATTTGTTAAGGGTCTCTTTGTATACCACATTGTCATTTCGGCCCTCCGGTTGTAATATGACCAAGCTGTACGCTAAGCTTACTCTTGAGCATGCAACGTACAGTTGGCCATTTGAAAAGTAATCTTGTTTCAAATCTCACAGCTTGGATTTCTGCTGTCATAATCAGTTTGAGTTTCATGGTTGGTTTCAATTACGACAGTATTTGCAGGACTTGTGCTGAAGTGACATTTGGCATCTTGTCAAGCGTTGTAAGCATACAACCGGTTTCATCGATAACTTCACATCCAGCTTTTGAGAGTTTAAACATTCATAAACATCAAAGTGTCCACTACTGAAATTGTCACCTGTGAATCTAAGATGTTTAAGAGGCATTGGCAGTTGTTGAAAGGTGTAAAATATTTGGCCATTTCGGTACACTTGAAAGCGACAACCGAACAATTCAGCGGCAGCCATCAACTCACATGCAGAACCATAGGTGAAGGGCTTACGCATTTCACTCTTCTAGTGCTCCTGTGTAGTATAATTATCTCCTGTACCGTCATCAGTCCACACCTTGAACCTGTCCCAGTCATTCAGTACATAAGACACAATGTTCTTCCGGATATCAAGAGTGAGCCTGATATGGCCGTGCAATATGTAACAAAGAGAATGGAAAAGGCAGGTGCCATTTCTGGGCATGGAAACCACTTGGTAAGTGACAGTTCTTTGATCGATGGTGATCACCTCGATAGACATGTTAATAGGGGTATGGTTGGAACGATAAAGGAAATGGGTACCTGAACAATGTAAAGTAAGTCTAAAATACCTACACAATAACTATAATCGTAATAAACGAACAATAAAACAGCGGAGAAGCCGTGGATTGGGTTGGATAATGGATGGATGGAATTCTGAGTCACTTTATAAATAAGGGTACTGCTTCTTGTGTTTTTAGCAAAAAAAAATAAGGCGAAAAAATAATTTGAAGTCTTCTGAATCCAGCTTACATGACATCCTCAGACCAAACGGTGCTAAAAGCATCTAAGAGGATTGGGTCTATTGCAGTGACAAAGATTATGATGTTTTATGAGAAGATCCATATAATAAAGGTGTTACACTTCTCAAACGGACACATCAGCTTATACACATCAGTTATATTTGATATAAGATAGTATAAAATCAACCAGGGCTTACATACAAAGCAGCATAACAAAGGGAAGAAATAAAATGAGCATCTTCATACATACCAAAGGCAACCCATGGATTTTTGGTTCAAGGCAGTTGGGTACAGTGAGAGTAGGATCAGGTTAAATTCTAGCCCTGGAATTTTTCTTGAAGGGTATTTGAAAGATGTGAGAAAAATGCGGAAGGTTTTCATGCCAAACATCCTGGGCGATTACTGAATACCAAAAGAAACTTTCCATTACTTAAATCACTGTCTGTCCACAAATTCCTGGTTGATGTGCACAATTTTCTATTAGAAAATGTGTAGGAACTGGGCTGCATTAGTCAAGATTCACCCCAAATTCTCATTAAGATCACCACCTCTGTTTCTGATGGCACGCTGAGTCAATATTCTCATACATCTTTGACAATAAATAGGATGAAAATGGCATAAATAGTGACGTAAGGTTACTTAGTCAGCGTAAAGTGGTCTGTAGGGGAAAAGAAAGAAAAAGATAATTGAAAAAGCCTGCCTGTTATCCTAGGACATCATAACTTCATTTGTATCAGCACATTTTACATTAGGAAATGTGATCATATATATTGTAACATTTAACTTTGTTCTGTGATAGCAGTTTACATACAAGAAGTCTTACTCTTTAAACCAAATGTTTAGACAAGACTTTTAAAGATTAACTATTTTGGGACCTTTGGATATTATTTAATGGCAGAGGGATATTGCTAGAATGTACCTTTTATCTAATTGCTCATTGATAGGATTGAAGTGTTTACCAGCTATTCTATGTAAATGAACCTAAATGATATTAGGAGACGTTTTCTTAAGACTAAGCAAACTTGCTATGGAGAGCCTTGCTGTTCACATAGTGGGACTCCATCAGTTGGTGTAAATAAAGGACATCTTTTGAATTCTTTTATAGCGATGATTCAAAACTTTTTCTATTTACTGTGAATTTTCTGCAACAGTTTGGTGCTGAAACATTCCTTATTTGCTCATCTCACTGCAATCAATGCATTGTCCCTTGTTTTGGGTTTTTCCTCGTTGGTAACCTGGATTGACACAGAAAACATTAGTTGATACCGACTCGGCTTGGCAAGGAAATTCCTACTGGGAGACTCGCAAATTTGGCTAGATGGGTGAATAAGACATGAACTGTTGGTGAGCATTATTTAAGAATTTATTATGTGCTTTTGTGTATTTCAAAGCTGTTGTCTGATGTAGTAGGTGGGGTTTAATGAAAAGGATGTTTTTATAAGAAATTTACAGAAAATAACTGTCTTCTTTGAAGATAAGGAAAAGTTTTTTCCAAAACAAGTCTGCTAGAAATGTTCTGATTCCATATGTTGTTGTTCCCATTTCTCTAAAATGAGTGATTCAGTATCACATTTGACTTAAGAAATCAGAACTGAGCTGCAATATGAATATACCCCTGGTATCAGGAAAGTTATTTGTGAAAACAATAAATCTCCTTATATGAGAGCCAAAGTGTCTAGATTGAGGACCATGGGTGTAGTAAATCCAGGAAATATTAGCAAAATATGAACAGAATATGCACAATATGAATGAATAGCTGTCGTCACCATAGTACGATGCTTAATATGACTTGAAATGACTCTAGCAAACAAAAGAAGGGTTAGGGTTCTAGCGATGATATAGTTGTCATTAAGAGAGACTAATGGATGTCATGACCAACCGGCACTAAATAAAAAGATGCATATGTGCTGTCGAGTTGCCTGGTTTAAAGCTTCAGCAGCTGGGAGACAAGATTTTGTGGAATGGCACATGTTGTAAAACAATAATAGGCCCTAAATAAACAGGAAGCTCCTAAATGCGTGTTATAGTATTAGACAAGTAACACTTACTGATCATGGCGCTAGAGAGTAATTAATGTGCTCTAGGTAATTTAGAAACTCAATGTATCCTGTGCATATAATAATAACTTTACATTTTACATTACAGTGCTGAAAAGAAAACTAAAAGGAATAATAAAGAAAACCAGAAGGACTAAAGAACAAAACATGCTCAAAAATAAAATAAAATATGAAAAGCACAGGATCAGAATCAAAACACAAAGTCCTGCTTCTCCAAAATAAATCTGAACTGCTAACAACCTGACCATGCTTCCAGGACATCTTACACAGTTTCTCTAATATAGTGGCAAATAACAGCCAAAAATGTTCACATTTATCATTCCATATGACCATCCCTATCATCATCACATTTTTTGTCTCAAGAGACAAAGGGAGGCTGCCTGAAAAAAATAAATAAGTAAATAATGGAAATACATGTCCAATGAGAAAAAAACATTAAGTAGCTGTAGAACTAGAGAAAGGCACAAAACATCCATGTCTTGAAAATGTGTTGGCCAGCTGGATAATAAAATCAAAACACAAAAAACCCTCTTGAGTTCTTAATCTGAAATGTCAGTTTGCTTCAGGATTCAAGGTTAAACTACTCTCTGGAGCTGTCTACCTGAGTCATCTCGATATATATAAAATCCAACGTCTGTCTGTTTGTATGTATGTCCACTTTTCATGAGAGAACTACTTAACAGGTTTAGATCGGGTTTTTTTCTATAATTTGCTTGAACATTCCAGTTGATTTTGCGACTTCTCTCATTGCGCTAAATATTATAGTTTTATTATGTTCGAGCACACCTTGCCTTCTCTTAGCCAGCGATACCTGTTTTTTCAGCAGACATTATCATCTAGATCACAGCTATGTGTGTTTTAGTGAGTACCTGCTCATTGGCAGAGATATCACGGCCATTTGCTGTTCTCCCTACGCGGGGGACGCTCTCCCATCAGAGCTGAACACAATCAGATACATTGGCAACGTTTGATGTTGGAGCGTACCTACCTTCCGCTTGACCAGAGATACCTTGCTAACTTTTACATTTTTGGCAAAGAGATCACAGCTACATTCTCACCCCGATAGCAAAACCAAAAATATTGTATATGAAGAGGCCTTTGGATGCGAAAACTATCAGTTGTTCTCAATACAAATTATTAAATTTGTTTTTATTGATTTTTAAAGTTTACCCTTTTTCACTACTACGTGGGTGAAGCCACGGGGAATAGCTAGTTATTAATATACAATCCATTCCTAAAAAATCACATTTTGTCTGTAGCATTTGGTTGGCTTTCCTATGTTAGTTTTATTTTATATAACACTGTTGTTTACCTACTTCACTAATATTACTGTTTTTTTATCAGTTTGTTATCAGTATAGTCATATGCTAATTGCCTTACTTATTTGTATTCATCATATAATTAAATTATATAGCACTTTGTTATCTTATTGGTGTTAACCGCACTCTGTGAAATGCTTTGTGATGTTTTGTGAAACTGAGCATGTTGAAAATCATGAAAAAACCCAATATAATTATATACAGATTTATGGCCTACCGAGATGAGGTCATTCATACTAAACACCTTAGGAAAACAATAGTGTAATAATGTTCTAGAAGTTGCCAAAACCAGCTGCTACATGTCGCAAAGGCCGTATACCTTTTGGTAATCACATACTTTCTGCAGTGCTGCCTGCCATAGAATGATACAATTTACATAGAAGCAGTAAGTGATACGGTGGTGGAGCTGCAGAGGTAGCAGTCTCTCGGCTATCTTCCTTTCTTACTGATGTTGCAACCACCAAATGGCTGCAAACTACCAATAAGTAACAAAGAACTTTAACGTTGTACTCACCAATGTTCAGACCAATAAAGTTTGTGCATCATGCAGCTAGCACATCATTTTTGTGTCCGATCTGTACAGGACATTCCCACTTTTTTCCATCAAGAAGATAGAAACTCCTTGTAAATAGTAATAGATCTTTCGTGATCTCTCTGTTCCATTAAAAAAGTTTTCCATCGTGTCCACATTATTCAGACTTGACCACTTTTATTTACAACTAGCAAAATACCCGCGCTTCGCAGCAGCGAAGTACTGCATTAAAATTTTTATTAAGAAGAAAATTAAACCTTTTTAAACTGAGGGAAAATATGCCAATAATTATTTGTTAAGGATCTCTTTGTATACCATACTCTTGAGCATGTAACTTACAGTTGGCCATGTGAACAGTAATCTTGTCTCAAATCTCACAGCTTGGATTGCTGCTGTCATAATCAGTTTGAGTTTCATGGTTTGTTTCAATTACGACAGTATTTACAGGATTTGTTGTGTTGAAGTGACATTTGGCATCTGTCAAGCGTTGTAAGCACACAACCGGTTTCATCGATAAAATCACATCCAGCTTTTGAGAGTTTAAACATTCATAAACATCAAAGTGTCCACTACTGAAATCGTCTCTTGTGAATCTAAGATGTTTAAGAGGCATTGGCGGTTGTCGAAAGGTGTAAAATATTTGGCCATTTCGGTACACTTGAAAGCGACAACCGAACAATTCAGCGGCAGCCATCAACTCACATGCAGAACCATAGGTGAAGGGCTTAAGCATTTCACTCTTTTAGTGCTCCTGTGTAGTATAATTATCTCCTGTACCGTCATCAGTCCACACCTTGAACCTGTCCCAGTCATTCAATACATAAGACAGAATGTTCCTCCGGATATCAAGAGTGAGCCTGATATGGCCGTGCAATATGTAACAAAGAGAATGGAAAAGGTAGGTGCTATCTCCGGGCATGGAAACCACTCGGTAAGTGACAGTTCTTTGATCAATAGCGATCACCTCGATAGACATGGTAATGGGGGTTGGAATGATAAAGGAAATGGGTACCTGAGCAATGTAAAGTAAGTGTAAAATACCTATACAATAACTATAATTGTAATAAACAAATAATAAAACAGCGGAGAAGACGTGGATTAAACAAAAAGGCTGCAGTTATCAGTAGGGAGACGTGAATCCCGTGGCGAAGCAAGGAAGGGAATGTAGAGACCAGAGTGACGGACGGTCTTATATAGGCAGGCAGCCAACAACGTGGGAGGCGTTGGGATGGGGGACCCAACGCCACCTCACATGGTGACCGAGGTGCAGGCTATGGACGTATATATGTACGTAAGTACTATTCAGTTAGCGTTGGGAACCCGTGTACCAAATTTCTTGAAGATGGGCCCATAAGTAACAAAGACTGTTGAAAAGTTCAATATGGCGGCTGACAGTGGCATCATACCACCGAAATAAGTACATACATTGGTTTCGGTTAGTGCAGGGAAGCCGCCTACCAAATTTCGAGAAGATGGGGCCATAAATAAGAAAGTTCAACATGGCGGACTTTGTTAACCGTTATGACCATTACACGTAGAATTTCGAAATGAAACCTGCTTTACTTTTGTAAGTAAGCTGTAAGGAATGAGCCTGCCAAATTTCATCCTTCTACCTACACGGGAAGTTGGACAATTAGTGACGTTGGAAAGTTCAATATGGCGGCCGATAGTGGTGTCATACCAACGAAATAAGTACGTACGTCGGTTTCTGTTAAAAGTTCAATATGGCGGCCGACAGTGACATCATACCACAGAAATAAGTACCAAACTTCAGCCTTCTACCTACACGGGAAGTTGGAGAATTAGTGACGTTGGAAAGTTCAATATGGCAGCTGACAGTGGTGTCATACCACCGAAATAAGTACGTACATCGATTTTGGTTAGCGCAGGGAAGCCACCTACCAAATTTCATGAAGATGGGGCCATAAATAAGAAAGTTCAACATGGCGGACGTTGTCGAACGTTATTGACCGTTATGACTGTTACGTGTAGAATTTCGAAATGAAACCTGCCCAACTTTTGTAAGTAAGCTGTAAGGAATGAGCCTGCCAAATTTCAGCCTTCTACCCACACGGGAAGTTGGAGAATTAGTGATGAGTCAGTGAGTGAGTGAGTGAGTGAGTGAGTGAGTGAGTGAGTGAGTGAGTGAGTCAGTGAGGGCTTTGCCTTTTATTAGTATAGATAGCCAGCCGTATTGAAATATTCAAGTAACTGATTTTCTATCTGTAATAAATAAGGACCAAACCTCCTTCCTCCTGAGCCCTGCATACTCTTCTATATACTAACTCTTTAAATACAATTGCTTTCTGTAATCCCCGCGGAGATTGGCGAGAGAAATGAGTAAGGGGAGGAGCTCCCTAGTTATTATTATTATTATTATCATTATTTCACAGTGTCTCATATTTTTTCTTACTCTTTTAGGGCCTTTAAGTTTTGTTCTGATTGATTCTGCTTCATATGGCTAATTTTAATGCATTCGGCCTGCGCTACCTTCCCTTGCACGGACAAGGTGTGCTGCCACTGAGACCTGAAGACTTGAAAATTATGCTACTCAGTACCAATGTCTCACACTAGACCCAGTGATCTGTACACTTTGTGACCAACAAATGCCTGGTCCAAAATTCGCCATAAGTCAGAGCATGACTGTATATGAAATGTAACCTCTACCATTAAAAATAAACTAGAACAATCTAGCTAATGTGTACATAGTACAGAAACGGCACTAAAGCAGGTTGTAAATGACATTCTGATATCCTCTGATGAAGGAAACGCCACTATAATTATGTTGTTAGACTTAAGTGCAGCATTTGACACCATTGACCATTCTATTTTACTGCACAGGCTAGAAAATGATGTTGGGCTTACAGGCACTGTGCTTGCTTGGTTTAATTCTTATTTATCAAATCGATTCCAATATGTACAGAAATGTGCTGACAGTACTCCATCATTATACACAGAAGTGAGATATGGTGTCCCGCAGGGCTCAGTACTGGGACCTTTACTATTCTCAATTTGCATGCTTCCACTGGGATCTATCATTAGGAAACATAATGTTAATTTTCACTCCTATGCAGATGACACCCAGTTATACCTTTCATTTAGATCAAATGAAGTTTCTCTGATGTTGTCTTTAATTAGTTGTGTTAGTGAATTAAAGGAGTGGATGGATGAGAACTACTTGTCTTTAAACACAGATAAAACAGAGATGTTAATTGTTGGAATGACACTGATCACAACAATATTCTGTCATCATTTACCTCAGTTGGAATCACCATTCATTTTAGTGAATCAGCCCGCAATCTAGGAGTTATCTTTAACTCTAGACTAAAGCACATTTGGCACTAAAGTTGTCCAAATCATGTTTCTCCATCCATCCATTTTCCAACCTGCTGAATCCAAACACAGGGGTCTGCTGGAGCCAATCCCAGGGTACAAGGCAGGAACCAATCCCGGGCACGGTGCCAACCCACCACAGGACACACACAAACACACCCAGGCCAATTTAGAGTCGCCAATCCACCTAACCTGCATGTCTTTGGACTGTGGGAGGAAACCGGAGCACCCGGAGGAAACCCACGCAGACACGGGGAGAACATGCAAACTCCACGCAGGGAGGACCTGGGAATTGAACCTGGGTCTCCTAACTCCGAGGCAGCAGTGCTACCACTGCGCCACCGTGGCACCCAAATCATGTTTCTTCCATCTTAAAAATGTTGGGAAACTAAGGGCCTTTCTAAGTAAACAGGATTCTGAGAAATTAATTCATACATTTATTTCTAGTAGGACTGACTACTGCAATGCAGTGTCCACTGGATGTTCAAATTGTTCTTTATACAGCCTCCAGTTAATCCAAAATGCTGCTGCAAGAATTATTACAAGAACAAGAAAATACAAACACATAAATCTAGTTCTTAAATCCTTACACTGGCTTCCGGTTAAGTTTAGGCAGATTTCAAAATCTTCCTTTTAACATATAAAGCATTAAATGGCCAAGGTCCAGCTTACTTGTCTGAACTTACCATGACTTACAAACCAGAGCGCACATTAAGATCTCAAGGTGCTGGTCTGCTTATGATTCCAAGGATTAATTAAATAACAGTGGGAGGTCGAGCTTTTAGTTACAGGGCCCCTAAACTGTGGAATGGTCTGCCTGCTACTATAAGAGATGCCCCTTCGGTCTCAGCTTTTAAATCCCAGCTGAAGACTCACTACTTCAGTTTAGCATATTTGACTAGAGCTGCTGATTAACTGTACAGACTGCATCTCTGTTGTTAGTCATTAACACTAAAATATAAGTAACATGATAGTTATAATTGGATACTAACCCTCACCTATTCTGTTTCTATTCTCGGTACTCAAATGTGGCACTTGGTGCCACAGCCCACCTGCCATGTTGTTTTGCCTGCCTAAGATAAAGTCATCCCTGATGGAGGATCGCAGGAATCATGGGAAAGAGGGGTCCTTTCATCGGATTAGCGCTATTTCAGCTGTGGAATGGCCAAATGGGGGAGGCAGCTTGATGGATGAGGTCTCCAGAACTCTAAACAAATCCAAATCATATTATGTGATATCATGTACTGTTAAATTCTACTCCGTACTTCTAAAATTTTTATTTTTTATACTGTATTGAGGATTTTTCCTGTTCTGTGTACAGTATTGTACTGTATTGAACCCCCTTCTTTTTGACACCCACTGCACGCCCAACCTACCTGGAAAGGGGTCTCTCTTTTAACTGCCGTTTTTTCCCTACAAGAGTTTTTTTGGAAGTTTCTTCTTAGAGAGTCAAGTTGCTCGGGGGCTGTCAAGAGGCAGGGCCTGTTAAAGCCCATTGCGGCACTTCTTGTGTGATTTTGGGCTATACAAAAAAATTAATTGTATTGTACATATTTTGCATAGAGTTAGATATTTTTTATATGGAAAGAAAGCTGTTTCAGGTGCAGTGAAATTTGTTTAATATTCTTATTTATCAGTTATTTCACTGTCAATAATAATTGTTAAACATAATAATATGAATGATCAATATTAAAATTATGATTATTCAAAGTCTGATAGGGTGGTTTTTTTACTTAATTATTTATTAATTTAATAATAATTAGGTCTATTATTATTCAATTATGCAGTGCCTGGTTTCTTTTATTAATCCATATTATAGGGTGCTTTTTTTATTTGGTCATTCATTGTAAAATGTCTGAAAACACATATATCAGCCAAGAGGTGGAAGATGTGCCTTTCACTTGTTGCTCCATGAACATAAAGTTCATGTATAAAGTCACTCCAGTAAAAATAACATTCAAAATGCCTTTAGAGTTTTTAAACTTTTCGTTTGCCCATTAATAAATCTTTTTTACATTCTGGAAATGACTTGGGTAAAGAAATTCTTCACTCCTGTTCCACTTTTCTGACAGAAACTGCTCATTTTTATATTGGGAGCATATAGGCTTAAAAACATTACCTACTGGTCAATTTACTGGTTGGGTACCCTTCCATTAGAGAATCTGATTTAAAGTGAGATGCATATGAAGTTTATTTTCAGCTACAAAAAAGCAATGCATATAGCATACTGTCATTCCTTCTATGAAAATGTATTATACCATAAGAATGATTGAAAGGGCAACAGTGTAATAGGTATATGCATCCCTTAAGCATGTACATATTGCTGAAAGGATGACATTGTCTTGTGATGTAGCTGATGGACTCAAATATGAACTTTGCTGCCTGATGAAAACATTAGCTGAAGTACACTTTGATTAAAAATGTTATTGCCTAGCAAAAGATGGATAGGAAAGGTCAGGGACAAATAATAGCTAAAATTAAAGGGGTAGGGGCAAAGCCTCAACAGTTCCTTATATTTGCAGCTGGAGATCCACAAAGGGAGAAAATGAATCACGTATCATAAAGTAGTTTTTATTCCTGAGCTTTCAACCCCTACCAGGGGTCTTCTTCAGAGCATAATGCTTAGACTTACAAGAATCAAAGGCAATATATAGCAATAAATTACATGGAGGGGGGGCTAAGTCCGTGTGGCTCCAATGACCCATCAACCCGGCATCCTGATAGCACATCCTTACTCCCCTGACCTCAAAAGCCATTCTCAGCCTTCATATCAATGGCTTGAGTGGACACAAAAATGAAATAATTTGTTTGCATACATTTTTTTAAATTAACAGAAAGTTTCCAGACTTGCACTGCTGCTTGGAATAGAAAAGCTTCAGTAATTTGTGAAAAGCAAAACAACACATTTCAATCAGTTGAATACATGAAATAACAAATTAAGTATAAACAATTTTTTTCTGTTGTAATTGTTTAGAATTACAACAGTGCTTCATCATTTCTGTGGTTTATTTATTTAAATATTTGTAAATGGCAAGGAACAAGTCAGCTTATTACAAAACAGTTGATATCAGCAGTCAGCACAGATTCCTGCCAGCAACTGAAAGCAGCTCCCACACACAAAATAATGGCACTTCACATAATTTTATTTTGGTTAATTGTGTGTGCATCTTCCCATCTGGTGCTGTGCCATTCTACTAGAAGTGAGGGGGACTCAAAGGCATACTTTCTTGATGGATGCTGCATCTACCTTGATTGTTGTGTGATTCTTGTAAAGCTCCCATGCCAAGTTCATTAAGAACTGTCTCCTCCCTTACCTCTTACCCAAACATTGCTCATACTAAATATGGAGGGTTGATCGCAGCCATGTCAAGCCTGTGGTTCCCTCCTTTCACCACATACAACTTTGCCATCTTGTTGAACACATCCACACCAACCTATAAAAATTACAAAATACAGAGACGTTAGGTTTTTGTTTTTTTGTTACTTTTTTTTCAAAAGTGAGATAGTTCCATAAAAAAAAAATCAACAAGTAGCAGACAACATTTCTTTCTGTGCTGATGCTGACAGTGGAATGCATGATGCTGAGAAGTGTAGCTTTTTCAACTGTCATCAGTGTTGTTGAGAACAATTCTCTTGGTATGTTGCCTTGTTAGAAAGATCGACAGCTTCCATCGCATTTTGTTTACAGTAATGAGACAGTGTGCTTTCTTTGGCAATCAATTTGTTGGCTATGGAAAATGATGTGAAAATATTGTCAACAGTGACATTTCTCTCTTTGCCTATGAAAGACTCAATGAGTCATATAACCACCATCTTTGACAGCTCGTTCTCAGGTGGTCATGTGTGACCTATTCTCAAAGAAATATTGTTTACAATATATTTGCTGTTTACATCAACAGCTATCCAAAATTTGATGCCAAACTCTTAGGCTTTGCTTGTCATGTATTAAATAAAAACATCGTCCACTTTTCATTAGGAATAGCTGTTCATGCACAATTACAGTATGTTCTTCCCTAGCTAGTAACACATGATGCAATTCTGCAGAAAAGTGTGCCAAGTGCCTGGTATAGCAGTACATTTTTCAGTCTACAGACACTCATGTTTCCTTGTTGCCAAACCACAGGAGTTTCAAGGTTTGGTGCTGCCTGTTCCATGGCATGATTTCCTTGAAAATGCAATGTTGAATTTCTCTAACCAGTAACTCTACAGATCCATTAATTCCCCACCATATACTCCACATGCATACATATCTCAATAAAAGGGATTGGTTTGTCACTTGTCAGGTCCCACATTGCATCAGTAATTTGGGCTTCAGTCACAGGACAATTGCATTTTCACATTGCATAAGTAAAGGAAACTGTCAAAATCACTGATTACTGTTAGGGCAGCTGTGTCTATCAAAATGTTGTGAGTAATCTGCCTGGCTCTATCCAGTTAGTACTGTCTTGAGCCTTCTTCCTTTTTCCCAAGGAAACTGGTGTTAGGTTGGCAGTTTTGCTCAAGTGTTTCTGTGATTAAGCGCTCACTATTTCTCTGCACAAAGTTCCAATTCAAATCCAAGTGCCTTTTCTAATGCACACTCTTGATCAGATTCAGAAAAAAGCAAAATATGTTCAAAACTGAATAATAAAAGACTCATTCTGGCATTTCCAAAGATCTAGGAGAGCTGACAATCTGAAATTCTCCTGGGGCTGATTGAATGGAGCTGTTTGTCATGTAATTCCATTTCATGTGACATCTTAATGTGGTGGCCTTCTCAGATCTCTGGAAACAAGGGAGATCTTTAACATACAAAATTGTGTCAAATCATGAAAAAACTAACAACAAATGTTATCAGATAGCTGAGGAGAATGAAAACTATTTTATTAGGTAGCACTCTATTTTTTCTTTTATTCAGAACACAATTCATGCAGTATTAAATTGTTACGTGGGAGCTACGATTTACTTGTAAATCTGTCAACATGTTTACAGATATAACAAATACCATTCATTAAAGGATACAGTAATTACTCCTGAATGACTAAACAAGACACTATAAAATATACTGCAAGGAAGGACAAGAATCCTTCCTTTATCCCAGCCAGGAGGTCATAATGAAAGGATCAGGCAAATGGGCTCACCAGGAGCATTTAGTTCCCATGTATGGCGAGTAGCAGTGTTCCTCAGAGCTAAACCCGATGAGAACACCCACAGGTTGGCATGGGAGTTGGGAGTCCGGAGACGCAGCCCTGTAAGGGTTTTTGGGGACCACCAGAGGGCCCTGCCAGTGGATGACTGCCCTGGTTTCCGCTTGACCTAGAAGTGCTCCTGACAACTTGGACAGGAGACCAAAAGCATTTCCCTGGTTGTCTTTAAAAGAAAGCCCACTGCCTCACTTTAATTGAGTCAGAGTCAGTAGAAAGTGGGTAATACTTTTTTTGGAGGAGGAAGGAGGATTCTGTATGGTGCATCTTGCCGGTGATTGCATGAAGAAGGCATTTTATCAAATCAAAGTTCTTTATTGGAACCTGGAATTGTGGGTTCAGTGGCATCCCCTGTTGGTTATAATACCCATAATAATCTACAAACGTGCATAAACAACATGTGCAATACTGTATATCCAGCAACACAGGGTGCAAAGCAGCAACTCAGAGATGTACAACGTTGAAACATGTCTAAATGTGTTTATTTACATTTCATTGCATTAAACAACATTTTTGTTATTGTCAACCACTACAATTTTTCATAAAAGTGTTTCTCTTTGCATTGATTACTAAATATTATACCCTTTTCCAAATTTGCATTTGGTCCTTTACATGTAAAATATTTAAGGACATTAGTACAATAATAGGAAAATATGTGTAACTCTTATATGAAAGATTTATCATTTAATTACTATTTATTTTAAATGATTTTCACAGCACAAATGAAAAAGCTATAAATGTAACACATAACACTTTAAAAACAAAAATGGATTGTAACAGCCAAGCACCTGCAGTAGGTTATATTGGTAAACACTAATTTCCTCAATAAAATGTATTAGACACACAAATATACATATACACATACACACATACATCGCATATACAGTACATACATATTGGTTATGTTTGTGTTTGTCAGCAGTTAAAATACCAGAGTAGAATACAAAAATAATAGAGAATAAAAAAGAATTGAAAGAGATGCCGACTGAGCCATCGCTTAGTGAACATTGAAATTCAGGCTAATTTTGCCTTGGGCTGAAGTGCTAGTAGCTGAGGGCAAGAAAATCATGCAACTTGAAAATTCCAGCTGCAGGAAAATATTTTTCACCAGCCTAATATCTTATAACCTGAAAGGATTTTTTGCCGCATGGATTGAATCGTAAATATCCCTTTTGATCCACAGGTATAGGAAAGGAAGCAAGTCTTTCTATAGTAATATTGACACAGGGATTTGCTTAAAACCTACTGTGTGTCTACTTGTAGAAAGGTGTTAAGACTGACTAAATGGGTAATTTTAATTTCTGAAAAGAGGTTGGGCATTTGTTGAGGCACAGAACTTAATAAATCCAAGTTCTGTGTCCTTACTCATTTCAAAGTGGGAAGTTCTCTCGTTTCTTTTACATTTTTACATAAGAAAGAAAAGTGCAATTCACAAAGTAGGTATTGTATTTGTTAATTAGCAATATACATATGATGGTTTTTAAAAATTACTAAGAACTAAGCCATGCATCTAAGTAAGTGATGGAGGCATGTTACTGGAGTTTCCGGCATACCATTGATGTAGATGATGGACAATAAATGCACCGGTGACAGAATAATGCATATCCACTACTAAGTTCAATTATAGTATACAGTAATTAGATAAACATAAACATATATAACTTATCAAATAAATACATCACAATATTGCCAACGACATATGAAACACTAGCATACTCATTTATTTTTTTTTTACCTGGAAAAGAGAAGACATTAAGGCATTTCAGCAACGTATTTGTGTGGCATCTGCATTGAGATACTGCTGATCCTGCCAAATGAGTAGTCTCTCTGGTTTTCTTCACAGCTCTCCCAGTCTTCTGTATATTCTCTCTTGCTGTCCCACTGAGGGATGTCATCTCTCAGTCATATCCTGGCTCATTAGCACCTCCGACAGAAGATGCTTAGACCTCCTTATTAAGCATTTTGCTTGTACACCAGGTGTGTTTCTAAAGAGAAAACAGTCGCTGCACTAAGATCTCTATAAGGTGCCCTACCATATTCTATATCCCACTAAAGCATTTCCCTTTAACGAAGTATTGAAAACTATAGAGCAAAGACAGGCTCAAAACAATTCCATTTTATTTAAACTTTTAGTCTCCCATTGTGCAATAACTATTGCCTTTTAGATAGCAATGCTTATAAATTTTCTCTTATGGGCAAAAAATATCAATGGAGTTCCATGCACAACACAGACCTTTATCTTTTTCTTATAATGTCATTCTTTATTTGACAAACTCCCTAAAAACTCTTTAAGTACACAGTTATTGCCAAATTGTTCAGATCGTTGGAACATAAACACTGTTCTCTCCATTTTGTTTGCATTTCTGGAAATTAAAAATAACATGCTGTCCATTTAATGACCTTCTCATTCCACTTGTCGCTTTTTCTCTGTATTTTTTCATGTTGGGTAATATTTTCCTATCCAGGTCATTTGCAATGACTGTAAATTGACTGAGGGTGTATTTATGAGGTGCACACTTCCAAAGTCAGTTGTGTTTTAATGAGGAGACAGCATTGACAGCAGTTAAACATTTGTCAAATGCTTAAAATAACAAAACACCTTTGATCATGCTACTGGCTATCAGTATACTGTAGTAGAAGGCACTGATAGACTGGCATCCCTGCCGGGATTGATGGTACTTTCTTATCCAGCTGGGAGGCCATAAAGGATAGATAGATAGATAGATAGATAGATAGATAGATAGATAGATAGATAGATAGATAGATAGATAGGTGGAACTGAAGAGTCGCATAGTGTGGTGGAGGAACGATCTCCTCAGTCTGTCAGTGGAGCAGGACAGTGACAGCAGTCTGTTGCTGAAGCTGCTCCTTTGTCTGGAGATGATCCTGTTCAGTGGATGCAGTGGATTCTCCATGATTGACAGGAGCCTGCTCAGCGCCTGTCGCTCTGCCACGGAGGTCAAACTGTCCAGCTCCATGCCTACAATACAGCCTGCCTTCCTCACCAGTTTGTCCAGGCGTGAGGCGTCCCTCTTCTTTATGCTGCCTCCCCAGCACACACTGCGTAGAAGAGGGCGCTCGCCACAACCGTCTGATAGAACAGCTGCAGATGCCGGTCTTCTAAGGAAATATAGTTGGCTCTGTCCTCTCTTGCACAGAGCATCAGTATTGGCAGTCCAGTCCAATTTATCATCCAGCTGCACTCCCAGGTATTTATAGGTCTGCACCCTCTGCACACAGTCACCTCTGATGATCATGGGATCCGTGAGGGGCCTGGGCCTCCAAAAATCCACCACCAGCTCCTTGGTTTTGCTGGGATTAAGGTGTAATGGTTAGAGTCGCATCATTTGACAAAGTTCTTGATTAGGTTCCTATGCTCCTCCTCCTGCCCACTCCTGATGCAGCCCACGATAGCAGTGTCGTCAGCGAACTTTTGCACGTGGCAGGACTCCGAGTTGTATTGGAAGTCCAATGTTTATAAGCTGAACAGGACTGGAGAAAGTACGTACAGTCCCCTGCGGCGGTCCTGTGTTGCTGACTACAATGTCAAACCTGCAGTGCCCGAGACTCACATATTGAGGTCTGTCTGTAAGATAGTCCACGATCCATGCCACTAGGTTTGAATCTACTCCCATCTCTGTCAGCTTGTCCCTAAGGAGCAGCGGTTGGATGGTGTTGAAGGCGCTAGAGAAGTCCAGAAACATAATTCTTACAGCACCACTGCCTCTGTCCAAGTAGGAGAGGGATCGGTGTAGCATATAGATGATGGCATCCTCCACTCTCACCTTCTCCTGGTATGTAAACTGCAAAGGGTCGAGGGCGTGGCAGACCTGTGGCCTCAGGTGGTGAAGCAGCAGACGCTCCATGGTCTTCATCACATGTGACGTCAGAGCAACAGGCCGGAAGTCATTCAGCTCACTAGAACGTGATACCTTTGGGGCTGGGGTGATGCAAGATGTTTTCCAAAGCCTCGGGACTCTCCCCTGTTCCAGGCTCAGGTTGAAGATACGCTGTAGAGGACTCCCCAGCTCCAATGCACAGGCCTTCAGCAGTCGTGGCAATACTCCATCTGGACCCGCTGCTTTGCTGGCACAAATTCTCCTCAGCTCTCTGCTCACATGGGCTGTTGTAATTGTGGGTGGGGAAGTCTCTCCTATGCTGGTATCAGCAGAAGGATGGGTGGAGGGTGCAGTACTCCAAGGTGAGAGTGGGTTAGGGTGGTCAAACCTGTTAAAGAAGTTGTTCATTTGGTTTGCTCTCTCCACGTCTTTCTCAATGGTGGCACCCCGCTTCGAGCTGCAGCCAGTGATGATCTTCAACCTATCCCACACTTCCTTCATGCTGTTATTCTGCAATTTCTGCTCCAGCTTTCTCCTGTGCTGCTCCTTCGCTGACCTGACCTGGACTCGGAGTTCCTTCTGCACGCACTTGAGCTCATGCTGATCACCGCCTTTAAAAGCCCTTTTTCTTCTTGTTCAAAAGGCCCTTAATGTCACTTTTAGTCCATGGCTTGTTGTTAGCATAGCAGCGTACTGTTCTTACTGGAACTACAATGTCCATACAGAAGTTGATGTAGTCAGTCGTGCAGTCAACAACCTCCTCAATGTTCTCATTATGTGATCCCTGCAGGATATCCCAGTCCGTAGTTCCAAAGCAGTCTCTCAGAGCCTGCTCTGCCTCAGGGGACCACTTCCTGAATGAATGTGTGGTTGTAGGTAGCTCCCTCACTCTTGGTTTGTAGTGAGGCTGAAGCAGAACCAGGTTATGATCTGCTTTCCCAAGCGCAGGCTGCAGGGTGGCACTGTATGCGTCTTTAACGTTTGCATACAGTAGGTCAATAGTTTTGTTTCCCCGGGTGTTACAATCCACATACTGGGAGAAGGCAGGTAATGTTTTGTCCAGCGTCACATGGTTAAAGTCTCCAGCGATTAGCACAAGCGCCTCAGGGTACTGTGTTTGTAACTTAGCAACAGCAGAATGGATTATGTCACCTGCTATCTCCACAACAGCCCAAGGAGGGATGTAAACAATAACAACAATGACGTGTCCAAACTCTCTGGGCAAGTAATAGGGACGCAGACTTATGGCAAACAGTTCGATGTCCCTGCAGCAAGTGGAGATTTTGACGTTTACATGTCCAGAGTTACACCATCTTGTATTTACATAGAGAGCGAGTCCTCCTCCTTTCTGCTTCCTGCAGGTATTTGCGTCTCTGTCCGCTCTAACTGTGCTATACCCGGGTAGCTCCACGTTAGCATCTGGGATGGTAGTTGTTAGCCACGTTTCACAAAAACACAACAAATTGCATTCTCTGTAGGTCCTGACATTTTTCACCAGCACAGCCAGTATGTCGATCTTATTTGGTAGTAAGTTCACATTTCCCGGGATCGCAGAAGGCACCGAAGGCTTGAAATGCCACTTTCTCCCAAGTCATTTCGGTTTTATCTTAGCACTGGCTCTGCTGCCACGATACCGCCTTCTTAACTCGTCAGGTAAATAGGGAACCACACCGGCACTGGCATTTGTTCTCAGCGCTTGAAGTTGACTACTTGAATAGTTGAATCTCGGCATATAAAAATCCATGTTAAAGTAGTAAAAGTAGTAAAAAGTGTCCAGGGAACAAGTCCACATAAAAGAAAGTGATAGGAATGATCAGTAAAATCAATAAAATAGAGAAAAAGGTAGAAAAATAAAAGTTATACATGAAGCTGCTGAAAAAGCTGCCACTTGTGGCATTGCCAGATGTAGAGATGGATAGCTTAGATGGATGGGAATCACAATTGGGAAGGATACGGTTATCTTTCTAAGTCAGGAGGTCTGTTAGGTCAGGAGGTCTGTTAGGTCAGGAGGTATGTTCCCAAAGTACACTTAGGTGGCAGAATTCCTCTGACAAAGGGGGTTCAACTAATTAATGAAACGGTATGAATACCTGAGGGAATGTAATGTTTCAGTTTTTTATTTTTAATATATTTCCAAAAATTTCTAAAATGTATGATTGCCCTTTGTGATTCTGGGTGTATTGAAGTATTGCTTGATGAGGGAAAGTGATTTTTGCATAAGATATTCCAAAAAAACAACTAGAGTGGTGCATATGGTTTGATTTATCTTGACTTTCTGAAAGCATTTGAAACATTCCCACATGAAAGGTTAGGCATCAAACTAAAAGGAGTGGTAGTTCAGGGTGTAGTGTGCAGAATTGGGTAAAACACAGGAAGCAGAGGCTTATGGTCTGAAGAACCCTATCAGAGTTGGCTGATGTTAAGTGTGGTGTTTTAAAGGGTTCAGTGCTAGGGCCGCTGCTATTTTTAATATAAATTAAGGATTTGGAAAGAAATATAAATAACAAGCTGGCTAAGTTTGCAGATGATACCTAGCTAGGTGGTTTGGCAGATAATCTTGAATCTGTTGAATCACTACAGCAGGACTTGGACAGCATACAGGCTTGGGAAGATTTGTGGCAGACTAAAGTTAATGTAAGCAAACGTAAAGTATTAGACGTAGGAAGTAAAAATGTTAGGTTTGAATACACAATTTATTTTGGAAGAATTGGATAGGACTGGGGAGCTTTGTTGGACTAAATGGCCTGTTCTTGTCCAGATTGTTCTCATGTTCTAAAGACTAAAACATAACAAAATGTGAAAAACGTGATGGGGTTTGAATACTTTCTACAGGCACTGTATATAATTCCCCTTCTTATTCCTTGTGTAAAGAATTGCCTACTGGAACATTTACTTACTTTGGTGCAGCAGGCATTGCGGAGATGGATGGGTATGCTTTGTGTTTGTTTGCCTAGATACTTTCTCAACATGTAACAAGTTTTCCAGGTGAAGTACAAATCACAGTTTGTAGAAAATACTGTACATAATATACACATAATACCAGAGATTATGTTACATACATGGTAAATAAAGCCAATTTAAAACACGTTAACATAAGTGGGTCCAAATATAACCAATTGGCAACTTGTTAGAGAAAAACAAAAACTCCAGCAGTGTCCCCAGAAATAATAAAACTCTGGGCTATCCACTGCGAGTAAATCAGCATCTTCAGATCGTAATGCACACACTGGTTTGCACAGCAGGTAGTAATAAATTTGGATAGGTAAGCAGGGCCATGGCCTTTTAAAGCTATACAGTATATGTAAGAAGGAGAATTTTGAAACCTTCATTGGAAGCCAGTGTAATTATTTAAGAACAGTAGTGGCCATTTTAGTTCTAGTAATGATTCTTACAGTAGCATTTCAATTATCTGAAATATGCATGCAGATTGATTTAAGCAGCCTTTTGAAAAAGCTTTGCAATACTCACTTCTACTAGAAAAAAAATATGTAAATGAATTTCTCTGCATTGTTTATATGTAGAAACCATCTTTATTTTGATGAATATGAATTAAGACTTGCAAGGACAGTGGCTGACAGCCAAAAGCAATTATTAATCCTGACACTATAGAGTGATCAATTAGGCAGAAAATTGTGGTTAAAATTAACGTTTAATTTAACACAAATACTGTAGCATTTCCTTAGATAAAAGTTGTTAAAATGTTATATACAACATGAGTTAGTGCAGCTTCTCTGCAGCATGTGTGAAAGTCAGAATGGAACTTCCCAAGTAGACTGTAACATGTAGGATGAGGCAGAAGCTTTACATTGACTATTTTTTCAGGTACTTCAGAAAGAAAATCTGAAAGGTCTAATATTATTAATTATTAAACATATTTGGGTTTAGTTCTAATTTGTTTTAACAATGGTTTGATAATTGTCACTTTTAGTGCATTAGGAAGTGTGCTACTAAATGGTGATCTATTGATAATGTTAAGAAAGGGTGCTGAAGAAAAGTAATTGTGCTTGGCTTTGGAGAAACTTTTCCATCAGTGAGAGTAAACACTGCTTCAATGTATAATCTACCCCTTGCTGTCTTTTAGTGAGGCTGGATTCAAAGCTGCAGCCAAGTCCGGCTTCATTATAGGCTGTGTTCTACTGCAAAGGTCCTGTACTGTTACTTCTTTTAAGGAGAAAGGTTGGTAAAGTCTTTTGTTGTGAGCCACACCTATAGTAATGAGTATCTACAGAACTGAACCTAGACTGAGTGTGCAGGTTTGTCCGTCTGTGTTGACAAAATTGTGGTCATTCCTCTGGCCCATCAAGTTAATAAACAGTATAAGACCAACACGTTTTAGTATCCAGATACACAATAAAGAAAGTTGTTTGGTTGTGATGGATACAGCCTTATCAGATAGAAAGAAGCAAATACTGTACTGTATACCTTAGAGATTAGATTTGATTCAACTTTATTGTCATTGTACAGGTACAATGAAATGCAGTTTAGCATCTAACCAGAAAATGCAAATAGTAGACTAAGGTGCAATAGACAGTGGGTGCAAAAAGTACATTAAAATGCAATAAACAGTAAGGTGCAATAAGGCAACATACAAGTGAGAATATATATTGTGGACCTCCGTGGTGCAAACAGCCACCCTAACCCGACACAGACAGGCAGACACAAGTTGTTACACAGCACACACAGTTTATTTACAATTGGGGAGTGTTTTCTCTCTCCCTACAGCACAGTACCTAAGCACCATTCACAATACAAGTCCCAGTCCTTTAATTCTTCTTTTCTTCTCTTCTTTTCTCTTCTGTTCGTCCTTCTGCTTCTACTCCCTCTATAGCAAGCTTCGTCCACCTCCTCCCAATTCTGGCTCTCCGAATGGAGCAAGGCGGCTCCTTTTATTCAGGTCCTGGGACTGTTCCAGGTGGCTCATCAGTATTACCATGGTGAGAGACCAAACATTGCCAAAAAAAATGCTCGGCATGGTGGGAGGTTTGCTTAAGCCTCACATGAATACCTCCATGCTTTCCTCTCCCTTGTTAACCATGTTGACGCTGCTGCTGGGCTCTTCCTGTCAGCAGACCTGATTCACTAGGCTGCGATGTCCTGGCCATTTCAGGAGGCAGTTGAATGTTGTTCCAGAGCTGCATTTTTGCAAAGGAAGCCAATATTCAAAAGTTATAGTTGGCTATCTCTTATATATATTTCTTTTCTGGTTCATCCTGCTTCCACCTCAAAACCGATCCCGCCCACATGCAGCCAACACGGCATTTCTCGATTCCTATTCGTCCTCTTCCAAACCCCTCCCCATGTTGCCAGCGGCTCCTCTTCAAAACTGGTCCCGCCCACACGCAGCCAACACTGCATTTCTCGGCAAGTTTCTTAAGCATGCTTATAAAATAAAGCAAACTCTGCATGCAGCGAAAATTTACTTCTCCATCTAGATTTCATGCTCAGAACCATCAAACCCTTCACTAAATCATACAAACACATGCATGAAATCGCTCAGTCCAATCTAACAGCATCTGTATGAATGCTTTTCGAGGAAAACCCTAGACAGGACTTACGACAATACAATGCCCCGACATGTCACACCAATGTTGCAGCGATTTTCGTCGTTGAAGATGGCGAACCGCCTGCCAAAAGGGACATTTGCAACTGTCCCATAGGCAACTCCTGTAAACAGATTTCCACGCTCAATATGAATTGCGATCCTATGGTTTACCCACTTTTATTCCCTTACAGAAACATTGACTGGCACAAAGATTTACAACATGTTCCCGATAAAAGAACCGCCAAGTGAATAAGGCTTACTCAATGCCAATTTTACGTGTACAGATTACCAATGAGGAATACATTTAGTAGGGCTGCACAATTAATCTTTTTTTTGTCATGATAACAATATTTATGACCCACGATCAGTTAATAAATATCGTCGCGATTTTACAGTATAAAGACCAAACTGTTTTTTATGGGCGGAGTTTACGGATTGGACTGTGTCACTATGACGTTACTGCGTCTAGATTGCAAGCGCTTTCTGAAGCAGTAGAAGTCAATAGCAGCAATAACAGTCAGTCAGAATAAACATATGATGGCGGAGCAACGTGAGGAAGGTGCAGAAGTGCGAGCGTTAGTTCCTAAAAAGGGGTCATATTCAGTTGTCTGGAACTATTTCGGTTTCGAGGAATGTGATGTTGATCAGGTACGAGTCTTGTGCAAACTTTGCTCCTGTTCCGTCCAAACGTCCCAAGGTAACACAACAAACCTCATCAACCACCTTAAAAGCCACCACAAAGTACACTATCAAGAATTTCAACGATTGAAGGCACAAACAGCAACAACAAAAAATTACCAGCCATCCACAACACAGACAACAATATCAGGGACATTGTTCAACGCAATACCATATCTGCTTAGCTCGCAAAGACACCGGGAAATAACAGAGGCGATCACGTACCATATAGCCAAGGATATGTGTCCAATAACCACCGTGAGCAGTGAGGGGTTTAAAAAAATGATCGCAACACTTGATAAAAGATTTTTCCAATGTTGCGCTGCACTCGCTGTATGCGAAATGCCGAAAAGAAATAGAGAAATTCTCAGGCTCAGCCTTGAATATTTTGCTGCCACGACCTACTTATGGTCAAGCAGAACTGCGGAACTGTATTTGAGCTTGACAGTTCATTTTATTGACAGCGAGTTTGAGATGAAAAGCAAGCTTTTGCAAACTTCGTTTTTCCCACAAGACCATACAGCGGAGTTTATTGCAGTGGGCCTCAAAGAAGCGATGTCTGCTTGGGGCTTGGTGGAAGAAAGACTTGTGTGCATCACAACGGACAACGCAGCTTATATGATTAGGGCAGCATCTGTGAATAACTGGCCGAGGCTACACTGCTTTGGTCACAGACTTCATTTAGCCATCGGTAAGTTGTATGTTTTTTTCCCAGATATATTGAAACAATTTGACAATTTAAAAATATTAATTGTTGTTGTTTTAGTGATATTATAATCAGGGGTGCACATAACTGGTACGCAGGTACGCATGCGTGGCAAAAATGATGAACGCGTAACATCATTTTGTTACTACAGCGATTTCGCGTACAAAACAGAAGAGCTCTTGACTGTGACCGTTTTTTGACAGCGTGCGATTAAAATTTCACCTTCACCATTTGTTTTATGTCCTTTCGGTTTAGGTACTGCGTTTATGTTCGAAAAGTGTTTATTCCTTCGACTCAGGACCCTATTCTGCACCAGCGGAAAGCACCATACAAAGTGGTTTCATTTTGAAATAAAATAATTTTGCGTGTTTTCTGCTTGTGGCAGTGGTAATTTTTAAATGAGGCGCAGCTGTGCGCATTTTCGGCTACTTTAAGACAGCCAAATGACAGTGCGCTCTTCACCAACAGGCTTTAGTCGGTGACGTTATTTATTAAACGATATTTAAGCGCCACGCAGTCACGTGATATTAGATACGTACTCAAATAGCATTTTATTTTATTTTATTTCGGTTTTATCACAAAAGAACAACTGATTCTTTCATACCATTTTCAATGAAATGCAATACATTTGTTTAATGCATATTACGCTCAAGACGCAACCTTGTGTTCCGTCAAGTTGCACAATGACAATAAAAACCACAAAACCTTAAGGGGGCGATCTGCACTTATTAAGACCTCGCTGCGGAGTGCGTACCAAACACCAGCTCCTGCTACTCACCTGAGGAACACACTCAAAAAGTTATGTGCACCCCTGATTATAATGACACATTATAATGACAATGAGTCATATGTCTACAGTATAATAATCATCATTTTTATTCTGCTAATCTATCAAATTAGATACATTTAAAAGTTAAAAAATATTTGATTAGTCAAATACTATTATGTTAATGTTTGTGAACCCAGATGAGTTTAGAATAAGTGAGTGTTTATTATTTATTAATAAAAAACTTTTTTTTTTATTTCTGATCAAAAGTTGCATATATAACAAGATTCTTCCTGTGTCTTACTGTTTTTTTTTCTGATCATGTTTTTTTCCTGAAGAGAATGCCATGAAGGATCCAAGAATTGACCGGGCTGTGGGGCTCTGTAAAAAGTTGGTGAGCTCCTTCTCTTACAGCTGGAAGCGTAAGAGAGAGTTTTTAGCTGCACAAAAGGAGATGAAACTCCCAGAGCACTCACTGAAAACAGAGTGTCCATCAAGGTGGGGATCAGTGCAGGCCATGATAGAGAGAATCATCGAGCAGCAAAAGGCCATTGCACATGTCCTGTCCTCTGACAAGAAGTCTCATCATCTTATCCCAACATGGCAGGACATGGATGTACTAGAGGCAATCAACAAATCCTTGCACCCTCTAGTTAATTTTACAGATGCACTGTCTGGCAAGAAGTATGTCAGCGTGTCATTTGTTAAGCCAGTTCTTCATCTTTTCAACGCATCAATCTTGAAAGTTAAGGATGAGGATACTGACCTGTCAAGAGCAATCAAGTCTAAAATTTTGGAGTACCTAAATGAAAAATACTGTGACCCAGACATCCAAGCTCTATTGGACATGGCATCTACGGTGGATCCACGATTTAAGATGAGATACACGGCTGAGGACAACAAAACAACAATTCAATCCAGACTCAAAGCTGAGATGCAGACTTTGGCAATGATGGTAATAAAAATGAGCTGCACTGAGATCTATATTAGTGTTTTGAGTCTCAATTAGTTAAATTTGTTCTAAATGCCTTTTTCTGTGTTTAGGTGCCACCCCAAAAAACAGCACAAGAGACCAGCGAGGAGGATGCTAAAGCTGGATGTGCCCCAAAGAAAAAGATGACTTTAGGAAGCTACTTTAAAACTGCTGAACAAGCCTTGCCACCTAACAACCAGAAATCCAGTGTAGTCTGTGAGCTGGAATCTTACTTGCAGTCAAGCTACCTGGATAGTGAGGGGGACCCATTAAAATGGTGGAAAGAACATGAAAAGATCTACCCAAGGCTTTCAAAAGTGGCAAAAAAATACTTGTGCATACCAGCCACAAGCTCTCCTTCAGAGAGGGCTTTTAGTTCCGGTGGAAATGTAGTTGCCTGCAGTTCTTACCTAAAGCCCGATCAAGTTGACAGGCTTGTGTTCTTAGCCAAAAATCTGTAACACGTTGTAAAAATTTTTTATTCTTATTTGATTTTATTAAAAGTTCATGTAAAAGAGTCAGTTTAATTTTATTTATTTACCACAGCTAAGAAAAACTCTCCATTCTAAACATGTTCGGTTTGTTTATTTTTCTTTATTTGTGGCTGTAAAGTGCAATAAGAATACACAAGTGAATAAAAGTTCATTACCAAAGGAATAATCGTCATTATTAATTGTGATAAAAATTTTGAGCAAAATAATCGTGATAATCATTTTTGCTGTTATCGTGCAGCCCTAACATTTAGTATTTTGCACTCCAGCGGCGAATTATTCCAACAGTACATCGTAGATGCGTATGTTAAAACAGAGGACGCACGTCTCAACTATCTCAGATTAGATCAACAAGATTTGCGCATGGAACAATAAAAAGGACTGTCAGACGCACTGAAAGCAAACGTTGAAAATAACAATGTACGTGTAGGCAAAATTATCATATTACAGTCCACATTTCCAGGAAGTCCAAGATACATGCAACAAAACTAGCAGGATGCCATAGCCATAGTACGTAAATTCGGACAGCCTCATTTATTTATCACTTTCACATGTAATCTTGCTTGGCCGGAAATTCTACATGAACAGTCGGATACCCAAAGACCGGAGCACAGACCTGATATTGTAGTATGAGTCTTTTGGATTAAGCTGCATGAATTACTTAGAGACATTCTACAACAACATCTTTTTGAGGTTGTTATTGATTATATTTACGTAATCGAACTTCAGAAGTGCGGCCTTCCTCATACCCACATGCTGTTTACTCTTCACAATAATTCTAACAACCAGTCTTCAGCCACGGTCACTTGTACGTGCCTTTTTCTAGGGTTAGATCTTTCATCTCATTATCTGTCGTCACCACCAAAACATCTATTCACAACTGCGTCTTTCAAGAAGTATTTATTTCTTCTTGATTTCTGAATTCCTTTCTCACCGTTTTCCGTTCCTATTCTAACACCGCCGTATGCTACGGCGGGTATTCAGCTAGTACAATGTATTCACACAACTGTTATTAGGGAAAAATAAACGAAAATAGTAACCATAATACTACTAATTTTGCAAAAACTGGGAAGACACAGGGTGTCGCAATGCACACAAACCTCCGCGATGGTAATCTGGCAAAATGTCCATCTGGAGATGCCACTGTAGCAATTACACAGAAAAAGACATTGTTTAGTTTGCTCAAAGCCACTTTTGTCCTACTATGGTTAGTACCGTTGCCTCACAATTCTGCTGTGTTGGATTTAAAACCATTACCTGGGCATTATTTGTGTGGAGTTTCTATATTCACCCTATTTCTACACTGCATTTTCTCTGAATTCTCCTATTTTTCTCACACATTTCAAAACGTTAATTGGCAATTTTAAATTGCCCTTCAGTAAGTATGGGTGTGTGTGTGTGTGTGTGTGTGGCCCCTGTAGTAGTCTACATTGGTTTGTACATTGCACCCAGTGACACCAGGCTAATCTATAGCCCCTTGCTACCCAAAACTGGACTAAGCATGTTTGAAAATGTTATGTTATTTATATCTGTTTTTAAACTTATGACTTTGAGTTATGCTCTTTAAACAAAGATATTAAACAGTTAACAAAATAGTGTTTAATTAGGAAATATTTTAATTTCTTTTTTCTTCAATAAATGTGCCTTCAAAGCACCACCACCACAATAAACATCCATTATCCAACCCGCTATATCGTAACTATAGGGTCAAGGGGGTCTGCTGGAGCCAATCCCAGCCAACACAGGGCGCAAAGCAGGAAACAAACCCCGGGCGGGGCGCCAGCCCACCGCAGGGCACACACACACACACCCAAACACCAAGCACACACTAGGGACAATTTAGAATCGCCAATGTGCCTAACCTGCATGTCTTTGGACTGTGAGAGGAAACCGGAGCACCCGGAGGAAACCCACACAGACACGGGGAGAACATGCAAACTCCACGCAGGGAGGACCCGGGAAGCGAACAATCAATAAATCAATTCTTTTCCTCCCGGCAGCTCTGTTACTCTACCTCCCAACTCCGGCTCTCTCGCTGGGTCTTCACCAGTCCTTTAAATAGTCCTTGACCCAGAAGTGCTCCTGCCCTTCTGTCCATGTGACTCGATAGCACTTCCGGGTCAGATGAAGACTTGTATTTTTCTTCAGCCCGGAAGTACTTCTGTTCTTCCGTCCTCGTGACTTGGGAGTACTTCCGGGCTATATGGAAAATAAAAATCCCTGCGTCTCCCTGCAGCATCACACGGTGGCACCCATGGTACCCAGCAGGGTTGTGAATCCAAACACCATCTTCTATGATGCCCTGTGGAAATCTGGGGCACATCTATGCTGCATGAAAGATGCCATCTAGCTGCCTGGATGTGTCAGCCGGGATGAGCTGCCGGCCGTCCATCACCATTATCATCATTAGCTGAGCACAGTGGGGCGCAGCTTCCAGCCCTGCGAGGCTTGTCTTCCTCCAGGAGGTGTCATTTGCTGTGGCTGGTCCGTGGCTTTGTCCTGCAAAATAATCACAGGAGAACCATGGGGAGACACTGCATATATGTTTCACTTCCTCCCTGGTTCTCTGTGGACAATAGCTCCACATATGGCCCAGCCGGCGACATTCGTAGCACAGCCGCCTACCTCCCGATAGTCTCACCTTGCGAGACTGAAAACAGGTTGTAAACGCTGGCTCTATCCCTTTAACAGCTGAGGATGGGCCGTCAGCCGCACGTGAGCTCACAGCTCCATGCTCTGTATAATCAGGAGGTCCCTGCTTTTCTCTCGGGATCTCCTTTTTAATCTGGGGTTTACTTACAGTCTGGGTCTCTCTATGCATAGGAGAGAGACCATTTGCTGTTTGCACCCCTCTAGTTTTTTTGCTGACCAGCACCGATGTCTTAAGGATCACATCACTCCAGGAGGCAACACTATCCCACTGCTCCGGCTCATTCGATCCTTCCACCGGACACTCGGTCATCATTCCGGTCTCTTTTGTAGGACGTGAAGTTACTTGGCAGCCGATATGAATCGATTGGACCGCCTCTGCACTCTGTGGCCCCTTATCCTGTACGGTACCGGTAGAACTCACCTGTACCGCCGAATTAACCATCTCAGGAAGCTCCTGACAAAATCGCCACAGGTACTCTTCCACCCGTTTCAAAGGCATTTTGGCCGCTGCTCCCAGCTCCTCCACTATCTTTTTAATTGACGATGCGGTCAGATTTTCCAGCTCCTGCACGTCAATATTATTATTTGAATCGGCCGGAGGTGGGCTCGAGCCATCATCAGCCCCACTTCCCAGCCGTAAGCCAATGAGCATGCCCGTTTCTGCCGCATGCTCTGTTGAGTCTCGCAAGGGGTGGCTTGGAATTGGTTCCAGAATGTGGCTAATGGCCGACTGTGGGGTTAGTGATGCCTTGCTCACCTCCTCCTTCCCCTTCAGAAAGTCCAAGTCCATCATTTTGTGGGCTAAGTAGGAGACAGCAGGACACGGACCTTCTCCTTCCCATAATTCCTCGGGGCAGGTCACGTGTGCCTTGCCGGCAAACTGTAGGCAGAAGTCTTCAGCACTCAAATGATCCGTGGAAACTGCACTACCGTCTTTGGGATTATCTCCTGCCTCTCGCAGAATCTTCAGATGATCTCCTTCTACGAGATATGAGCACGGGACAAAGTGTATTACTTTAAAAATGTTCTCAATCCCTTCTCTGGCACATACTTTGTCCTGGACGCCATCATGCGGAACTTTCTCCCGATATGCGTAGCCACTCCGTGTCTAATCTTGAACGCAGGCAACATTGAGCGCTTGACTTCCCCCTGTGTTGTCGGTCTGCTTCACCTTTTTCTTCCCCATGACGGACCAGAGAAGGTTTTTGTCAGATTCTTGCGTGTCGTAATGCTGTCTTGCGGGTTGTGTGCACAGAAAATTTTTTTCAGGTTTTCTGCCAACAGATGGCCAGAAAATCCTGCTGACTATGCCACTGTGGAAGCTTGCGGGAGCTCTTGCCCCGTGAAACCCAACAGACAGATGCTCTAGACACAAGTTTAAAAGCACCAAGCAGAATTTTACTTCTTTTCTTAAATAAAGTGCAGAAAACACCACAATCACTACAATTCTCAATAATCACAATACTCCAATTCTCCTCCCAACAGCTCCATCACTCTACCTCCCAACTCCGGCTCTCTCACTGGGTCTTCACCAGTCCTTTAAATAGTCCTTGACTCGGTAGTGCTCCTGCCCTTCTGTCCATGTGATTCAATAGCACTTCCGGATCAGATGAAGACTTGTATTTTTCTTTTTTGCCCTACGGGAATCTGAGGCACCTCTGTGCTGCAGGGAAGACACCATCTAGCAGCCTGGATGTGTCGGCCGGGATGAGCTGCCGGCCATCCATCACAGCCCTTGAAATTAATGTAATTTTGTGTGTCTTTCAGATACACAGAAACTCCCCTTGCAAACTGGTTTATATAAAGTTTTCTTTTAGCTGTAAGGATTATGTAAAATAGAAGAAAACAGAAAAATAATTTGAATTAAGACCAATTAAATTCAAGTAAATGCCCTAGTAATGTCTCATTTTGTTCCTTGTTACAATAACTGCTATCAAAGAATGCTAAATGAACACATAATCAAACACCTATTCTTTCACCCATTTTCCTACCCCACCTTTCCATTTCATTTCCTCTAGACAGGATAAACAAATTTGAAAATGGACTAAAGGCAACAACCAGAAGCCTATTGACAATAAAATGACATACTTTCCAAAAATAAAACACACTTCAAAGTGCAGTCAGACCATACTTGATTTAAGAAAAATGTCAGTTTATTTCCATAATCTGTTTACTGTAGATATGAAGTTATCTGCAAACAATTCATCAGACGTGTGTAAGTAGAATTACATTCCCAGATTAAAAGAACTTTAGTATGAAACCATTAATCGCTTTTTAAAATACTTTATATGCACACTCAATTTACTAGTGTTTAGTGAGGATAACTACCTCTCTAAATCCAGGTATAGTAGTTCATCCTGCTCAATTAGATTTAATAGAGTTTTATCATATTTTTACCGCACTTCACTTTAAGATTGACCTTCTTCATATCTTACTTCAGAGATGTGATCGGTGATCCTGTCAACTGAAAGATCTTAGAAAGATACAGCTCCAAATTTCAAATTGCTTTCACGCTCTAGATTTTAGCAAATTAAGCATTCATGCTGTTTTCCTAGTGTCACCATATGAAGCTTTTTTAAGATGAGAGGAGTTCTGGCAGAACTTGTAAGGCTTGCTGTTTTCAAACTAAGTGGACCATTCAAAAGGCAAATTGATACAGATTTTGCTGAACAGTAATGCCTTAAATTTCTGACTTCCATTAAATTGTATACAGTATTCAATACTGTTGCTTATGCTGCATAAAATGAAAGAACCTAGCTGACACAAAATAATATTGTGTGGTTTCAATGTAATCGTTAATAGCTTTATACATATATACAAGACATTACAATAGTCTTAGGCCACCCATCTTAATTACTTTTAAAGTGAGTTATTTGGGCAGGAAGTGTTTATTCGCAATATGTACACTTAGAATAAACACATAATATAATGAAAAGGTTGGTTTATTCATTTTTAGGTAAGTAAACAGAGAATCCCAATCCAAAATACACTGTCATACATTTTTTTATTTATTTTCATTTTGTCTGTTGTTTATATTAACTTCGAATCATTATTTTAAATTCTTCTATGTTACTACTCTTGGATTTGCTTATTATGTACACTCCCTTTAAAATTGTTTATTATTTAATATTGTGTAATAGTTTGTTTTACTATGTTCCTTGTACTTTGTGGGTGGAACCCTCAAAGAGTGGGGTCACCATGATGTCATTGCTGAAGAACCACCCTTAACATTTAACTTCTGAAGTTGAGAGCATATCTTTCAGTGATTTTGACTGCATTTACAGTGAGAATGAAGTACATATTTTGTGTATTGGGATTTTTCCTATTTTTCTTTGTTTTGGATTTGTCTATTGGGAGTAGGATTTGCCTAGGATTGCTTTTTAGCCTTTTTTGAATTTTTCATTCTTTTTGAGAATTAACCATTCCTTTCCTCTAGAAGCAAATTTTTCTGTATTCTATAGATTTTTAAAGAGTTTGTTTGGAATTTGGAAGTCAGTTTCTTATTTTGGGCCTAGTAGTCTGAATCCTCCCTGTGGAGTCAGGAGGTCAGACTGATTGGAGGTAGGGAAGTAAGGTCTGGCTTGGCTTGTGTAACCTTTAGGAGGCCTTACACCCTCTTTGCTATAGACAGGCACTTAAATCATAACATACAGTACAGACAGTACAGACAGTAAAGGCAAAATAACATACCTTCTGCTCTACTGTGACCTATTGCCCTACAAAGGTTAAAATATATAAACTGAATAAAATTGAATGTCAGTGTAGGAGGAAGGAGCAGAACTTTTCTTGTAATGTTTAAAAGTGTGACTTAGAACTGTAATTCACTGGACTTTTGTATGAGGCACTGTATTTTTTTTTGTATTTGGTAAGAATTGCATGAATATCTTAATACTTTTTTAAATAAAAATTTTCAGAGATTCCGCAGCGTCTTAACTCTAAATTTCAGGAATGTCGCTATGTAGGATGATGCTTGGTTGTGCATGTTTTTGGTGATAAGAGATAAGAATCATTGTAGATCAAATGTATAAGCAGAACTGTTACCACAGTTAAACAGTTTATATTTTCATAAACTGTTTCTGAGTTGTACAAGCATGTTGCACTGTAGCCTCCTGCTTGTGATGTCCCAAAGATGGTAATTTTGAAAATAGGACCTTAGTTTTATGAACGCTGGATAAAGGCAACGTTGCCTTTGAGACAGGACCATACCTAAATATTGCTATATAAGATTAGACAGATAAGCTCATCAGAGAGGTGTGAGGCAGTCATTTGAAAATGTTTTGACTCATTTCAAACAAAACAGGACAAGAGTCACCTGAATTATCATAGCACATATTGGATATGTTGCTGATCTTCAGATCTTTGTCTGCTTACAGACCTAAAGAATGTTTCAGGTTGTATGGTGTGTATTACCAGACTCTATCTGATTTTGTTTATTGTACTAGCTATTTTAATATTACTTAGAGATTAAAATTTAATAAGTCTGCTTTCCTTTCTGCATGTTTACTTCTTTCTACCACTGAAGGCTGAAAATGTAGTTGATCTCTCAGCTAGGTTAATCAGTAAACGAAGAGGACGCTCCCAAAACTCGGCTACAGTAACAGTCATACCTGGGTAAAATCTGTAGGAGCTGCTGTACAGATGGCAGTTGACTGTAGACCAGGGTGCATGTCCATTACAACTGTAAACTGTATAACCCCAAAGGTTGGTAAGTTTAAAAACAGACAAACAAAAGTAGCAATAGAGGTTAGACGATATCGGGGCAGCCGAGCCGGCGCAAAGATAAAAGATAAGATAAAATCCAAGCAGCTTGCGAGAAAATGGTGTTATAAACCGTCGGTGCCTTCTGTGATCCTTGGAAATGTGAACTCACTACCAAATAAGATCGACGAACTGGCTGTGCTGCTGAAAAATGTCAGAACCTACAGAGAATGCAGCTTGCTGTGTTTTAGTGAAACGTGGCTAACAACTACCATCCCAGATGCTAACGTGGAGCTACCCGGGTTTAGCAAAGTTAGAGTGGACAGAGATGCAAATACCCATGGGAAGCAGAAAGGAGGAGGAATTGCTCTCTATGTGAATACAAGGTATAAGTTTGCGTCCCTATTACTTGCCAAGAGAGTTTGGACATGTGATTGTTGTTATTGTTTACATCCTCCCTTGAGCGAATGCGGAGATAGCGAGTGACATCATCCATTCCGCAGTTGGTAAGTTACAAACGCAGCACCCTGAGCTTGTGCTAATCGCTGGAGACTTTAACCATGTGACAGTAGACAAAACATTATCTGCCTTCTCCGAGTATGTGGACTGTAACACCCGGGGAAATAGGAGTATCGACCTACTGTATGCAAACGTTAAAGACGCATACAGCGCCACCCCGCTGCCTGTGCTTGGGAAAGCAGATCATAACCTGGTTCTGCTTCAGCCTCACTACAAACCAAGAGTGAAGGCGCTACCTACAACCACACAATCATTCAGGAAGTGGTCCCCTGAGGCAGAGCAGGCTCTGAGAGACTGCTTTGGAACTATAGACTGGGATATACTGCTGGGGTCACATAGTGAGAACATTGAAGAGGCTGTTGTCTGCACAACTGATTACATCAACTTCTGTATGGACATTGTAGTTCCAGTAAGAACAGTACGCTGCTATGCTAACAACAAGCCATGGATTACAAGTGACATCAAGGGCCTTTTGAACCAGAAGAAAAGGGCTTTTAAAGGCGGTGATCAGCATGAGCTCAAGCGTGTGCAGAAGGAACTCCGAGTCCAGCTCAGGGCGGCGAAGGAGCAGTACAGGAGAAAGCTGGAGCAGAAATTGCAGAATAACAGCATGAAGGAAGTGTGGGATGGGATGAAGATTATCGCTGGCTACAGCTCAAAGTGGGGTGCCACCATCGAGAGAGGCGTGGAGAGAGCAAACCAAATGAACAACTTCTTTAACAGACCACCCTAACCCACTCTCACCTCAGAGTACTTCATCCTCCACCCATCCTTCTGCTGATACCAGCATAGGTGAGACATCCCCACCCACAATTACAGCAGCACAGGTGAGCAGAGAGCTGAGGAGACTTCGTGCCAGCAAAGCAGAGGATCCAGATGGTGTATCACCACGACTGCTGAAGGCCTGTGCGTTGGAACTGGGGAGTCCTCTACAGCGCATCTTCAACCTGAGCCTGGAACAGGGGAGAGTCCCGAGGCTTTGGAAAACATCTTGTATCACCCCAGTCCCAAAGGTATCACGTCCTAGTGAGCTGAATGACTTTCGGCCTGTTGCTCTGATGTCACATGTGATGAAGACCATGGAGTGTCTGCTGCTTCACCACCTTAGGCCACAGGTACACCACCCCCTCGACCCTCTGCAGTTCGCATACCAGGAGAAGGTGGGAGCAGAGGATGCCATCATCTATATGCTACACCGATCCCTCTTCCACCTAGACAGAGGCAGTGGTGCTGTAAGAATTATGTTTTTGGACTTCTCTAGCGCCTTCAACACCATCCAACCTCTGCTTCTTAGGGACAAGCAGACTGACATGGGAGTAGACTCGCACCTTGTGGCATGGATTGTGGACTATCTTACAGACAGACCTCAGTATGTGCGTCTTGGGAACTGCAGGTCTGACATTGTGGTCAGCAACACAGGAGTGTCGCAGGGGACTGTGCTTTCTCTGGGCTTGTTCAGCCTATATACATCAGACTATCAATACAATTCGGAGTATTGCCACGTGCAAAAGTTCGCTGATGACACTGCTATTGTGGGCTGTATCAGGAGTGGGCAGGAGGAGGAGTACAGGAAGCTAATCAAAGACTTTGTTAAATGGTGTGACTCAAACCACTTACACCTGAACACCAACAAGACCAAGGAACTGGTGGTGGATTTTAGGAGGCACAGGCCCCTCATGGATCTCGTGATCATCAGAGGAGACTGTGTGCAGAGGGTACAGACCTATAAATACCTGGGAGTGCAGCTGGATGAAAAATTGGACTGGACTGCCAATACTGATGCTCTGTGTAAGAAAGGTCTGACCATACTTTCTTAGAAGGTTGGTGTCCTTCAACATCTGCAATAAGCTGCTGCAGATGTTCTACCAGACGGTTGTGGCGAGTGCCCTCTTCTACGCGGTTGTGTGCTGGGGTGGCAGTATAAAGAAGAAGGATGTCTCACGTCTGGACAAACTTGTTAAGAAGGCAGGCTCTATTGTAGAAATAAAGCTGGACAGTTTAACATCTGTAGCAGAGCGATGGGCACTAAGCAAACTCCTGTCAATCATGGAGAATCCACTGCATCCACTTAACAGTGTCATCTCCAGGCAGAGGAGTAGCTTCAGTGACAGACTTTTGTCACTGTCTTGCTCCACTGACAGACTGAGGAGATCGTTCCTCCCCCACACTATGCAACTCTTCAGTTCCACCCGGGGGAGTATATGCTAACATTATTCAAAGTTATTGTCTGTTTTTTCATGCATTTTTATTACTCTTTAATTTAATATTGTTTTTTGTATCAGTATACTGCTGCTGGATTATGTGAATTTCCCCTTGGGATTAATAAAGTGTCTATCTATCTATCTAGATATTAGATTGTGGGTCCACATTAACCATAAATACTTAATTGCTAGGTTCTGGTGTGAGATGACTTTAAACCATTCACTAAAGGGTTTGCTTTGGATAAAATCCCGGAATTACTTTCAGGGAAGTGGTTGACCACTTTGGTGACAGCAGCACCAGGTTAGTACTACCCATTAGAGCGTGGGTGTACCCCAGGGCATGTACCTTCTATAATTCCAAGTGTAAAAGGCAGTTCTCAAGCTATCTGTTGTCTCTCCTCAGTAGCAGCATACCATATCATTGTAAAACTGGCCATGTTGCTGATAGCAATAACGTCTGTTGCTAGACACTTAGGCAATGTTGGAGGTAATGTTACTGTGCATCCACTATAAAAGACTGCAAGATGCCTAAAAAAAGATTGTACCATTGTCATATAAGTCTGCCCAGCACACATATATACTGTAGAAAGTGTACCAGTTGTCCTAGGACTCCAGTTAGTGTGTCTGACTTTGTCTTTTGTAACAGACTGTGGACTCCCCCTAGAGGTTTAATTTCTCCACAAATGTTGCTGACTGGAGTTTTTGTTTTCCTCTTCTCTACTGTTAACTGGTTATAGATCAATGATTATGTTTATGGGCAGATACCGTTAGGATCCATTTATATTAATCAACTTGAAATTGCTTTATTGTATTGTGTGTTTCAATTAAGCTATACCTGTATGTGTATGCATTATGCAATTAGTACGTAATGTGCAAAATTTGTAATTGTATTTTGCTTGTGAACGTTGTATAGTGCTCTGAGCTTGTGTTCAGTGAAAAGCGCTGTACCAAAAATAAACTGAATTGACTAGTGATTGTTTACTACAAAGCACTCACAAAAACAAAATAAATAGACTAATGATTTATACAAGATATCAGACTTTTCATTTTGTCTTGTCCTTTTGAGTAATTCCGATTTTTCCAATGAATATTCAATAGTACAGTATACTGAGAAGGATAATATATATTTATAAATTGAATAAAATCAAGCATGATAAAACAAAAAAATATTTTAATAGAAACATTACAAATATGTTGTAATTGCAATCTACTTATATCCATAGAATCATTGAATTTATAATTGTATATATTTCTTATATGTGAAGAAATATTGGTAATTTTAACATGGTATAAATGATAACTTGAAAGAATTTTTCTCTTTTGTTAACTACAAAGAATTAATATTATATTTGCTGCATTAAATAAAATAACAAATTGCATTGAACATCAATATAGTATATAATCAATGAAACCTGTATTTCTATAGGAAAAAGGTTCAAAATACTCAAGCAGCACTTGTCTTTTTTTGTTTTTGTGGATTATATTCATTTGAATGGTCTGAGAAGTTGCCTTGCAGTATTAGTTTTGCAATATGTTTGCATATAAATGTATTTAAAATGTAGGGATGCCTGTGATGTGCACTGGAAAAACCAACTAACTTGAAGTTGCGCATTGTAGTCATTTGTCCTTGCAGTGGCTGTAGTTAGGCTTTGCCTTTTATTTCTGTGCCCAATCACGCCTGTGCAGTGTGATTAATATTCCATAGCAACAGGCATGTACAGGAAGAGCAAGAAGCAAAATACAGGCAGAACAAGGTGTTAATGGCAGGGCTGAACCTACTCCAGGCAGTTCTGGGCTGGCTAGAGGTTGCCAGGAACAAGGGTAGCTCCAAAATGGCACAATGCAGTACTATGCCCTATAGAAGACCAGGTCAGGTCAAGTAAGGATGCACTGGTACAGTGCATTGCCACACCCACCACATGACAAAACAGCTTGAGATCCTGGTGGGCAACTCCCCAGGAATACATGCAGTCCAGTCCCACCCTCCAGAAATGACTCTCTATCTGCCACAGCCAGGTGTTATGTGGGTGTCCCCTTGGCCTGGTCCATCCACTCAGGTCCTCAACAATGAGGATCTTGTGAGCCAGATCACCCTTGGGGAATCGCAGAACATGGCTGTAGTGTCGTAACCGACGCTCCCTCACAATGCAGGTAATGTGCCGTATTCGGGATTACATGAGCAACCTCTCATTTGAGACAAAGTCAAACCAGTGGTATGCAAGGATTCTCCAAAGAGACAGAGTACCAAAGGAGTCCAGTCTTTGTCTTAGGTCACTAGATAGCGTCCATGTCTCACAACCATATAGCAAGACAGGAAGCACCAGGATTCTAAAGACTTGGACCTTCGTCCTTTTGCATAGATATTGGGAGCACCACACATCCCTTTCCAGAGACCTCACAACCCCCATGCTCTCCCAATCCATCTACTGACTTCATAGGAAGAGTCACTGGAGATATGAATGTCACTGCCAAGGTAAGTAAACCTTTTGACATGGTCGAAAATCTCTCCGCAGACAGACACACTGTTGATGGCTGTGCCTAAGAAGCCATTAAAGGCCTGGATCTTGGTTTTTATCCACGACACTCGCAAACTCAGACACTCAGACTCCTCGCTCAGTCTCTCGAGAGCCCCAATCAGAGCCTCCATTTACTCTGCAAAGATCACAGCATTGTCGGCAATGTCAAGATCAGTGAATCTTTTTTCGCCAATAGATGTCCCACAGCCACTGGACCCCATGACCTTGCCCAGCACCCAGTTCATGCCAAGCATTGAACAGAGCAGGACCAAGAACACACCCCTGACGAATCCCAGAATCAACTAGGAAAAAAGCAGAGGTTCTGCCTCCACTCTGCACAGCACTCACAGTACCAGTGTATAGGCCGGCCATGATATCCAGCAACCTCGAGGGGATCCCACAGACCCTCAGGATGTCCCACAGGGCAGCTCGATCAACTGAGTTGAACGCTTTACAAAAATCGACAAAGGCTACAAAGAAAGTCTGCCAATATTCACATTTGCGCTCTATAAGAACCCTTAGTGCCAGGATGATAGACTTCTTCGGTGTAAAACCAGACTGCTCTGGTCACCGGTAGGTGAGCAAGTGATCACGGATCCTATTGAGGACGACCCTAGCAAGGACCTTACCCGGCACCAAGAGCGGTGTTATCCCCCTGTAGTTGCTGCAATCCAGGCGATCCCCCTTACCTTTCCAGATAGGGACGACAAGGCCTGTTTTCCAGTTAGTTGGGATGACGCCAGTCTCCCAAATGGAAGCAAAGACTGCTTGCAATGCCAGGAGGACAGCCTTTCCACCAATCTGGAGAAGTTCTCCCGAGATACCAAAGATCTCTACAGCCTTCCCTACCCTCAGCTCATTCACCACATGTGCAATGTCAGTGAGATTGGGTGGTTCACAGCTAATTGGAGGATCAGACTCAAGAACAATGGACCCTGAGATATCCAATATCCTAGCTGGAGGATCAACTTTAAACAGCTGCTCAAATAGCCAGCCCAGCGGGTCACAACTGCAGTGTCATCCATAAGGACCATTCCATCAGCCACCCTGACTGTGACTCTATAAGACTGCTAAGCTAGAAAAAGAGCCCACGGGTAGCAGGAGAAGTTTTGCTTATATTAGTTTACAAAGGTGCTACTAGTGGTAGATTGTGCTGTATGTGTGATGTGTACCCTGGAGGGAGAAAAACAGGGTCATCAGTATTATAGAGTGGGATACTGCCTGGGCAGAAGCGTCCAATGCTTTTTCAGGATGATAGACAGGAGACCTAAAACATGGTATGGGTACCTGACACTCTGCCTTAAAAGACAGTGAGGTCAGTGTGGTAGCAACATCTCTTCGGTACTAAAAAACACAGTCCTAGATGTTCTTTTTTAGTCTGTGTTAAAGCAGGCTGCTGGAGAATTCCCATAAAGTTCTGGCTTTTTAAAGGCAACTGTAGGCTCAGAAGTTTAGGGACACAAAGAGCTTCTAGAGAGAGAATTATAGTCTGATATCTTTAGAGCAAATGGAAAGCTGCCCTTGAGGAAATCCCTGAACGGGAGGTCAGGGAGAGAGTTAAAGATCAGGAAAATAAAGAGTAATATAGAGACAGATAGAGACAAGAAATGAGAAGGAAAGTGTTTTAGTATATGGGCTGTAGTGGGCAAGCTGCACAATCAACCCCTCTAGATACACAGAGATTCAATACTATTATAATTAGGCCTAGTGAAGTAGTAGGTTTGTTTTGCTAAATTTCTTTGCGAGTTCTCCATTTGGCACATACCATGAGTTAAAGTGACTCCTTGGTAATTTTCTTTAGGCATATATACTATCTATTTGTATGTAAAATCCAACCATCCACCTCATATTCCTATTTGCTACCTTATATCTCAAAAGAATGAATTAAATGTTTCTGGCCAGTTAGGGAGGTACCCTTGGGTGTCTTTCTAAAACATATTTTAGACATTGTAATTTCTACTTTATTGTTTTAAAAGGATATCAATTCAGTGTCATCATTTTTGAATAAACAGCTTCTTCTACAATTAAATGTTACTTTAAATCTAAAACAAGGAGTGAAACTTTCATGTTTTCAAAAATTCCTCAATTGACTGAAACATGTTACTTATGGTAACACTTCAGATTAGGTACTGCAAAAATGCATTAATTTCTCATTTACTATTGTGTAACAAGAGCTTAACAAACACTTCTTTGGGTCTTCATAACACATATAAAGTATCAGTAAAGTGTTTATTTATTTCTTTTTTGTTTTTTTTTTTTATTAATTTTATTGCAATCCATACAAAGCAATCAAGTTTTTACAAAAAGAAAAATTGAGTTAAGAACAGATCGATCCCCACCCTTGAGAGAGAGAGCAAGACAAACAGCGTAAAAATTTTTACGGCTTGTAAACATACCTAAATTAATAAATTCTCTGTGCTTCATGAACTTATTTTAAAATATTACTGATTAGATCCTGCCATGTTTTGAAAAAAGTCTGTACGGATCCTCTAAATGATTATTTGATTTTTTCCAATTTCAAATAATATAACACATCGGTTTCCCACTGACTTAAAAGAGGAGAGTTTGGGTTCTTCCAGTTTATCAGAATAAGTCTGCGTGCCAAAAGTGTAGTGAATGCAATCACAATTTGTTTGTCTTTCTCCACTTTAAGCCCCTCTGGAAGAACCCCAAACACAGCTGTTAATGGGTTAGGAGAGATTGTGAGTTTAAGGATGTCTGAGAAGTAATTAAAAATTTTTGTCTAGAATAATGTTAATTTGGTGCAGGCCCAGAATATGTGACCCAGTAAGGCTGGGACTTGGTTGCAGCGTTCGCAGGTGGAATCATGCCCTGGAAACATTTTGGACAGATTTACTCGATAAATAATTTTAAGTTGTATAATTGTATGCTTTGCGCATATGGAGCTCGAGTGAATTCTCTGCATTGCTACTTTCCACTCCTTTTCTGATATATTAATTGAGAGATCTTTTTCCCAGTGTCCTCTTGGATCTTTGAAAGGGAGGGATTGTAAAATGATTTTATATATTGTAGAGATGGAGTCTAAGTCCTTGAGATTGAGCAATATTTTTTCCAGCATGGATGAGGGTGCAAGATGAGGAAAATCTGGAAGGTTCTGTTTAACATAGTTCCTGATTTGAAGATAGTGAAAGAAATGTGTAGCTGGAATGTTAAATTTGGAATGTAATTGTTCATAGGATGCAAAGACGTTGTCTATATAAAGATCTCTAAGCAAGTTAATTCCAAATTTTTTCCAGATATTAAAAACTGCATAAGTTTGTGAAGGTTGAAAGAGGTGTTTCTTTTGCTTTCTACGTTGGTTCCAGATTCTAAGTGAGTGGAGCACAATTGGGTTATTTGTATATTGCCGATAACGTGTATTTATTGGAGCACAGAGCAAGGAATACAAAGAAGTACTGCAGGATTTTACTTCTATTGCGGTCCATGCCTGTGTATGTTCTATTTGTGTCCAGGTTCTTATCGCCTGTATATTTGCTGCCCAGTAATAAAACTGGAAGTTAGGTAGAGCCATGCCGCCTTCTGCCTTTTGTCTTTGTAGGGTTGCTCTTTTGATGCGTGGATGTTTTGAATTTGAAAATAAATGAGGTTATTGTTGAATCTAATTGCCTAAAAAATGATTTATTAATGTATATTGGAATGTTTTGAAATAAAAAAAGGAGCTTAGGAAGAATATTCATCTTAACAGTGTTAATTCTTCCAGCTAGAGTGAGATGAAGGGTTGACCATCTATGCAAGTCTTGTTTAATTTTTTCCATGCAGACGGCGAAGTTTTGTTGATATAGAGCTTTATGTTTACTTGTGATGTTTACCCCTAGGTATTTAAACTGTTCTGCAATGATAAAAGGTAGGGTATCTAATCTAATATTATATGCTTGAGAATTCACTGGAAAGAGTACACTTTTATTCAGATTAATTCTGAGACCAGATATCTTTTGAAATTCTGTGAGTGCTGTTAAGACTGCAGGCACAGAATTTTCTGGGTCCGATATATACAATACCATATCATCTGCATATAATGAGATTTTCTGTTCCAGTCCTTCTCTGCTAATCCCCTTTATCTGATCAGTATTTCAACAATGTATTGCCAGTGGTTCAATGGCAATCGCAAACAGCAGCGGTGACAAGGGGCATATTTGTCTAGTGCCACGTTCTAGTTTAAAGTAGTTTGAGCAAATGTTGTTGATGCAAACTGAAGCTTCTGGGTTAGTATACAGTAATTTAATCCATGCACAAATGTTCGGGCCAAACCCAAACTTTTCCAATGTAGTAAAAAGGTATTTCCATTCAATCATGTCGAATGCTTTTTCTGCATCCAATGATAATAATATTTCTGGGGTGTTTGTTTTAGTTGGTGAGTATATTACATTAAACAGGCGTCGAAGATTTGAAGATAAGTGTTGGCCCCTAATAAATCCAGTTTGGTCTTGTGATATTACCGAGGGGAGCACTTTCTCCATCCTTCTAGCTATGATTTTAGAGAGTATTTTAACGTCGTTATTCAGAAGTGAAATTGGTCTGTATGATGCACATTTTTATAAGTCCTTATTTTGTTTTGGAAAAACAGTGATTAGTGCTTGGTGAAAGGTTTGAAGAAGAGATTGGTTATCTCTGGCTTCTGTAAATGTTGCTAATAAGAGGGGAGCTAGCTGAGCCGAGAATTTCTTGTAAAATTCTGCAGGGTAGCCATCAGGGCCTGTTGCTTTCCCGCCTTGGAGTGACTTTATAGCATCTAGTAATTCTGATAATGCCAGAGGTTTATCAAGTTCCTCCACATGAAAAATCGTCTATTTGTGGTATCTGTAATGTATCCAGAAATGTATTAGATTGTGTATTGTCTTCTTTAAACTCAGTAGTATATAGGGATTTATAGTAGTCTCTGAAAGTGTGCATTATATTTTTGTGTTCGACGATTTTATCTCCGTTCGTGTTGGTGATTACTGAGATTGCGTTGCGCACTTCTTGCTTGTGAATTTGTTGAGCTAAAAGCTTATTAGCTTTCTCTCCATGTTCATAAAAAAGGCAATGACTGACTGACCTATTTATGTCTTTAATGTGACCTACTAATAGAACTTCGCTTTGGAGTGGTCTGAGGTGGCTTAAATGAGACACGTTTCTCTTGATATTACTGACTCACGACTATTCAGCCACGCACAACATCAACCACGTCATCAAGTATGCGGATGATACAACAGTGGTGGGACTGATAAGCAGGGATGATATAACAGCATACAGAGATGAGGTGGAATGGCTGTCTGCATGGTGTGAAGGCACCATCAGGTCTCAATGTCGACAAGACAAAAGAGATAATCGTGGACTTCTAAAAATCACATCCTGCCCACATCCCACTCAGCATCAACGGTTTAGATCTGGAGACTGTTAGGAGTACCAAGTTCCTCGGTGTGCACATAACTGAGGAACTTACGTGGGCGCATAACACCTCATCACTAATCAAGAAAGCCCAGCAGAGACTACACTTCCTGAGGTGGCTGAAGCGAGCAAGTCTTCCCCCTTCCATCCTCACCATGTTCTACAGAGGCACCATTGAGAGTGTTCTGACCAGCTGCATCACTGTCTGGTATGGCAACTGCAACATATCCGACCGCAAGTGCCTGCAAAGCATAGTGAAGACAGCAGAGAACATTATTGGGGTGCCTCTCCCTTCACTGCAGGACATATTTTACAAACACAGTGTCCGCAAGGCCTGCAGCATTGTGCAGGACCCCTAACACCCCTCACATGGACTTTTCACACTTCTGCCATCCAAGAGAAGATACTGCAGCATCAAAGCCAGCCTGCAGGATAGTTTTTACTCCCAAGCTGTCAGACTCCTTAACACCATGCTGTCCCCTGGGATCTTCCACACTGCCTCAACCACCTTTAAAAACAGAACTTTTATACATGCAAGCCACTTTCCTGGAAAAGAACTGAAAATCTCATACTGACCTTTAAGGATTTTGACACTCTTGATATCCTTCTGCTGTGAAACATTTTGACCTGTCATTGTTTACACGTCTTAAACAACTGTTATCATACACTGATAATTTCTGTATTATCTATATCTATTATTTATTTATTATATTACATATCTATTGACTATATTTATGTATCTAGATTGCAAATACCATACATTGCATCAAAGTTCATATTGCTAACTACACATCAATATTGCTGCTACTTCTTTGTCTTGTCTTTGCACAATGTCTTGTCTTGTTTGTGTTTTCATTTTAAATTTAAATTTAATTTTAATTATATTATTTGCACTTCATGTTGTTACACTGTGGACCCTGAGCTTCGTAATTTCACCTATCTGTATAGTTGTATATTGTTGAGATGACAATAAAGTTCACTTTGACTTGTTTTTCCCATCATTTAGAGTGTCATGTCAAGTCATTTTACCATCATGTCAATAGGCCACACTGCACAGAGATGAATAACCCATCTGCTGATGCCTTATAACCATAACCACATAAGAGTAAGTGAGTAATAAATGCTTTTTTGCAGTATATAAACCAAGGGTCACCAACCTTTTCGAAATGGAGAACTACTTCAAGGGCTTTTCGAAACTGAGAGCTACTTCAAGTGTACGGAGTAATACAAAGGGCTAGTTGTTTGATACAAACTTTCTGAATAACATAGAGTTGCATGGTTCACCTTTAAAGATAATAATGATAATGAATATTCTTATATCATGTTCCGTTTGTACTGTCCACTACCTTTGTAGCATTTTTGAACAAATCATGAACTCTGTCCCATGTTTGTACAAATTATCTGTTATGTAAGATTTTAAAAACATCGATTCTTTCACATTTTTAACTGAATCCTATCACATTTGTACTAATCACCAAATCTGTAGCATTTTAAACAAATCTCATCTGTTATACGTTTTCAACAAATTATTTTTCACATTTTCATACAATATTTGAGTTTAATGTTGCCATGGTGTTTTAGTGAAAACATCTGTTATCTCTTTTTTTTCTGTAAATGTCTGTTAGTGGGAAGCCTGGCATTGCATGCTGTTCACCAGTGTATCGTAATATGGGGTATAATTTGACACTACAACTCTGAGTCTTGGAAATGTGCATCAGTAAGGCATGTTCTGTGTATTTTTTTGATGGTTCATATCTGAAAAGACTGATTCACAAAGATAGGTTGAACCAAAAAGGTAAGCAGCTTTCATAGCTGCTGTGCATACACCTTTGTACTTTTCTGTGTCCACAAGACACCAAAGGCTTGGTGCACCCTGATGGGCTTTGAGGTGGAGGTCATTTTGCAACATTAGGATTTCAGTCTCCATCTGTACAACATCCAAGTTGAACGTTGCACTGCTCTTCTGCCCAGGTTTGTAGGTACCGAGTTTGTAACGGAAGTGTCAAGTGTGGGTCTCGTCACCACAAGGCAAAACATTTATTAAATCCAGAAACATCGTTGTTAATTTTTAAAAGGAAACCCATTAACAACCAGTGCCGTTCACTAATAACATTTTTCTAAGGAAATGACTGTTAATACCGGTTGAATATAATTTGATGTATAATTAGAACTGCCTACATAAAAGAATTACCATACAGCTAAATGTTTACTCACCTATCACTATGATGAGAACTATGTGGTCTCGGCTATCTGTGGTTTTATCAACTACAACATAAATTTTTTGCCATGAATCTTTCGAAGAATGGCATCCATATGTTGTATAAAGACACGGAGAAAATGAGTTTGACGAAGACTGCTCTTATTTTCTAGCAGCACACCTCCTGGTCATTGCAAGTATCTTTTCATTTCCAGTCTATAGTATGCTGGCAAAACTTGCAATTTATGGAGGAATATTTCTGACAAAATTAAATAAATAAATAAATGTGTAAATAAATAAAAGTACTGTGAAATGTGAGCATAAATAAATAAATGTGTCATGAAATGAGAGCCTAAATAAATAAATGTATCATGAAATGAGAGCATAAATAAATAAATATGTCACGAAATATGTTTTTCGTTGCTTATTTATTTATTTCATTTTGTCCGTAACATTCCTGCAAACCGTCATGAAATACGACTTGAAATAAAACTGTCACTTTCACTCGTCAAAGTTGAGAGGGTGGGCTCTAACACGCCCTCTAGTTACTGATTGGTGAATCGATAGCACAAGCATTAATTAGAAAAATGCTTACTACTGCCGATGAAATGGATTCTGCCGAAGATATTACGTATTTCAGAGAGAGAATTGAAGATTTATCGGAAGAAATTACAATGTTAGCGGCCCTTTTAGACTCCGATATAGATGAAACTATTTTTGAAATTATCGAAGAACAGGTGGAACGGATTCGACTACACTCCAGTTCAGGTGATGCAGTACCCTGCTCCGGACGTCCATCCTTTGACATTCCAGCTGAGTCAATAGAACACCTGTTATGCAGTTTAAAAGTACGACAGATTGCAGATCTATATGATGTATCGGAGAAGACGATCACAAGGCGAATGAGCCAGTTTGATATACGGTAAGCTGCAACGGCTGTATTACAGTAGTTTAGGTACTTTGACATGGAATGCCCAAAGCAGCTCCAACTAATATTTTGAACTGAACAACTTTGCCACTGATCAGAGCTGTAGAGTTGTTTGAAAAAGTACATGCGAATATGCACCTGACTTTATACTCGTAAAACAAGGGTCAAATACTCAGTTCAAAATATTAGTTGGAGCTGCTTTGGGACGGCTCCAGACGGCTGGAGAAAAAAAAAAAAAATCTGCAGGGATTCCAGACCATGAGACCGCCCAGTCCCCTCTGGGCAATCTACCTAACATAAATGAAACAGTCCTCTTTGTATTTAGGGTTTTCATGGAAGGATTTGATGATGATAGTCACGTAGACTTCTGGCTTTCAGTCCATCAATGTTGGTGCATCATGATGCTTTGAGTAGATGGTGGTGGCGCAGGCCGCCACCACAAAGAAACCGGAAAAAGCAAAAGAGAGAGTAGGGGTCAGTACGGATTTTAGAGCCATCATGAATAGTTATTATGATGAATTGAACATACAGAGCATCAGGATTAAGTTAAAGTGAAATTATGAGAAGGCCATGTTAAAGTAATGTGTTTTCAGCAGTGTTTTAAAGTGCTCCACTGTATTAGCCTGGCGAATTCCTATTGGCAGGCTATTCCAGATTTTAGGTGCATAACAGCAGAAGGCCGCCTCATCACTTCTTTTAAGTTTAGCTTTTGGAATTGTAAGGAGACACTAATTTGAGGATCTAAGGTTACGATTTGGGATATAGGGTGTCAGACATTCCGATATATAAAATGGAGTGAGATTATTTAAGGCTTTATAAACCATAAGCAGAATTTTAAAGTCAATTCTGAAAGACACAGGTAACCAGTGTAGTGACATCAAAACTGGAGAAATGTGTTCGGATTTTCTTTTCCTAGTTAGGATTCTAGCAGCTGCATTCTGCACTCATTGCAAATGATTTATGTCTTTTTTGGGTAGTCCTGAGAGGAGTGCATTACAGTAATCTAGTCGACTGAAAACGAAAGCGTGAATTAATTTCTCAGCATCTTTCAATGATATAAGAGGTCTAACTTTTGCTATGTTTCTTAAGTGAAAAAATGCTGTCCTAGTGGTCTGAAGAATATGCGATTTAAAATTCAGGTTACAGTCAACAGTTACCCCTAAGTTTTTTACTTCCGTCTCAACTTTTAATCCTAATGCATCAAGTTTATTTCTGATAACCTCATTGAATCCATTATTGCCAATC